>JAVQMG010000132.1:24997500-25722500 GCA_032878915.1 Castanopsis chinensis
GAAGAAGGAAAAAAAAAAAAAAGTGAGGAGATAGAAGATAGAGAGCTAGAGTGAGTTAAACATTACCAAAAACTTTGTTTGAATTTTCAGATTTTTCTTAGAGCTTTAACCGTCTTTTTGGTCTCTCAAATCTCTCTTTGTTTTCTCTCTTTCTCTTTGACTGAGACTCTCACTATGTTTTGTTTGTGTGTGGTTTTGTAGTGTCACGCTGACAAAAAGTGCATGGTTATACGATGTGTGAGAGAGATGCGGCATCGTTTTCGGAGTGCACGAAGGATTAGTTTTTTTATTATTTATTTTTTTGAAAACAGCACGAAGGATTAGTTTGAACTTTGAACTCTTGAAGTGTACAGTCTTTTTTGTTTCAATAATAAATATTTAAATTTTATATAATTAATGTGTTGACCAATGTATAAAAAGTAACATTATTTTTTAAGGAAAATTAAATTTAACCATATCTATACTATTATTTAAGGAGCTTCTCCTGTTTGGATTGGATTTTTTTTGTTCTAAAATACCCTTGCATTCCTATGTTTAAATAGAGACAAATCTATATTATTATCTAATCTATACTATTATTTAAGAGGTTTCCCCTATTTGGACTGTATTTTTTTTTCCTAAAATACCATTACATTCTTATGTTTAAGTAGAGACAAAACTAAAGAATAATCCAGTAAAAATACAATTCTAACTTCGACCAAAACATTGCCTAAAAAATAGGGTCACTTTCCTATTAATTTTCAAATTTATTTATCCACTTATTCATCATACGCGCAAAGCACGTGCAATTTAGTAAATAAAGTAATTTGAAAATTAACATGAGATGAAACTTTTTTTTAGTGGTCCGATTTTGTAGAAAAAAAATGTGTTTTTTTTTTTAATTATATATATAATTTTTATTTTGAAAATCTAATTTATAAGTGGATAAAGTAATTTGAAAATTAACAGGCCTATTTTTTAGGCAATATTTTAGTAGGAGTTAGAGTTGCATTTTTACCAGATTATCATGTAGTTTTATCTCTACTTAAACATAAGGGATAAATTATAAACCAGCCTTTGAGTACGCACTTATGCGCGTTCTTAGAGGCTCTTCTATTTAAGCGTGTGCTCAGAGGCTCTTTTATTTTTTGGGTAAGGGTTAATTTAAAGACGCGTGTGCTCAGAGGTTCTTCTATTTTTTGGGTAAGGGTTAATTTAAAGCATTTATTATAATTTGGGATTACTACATAATTCAATCACAAAAAAAAAAAAAAAAAAAAAAAAAACTAGGGGTGTGATGAAAAATTATTTTACCACACATAATATCCATCACACTCCTAGGTTTTTTTTTTTTTTTTTTTAATGATTAAAAAATGTAATAATCCCAAATTATAATAAATACTATAAATTAACTTTTACCCCAAAAATAGAAGAGCCTCACGCGCGTGCTCAGATGCTAGTATATATTTAAAAGGGTTTTGCAGGAATTCTTAGGCCCCTCAATTCACAAAATAATAAACATAAGTATGTTGTGAGCAAGCAATTAGTCTTAAGCACTAGAAAAATAACAACTTCTACAAAATTATTAAATTAGAGATAAGACTGCCTACTTACCACCAATCCCATACCATCTTAGAAGTAAACGCCCTATGCACTAGGTCTTTAAACCATTAAGTCTAAAACATTTGAAAACTGACCACTTAAGTCTTTAAAACCAAACAACTTGTAACACTGTTACCTTTTTGTTTTTGTTTTACTCTCTCTATGTTAGACCTCTCTAAATCTCTCTTTCGTCCTAGAGCTCTTATTTCTCTTCTCTCCCTATGGCTTCCTCGTCCCTTTCTCTAACCTCTCTTTGTCTTTGCGATGCGCCGCGGAGGTCGGTTTGTGGTGGTTTGTGAGTTTTGATTAGATCTGTGTTGGAAGATTTGGGTTTTTGGTGAGTTCACGTTCTTGACCAAGCCGTGATCCAGACATTTCCAACCTTCACACTCTACGAGCCACTCACTGAAAGTAGAGAGTTGCAGTTGCAAGTGGATGAGATTGTGAATCAAAAGAGTGGGAAGCTCCTAAGGTGACTTTCACACTCAATGGGCCACTCATTGATTCAACTTGGTTACAACATAGAGTTGCGATGGAGATTTTTCATAGAGAGGCAGAGTTTTGCTAATGGAGTGAGTTATGCTGGGGTTTGACATTTTTGTGAATTTAAGAAGATTTTTTTGGAGGCTTTAGCTTAGAGGAGGTTTTGATTTGTTGGGTTTGGTTTTGGGTTTGAAGTTGAGATTGGATTTTGATTTTGAGTTGAGGCTGATTTTTGGTATGGTTCTTGATTGCAGGTACTTTGATTTGTGTTTAAATATTCAAATGAACTGATTTGTTGTGTTTTACTCTCACTAAATGAAAATTTGTTTTAATTGTTGGTTCCATTCAAGCTTTTTTTTTTCTTGTTTGTTTATTGGGAACGTGTTCTTCAATTTCTTCTTCTTCTAATCCAAGTCAGAAAAGGAGAGGAGAGAGACTGATGAGAGAAATAAAAGAGTTTTGGAATAGAATTAAAAATAGGTAATGTCATTACAAGCCGTTTGGGTTTAAGGATTGAAGTTGTCAGTTTTTAAATCCTTTGGACTTGATTGGTATTAGGCCAAACCTTAGGCTATGTTATAGAAACTTACCCTATTTTATTTTTATTTAAATTTTATTAGCTCTCCTCTATCTCAAAATGGGTGGGTATTAGCCAAGAGCCTTATAACTTAATTGACACATTTTCATGTATAAAGTACTTGGGCGTTTAAGAGAGGTGGGTGAAAGAATCATTCGAGTTATGGAGCTAGTAGCATATAAAACATAGTAACTATCTCAAAAAAAAAAAAAATAAAATAAAATAGAGAGAGTGCACATTAGGTGTCATTTCGGAAAATAAACACCATCTTTTACATCAATTCCTTATTTTTATTATAAAAATTTGGAACAATATTCTAAAAAGCTTTAACGTAAGCTTTAGCTTAAAGTTGTTTAGCAAAGAGAAAAGGCTATTTAACAAAATTGTCAAACAAGAGTAGAGTTGTGCAGCCAACCTATCAAAGCCGACTCGATTTAACCCAACTTGTTGGGTTAGGTTGATTTTTAGGTGTTGTTGGGTTGGGTTGGGTTGTGAATATTTTTTTACAATGTGTTGAGTTGGGTTAAGGTCATTAAATTCACAAATTCACCTAACCCGACTGGACCCACATATATTTAATATATATTTAAAATTTTTTAAAAATATAATATAAAATTTTGGTTTTCTAAAAATACTTTTTTGCTTCCCTTCCTAAACAAAACCTTAACTATAAGTTCTTCTCATTTCAATCTCCTTCTCATCTCATCTCTCTCTTTCTCTCTATCACTCTCTCTCTTTGCTGTCACTCCCACTCCTATTCTAAATCCTAAATAAAATCCAAACCCTAAGTTCTCCTCATATAATTTGTGTTGGTTTGGTGTTATACTTAGGATTATTTGGTTTTAAAATTTTTCATATTTGTGATGATGTTGTTCTAATGATCAATTTAATAATAATAATAATAATAATAATAATAATAATAATATAAAAATTGTCCAACCCGATCTACGTGGGTTGGGTTGGGTTGGGTTGGACCCTTGTGATGGATTGGGTTGGGTTGAATTTTTTTAAGCCATCATGTGGGTTGGGTTGAAAAAACCCCTCAACCCGACCCAATTTGACCCATACACACCCTTACATAGGTGATTTTTTTTTGCCATTTGTCCCCTTCAAATGCAATATTAGGCAAGTATAATTCCATAATAACAACAAGACCATTGAGTTTACTAATAAGATGCATGATATGTATGGATTCTTTAGCAGGATATGTATGTACCTATATTTGACATCACTTTTTTACTCACCAATAACAAGTTTCCACCTAAGATTTATTGTGAGAAGTTTGTGGATATAGTATTTCTATATTTATAGATACAAATTCTCTAACAAACTTCTTGCTTTCCTTAAAAATAACCATAGTTTACAATGGGAAAAAAGGCACATAGTACACCACAATTGGTGAAATATAAGCAAAACACAAAAAGTAAAATAAAATATTTGTATTTAGATCTATCTTTATTTTATTAGCTATAATTTATATACTATATAATACAATTTGAATCCTAAAAACCATAATTGTGTCGGGTCGATGCTCTACCTAATTGCTATGTGCCTACTCCTTATAAATAATAGTTTTACACTAATACTATTAACATTTTGCTACCAGATTTTTGATTCACATATGTTTTTCAATTTATGTACCAGCTACTTATTGTTTCTCAATAAAAATATATAATTATATACATTCAAGAACAAAACTATGCAGTATTCATAGCCGTCAACTAATAACTATACTATTCACAAAGGTGGACAAACCAACACGTAAAGTCATTCCACCCCTTGCCCTCAAGTTAAAGGACACCCCCAACCAGCATGGTTGGATAGCCATTTAGCTTTGGTAGAATAAATTGGGGGTTTCCCACAAATCAACTAATAAATTGGGGGTTTCCCACAAATCAACTAATAACTATAATAAAATAAAAGGTAGGATACTATTTTGATTTTTAAATTTTATATAAATTTTTTTTATACCTAAATTTTAAAAATTTTGCTTTCCATTCTTAAACTATTGAAAATATTTTTTTCATCTATATATTTGTCTTTAAACAAGTAAAAAAACTCTTTGCAAAATTTAAGAATTAGAAAAAAAAAATTTAAATTTTAAGAACGAAAAATAAATTTTTGATAAATTTTAAAGACCAAAATAATATTTTACAGTAAAAAAACATACATACTTAAGGGATCAGATTAGATCAAATAGATTGAAACTCCCCATCACCCTTAAACAATTTTTTTTTTGTTCGGTCTACAATCTCGCTTATTGGGCTGTGCACTGCAAGTGGGATGGATAAATATCTCTCTCTCTCTCTCATTTGATATTTTTAGACCCTAGAATCTAGAGATGGTTTTGACTTGTTGTTTGTTATTTTTTTTATTTATATACCTATACTACTTTTTTGTTTTTTGAAGGGCCTATACCACTTTTGAGTTTTCAACATTTTGCATATTAAAATATCTTCACCCAAATTCTAAAATTTTCTAAAATATTTTATATTTTAGTTAACTAATTTTAAATTAAAAAATACAAATTAGTTAAAAGATTAATTTAAATAAGTATATATATATATTTTGAATTTTGAATTTTTAAATTTATATTATTTTTACTTATATAAGTAATTTTTTTTAAATTTTTCATTAAAAAAAATCATGAATTGAAGTCAAATTAAAACTCAAAAAATAAAATTTTAACTCGGCCCACCAAGCCCTCGAAAAGAAGCCGAAAACCAACCCACAAACACAAAAGAGAGCCGAAAAAGGAAAAGGGAATCACTCTCCACAAACAATCTCTTCTTCTCTTTGCTTTTTAATCAAACCTCGGCGACCTACAATTCACTCAGAAAACCACCTTCAAAGGTCCGTCCAGCTCTCTCTCTCTCTCTCGCTCTCAATTCGAACATGTTTTGTACTTTAGTTTTTCCAGAATTCTGTGATTTGTTGTTATTGTTGTGTTTTTCTCTTTGATTTTTCGTGATTTCTAATGATTCGAATATGTTATTTGTCTCTTTTTTTGTTGTTGGATATATCTGATTATAAATTATGTGGTTGCCTGATTTGATTGTTGTGGTTTTTTTTCTTTTTTCGTTAAATTATTTAGTTTTGTCTTTATATTTTCTAGATTTTAGTGCACAATTTATTTTATTGCCATTAAATACTCTGTATTTCGTTTAAACTATTATTGATTTGTAAGCTAGCAATCTTAGTTTGGTAGTTTTTGAAGGACTGTGTGTGAGCTTTTGCTCTTTGTTTGTTATGTTTGTTCATCAATATAATTTCTGAATTGTATATTAAAAAAAAAAAACTATTATAATATTTGTTATTTTCAAAGATTTCAGTTAAAATCTAATAATTTTTAATTTGTTTTGATAACATAGGAAACCTTTTTTAAAGAAAAGAACCTGATGGGCTAATTTTTAATTCTTTCTTTTTTGGTGCTTGTTTCATTCTTGATCGTCTTACTAAAGAAATACATAATTTGGGGAAAACTTTTATGCTCCAAACAGGGCTTGCAAATTTTGGAGAAATACATGAGTTTCGCTATGATTGCTTGCTCTGTTCTGATTTCTGTTTTTGGGTTTTTTTGATTTAAAGCATTTGCTCTTTCTTGTTCTGTGGCTGTTGGACTTTTTTTTAACAAAACTGTGTTACCTTTATTTATTTAGCTATTTGGTTTCTCGACCTACTTGTGTTAATTGCTGAGGTACTTTGCCATAGATTCATGATAAACATGAGTCATAGTTTTAATGTTACTCCATGTTCTCAATTTATGTGTGATATTATACTTTTTGGTGGATACCCTCCTATTTATGTGATACCCAATGTATTGAAACATTTTGGCTAGTAAGCACTTTTGAAATTATATTTTAGTATCACAAGTGGAGAATTGACTATTAAGTTTAATGTTAAAATAGTTTGGCATTGAAGGAATAATATATCAAGTGGGATTGTATTTTATTTTCAAGTTCATGTTAGTAAGATTTTGTTTTTGGAATCCATGTGGTGATATATGTCTATATGCACTCACGTATAGTATTTTCAAGTAGACTCAGTTGGTATCAATTTCTCGCCGTGATGTTACATTATACCATAATGTTACATTATTGTAATCTTACATTAATGTAATCTCAAAACAAGAATACAACATTACATTGTTTAAGAAGGTGATGAGATTAAGGTGATGTGATATATTTTTAATTTTAGATTATGGTAATTTCAGATTATGGTAATGTTAGAAAAAATAAAATAAACCAAAAATCTTAATGTCACATTATCGTAATTTGCATTACATCAAGGGCACATCAAAGTGAACCAAACGCCCCTGGTAGTGTTTTATTAATCTCATGATCAGAGTGCTATGTTGTTTTCACTCCATGTTTCTTAATACTATGTAATGATGTGATACTGTCTCATTTTGGCCAGTAATGTGGCTGAAGTTAGACATGTTCTTTTGGAACATGTTGATAGTTCTTGTTGGAAGGTTGAAACTTCACTTCAATTAGGTATTCTGGATAGTGTCAACTTGGTAATAGTTGGTTTATATTGCTAATAGTGTTTTGGAGTTGCTAGACATAACTTATGATTGGCTCTGATGACATATATATATATATATATATATATATATATTTTTTTTTTTTTCTGATTTACCAATTAATACACAGCCTCCATGAGTTACATAACCTGTGTCCATGCATATGTGACCTTTTTTTCTTCTTGATATTTTATCTTTCACATTTTTTTTTCACTGTTGATTTTGGAATCCTAGCATTTTTTCTAGTCTCATATTTGTTCTGAAATGTGTAATTTGATTTATGCTGTCTGTGCAGGTAATCAACTACTTTTTCTGTATCTACTATCACAATGGCAGATGGTCAAGAAGCTGATAAGAACATTGAGATATGGAAGATCAAGAAATTGATCAAAGCTCTCGAAGCTGCTAGAGGCAATGGCACAAGCATGATTTCTCTAATCATGCCTCCGCGAGATCAAGTATCTCGTGTTACCAAGATGTTGGGTGATGAATTTGGCACTGCCTCCAACATTAAAAGTAGGGTGAATCGCCAGTCTGTGCTTGGGGCAATTACATCTGCGCAGCAAAGACTTAAACTTTACAACAAAGTTCCTCCCAATGGGCTTGTGCTCTACACAGGAACAATTGTAACTGATGATGGGAAGGAAAAGAAGGTCACAATTGATTTTGAGCCGTTTAGGCCAATTAATGCATCCCTCTACCTTTGTGACAACAAGTTTCATACAGAAGCGCTGAATGAGCTTTTAGAATCTGATGACAAGTTTGGTTTTATTATCATGGATGGAAATGGGACCCTTTTTGGGATTTTAAGTGGTAATACCAGAGAGATTCTTCATAAATTTAGTGTTGACCTTCCGAAGAAGCATGGAAGAGGTGGGCAATCAGCTCTACGGTTTGCTCGTCTTCGAATGGAGAAGCGCCACAACTATGTGAGGAAGACAGCGGAACTTGCCACTCAATTTTACATCAATGCTGCCACCAGCCAACCCAATGTCTCAGGATTAATACTTGCTGGGTCTGCTGACTTCAAAACTGAGCTTAGTCAGTCAGACATGTTTGATCCTCGTCTTCAAGCCAAAATATTAAATGTGGTAGATGTCTCTTACGGAGGGGAGAATGGTTTCAATCAGGCCATTGAGCTGTCATCAGAGATCCTGTCCAATGTGAAATTTATTCAGGAGAAGCGCTTGATCGGCAAATACTTTGAGGAGATTAGCCAGGACACTGGGAAATATGTTTTTGGCGTGGATGATACACTGAAAACTTTGGAAATGGGTGCTGTTGAGATACTTATTGTATGGGAAAATCTGGATATTAATAGGTATGTGTTAAAAAATAGCACTACTGGTGAGATTATCATAAAGCACTTGAATAAGGAGCAAGAGGCTGATCAGAGCAATTTCCGTGCTCCTGTTGGCGCTGCTGAATTAGAGGTGCAGGAAAAGACGTCTCTACTGGAGTGGTTTGCTACTGAATACAAGAAGTTTGGTTGTACACTTGAATTTGTCACCAACAAATCTCAAGAGGGATCCCAGTTCTGCAGAGGTTTTGGTGGGATTGGGGGAATACTCCGTTACCAGCTTGATATAAGATCATTTGATGAGGTTTCTGACGATGGTGAAGTTTATGATGATTCTGAATAACAATCAATGAACTTTTCCCCAATGCTGGTGCAGGAGAATGGGGGCAAAAATGCCTGCACCAGGGCGCGATATGCGCTTGCTGCTGCTGCCCCGGAGTTGGAATTTGGATCTCAAAACCCTTGCACAATATGTGTAAGTTTTTTATTTGTTTTCTTCTCTTTTCTATGCTTCTACTAATTTTTCAGTTGGCACTTGATTGAATTTTTATTCCCTAACTCTGTTTTGGATATTTTGTTTACATGGTCTCTTTTTTCTTTAAGGAGATTGCAGAACTACCAGAGAATCTTAATTGGGTGATTTCATCTATATTTTGGATTATTCCGGAAAAAAAAATATTGGAATTATGTTTCTTGGATGGGAGCAGCATGAAGGGGGTCACATGAAGAATAATGTGCTGTATTAGGTATTTCCATTGCTTCGGGGGATTGTGAGCTACCTTTTATCGCAATATCAAGTTTGCTTGTTGACTGGTCGAGATTCCGCAGTTCTCTGAGCCTGCGGTTTTGTTGAGACTGCTATTTTCGAAACTGCTCTGTTATGTCCTCGTGAAGTTTACTCCATCATTTGACTTTTAATTTAGGTTTTTAATTCTGTTGAATACATTTATCATTAGCATATATGTTTGGTGGATGTCCCTGGTGGATTGGATTCTAGATACAATCCTAGTTTCCATACTACAATAAAATTATATTTATATTAAGTATTGGGTTTGATTGATTAGGTAAAAGAACATAAATTGCTGAAGGCACCGAAAACCTACATGGAAATTTTCACTCCCATCTCACATTTGTATCTTGAGTGGGACTCTGGGTGATGTGATTGCTTGTGAGAAGGGAGTGAAAAATTGTGGTTTTCTCAATGCCTGTAGCACCACTGTGTGGTTTAGATATCATATATTTTTATTACTTGGGTTGTGTGCGTTTCTTTGGAGCCAATACACGCCCATGCCGACCTTCTGCAGGTGGAAAAAAGAAAATATGCTCGGCCATCCAATTTTGAATGTGTGAATTTTGAAAATTTAACTGTTGGATTATATATGGCTTCCTTAATTTACCAATTTTTTGGAAAAAATACTTACTGTTTCATACAAACCTTAGAGTTAAGACAAGGTTTCCTTTTAAAAATACAATCAGACAAATAGTACATGTAGAAATGGAAAAAGAATATTATTATTTTTAGAGAGATGCACGTGTATAACATTTTTATAACATTTTGATAATAAATTATAATTGGTTAGTTGTTATTGATTCAAATTTGAACTTAACACTAAGATTACTTTTTTGTCTCAACAATAACAATTACTAACAACTTGTCACCTATTATTTGTTATGAAATTGTTGTGAAAATATTATGGACATATCATTACTCTTATTTTTATCATATAAACTTAAAAAAAGGGACCTGACTCGAGACTTGACTTGGCCCAGCCCTTGTGGATTCAGGTTGTGGGTTAGGTATAAAACCGACCTGACTCGATCCCCATTCAGTTTTACTCCATTTAATAAATTGTGAACAACTATATATATATATAGCCTAATTTAATTAAACAAAAAGGTCATAAATCCATGTAATCACAACAATAAAAAAACAATTGATTGACTAGAATAGAAAGGAAAAGATTTAACGATATTACATTGTTGTCGCAAGAGCACTTATATGACTTATTTGGTTAACAAGCTCATTAAGGTTATTATAAGAAGACCCACCAACCTGAACTGATCTTTTTGCCATTCTCCCAAGCTCAACTACATTCTCTCTTGCTTTGAATCCCTTTACTCCTCCCATCAATTCTTTCACTCCTTCACATATTGCTTCGCGACTCACAATCTTCGTGGCCCTACTCAAGTTTGGAACTTGGAGTCCCACCTTGAGTTCCTCCACCAAGTACTTGGCATTTAAGTGTTGCTCGGCAAACATGGGCCACGCCAAAATTGGGACTCCCTCTGACAAGCTTTCCAACACTGAGTTCCAACCACAGTGGCTCAAGAACCCACCAATCGCTTCATGGGCCAAGATCCACCTTTGATCCACCCATTCTCTCACAATTAGTCCTCTACCTTCACAAGGTGGATTCCAAGTCTTTGAACGGACGATCCAGAAGTAATTATGTCCTGATAATTCCAATCCATATGCCAATTCATCTAGTTGAGTCTCTGACAAATTGGATTGTGATCCAAATGACACATATATTACTAACTTTCCTCCCACTTGTCGGTTTAGCCATTCGGCCCATTTTGCAGATGGGTTTGGCCCATTTGGCCCGTTTCTCACTCCCTCAATTTCATCATATAATAATAGAGGACCAACACACCAAACCCTTGTGTTATTTCCATACAAGGATTCCAATGAAGCAACATGGTCCTTTTCTAGCTCAACAAAGCTATTGGCAATCACACCCCAACTTCCTATATCATATATTTCAGAGTCTAGAAAGAATTGTGAAACATTAGATTCCCTCTCCCGTATTGAATTTGGCAAATCAGCTCTTGTGAGTGTGAAGCCAAATTGCACTCCTTTCACAACCAACGGTTCTGTATCAGTGTCTACTTCTTTGTATGTTTGGTGAATGACCAAAGATTTCTTTACGGCCATTGGAAGCACTCCCATGCCATGAAACACCAACCGGGGAATACGAAAAACGCGACACGACGTGTTTGTCCAACCTAAAAATGTATCAGAAATAACACAAACTGGAAGGTCTTGGACTTTAGACATTTCTTCTAAGGTTTTCTCAAACTGTTGTTGAAGTTGTTTCGTTGCTGTAAAGAATGGAAGAAGTTGGTCGTGTGAGAGTTGGGACATGTTTTCATAGCCTTCGGGAAGGCCTTGGACTTGAGGGAATGCAATTACTTTCAGATGGATATTTGAGAATTGTGAAATGTATGAACTGATAGTAGGGGTATTTGAGGGAGTAGTGAGGATTGTTACTTTGAAGCCTCGATGAGAAAGCAGTTTTGCAAGGTCAAGTAGGGGGATGGTGTGGCCTTGAGCCATGAAGGGGAAGAAGAGTATGTGAGAATTTGACGCCATTTGAGAATTGAGGGTTGTTTACTGTTTACAGTTCTCACATCTATATACCTACAGTACACATATTGCATTATAGACACATGCTCTTTCTATCCAACAAAACATATAGAGGGCCTTTCTGTTCTTTCTCATTCTAGTGTAAATTTACTTCCAAATTTACACAGAAATCTTGATCCTTTTACCCTCTATTTATAAATAGTAAGGTGCAATGTATTGAAAAGTTCATCAAGATATGATTTTCTCTATTTTAGTTTTTCCAGATATAAAGTTTGATAACATACTATAGTTATTAATATTCATTTCTTACCATTGTAATCCTTTATTTAAAGAAAGAGATTAATATTTTATTTGTTTCAACATCAACATTTTATAGAAAATGAATTATTAAAAAAATTATAGAAAATTATCTCATTTTTCTATATTTGATAGTATCCTTAAAATGATTTCAAAAAGCATATTTTGACTTATTTTCTTTAGCTTGGAGTAAAATAGAGTTATTTTCCAACTAACGAATAACAAGATTATCTCATGTCAAGTTCAATAAGGAAAGTCAAGAGATAATTATTCTTTGATTTTCCCCCCTAATACTACCAAATAAAAAAAAATGCTAAAAACTATTTTTAGATAAGATTTTTCATCAAAACAAACAAAATAGTAAATTTAATGAAACTTTCATGTAAATACCCATGTTTACTCCACAGTCTCCACCCAATAAAATGCTATTAGATCAAATTAAAAAAAAAAAAAGGTTTAACACACACAATCTGTATTTCCTTAAACATAAATTCCAAATAATATTAGCAAATTAAAAAAATTGGAGATTTTGCTTGAATCAGCGACAACGCAACCGCCAAAGTCGATGGCTAATACAACTCGAGCTATAACTCTCTATCTAGCAACAGATTCGTTGCATTTGATGGAGGTGAGAAGCTAGCGTGGTGCTAAGAGGCTAAGAGGGAAGGAATTCGGGAGAAGCATAAATGTATTAATTTTTCATTACAATATTTAGGTTGCTGATTAAAATAAAATTGTAATAAATAATTCGTATGAAATGCTGGTTACAAGTTAAGTGGTGAAATGTTAATTGAGTATTATTATTATTTTTTTTTTTATGAACCTTAACTGAGTAATGTTAGTTTATGTATTTAGGATCGATGAATAAGATAGTTTCAATTGTCTACGAACAAAAAGAGAGAGAACCGCTTATAAGAGAAAGATTACCTAGAAAATCATTTTTATACATTATAACTCATTAGATTTCATAGAATTCTATACTTAGGAAGTTGGGTTGGCCAGATTTACTTCCACCTTTTTTAGGTTTTTTTTTTTTTTTTGGATTGTGTGACCAGAATAAATAGGGTAAAATCCAAATAGAGTATGAGGAATTGAACTTGAAATAGATTCTCAAAAAAAAAAAAAAAAAAAATTGATCTTGAAATATTATAAATGAATTTTTTTTTTAGAGAATTCCCCTAACTACTAAGATATACATTATAACTCATTAGATATCATAGAATTTTGGAAGTTGGGTTGGCCAAATTTACTTCCTCTTTCATTTTTAGGTTTTTTTTTTTTTTTTTTTTTTTTTTTTTTTTTTTTTTTTTAAAGATTGTGTGACCAAAATAAATAGGGTAAAACCCAAATAGAGTATAAGGAATTGATTTTGAAATATTATAAATGAATTTTATCAAAGAATTCCCCTGACCACTAAAATATTTAAAGTAATTGTGTTAAATTTAATTTACTAGATATATATTTTTATAATAATCTAGCAACTTTGAATTAACCATTTGACATTTTTTTTTATTAAAATATAATAAAATAAAAAACCATTTTAAGCCTTAATAAAAAAAATTAAATAGGTTTCCATCAACGAAACAAAAAATTAAATAGATTTGAACATAAAAAGATTTTAATAAGTTTTAAATTCTTTGATTATTTCCTTTACAAAAAATATTGATTCTTCCCTTATAAAAAAATTGATTATTTTCTTATAATAAAATAAGATGTTAACACAAGCTTATGGGCAGCCCATCTTACTAAAGACAAAATGGATATTACTTATGGGCAAGGTCATGGGCTGAAGTTCTCTCTTTCGACCTAGTCCAACTCTGCCTGTTAACTAGTTAACAGCCCATTATGACCAGCCAATTAAGATTATAGATGTCATCATTTTTTTATTTATATTTCAATAGTTACAATGGGATGAGAGAATTTAAACCCTAGATATCTTATTAGAAACATTAAAATGTATCAAAGTTACAAGACTCTTAGCAAAGATTACGTATCATTACAAGATCATATTATATCATTAAATGTGTCCTAAGACTTACTAATTTAAAGGCATAAAAGCACTTAATTATATAATGTTATAGTTATATATATGGTGTTCACATAACTTAATTGAACTAATAACTAGAGTTAGACTTGTAGGGTTTCCCTACAAGTCAACTAATAATTATTCTTTTATATATATATATATATATATATAACTAATAACTATAAATAAAATTTTGGCAAATAAGCAAATTTACACTCTAGTTTGACTGAAATTCATTTCAATTTTTTAACTTTATTCTCGTTTTTTAAGTTTATAAATTTATTTTCTCGTTCAATTGAGTTTTTTAAGTTTATAAATTTATTCGATTCATGTTTTTCATCAAATTCTGTTAAAAAAATTGATATTAAATATGACATTAACTAATAAAAAATATTTTTTGAAAAAAAATTCTCACATAAAAAATTTATAAATTATTTTTATTAATTTTATAGATTATTTTTAATGTGAGAAAAATATGTTTTTAATAAAAATTTTTTTATAGTGAAATTGCATAAAATGTTTGATTAGAGCAAAGTTGAAATTTAGAGGACTCAATTAAACATAAATAAAGTTCAAACACCAAAATAAATTTGAATGAAACTTAACGGATGCTATTTACCTTTCAACTTAAATTTTTTCCCAAAAAAAAATACAAAACCATACGAATCCAACCCAAACCAAAACTCCTAATAAAAATTTTCAACTCAGCCCACCATCCCTTCGAAAAGTCCAAAACCAATACAAAGAGATATATAAACCCTCAAAGAGAGCTATAAAGAGAGAATAAAAAAGTTCACAACCTCTTCTTTCTTTTCAGTTTTCTAATCAAACCTCGGCGGCTTACAATACACGCACAAAACCACCTTTCAGGTTCGTCAATCGTCAGTCTCTCTCTCTCTCTCTCTCTTTCTTTCTCTCTATCTTTCAATCTATAATTCACTTTTGATTCGAACGTATTTGCTATTTTGATTATTCAGAATTTTATGATTTCTTGTTATTGATGTAATTGCTGTATATTTTTCTCTTTGATTTTTCGTGATTTTTAATGATTCGATTATGTTATTTGTCGCTGATTTTTTGTTGGACATATCTGATTATAAATTTTGTAATAGCCCGATTTGATTGTCGTTTTTTTTTTCCTTTAAATTATTTAGTTTTGTCTTTATGTTTTTCTAGATTTTAGTGAACAATCTTTTTATTTTTCCCAATCTTATTTTATAGTTTATTTTTCAATATAATGTCAGAATTATATATATATATATATATATATAAAAATTATTATTATTATTAAATTGCCAGCTTTTTTTGAAACCATTATTAAATTGTCAGTTAAAGATCTAATTTTTAATTATTATTATTATTCTAAAGTAGGGAATCTTTTATGCTCGTCCCAAAATTCTATTTCATCATATTTTACGATTCTAAAAAACTATATACAATACTATTTTACAATACTTTTAACATCATAACTTTTATTTTACAATACAATGTATTAAAATAATATATTTATATAATAAAATAATATATCCCAACGTCCAAATAAAAATAAAAACTTAAAACCCAAAAATCTAGAAGGAGAGGAATTGATAAAGTGAATAAAATATTAATTTTTTTTAGAATTGAGCTACAGTGCAATTCTACTTTAGAATTGCAATAGTTAGTTTTTACAAGTCCGGATGTTGGGCTTGTTTGATGCATTAATGCTAAAATTCTCTTATATATAGCATTTGCAATACCAAATGCAAATGCTCTTATAAAGAAGATCTATTTAAACTTGGTTGTAGTTAGTAAAACCTACAAGCAACTGAACCCACCCACTAGAACCAATTGGCATGTAACTCAATTTGCCCCTGATGGGCTTATTTTTAATTTTTCTGTTGTGGTGGTTGTTTAATTTTTAATTTGTCCCGATTTTCGGTTTTGGGTTTTTATTTTTATTTTTAGTTTTAATTTTAAGAATTTTCTCTTGATTGTTCTGTGGCTATTGAACTTTTACTAACTTGTTACCTTTATTTATTTAGCTATTTGGTTTTTGCAACCTACATGTGTTAGTGGCTGAAGTACCTTGCCATAGCTTTAATGTTGCTCCATATTCTCAATTTTGTGTGTGATGTTATAGTTTTTAGTGGATTTTGAATTTATTTATACGCTATTGGAGCAATAGCATTACTAAATTATAATCAGGAAAGCGTAGAAACTGATTCGACATTCTCCTATTTATGTGATGCCCAATGTATTAAAGCGTTTTGACTAGTAAGCACTTTTGAAATTATATTTTAGCTTCACAAGTGGATGGTTGACAATTAAGTGTAATGTTAAAATAGTTTGGCATTGAAGGAATATTATATCAAGTGGGATTATATTTTATTCTCAAGTACAGGTTAGTAAAATTTTGTTTTCGGAATCCATGTGGTGGTACATTTCTATGTGAAAGCATGTATGGTATTTTCAAGTAGACTCAGTTGGTATATGTATTGATGTGATACTGTCTCATTTTGGCCAGTAATGTGGCTGAAGATAGACATGTTCTGTTGGAACATATTGATAGTTCTTGTTGGAAGGTTGAACCTTCACTTGAAATAGGTGTTCAGGATAGTGTTACCTTGGTTATAGTTGGTTCACATTGCTAATAATGTTTTGGAGTTGCTAGACATAACTTTTGATTGTCTCTGATGATACTTTTTTCTGATTCACTAATTAATACACAGCCTTTATGAGTTACATAACTTTTTATTTTTTTGGTGAAAAGTGAGTTACATAACTTGTGTTCATGCATATTTGACCTTTTTATTTATTGGTATCTTATCTTTCGTTTTTTTTTCATTGTTGATTTTGGAATCCTAGCACTTACGTTCATCTCCTTTTTGTTCTGAAATGCGTGAATTGATTAAATGCTGTTTGTGCAGGTTATCAACTACTTTTTCTGTATCTACTATCACAATGGCTGATGGTCAAGAAGCTGATAAGAACATTGAGATATGGAAGATCAAGAAATTGATCAAAGCTCTTGAAGCTGCTAGAGGCAATGGTACTAGCATGATTTCTCTAATCATGCCTCCACGAGATCAAGTATCCCGTGTTACCAAGATGTTGGGTGATGAATTTGGTACTGCCTCCAACATTAAAAGTAGGGTGAATCGCCAGTCTGTGCTTGGGGCGATTACATCTGCGCAGCAAAGACTTAAACTTTACAACAAAGTTCCTCCCAACGGGCTTGTGCTCTACACAGGAACAATTGTAAATGAGGAAGGGAAAGAAAAGAAGGTCACAATCGATTTTGAGCCGTTTAGGCCAATTAATGCATCCCTCTACCTTTGTGACAACAAGTTTCATACAGAAGCGCTGAATGAGCTTTTAGAATCTGATGACAAGTTTGGTTTTATTATCATGGATGGTAATGGGACCCTTTTTGGGACTTTAAGTGGTAATACCAGAGAGATTCTTCATAAATTTAGCGTTGACCTTCCAAAGAAACATGGAAGAGGTGGGCAATCGGCTCTACGGTTTGCTCGTCTTCGAATGGAGAAGCGCCACAACTATGTGAGGAAGACTGCGGAACTTGCCACTCAATTTTTCATCAATGCTGCCACCAGCCAACCCAATGTTTCAGGATTAATACTTGCTGGGTCTGCTGACTTCAAAACTGAGCTTAGTCAATCAGACATGTTTGATCCTCGTCTTCAAGCCAAAATATTAAATGTGGTAGATGTCTCTTATGGAGGGGAGAATGGTTTCAATCAGGCCATTGAGCTATCATCAGAGATCCTGTCCAATGTGAAATTTATTCAGGAGAAGCGCTTGATAGGCAAATACTTTGAGGAGATTAGCCAGGACACTGGGAAATATGTTTTTGGCGTGGATGATACACTGAAAACTTTGGACATGGGTGCTGTTGAGATACTTATTGTATGGGAAAATCTGGATATTAATAGGTATGTGTTAAAAAATAGCACTACTGGTGAGATTATCATAAAGCACTTGAATAAGGAGCAAGAGGCTGATCAGAATAACTTCCGTGCTCCTGTTGGCTCTGCTGAATTAGAGGTGCAGGAAAAGACATCTCTGCTGGAGTGGTTTGCTACTGAATACAAGAAGTTTGGTTGCACACTGGAATTTGTCACCAACAGATCTCAAGAGGGATCTCAGTTCTGCAGAGGTTTTGGTGGGATTGGGGGAATACTCCGCTACCAGCTTGATATAAGATCATTTGATGAGTTTTCTGATGATGGTGAAGTTTATGATGATTCTGAATAGCAATCAATCAACTTTCTCCCTATGCTGGTGCAGGATAACGGGGCAAAAAGGCCTGCACCAGTGCGCGATATGTCCGCGCTTGCTGCTGCTGCTGCTGCCCCCGAATTAGATCTCAAAACCCCTTGCAAAATATATGTAAGTTTTTTTTTTCTTTAAATTTCATTTCGTCTCTTTTCTATCCATTCTTCCCGTCAGCACTTGATTGAATTCCTGCTCCTGACTTTGTTTGCTATTTTGTCTCTATTGTTTTCTCTTTCTTGAAGGAGATTTTGGGAACACCCGAGAACCTTAATCGGGTGATTTTGGATTATTCCAAAAAAATTACGGGAAATATGTTTCTTGGAGTGGAGCAGCTGGAAGAGTCACATGAAGAATAATAAGCCTTATTAGAGGTATTTCCGTTGGTTTGGGGGGATCATGTGATGTAATTTCTAACTATTTCTGCATCATGTTTTTTGTTTTTGTTTTTAATAGGGATTGCTGCATCATGTTTGGTTGTTGACTGATCGAGATGATAAAGACTTCGCGGTTCTCTGCTTCTGCGGTTGGAAACTGCTATCGCTAGTAGTCGTGTGAAGTTTATTCCTTTATCATGACTTTCAATTTATGTTTTAATTCTGTTGAAGACATTTATCATTAGCATATATGTTTGGTGGATGCAATCCTAATTTCGATACTACAATAAAATAATATTTATAGTATGTATTGTGTTCTGATTAGGTAAAAAGGGAAAATGCTATAGGTGCTATAGGCACCGAAAATTTACAATAATTTTTCAGTCCTTTCCGGTATCTGTTCGCAGTAGCATCCATGTGATCTGATTGCTTGTGAGAAGCGAGTGAACAATTGTGTTTTGGTGTTTATAGCTAGATATGGCAAAATGGATTAGAATTTTCTGACCTGACTCGGCTCGAGAAAACTGAACCGAACCCGAGTTATTTGATCCGAAGCAAAAATGGGTTGACTTGTGACCTGACCAGTGTTTTTTTTTGCAAGCCAACCTGACCTGGCTTGAACCCAAATTATTATTTTTTTTTAACTTTTTTTTTGGGTAAAAAAAAAAAAAAATTTAGACTATTGGTTTAATTATTTATTGTGAGTTTTAAGGAAACAATTAAAACATTTACATAATTGCATGCAAATTAATTGAAAGATGAATGATTGAACATTTTGTAATAAGTAAAGATTTTTAAATATCATATAGCAAAGTATATATCAAGATAATCAAGTTATAGTAAAGTTAAAAACATAGATTTAAAATTGTAGACACATGTGAAAAACATTCACAAATATGAAAATAGTGAGGTCAAAGTATTAAATTAGCATAAATTATGAATGTTTAGACTTATTTTTTAATAATTTATATCCAAAATAAACGGCTTTTTGAAATAAATTATGATATTTTTTAGAATGTGTGTTGCTTAACAATGAGTAAACAATCAAACTTTAATGTATATCTCTAATTGAAATAGAGTGTCAACTACAATTTATAATAGATTATAAAATGGGTAAATTACAAATTTGGTCATTATTTTTTACACCATATTTCAATTTAATCTCTAACATTTCATTGGTGTTAATTTGGCCCCTAACATTTTCAGTGTCATGTTAATTTAGTCCTTATCGTTATCTCTTGGATAGAAAAAGTTGATGTGTCAAACAACGATATTTAAATATTAACATTTGTGCCAACTAGGATGCCATATATATTGCCAGATTAATTAAAAATATAAGGAAAAAGAAAAACTAAAAAAAAAAAAAAAAAAATTTTAAGGTGTTTTGTTCCCATCCAAGTTCTGGGTTTTGATGGGTATAGGGAAAGCAAATGCTTCCTAGGGACGCTGATTTGAGTGAGTATAGGCCAAGTTTATCAGCAATCTTAGATGCACTGGCACTGCGTAGTTCAAACTGCAAAACAATAAACGCATTCTCTTCACCATTATTTGCTGTCCAACTCCTTAGAAAAACATGAGCCGACAAGAAAACTTTTCTTCTTTGCGTTGAATCTTCAAAATCGTTGGCAATAGGTCAGAGATCTGATTTTGTTGGGGAAGATAGGAAACCTTTCCTTTCTCTCTCTTCTTTGGTTGTCGTCGTTTCGTTGGTTACATTGAAATTTAGATCTAAAATTTCAGTGGCTATCTCAAAAAAAAAAAAAAAAAAAAAGTGGTTGAGTTTATGGGTCCAAAACCCAGATTAAATTTTTTTCTTTTTAGTTTTTAGTTGATATTTAGTTGTAAAAAAATCTTGGAATTGGCCATGGAAAATCCCTATAATCTCATTGTTGTAGATGTAGTACACCATACTAACCATCTACCTTTCTATAAAATAGGATAATGGCTTTATTTCGCCTAACCAAACAGCATAATCTGTGAGAAATTGAGAAGCAAACAAGATTGACTCCGAACAAGTAAGCAAAGTAACTTTCCTGTCTGCAACTTTAGGGATTTTAGGGGTGGAGACGAGGAAGAAGATATGGAATACTGATTTTAGAGATTTTAGAACCTATTTAGTTTCCGCAAACTTATCTCACACGTACATATTTTAATTTAGTTTCTATGCCTTGAATTGATGTGGCAGTATAGTTAGTAGATAATGTGGTATGAAAAATAATTATTTATTATTCCGTTTGACACTTCAATTTTTTTCATTCAAAAGATAACAATAGGGACGTAATTGACACGACACTAAAAGGTTAGGGACTAAATTGACATAATTGCAAGGATAAGGACCAAATTGAAATATGATGTAAAAGATAAGGACTAATTTTGTAATTTACCCGTATGAAATTAATTTTTAAGATTGTGAATTTCTTATATGTTTTTAATCTTTGTCAAATGAGTTATCCAATAAGTCATTTACAATTTTATTTTATATTTTAGAATGTTAATATTGTGTAGAAATAAAACTTGTGTAATTGTTTTACTTATCTTTATGTTATTTTGTTTTAGATAGCAATGTTAGGATTTATATAATTTAAAATTATTGAATAAATATTAATAAGTTTACCTAAGTTCATTCTTGATATAAGAAGTGAATTCAAAGTAATGCATTTTACATTTAGTAATTTGTTGCATGACTTTTCAAATGGCAAATACATGTTTTTTTTTTATATAAAAAAAATTCATGTAAAAAAATACGAGTCAACTCAACCCACAACTCGATTGACCTGACCCGACCCGCCCGTTTTATTGTCTATTTATAGCATCACCTGGTAAAAAAAGTGTTGGCTATGCATTTTATATTTATATTTTATGTGGGCTAGGTTCGGGTCATTGGAGCCAATACCAGCCAATGCCCTAACCTGTTACCGGTAGAAAACAAGAAATCTGCCTTCCCTCAGAACCTCCACTTTGGGGATTTAGGTCTGTGCTAGGCTACTATGTTAGATCTCTATTTGGAATGAACCTATTTCATGGTTCAAAGTAAATACTCCATCCGTTTCAATTTATTTGTCCTATTTGAAAAGTCAAACTTTTTAAGGAAACATTATTTACTATCTTGTATGCTTTATAAAAATGTATAAGTTTTCAAAACTTAAGTAAATTTATCAGCTTTTTTTTTTTTAAAGAGTTATTGTTAATGAGGCAACTAGAAAGGTGCTCTAATTAAATTGATTTTTTTAAAAAATATTTGTTAGTTTTCTTTTTAAATAGTTTTGAAAATAAAGTAAGGATATAATAGGAATATTAGTAAATTAATGACTTCTATTTGTAGAAATAAGATAATATTTTGGGACATTCTAAGATGGAATAGAGGATAAACAAATTGAGATGGAGGGAGTATTACTATCATATTCTTACATTTAAAATTCAAATAGCGTGATACTTTGTATACTTTTATATCTAACAAATAAAATCTAAATTTTAAAATGGGGAGGATTTTGTCTTTGCAGTAGAGACCATTATGTGGAGAAATTTTTTAATTCTTATGGAGGACCACGTCAGTAATGCCTAGTGGTCTCCGCTGCAGTAATATAATGCCATATGTCCAATTTAAATGAGTCATTATTCCTAATAACATTCTTTCAAATAATATATATATATATATATATATATATATATATATAAAATGAAAACACATCTCAGTTCCAACATCATCAGCACCATTAGGATGGTGAACTTTGTGGTGATGATGAATCTGAACACCTGCAACAGCATGCATTATTTTTTACCCCAAACACGATGTCCTTCTCCTTGTCCCCAAATGCTTACAACCAAATCTGGACTGGATTTTGCAAAGGTTTTGGCTTGGATTTATTCACTGTCAGAGATTCTTTGGCTTGAAAACAATGACTCTAGAATAGAGGAAAAATTACCGGGCATGCATGGGTTTTACAGAGCATTGTGGAGCCCAACACCTGAATTTCCTTCAATTAAAATATACCATGAAAGAGCTAATAACATGATCAGCCTGAATTTCCTTTAACTAAAATATATGAAAAAGCTAATAATATGATCATGTGGAATTTGTTGAAATGGGTATTTATCTAATTGGAATTAGCTTCATCAGTGCTGCAATGAAGTTCCCAATATTACGTCCGCATCCCAACGCAAAGAGCCAAAGATATTAAACTTTAAAGTCTGGTATTTCAATTTGTTGATAGAGGCATGAGATTAGATAGTTTTTTCTTTTTTGGTAAGGTGTAAAATTGATTCTCTAAGTTTTTTCAAATTTTATTTTAGTTTTTTAACTTTGTTTTTGTTCATTTCAGTCCTCTAACTTTCAAGTTTATTCAATTAAGGCTTTTTCATCAACTTTTGTTGTATGTTGTGGTTAATTTTTCAATTTTATAAATTTTTCTTTAAATTTTATAAATTAAAAAAAATTCAATTGATGATTGAAAAATATTTTCCAGATTTTTTTTTTCAAAAAATTTTAACAAAAATGCCTTGACTGAATAAATTTGAAACTTAGAAAACTAAAATGAACGAAAGTCAAGTTAGAAAGCTAAAATAAAAGGGAAATGCTAATGAATGCCCTTAGGGCATTAGTTAACAATCCATTTCAGGAAAGTTTTTATGGGAAATTGAAATAAAGCAATTAATATTTTGATAGTTTTTTTCATTTCCCATAAAAGTGGTATAAAAACTTTCCTAAAATGGATTGTTAACGAATGCCCTAAGGGCATTCGTTAGCATGACCCAAAATAAAATCTGAAGAATGTTAGAGGGTCAGTTTTGTATTTTAACTTTTTTTTTTTATTGGGATGAACATGAGATTAGACAGTTATATTTGTTGGGTGGTTGTACTGAATTATTTTTCCACAGAGATATTGTGAGCACCAAGATGGGAACTGACAAGATTCTTGTTTTCAATTTTAATATTGGAGGGCATGATTAGGATAATGACTCATTTAAATTAGTCACATGGCATTATATTATCGGAGTGGACGACCATTAGGCATTGCTTAAGTGGTCTTCCATAAGTATCACATAATTTTTCCATTATGTGGCAAATCTAAGGTGTAGTTTATCTAGTATTATATTGTTATGTCATTTAAAATTCGAATAATGTGATGCTAAGTATAATTTTATATCTAAGAAATAAAATCTAAATTTTGAAATGGAAAGGATTTTGTCTTTGCAATAGAGACCATTATGTGGAAAAAACCTTAAAACGTTGATTCCTAGGATGGTTTGAAAAAGATTTTTATTTTTTATTTTTGATGTGTGGGAAAATAAGTTAATGTACAGGAAGATTTACGAAATCATAGGTTTAATAGAATGATGAATTCTTGACAGATAATTTAGTAGTTTATTCTTTATATAGAAAAGGAAATTGCAAAAAAATTACCATATAGATGATACTGCATGAATTTTATTATGTGAAAGATCATCATGGAATCATTAAAGTTTATAAGTCCGAGATTTGTTAGCAACGGTGACACTACACTTTGTTATAGGTTAAAACTACTAGGGGTGTATAGCCAACTCGTCAAAAATAACCTGATACAACCCAACACATTGGGTTAGGTTCAGGTTGTAAGATTCATAAATCAACCTAACCCACCTATATTTAATTATATTTAAATTTTTAAAAAAATGTATTTAAGGATATTTTTTTAAAATTTTGTTATTTATTTTTTTACATCTTTTCCTAAATAAAACTCAAACTCTAAGTTCTCTTTATCAAGTTTGTATTGGTTTGGTGTTATGTTTAAAATTATTTGGTTATAAAGTCGCTCTTATTTGTGGTAGTATTGCTCTAATTCTCAATTTAATATTAATAATAGTAATTAAAAAAAATTGTCCAATTCATAGGTCCGAACGGATCCAACCCGATCTATGTGGCTTGGGTTGGGTTGGAATTTTTTAACTCATTATGGTGGGTTGGGTTGAAAAAACCCCTCAATCCGATCCAACCCGACCCATATATACCCTTAAAAATTGTAATAAAGTAATACTACGTGTACTATCGAGACGAGCACAAATGTGCTAAGCACTGATACACAAGTTTGTCTTCCTTGGCAATATCATTGGTATGAATCTGATGACACAATGGGTGAAGCTTGTGTCTAGTAGCAGTGCCAACTCTTCCATTTGCCTTCGTCAATTAGACGCGCAATAAAAAGGCCCAACACGGGTTTGTACTTAGACATGGCAAAACGGATCAAAACTTTCTGACCCGACCCGAAAAATACTCAACCCGAACTCGATTTTTTTGACCCGAAACAAAAACGGGTTGACTTGTGACTCGACCCGAGTTTTTCAAGTTTTTTGAGGGTCAACTCGACCCGACTCACAACCCGACCCAAACCTGAAACACTTTTTTAAAACTTTTTTTTTTTTTTGGTAAAAAAAAAGTAAAATTAAGACAATAGTAGTTTAATTGTTTATTGTGAGTTTTAAAGAAACAATTGATACATTTACATATGCAAATTAATTGAAAGATAAAAGGTTGAACATTCTGTAATGAGTAAATATTTTTAGATATTAAATAACAAAATACATGCCAAGATAATATAATTACAGTAGAGTTAAAAATATAGATTTAAAATTGTAGACATGTATGAGAAACATTTACAAGTGTAAAAATAGTGAAGCCAAAGTATTAAATTAGCATAAATTATGAATGCTTAGACTCATTTTTTAACAATTTATGTCCAAATTAAACGGCTTTTTAAAATAAATTATGATATTTTCTAGAGTGTGTGTTGCTTAACAGTGATATGATATTCATAAAAGAGACCATGTACAAATAAGTAAGCAATCCAATTTTAACGTATATTTCAAATTGAAATAAAGTGCCAACCACAATTAATAATAGATTATAAAATTAATTTTTAAGATTGTAAATTTCTTATATGTTTTTATTCTTTATCAAATGAGTTATCCAATAAGTCATTTGTAGTTTATTTATTTATTTTTATTTTGAAATGTTGATATTGTATAGAAATAAAATATGTGTATTTGTTTTACTTATGTATGTATTATTTTGTTTTAAATACCAATGTTAAGATTTGTATAATTTTAAAATTATTGAATAAGTATTAATAAGTTTAACTGAATTCATTCTTGATAAAAGCGATGAAGTCAAAATTACATAAAATAATTTGTTGCATAACTTTTTAAATGACAAATGCATGTTGTTTTATTTATTAAAAAAAAAAAATCATGTGAAAAATATAGGTCAATACGGGTCAACCCGACCTGACTCGCAACCCGATTGACCCGAACCCATTTTTGACCCGCTTAGGATGACCTATTTTTGACCCGTGATTTATTTGACCCGCAACCCAATTGACCGGACTCAACCTGAACCCAGACCTGAACCCGACTCAACCCGCCTACTTGGCCACGTCTATTTGTACTTTCGTACTGATTAGGCTTTTGAATAAATAATTACACTACAACAGCCTTTGCTTGGTTGTCACCAGTTATATCTGTCTGTGTGCCAGCAGAGTATCATATCACAGCAGTGTGAATCCACAAAATGTCCATCTGTACAACACCACCAATTAAGGAACACCAACAATCTACTACTATTTAATAAAACAAAAATAAAATGGTCCAAAATTCATAATCCTAAGAAGAAAATTAAAACTAAAAAAGAAGGAAAAAGTACACTGGGAAAATGTAGGAACCCTTGTAAAAAGAGCTCGACCATATGTATAATGAGTGCATGGGGTTATGAGCCTCACAAGTCAAATGGGAAATTTTGACTCCTTGCTTACCAATGTACCTTCTCACAATCCCCCAAGTCCAGATGGAGTTCGAGCAGTTTGAGCCCACATAACTATTACCAAATTCTGGTTGTAGAATCATAAGGTAGAACCTCCAAAAGTGCCTAGACAGCAAGTTGTTTTTTATGGGTGGAATCATCTTCATTGAAGCAGCAATGGAGCTTTATAGGTCTCTCCAAATTTAGAGTGGGTTCTTCTGAATGTAGAGGGGATTGGAGGAGTAGCATCTCTCTTTGAAGAAAAGAGCAGTAGGTGTGGAAGGTATTGGGTGTCACATTTAATTGGAACCCCAAACCAAATAAGAAGTCCACCTCAAGAAGGTTCATTTCTGTGGTGCTTATTCCTCCAACTTTAGCATAGTAAGCATTGTTGTAATACCTGAAGAAAGAAAAACTAACAAGATGAGAAATGAATAATAGAGTATTAATGAAGGACCTTATTTGACTATTTAATGTTGGTGTGTTAATTACCAAATAATAAGTAAAATGAGAGAATGTAGGGTTTTCATGTGTTCCATTTAACAAAATACAGATGTATTCCACAAAGAAAAATAATTAAAATAAAAAAGATTTAACATATGATTAATAATAAGGCTAATACCACACACTTTGACACAATTTTTTTATATGACATATTGTAATTGACTGTTACTCGTTATAACATGGACTCATAATTTTTTTTCTTTCAACATACTCACTCTTTTAAGTAAAACATTGCATAGTGTGTAAGAAGATGTGTGCTATCAGATTTTTGTATAGTTAAGCATGCATGTGACCAGCTGACAATACAGCATAAAGAGTCAGAGCTTCTAGCGTGATTTGGTGCTTAAAGTAAGGTGTCTTGTGCACATCACAAACAAAAACACGGCCAACTTGGACAGTGTGCTTTTCAACGGACTGCATGGCCTTGAATAGATAGCAATTGCCTCTTTATTAATGACACTTAATTTTCATGCTCATTGCTTGCATTTTCTTTCTCTTCTTCTTTTATCTTATTTTATTTTTTTATTATGGGAACATTGCTTGCATTTTCTTTTTACAGCTATGGGAATTTTCAGTCATGCCTAAAATGGACAGAGACAGCAAGACCAAGTCTTAGGTGGGCTGTCTGCTAAAAGACGGAGGTCTTCACATTGGCTGTCTTTTTTCTTTTATTTTTTTTCTTGCAGAGGTTTTTTCGAGAAGGCGTCGGTTTATGTGCATAATTATATATATATATATATATATATATATAATATGAGTTCAAGTTATATCTAGTATAAAAGTTATATCTGGTGTAACTTTACAAGAATTACATCTTATGTAACTTCACAAGAGTAACATATTTTGTAAACCATTGATCTATTAGATCTAAGAGTAAAAAACCACTCATAGTAATATCATTATTTCTTTTTAAAAATTAGTAATTTAGGCATTAACTCTTTTTATCAAAAGGGAAAAAAAAAACCATAGCATTAATTTTTTTTTCCCGTCCATATCATCATCTTCTTCCCCTTGTCTTTCTTTTTGCACTATATTTTTAGACCTCCACCACTCATAGTAAAATTCTTTTTTTTGTTTATTTGTCTAGTGTTACTAGGTAATTTCATAGTTGACGTTAAGAAGACCACATGTGCTCTAAAACTATTGCAGTGAAAAATTATTTCTTAAATTTGGATTACCACCATTAATAATAGTCTTGTATCTATAAAGGAGGTTTTAGACGGGTTAGAAATTTCTTTGTGGAGGAACCATGAAAAGAACTTTCACATTAACTTTATTACTTTAAGAGGGAATCTTGACTAAAATATTTTTTGTTTATATATAGAGACGTTATATTCAGAATTCTTTTAACAATGAGCTTAACAAGAAGAAAAGGACCTGAGAGTTATTTTCAGAATTTTTCCCAACAATGGGTCTAAGAAGAAGAAAAGACTTGAGATGTTATTTTCAGAATTATTCCAACCACCCTTCATGATAGGGACCTAAAAGTATAGAGCAAAAAGAAAGACAAGAGGAAGAAGATGATAATATGGACGAAAAAAAAAGAGAGTTAATACTGTGGTCCCCCCCTTTTAATAAGAAGAGTTAATGTTTAAATCACTAATTTCTAGGGAGTAATAATGATACTACTATAAGTGTTTTTTTGACCCTTAGATCTAAGAGTAATCAATGGTTCACAAAATGTGTAATTCTTGTAAAGTTACACCAGGTATAATTTGAACCTTTCTCTCTCTTTCTCTATATAGATATATATATATATATATTTTTTTTTTTTGAATTCATATACTGTATAATTTTAGATTGATGCTATAGTTTTTATGAAATTTACAATACAAGTCATATAAACATTTGTCAGTTTTTAAACACAAAACATAAATTAATTATCACATTAATTTGTAAGCATTTTGTACATTTTTAAGTTGGGAAAGAAGAATATGAATTTACAAACTCTCTAAAACACGCTCTCTCGGTATAACATTGAACTACATGACTTTTGTGGATCATAAGCTTTTCTAATACTATTATTAGGCAGTTTAAATATTTGTTCATAATTTAAATCTTAGCTTTTTTTGTTGATATATTGCCCTCCTAAACATATGTAAATGGACTCTTGAGATTCATAAAGAAAATGTAGAATGTTCACTTCCTTCTTAATACTAATAATAAGAAGGTTAAAATCTAAATTACACCATTAAAAATATTCATAAAAAAAAAATTACACCATTAAATATAGGGTGAAGTGTAATTTTTGTCCTACAATTTTTATTTTTTATTTTTTTATGTATGTATTTTCATTTTAGTTTTTAAACTTTAAAATTTTCATCAAATTCGTCATTCCATCCATTGCCATATATAAAATTACCCTTAAGTCTAGTAAAATGACATTCTATCATGGGCAAGACTTAGGTGCTATTCCTTAAGTTCTCCTTTTAAGATTTTGCTGTGTGAATTTTTCCTCATGAAATAGAAGTATATTGTTTTGTTAAGTACCCACATAATTTGATCTAAAATGAAAAACTTAAGAAACAATACCTAAAGTATTGTACCTAAGTTTTACCCTTCTACCACGTATATATAAATATCAAATAATGTTAATTTTATAAGCAGCACCATAGAATGATCAACTTGATATGAAAATGACAATTCACCGAAACTTAAAATATATGATTTTAGTCTAATAATAATAATTGTGGAAATGAACATTTCTCCTAAAAAAGTATTATTTATATATTAAGATCACAATCTCTCTATCTCTCTCTCTCTCTCTCTCTCCGTGCCCGCATGCGTACATGTGAAAGAAATTCCCAGAGAAATTTACATGAATTAGGAGCAGAAAAGTTGAATTGAATTGACCAATCCCAGGAAGAAAAAGAAGAAAGCTAAGGAGAAAGAAGAAGAAGAACTCTTTCAATTCTCAAGTCGAATTCATCTAATTTATATACGAAAATGCTAGAGCTATAAACTACACATATAAAACAGAGAGAACCATTAAAACAACTTCAAAACTCTGCGTTTTTTCTTCTTTGCTAATCGAGAAACCATTAAACCTCAATAGCGCTAAATCCCAGTTGATCAATCAAAGAATGAAAAACAAAAGAAAGAAAAACTCGTAGGAAATCCAACCAAGCATCTCAAAGATCGTAAACATATATATGAACAAAAAAGAAAAACAAGGAAAGTTAATTTGAAGAGGACTTACATGTCATCCATGAACTTTGCAGACACCAAAACACTAGTAATAAGCAAGCGGTGCACATTGAAAGAACTGATGGGCAACAAGGGCTGCTTCTGCGTGAATCGGTCGAGATAAACATAGGCAACAATGAAACAAGATGGGCTACAATTGGCATACTTGAAGATCCTCTCAAGGTAGCTCTGGATAGAGATGGTAGGCCTTGTGAGGCCATGGAACACTGAAATTCTCTGCGCATCCAATCGGGAAGTGGTGTCATTGGACTCGGCGATGCGGTGGAGGAGACAGGAGAGGAAGTTTATGACCTTGGGCATCACCTCAGGGCTCTCAAGCTCAGCCATTGTTGTACTTGTAGAGAGATTTTGTTTGTGTTTTGTATTGTCTGTGGTTGGTTGGTCTTCGTGTTGGTTTTTTTGTTGGGTGCTATTTTTTTTTTTTTTGGCGTGTCTTATGGGATGCAAATACACCTTGTTTGCTTCCTTTTTGTATTGCATTTACGTGAGTTAAACGTTTACTAATCTATTCTCTTGAAATAGAGCCAGGTGTGTTTGCTCTCTCTCTCTCTCTCTCAATTTTGTAGAATCTTTACGAGCAATTTGGCAAATAATAAAATAGTGTCACTAGTGGACACGGTTTGTTTCAATATTTTCTAAAAAATGACTTATTTTTCAAAATATATTTTCAATAAAATTATCTCATTTTCTTATATCTGGTAGTAATATTAAATAAGTTAAAAACAATCTTGTAACTTCTCTTATTTAGCTTGCTGTGAGATAGAGTTATTTTTTCTAAAAAAATTAGTAAAAAAAACAATATCTTAAAATAAACCATACTTTTTATGTTATCTAAAAATAGTTTTCTTTTGACTTATTTATTATAATGCTACCAAATACTGAAAAATACGAAAAATTATCTTTACACAATATTTTCCATCGAAACTAATAGAGGAGTGAAAATAATGTTAACAAGTCATCTCAATTGTTCTCTTCTCTTGCATTGCTCTATGAGAGGATGCAATATTCCCTAAAAAGTAAATTTCTATTATATTTATTTTAAGCCTAGAAGGGCATATTTTATTCATTTACATGTAGATATTCATGAGATATGTCCAAACAGATTAGATCACAATGACAGAAAAGTTAGAGCTGGGTTTTAACTTTTGACAAGTACATGTGGGGCATCCCCATCCCAAAATGTCATCCTATTCTATTTTACCATCTTAAAAAATTACTTTACTAATTATACCATACCATTTTACAATACATCAACATCCCAAAAGGCCAAAACTCTATTTTTTTCCTATTTTATTTAAATATTCTTTTTTAATTTTTTTTACTATTTCTCTTTATTTTCCTCTCTTTCTCCCTTAACCTCTAGCACTGGCCTCAACCTCTAGCAAACCCATACCCACCACCATTGCAACCCTCTACCACCCCCATGAATCTGACCATCCATATCCATCACCACCCATACCCACGACCAAAACCCATCACCAAAACTACTAGACCATCAACCCTACGCCGGTCTCGCAAGCAACCTGCTTGCCCCACGCCGATCTCACAAGCAAATCACTAGACCCACATCAATATCACCACAAAAAAATCACCCAAAAAAACACCACTACTGCCATGACCTTGCCACGCCGAGATTCGCCACAAACAGGCCACCACTGCACATCGAGAGAAACATGGAGTGGGAGACAGAGAGACAGAGTGGGAGTGAAGGAGAGAGAGAATCACTGAAGGAGGAGAGAGGACTGAAAAACATAGAAAATAAAGAGAGAGAAAAAGTCAGATGGAATAAAAAACTATTATTTAGTTTTACCATTATGCTACAGTGCAAAATCACTGAAAGAGGAGAGAGGACTGAAAAACATAGAAAATAAAGAGAGAGAAAAAGTCAAATGGAATAAAAAACTATTATTTAGTAAACAATTGCAAATTTTTTTGCAATAGTCTACATTTACAAGTCCGGATGTAGTGAGGTTTTTGGGTTTTTACGCTAAATTAAACCAACATATAGCATATATCATTCCCAATGTGAATGCTCAAGGGAAAGTTGGGAGTTAATGATATTTAAGTAGTTTTAAACTTCTAATTGCATGTCATGGTGTAATTTATGTACATCCTCTATTTTTGGTCTTTCAAACATTTTCTTGGGTGGGTTCGGAGAAAAATGGTTGTCATAATTAAACAATTTGTCCCTAGGGATTAAATATTCTTTCTGAAACAAAAAAATTGGTTGTCAATTTTTTTTTCCTTTCAACACAGTTGGTTGTCATAATTAAAAGGTGTGATTTTCTTATTGTATTAAGTTAGGGTAAATATTTTTCATTGGACTTCTTAATTAGTTGTTAGCTTGAAGATACACTTCATCCCTCTTTGGTGTTAGATGGGAGAGTAGAAGACATTATGAGAAATTTTGTCTCTAGGTGAATAAATTCAGTTACTTATGACAAACGAGTTGGATGAGTAATTAAGTTCGCTAGTGACTTAACTTCTAATAGAAGAAAAATATGTGACTCATAAATCATAATAAACAAACATTGTGGTTGTCAAGAATAATTTTTGTGACTACTAGAATAATTTTTAGAGCTAATTCTTATTCCAAATCTCTCTTTTTTTTTCTTCTTCTTCTTTCTTAAATTGCGGTGTTTTGAGTAGGACTTTTAACACATATAAAACAGCTTGAAGGAGCACGCGGATCCGACCATTTGAACATTAATTCTCCTTATAAAGGAAACCAAGTAATGTCCCTGAATTATATACTCTTAGTGATATTGGTGTATCTAAGTACATTTATTGTATAATTGAACTTATATAATTTGAGGTATTGAAAATGAAAATTAAATATGGACTTAAACTAGCAAATGTCCAACCAAAAGTAGGATCACATGGGCAATGCTTTGGATTTGGATGATGCATTGGAGATCTGAGTTGGATTTTTCTAAACATTTTTTGTCCACCTTTGAGAAGAAAATGGAAATGGAGCCAAAAACGTTTGGATTTGCTCTAGATCTACCACAATATCTGCCCTAATTATCTCAATTTTCTTTTCTTCTCTTTTTAAAACCAAAGAAGTAAAGCAGAAGACAGAGGGAAATTGTACGGCCAAGTAAAATTCCAATATAAACTTGTTGGCTTTCCCGTGCAGTTGTTATGGACTTTAATCATCACAATTGCCAGCTTTCACCAATATAATATGACCCATTATGAAATTATACATCCTTGTGCTTTCACCTATACTATACGGCTATACCTACCCTAATTATCTTAATTAATTATACAAGCAGCATGATTTAGTAATTCTTAACTTAATTATAATTGCTTTTCGTTAGTGAGTCCGAATTATGATCTAGCATTTGCTGGGTGACACAACTTGTTGCTTGTAACAATTTCAACCTGATAAATTCAAAATGTTTTAATAAAAAATTAATAATAAGGGATTTTTAAAAGGAGATAACTTTTACATTCCTTCAAGCAGTATCAAACTATATTTTTTTAATTGAATTCATTTTTTTCAAGGAAAAAAGAAAAGGAATTCATTTCCTTTCTTTGTGAAGAATATATAAATATATATATATATATATATATTTTTTTTAAAATGATGGATTTACTAGATTTTCTTAATACTTGTAGTCTCTCTGGCTCAGTAATAATTTCGATTAATTCTCGGTATAGGTGAAAAAAAAATTGATGCAACAAAAGAAATGTTGGGTGGGATTCCAAAGCTATTTTTAGATAATATAGAAAGACAAAAAAATTGGGGAACATTCTCCAAAAGCAAAATCTTTTTTAATTTAATTTTTTATTTTTAACAATGTGTGGGTCCGTTAGACATAAAAACTGGATTCTTAAGGGCTGTTTGGGTGAAAAAAATGCTACTCATTACCTAAATATCATCGCTCACTACTCAAATATCATCACTCATCACTCTATAACTCATTACTTATTACTGAACATACCACAACTTCTTAAGATAGCATGTTTGATACTTGTTTCCAACTTCTGATAAGTCAAAAAATTTTACTTTTTGTGGGACTCATAGATTGACTTGGTGCAGCTTTTACTTCTTATTTTTTTTTTCCTTTCAACTCCCCAATATCCAAACTCACCAAACATAGAGCTTCTTTCTTTCTTTCTTTCTTTTTTTTTTTTTTTTTTTTTTTCCTTCAACCCCCAATACCCAAACTAACCGAGCCCAAATCGCTCTCAAGCACCGTTCATCGCCTCCCTCTTCATCCATTCACCAAACCCAAAAAAAAAAAAAAAAAAAGAAGAAGAAGAAAAAGAAGAAAAGACAAACCCAAAAACCCAATGTGAAAAGGAAAGAAAAGAAGAAGAAGAGAATAGAGAAACCAAGCCCAGACCCAACGTGAAAACAGAAGAAGAAGAAGACGAGGAGGTGATGGTGAAGAGCAGAGAAAATCAAAGAAAAAAGAAAAAAGAAGTTTGGTATGATGAGAGAGGAGAGAGGTGGGAAGTCAAGTGGTTGTAGTCCATATCAATTGTTGTTTATTATTAGATAAATTTTTTGTTCACTACACTTTTAGAACAAATCCTAAGTAGTATGTTAAATTTTACTATTATTGGTGGGAGAAATTAAAACCAGTAATAATATGCCAAATAGGATTTATTATGAATGTATTGTGCAATTGTTGGGGGATGGCAGTTCGTTTTAGCACAAAAAATTGGGGCTATAGCCGCATTTTTAAAACTACCGGCATAGACCCAAATGGGCTATTTTAGCGCTTTTTGCCTGGGGCTTCCTAGCCCTGCCCAGTAAGTGTGATAATAGTCCTGGTGACTTACACCAGTAGTTTTAAAAATGCTGGTATAGATTATGTGGTTTTGTTACCCTATACTGACGCTTTTGTAACCCTATTATTATGTCAATACGCTTATTGATTTTAAGATATGCAAGATTCAAATTCAAATCATTTATTTGTCAAAAAAATACTTTACCAAAATAAGCCAATTGAAATCTATCAATATACCATTAGGATTAAAGTATCATATAGATTATGAAGTGGTTGATGCTTGGATGATGTATTTTTGCTTTTGTTAGGATTGATTGGGCTAACCACCAAACTAATTAGTGCAGTATTTCCTGCTTTCTTGTAGACCAGACCAACAATACGTACATTATATGTATATCTTATTTCACTCAAGGTGGGATTGGAGAAGCTTATTATGGAAATATCATTGTCGAGGAAAATAGAATATTAAAAATAAAAACGTAATTGTTACAGCATTTCTTCATTAACGTGATGGCAATGTACTTTTTTTTCTCCTCCACCTTGACCACGCTCTGGCATGTTCCATACTCTTCCATGTAAAATAATTTGATTTGCACAGTTTGTTTCTTTAATAACATGATTATTTGAAGAAGAAAAAACATGATTATTTGATTTATTACACAGTACAGCAACACTAAGGGTGTTTTTTTGTTTAAGATGCTGTGCAAAGCTATATATCTTCCCACACCGACAAATGGATCATATATCATATATGTCCAAATTGGAATGATTATTTTGCTTAAAGATTTTACTAGATTAAGTGTTACTGATTGAATTGCTAAGGCTAGAATTTGTAATTTAGTGTCATTGTCTCCTTGTTATAATTATTGAATTGAGAGCGAGAGCATCTTCTTCCTTTGTCTCATTCACAATTTGTCGCGCAAATAAGTTGTGAAAAAAAATTATGTTCCTAAAGACACAGAAGAATTAGGTCGGTGTTTTAGTCTAATGCATTTTTTTTTCCTAACCTTTCATCATGGAATGCAATAGATCTTTTTCAGTGTCACACATCAAGCGCATAGGATATCAGCATCTGGATGAATTAGATATAATATTTACATTTTCCAAATCAAACTAAAAAACAGTTTAATGGAGATTGGAGAGTGTCGAATGTAATAATGGCATTGACATCTAATAGTGCGATCTTTCTCTCTATATTAAACTATTTAGACTCATCTGGTAGTCTCTCATGATTATATTTAATTATCTTTACTATAAGGTTACTTGCATATTGAATTCTTGGTAGCTGAAACTTAAGTATAGCAGTTAATCAAAAATAATTTGGGAAGTGCGCTCAACTTGGAGAAGGTATCTTGTGATGTGGTAGTGTGCAGGTCACTGTTACACTGTCATAATCAAAGCATGGCATGTCCTACTGTCAATACAGAAAGGAAAAAAGTTTACTGCATTATTGTTTCAAAGTCTCTTTCTGATCTTATCTAATTTATTATGTAACGATTATATAGATTATTTATGCATAATTTGAGTCGTATAACTCTTTTGATAAGTCGTCTAATTTTTTAAAAATAATATATTAAATATTTTTATAAATCATCACTTAATAAATTAAAAAGGATTCTCCAAATTGGTTTGAAGCTAATCTTTATCAATAAAAAAAAAAAAAAAACTGTTATTCCAATAACGAGTACTTTGACAAAAATTTGATGCTCCAATAATCTAATGAATGTCTTTTCTGTTGATAAACAAAAAAGTCAATTAGGATATATATCACTAGGTACATTTTTCCCATGCATGTTTTTATATTTAATTTTGAATAACATGCAAAAAAATATTAAAATTAAATATACAAATCGAACAATACTATGTACTAACACAATCATTTCCATACCTAATTTCATAATTTGCTGATATTTGTGATTATTAGTGGTTAATAAAAAGTGATGGGTTGCACAAGTCAGCAATGGAAAAAATTGTCCACTACTCACTATTACACAAGCTAACAAATTGTGAAATTGGGTGTGCAATTGATTGTGTCACTAGATTTATTCATGTTCTTTAAATAATTTTTAAGTATATTTATTGCCTAATGCTTTGTTAAGTGGAAATTTTTTGTTTTATTATTGTTATTATTATTTATTATTATTACTATTATTTTGTTTAGATAAGTGGACAACGTAATTCTTGTAACATGTCTGTTACATTTTACATTTAATAATCCAATAAGTAAATATCACCTTTTTTATCTATTTAAGAATTAGTCCTACTTGTACAAAAAAAAAAAGAATTAGTCCTACCAACTTCCACCTGTCAATACCCTCATTGGATAGTTCCATACGCAAGTTATTACAATTTTTACTAGATGCTACGTCCACAACATTTTTACAATATTTTCACAACAAATCATAGATGGTTAGTTGTTATTGGTTCAAATTTGAACCTAACAATAAAATTACTTTTTTGCCCCAACAAAAAAGGATTTGTTTAAACAAAATGGATTTCTCTTTTTACTAAATAATTACAAACGGATCTCAATGATATTATTGATGTCTATAAAAAAAAATAAAAAAGAGAGAAGAAAGAAAAAATAATTCGATTTGTGTAACTTCAACAACCTAATAAATTTCTATCATTTATCTCAAAAAATTAAAAACCTAATAAATGAAACCCCAAGAGATCCACTTAATAGTTCTTAAGGCTTCATGATATTCATAAAATTTTGAGTTTGAATTTAGCCTCTAGCAACTAATGCAAGCTTCAAGGTGTTTATAAAAAATAAAAAAATATAATAGATGAATGTTTGAATAGCCTTTTTGAGATTTTTTGTTGTTGTTTAGAAACGCATTTTTGAGATTGGAATTTGGTAACACGAGAGTCTACAAGGATTATATAGTAAAATTGGCAGTATCCTTATTATTACTCTTGCAATAAATACTTTCTGCATTCAATGATATACTTCAATTCTTTTTTCTTTTCTTTTTTGTTTTTTTCTTCTTCTTCTTCTTCTTTTAATCGAAAAAGATAGTTGAGTCTTTATTCATTGTTAAAATTGTAAATGCTTAACAATATGATGGGCAATACATGTGGGAGATTCCTCTACCGAGACCACTCTAGCCCCATTCTTGCTAATATCAGCATTAAAAACTCTTAATTTCACCAAGGAAAATAAAAAGAAAGCGAATAAAGTAAAATAGTATATATTATTGAATTTATATTAAATTCAAGATACACCTAGTGTAACTCTAAGTAATGTTACACCATCTAATTACTTATTATTGAATTCATATTTTGAAAATTTAACCGTTAAATTATATATTCTATATATTCTTAATATACATGCTAATTTTCATGACGATCAGATATAATTTATCATTCCATCCATAAACTCAACTTTTATGCATTATTTTAAACTATAAAAACTTAAATTTAAACAATTAATTGATTACATGACTATTGATCTTTGATCATCTTAAAATTTTGCAAGCATGAAGAATATACAAAGATAATGTAATCTAACAGTGGATTTGTCAAAATTTGCATTCAATTAAAAATATTAAGTGGTGTAATATTGCTTAAAATTACATTAAGTGTAACTAGAATCTAATATATATATATATATAAAAGAAATTGTGTTGTGATTCACATCGATGCTATCTATAATCACATGTAGCTGAGACTTTTCTAGTTCCATTCATAATTACATATGCTTATCTTCATTTTTTAAAGATAGCTTGAAAAGTAAAAAATTGTTTTTCATTTTGACATTTCATATTTAATTTTTTTTACAATATTAACTTTTTTTGAGGAACTTTTACAATATTAACTTATTTATTGATCTTTATAAAAATTGCTGCTTTAAATATTTAAAATATCTAGAAAATTGTACATGAGTTATGGACTATTTTGCTTAAGTTTTTTTTTTTTTTTTTTAAATATTTTTTTAATCGTACTATATATTAGTAGAGAGTGGTCCTCCTGTACTCCTTAAATATGACACTTACTTTAGCTGCTAAAATAAGTGCACGATGTAACACAAACTTAAGATGATGATAAACTTTATATAATTTAGAATGGTCCAGCCGAATCATATTGCGTATGTGCTCACGGAATCTTGGCTCGTGCTGCTCATGTTCGTGAGGTATGTGATGCATGTTCTGTTGCATTGTTTCAATTAATCTATGGCTGTCATTATGTCCAGTGGCTCAAATTTCAATGGCTATAGTTTTTTTGGCCGGTCCTTACTATACTGGCTATATTGTTGTTTTTGTTATTATTATTATATCCTGTTTGGTAACAAAGAAAAATGTGGTAAAAAGAGAAATAGAGTCTTTGTTCTTTTCCCATAGTTAAAAAGAAGGGGATTTAAAGAACTTACATTCGCCAATAGCTTGTATCGTCACAATTTAGATTGAGGTTGGTTGGTTTTTTTTTTTGGTTTTGTTTTTTTTTGTTTTTTTGTTTTTTTTTCAAAATTAGGAAATATATTATGCTAAGAATGAGTTTTCACAAAATCATGGGGATTTTTTTTTCTTTGTTTAATGATTTAAATTACAGCTAGTGTAATTTTACAAAAACTATATATATACACCTAGACATATATATACAAAATCATGGGGATTTTTTTTCTTCTTCTTTTTTACAAAAATTACACCTAGTCATAAAAAAACTACTTATCATGTCATCAGCCAAACGCTTTATAGCTGAATTGGCACCTCTCCATGTACAAAGTGCTTGGGGTTTAAGGAAGAAAAAGTTCGAGCTGCGGGATTAACAGCATATTGTAATTATCTCTAAAAAAAAAAATACTTATCATGTCATCAACATTCCTAAGTTAATGAGTTATCTACCCAAGTAATAATTACTCTTTATTTCTCAAAATTTCACACCTATTCACTAATCCACAGCCTCCATTGCAATTATTTTGCATTAAAGGGGTTGGTTTAAAGTTTAGGTTCTTCCGAAATTACCCCTCATTCATGTAAGGAAACACAGTTAGGGACTCCATGGATATATCATATGTTATACCTATGTAGGGCAAAATATAAAATCCCATATCAAAATCCATTCCATTTTCCTCTAAATGGTGGAGAGATGACGACAATATAATGATTTGGTAGTTAATAAATTTAAAGGTGAATATAGTATTGCATAATTTAAAATGATTTATCATTAATTATTTGTTGGAATAGAATTTAAATCTCATGATACAATCTAAATTTTTATATTTATAAAAACAAAATCTGAACTATGAAATGAACCATTTATTTTTATTTTAAGACATGTACATCCTTTTTATTTGAAGACAAACAAATGTTATCCTTTTCCTTAAAACTCCATTCCACCTTATACAAATTATGAATTTTTATTTTCTTTACACCTTTGTGTCAATTAGAATTAAATAAAAAAATTGAAAAAAAAAGAAGAAATACAATATATTTTTTTTTTTTATAAATGTTTTATAAATGTGAGTCTTACAAATGGGGAGCTTTCACAGATGTGGGCCTAACAATTATGAGACCCACCTTGTAAGAGACTTGGTCCATAAAAAGATATATCGTGTTTCTGTAATATGAGTCCTCCCTCTTATATGAGGGCGGACCTCAAAAGTCAAGTCATGGTGGACCGCAGAAGTCAAGTCAGGTGAGATGACTCATGTAGTCCTCCCTCTCATATGAGGGTGAACCCTAGAAGTCATGTGAGATGACTTATGTTACGAAAACATGCTATGCCTCCTTTAGGTCCATGGGTGAGATATTTTCTTCAAGTATCTCCTTTTCTACTATCAACTGTCCTCCATTATCAGCTTTGTTACTGTGAAAGTAGCCAAAAATATATGCATATATATACAAATTGACAATACCATTGAATTATGAACACCCATGATAACAAATATATACATTAATCATACGAGGATTGATACTACCCATCAGTAATGAGTTGAAACAATTGATAGTCGGGGCAGGGAGGAAAAGTCTGGATAACAATTTTCACAGCTACTAAGATGACATACTATTGTTGTTTCAATCACAATTTATCACATTAGTGTTGTAATAAGAAAAACAAGTGATAATTTTTATGATGCTAACATTACACCCAGAAAATTGTGACAAAAAAGTGAGAATTTTTATGTTGCTAACATCTATGTCATACTAAATTTTAACTTCTTTGCTCCTAGAGATAAATTCTTTCAAGTATCTAAACAATCATGAGGCTGGTAACATAAATGAAATTCTACACCATGCGATTCATAAGAGCTGCATGAATTACATATTTTACAACCTACATGCCCAGCGGCACATCAACAAACTCCATTGTATCAACTTCCATTTGAACACTCCACTCCTTAAATGGAAATACGATTGGTCAGAAAACATTACTATTCATATATACCAACTAGTCTAGCTACCAGGCCGAACCTTAGAACAATCGACAAAGCACACTACCAGTGTAGATACATATGTTGATGATGGTTACAAAACACCAAGACTAATTACAGATTCTTGCACGGAAGGTAAAAACATCAGGCACTCTTATTACAGCATAGTATTTTAAGAGCTCGGGCTTAAGAATAGTACGCAAAAGCACAATCCTATAGGCAACCACAATCTCAGGACGCAACAAGAATATGCATTTTGGACGGTGCTCCCTCTTAAGACTAACTTTAGCCATAGCATCGGATCGGGTCATTGCAGCCTTTAGAAGAAGATTGTTTAAAGCCGAAACGGCCCCCTTTCTCAAGGTATTGCTGATGGTATTCCTCTGCTCGGTAGAATTTCTTGGCAGGTAGAATCTCAGTTACAATCTTCCTGTTCAAGAGTTTCTGTTGACGCTCCAAAGACTCCTTTGCTGCATTTTCTTGCTCAGGTGTGTAGAAGTATATACCAGATCTGTACTGCGTCCCCACATCACTTCCCTGCCCACCAAGGATTACAAAGCTGTTAGCATCTGTAAAGTGATAAGCTGTGAGACAAAGGTGTGTGTAACAAGGTCAGATAGAGTCAACAAAGCATCAATTTTGAATATGAAGTGCTGTCACTTTTCAAATTTAGCATATGGGCATGCAAAAATAAGCGAACACAAAAGTTGGTATTTTCTTGTTTGTCTCTCTTCCACATTTGCTTTTGAAAGGAGGGGTGAATAGGCAGGGGTTGGAGGATGAAAGAAAATAGTAAATAATCCATCGATGAAAGTGAAGACAAGATATCCAAGTCTATTCTTTCAGACTTGTGATGCTGATGCTGACCCTACTGTATTCTAAATTATCATGTAACTGTAATCCTAGTGACACAAGCAGAAGATTAATCTTGCAACAAGTAACTCAAAAGCATAATTTAGGAACTAAAAGATGCAGTTTTCACAGCCTCCTTGTTAGGTTGCATTTTCTCTGGACCAAGACTGTATTTTGATAACCTGTTTCAATAATTAAGAGAAAAATGACATGAAAGAAATCCAATTATAACTTGGAAAGTAGATGAAGACCCTATATCTCCTGATGATTCACACCACATATGATTACACAGATGATAAAATCATCTTTTTATCTCTCTCTTTTTGTGGTCCTCTTTATTCAATTTGGACTCTTGAGTGGGCATACTAAAAGGCATCTAAATATGATCCTAACCTTCAATGTTTTCCAAGTGGCACTCTCAAGATCAAAATCTGTGCACCTGAACTCGGCAGCTTAATGCTTCTACTGTACGTTTACTTAAAAGAGAAACTTGAATGCATGGTTGTAACAGCATATGGAATTCAGAATAATGTCAAAAAAGAAAGCCACTGGAAAAATCCATGGACCACCACAAAAGAGGACAAGTTCTGATAATTTTTGAAACTTCAAAATCCATTAATTAAATGTCTAAACTGGATCTATGATAATCGTATAGAACAGGTTAAGGAAAAAAGGAGGTTTATTTTTTGATAAGTGAGCAGGAGGATGATACACTTAAGGCAACAATTCACCACCCAAAGAATAAATTGGGAGAGGAAAAGGCAAAACCTTCAAAGTGGATCCAGAGCACGATGAGCTATTGTTTTCTTGCTTTAAGAATAGTAATTTTTCATAATATACTTAGAAACCAAATCCAACACCACAAGAATTTTCTTTTATTGACACATGTTATGACATTATATATATATTCTTTTTTTTTTTTTTGGGGGGGGGGGGGGTTTGGGTTAGGAATGACGTGGATTTTCTTTTACTTCCTTCTTCTTTTTCCTCCAATTTTTCAAAGTAGAGAGAGAAGGAGATTGAGCACGGTAAAAGGTTTAGGAGATCTCCTTAGATCCATCATACAACTGGGTGTAATCCTCACACCAACTAGACACTGACCAAAGGTGATAACTGTTTTAACAGAACTAAATTCCCTGCCTTTTGTGCCAATGCTCCTCGTAACAAAGTAATTGCCTGAATTTAAGAATCTTGCAATTCCCAACCAGCAGGAATGATGGAAGTCCTAAAGAGCCAGGAAAATCTAGAACCCCATGCAGGTATCAAAAAATATCTGAAGAGTCTCAAACTAAGCAGATTTTATAACTATGGCTACTTGAGACCACAGAAAATGCACTCGCTGCCATTGTTATTAGTCATCCAGATAGTAGACCAAGCACACAGAAAGAGGTCACCCAGGTAGTCACCCAAGCGCAAAATAAGGGTCACCCGGATAGTAAAATATAAACAGTATCCCTCATGACCTCAAATAGCATATTTGACACCCATATAAAAAGAATTATATAGCTTTTCCTCAATACAAACAAAGTAGGAAATTGTTCATCCAAAAAAAAAAAACAAAGTAGGAAACATTTTTTCAATAATATTTTTCCCTGTAAACGACACAATGATATGCTGATCACCTCTCCCAAAAGAAATAATGATATTTGATAATGCATGAAACAGCGGAAAAAGCCAATTACAATAACCACCAAAAAGGTAAGGAAAAAGTGACACAAGAAAAACCAAAACAATGTAACAATAAAATTGAACAGAAAACTAAAAGTTAGATAGTTTAGGAGTTAGCACCTAGGATTACTTGGAGTGAATACCAAGCAAGAGAAAACCAAACATCTAGAAGTTAGCACCTAGGATTGGTTGGGGCTAAGCACCAGACCATTGGAAAATTACAAGAAAAAATTTATTAATCAATCAAAGTGTAAAACAAAAAGAAACCCAAGGTTCTTTAAATAGAGTTCCACACTCATTATTCTAGTAGGAATAGAAAATAACTTTCCTTTTTCACTTTTTTTTTTTTGGTTGTCGTTGTTGTTGATAATTCAATAGTTGGGGGTGGGGGGGAGGGGGAGATTGTATCTTTGTTGGAAACACCAGGAGGTGCCAGTTGAGCTACAAGGCTCTTGGCTCTCCTGCAAGAAAAGAAATTACATTACTAAACCAAATAAGAAAGGAAAGTAACAAGTTACATAAACAAAATCCTAATTATTAAATGATTGAGCTTAGGTCTTTAGGCCCATTTTTTAGCAGATTCCATCTATAAGACCACAGGTTGGGCCATCTTTTTTTAATGTCTATGCCCATAGGTCTGTGTACTTGGAGGTCTAGATCAGTAAGTGGCAAATGTATTTGAACCTTTTTAGAGCAGACAGTCCTAATATGAACAATGAGGTTAAGGAGATACTACAATGGTCCAGCGAGATACCACCAATCCCCCAAAGAAAACAATCCTAGACTATAGATGCTACTCCTTACGCTCACACACAACCCATGAAAGGAAAATAGTAGCTGCTTTATTGACAACATTTTACAGCCAACACTAAAACTTCTTGTCCAATCCACTCTCTCTCTTGAGAAGCAACATATCACAAATGAGGAAATGTAAGCGCGGAGACACATTTCTAAAATCATTCCAGAATAACCACGCTACAGATTCTGTTGAAATGAACACCCATAAACGAAGATTACTAATCTCGCTTTCCCATTCTCCATCTAATGCCAATGTCCTACTCCTCAAGCACAAATCTAATAGTCCTTAACAAGCTAACTGTCAAAGCAAGATGTCATTTGTCTGTCATGTTTATGAATAGCTTTCATTGCTTCCAGCTTCTCATGTTTGCTCCCCCAACCGTCTAACTTTTTCCAGCACATACAGACACCATCTATGCTATGCAGTGTAGGCATGATCATTAGATTGCTCAAATGACTGGACGAGAATCCAAGCAATTCAGAAAAAAAAATCTTAAGAACATAGATTGCATCAATCAAATGTTTTCTAGACCCCCATCAATGGTTCGTTCCTTAACCAAATATCTAAAATTCTTTGAATAATGACTAGAACTTCACATCCTAAACCATAAGAGCCAAATCCCAAGGAAATGATCTTGGCATTAAAAGAATGTTACACGAATTTAGGGTATAATATATCAACTTCCATTATAATGATTTTGTTACTGTCAAGAATATATCAAACCTTCTTCCAAAGGGATCTGATGAGGACAAGGAAGAGCTCAAGGAAAAAGAAGATTAAATATGCCAAAATTCAAGAATTGTGGTATAGTTTTGATGTCGGACACTCTTAGCACCTTCGATAGGTCATTTTAGTTATTAGTATTGAGTCCCTTAAGGTTGAGAAGCTACTAGATCAGTTTTAATTAAGTTCTATCAGAATAAGGGCAATTTGGTAAATTCCAGAAATCTGGAATGGGCTATCCTTGGCCCTACTGAAGGCCCATGAGCTTATTTTATGTTTACGTATTATTAAGCCTTTTATTTAATTATTATAAGTCTTTCTATTCATTCTAGGAATAGGTTATTTAGAGTCCAAGTCCTACTAAGAAAAGGATAACTATAGCCTCTGCATAAAGGCTCTTTTGTAGTCATGTTATTTCAGAATATGGAGATTGAATATGGCGATTGATTAATAAAATTCAGCAGCTAATTTTAAGCTTTGTTTGCGTGATGCAAACTTCTCCGAGGTGTGATGCCAAGGAACCCTAGGTGTGATGCTTAGGAAGACCTGGTGTAATTGCCTAGCATTTTATTTATGTTATTTTCTGTTTATCCCTTCTTTCAGCCCCAAACAGCCGTCAACATTCATTCTTCTCTAACCTACTCTTAAACATCAATCCTCATTCAAGAACTTCATCAAGAAACCTAGGATAGTGCTGAATTTCTTACCAATCCTACATCAGGATCATATTTACTGCAACTATATTAGGCCCTAGAAAAATGGGCCATCAAGATGTTTAGCATTCGAAATTTCTAGGTAGAATGTGAGGGTCAACTTATATCTCATACAGGACCAAGAAAACCAATCTTGTTTTGTTCATGCAGTAGATTCAGATTCAAATAACAAAATAAGCAGGGTAAGAATAGTTGAAACACATATAGTGAAAATGTCAGCCAACTTCCAAGAGAAATCATAAAATTGAAGCTAGGGTTTGCTATTAGCACGTCCTTAAAAAGATTTCAAAATCCCATACAAGTGTAGATGAAAACTTTCTATACGATAAATTATACCACCCTAAAGCCTATAAAGGTTGTACTAGTGCACACAACTCCCACTTTTGCAAGGTCTAGAAAAAGTGGTTGGTAGGCGGCCACCCTAAAACCTATCTTAATTTAAAATGTCCACATGATGACTAAAAAAGGCAATGGAAATCCTCAAAAGACACTCCTAGAATCAAGACCCTCTGTATGATTAGGTAATTCAAAAACTTTAAACCATTCAAAAGAATCCATATAGTAGGTTCAAATCAAGATAGAATTACATGCATAAGAAATTTGCCAACAAGTAGCCAACACGTCAAAGAAAATTCCGTTTACCTTGCAAGCAAAATGTGAAAAGGCCCATAAATAGTTATAGTTCCACATAAATAATTAATCATAAAACACCATACGTATTCAGATATAAAATTATACACACACATACAAGCTTTTTTTTTTTTTTTTATCGGTAGGCTATACATCCACCCAGTTGGTTTTAAGCCCAGGACCTTGCCCACCAGCCATTCTTATGGGAGAAGGAAGTGCAATTTTAGCTAGAGTTCATTGTTCACACACACAGGTTGGCTGGTAATCCCAATTATAATCATCAGTATTAATCTTTAATCTATCACTATCAATCAATATGACCAAAACAGACAAAAGAAGTTTAAATAAATGAGGATTATATGCGCTAAGCAATGTCCTGTTTCTAACTGCATAACTTTTCATCAAGGGAACAAAGGAGAACCTCAATCAGAAGTTTTTACAAAGAGACGAGAAGAAATGAAAGGAAAAACATAAAATTACTATGTAGTCCATATTCATCTCCAAGAAATTTCACACAGTTCTTAAGTCTAAAAGACAGTAGGACTAATATCATCCACCCAATTCTGGAAGATTGGAAGTATCTAGCTAAGGGAAGCTCAACAACAGGGGCATAACAGGAAAAACACATTCTCCTGCTAAAATAGATAACAAAGCGAAGGGAAAAATCCAATGGAAAATTAATATAAAGCCAAGATGGTTTTTGAAATAGTAATAAATTAAGAGACCAATCCAGCAGAACTAAAAAGAAAGTTCTGTGGTTTATTCTCTTGTAGTATCTATCTGCAGAACTAAAAATAAAGATAAAACTAAGTAAATAACAGCATATTAAACTAAGAGGATCAAGCAGCAATTGCCAGACACATAGTCAGAACAAATACACTCAAAGCTATACAGTGACTTCTTGGACGAAAAATAGCCACGCACGTCCTAAATGATAATGAATAAAAATAACCACAAATCCAGGAAATCCCAAACAAACATCTGATTTAAAAAAAAAAATCCCCTAATATGTCCAAAAAAAAACTAAGAAAAAACCAATGTATAGAGGAGACATAAACAAAACCACAATCAGAGTCATTTACAGAGCTAATTAGCAAAAAATTAAAAATAAAATCTGAACATAATAGATAATTTATATCCATCAAACACCCAACTTCGTCCACATAGCAGAGCTTAAACATATTGCCAATAAAAATACGAAAACCAATCTCAGATAAATCCAACCAAAACCCAGAAAAAATCAGCCAAATAAAACACAAATTAACCATCAATTCCCCATATGATCAAACAAAACCACCAACATTAGACAGGAAATCAACCTTCACCGATCAAAATAAGAGAAACCCAGATCACATTTCTTCACAATTGAACACCCAAAACACAAAAGGAACAAAATTTCAACAAAAAGCCGAAAAACCCACCTGGCGATTGAGCGTAGTTGGGTCATGCCTAGCCCAGAAAACATCAAGCAAAGTGTCGTAGCTACACTCCTTAGGGTCATAGTGTACCCTGACAACCTCAGAGTGATTGGAAGTCCCCGAACACACATCTTCGTAACTAGGATTGTGTAGAAACCCTTGTGTGTAGCCAACCTCTGTCTTTTTCACACCGACGACTCTCTGAAAAGCCAATTCCACACCCCAAAAGCAACCAGCTCCGAACTGAGCAAACTCTTGTCCCGGAGCCGGAACGTCGTCGTCTGGGCCCTGAGCAATCGAAGCATCAGCAGTGGATTGTTGGGCTCTTGGAGAACCAAACCCGAGCTTGTTCAAGATGTTCATAGTGGTTGAAGCGAAAGGCTTTGACAGAGTTCTCAAGGGTTTGAGAGTTTGCTTTGTGGATTTGGTGAAGCGGTTGATGAATGGTCTGGAGAGTGAGTAGGAGGAGCAATGGAGGTTGACGTTTGGACAGGTGATAAGTGCGGTGGTGGCGTTAATGGTGGAAGAAGCTACGGTTTTGAGCATTTTGGGTTAGGTGCTTTGGTTAACGTGTTGGGTTTTGTTTTTCTGTTGAATTTATTTTTTTATTTTTTACTTTTGCTTTGTGGGATTTGGGGAAGGGACTATATAGTGTGAAGCGTGCATGGTGAAATTATGAAAATGAAATGGTATTTGGATATTCATATTTTTATTAAAGTTTGGAATTTTGGTTTTTGACTTTTCCCAATCTTTATATTCTTATCACATTACTTTCATCTCCAATCTAATCAATTACTACTTTTTTTTTGTTTGTTAATTAGACTAATTGTATTCTAATTATTGTTTATTATTATAGCAAGTTAATATTTCATCAAAAAAAAAAAGTTGATCAAGTTTTTAGGTATGAATAATAGTTTAATTTCTTTTTACTTTGATATGGGTTTTTTATAAGATGAACTAAGGACAATTTTATTTTTATGTGATTATTTGACTAGGATTTGAATTGACAACCGAAAGATGACACCTTTGATTTCCTTTTTCTTTTCTTTTTTTTTTTTATGATGAGCACCTTTGATTTCTTTGTCATAGGATAAGGATGTTGAGATAATCCGATGATATATATTCACTTTATTCTCTCTTATAGATTCCAAAGTTTTGATTATCAAAAAAATTTCCAAAGTTTTTTTTTTTTTTTTTTTTTCCCTTCAATCTTCACCTCCAATTTAACCTCGGCGTGACATGTAATGTATTGTGATTTTTTTTTTTTTTTTTTTTTTGAGAAGGTAATGTATTTTGAATTGGTTACCCAAAAAAGAAAAAAAGTTTTGTAACTGACTTATTAACTCTTAATTTATGCATATTCTCTTTCACCCAAAAAAGGGCGGCGGGGGGATTTGGCCGTTTGAAAATTCTCAATAAAATCTAGAGTGGGATTGAAGATGTTAGGATGTTAGTTGGCATATTCCATGCCAATTTTTCATATATTTTTTCTTATTAATATTCTTGTTGTAATGCTTTTACAGACCTTCTCTTACTTTTGGGTGTACTAATGTTGTAACTTGTATTGAGTCTGAATGACTCTATTTATATAGACTTAATGGGCCTTATGAAATTATTATTCATATTAATCTGATTAATTAGGTCCATTATTACGATGTAATGAGTGTTACAAGTTGACATAAATATTTTCATTTTTGACATCTCTTCCTTTTACCTCTCTCTTGTGCACGTATCTAGCTCAATATTTAAATTAATACATATTAGCCTATTAATCATCACAATTAAAAGGAATAAAATAATCCCTCTCATTTTCAATGTGGAGTTAAATATTTTCACTAACTTCTCATCTTCTATATTAACTCCCACGTCTTTACATTTATATTATATTATAAATCAATTTTAATTATAAAATATTAAAATGCTCCAACATATGTGAAGAATCTTGGTTGTGTGAGCTTTCTAGTGTATTGTGTAAAGATAGACAAGTTGGCATTTTTGAAAAGTAGTTGAACCAGTAATCTTGCCTCTCTCTCAATCAAAGAAGATTGCCAGAACTCGAGAGAATTTTGTTACACTTTTCTCTGTAGTACTTATCCAATCAAGCCCTCTCAAATATACCTCTAACCCACAACATTCAATGCTGAATTCCCATATTAAAGAGCTAGAGAGCAACCTTTTAACTTAGAGCAACCCTCTCCAATTGAAACCAATACACACATAAAATCCTTAAAAGTTCTTTGTTGCTCTTCGGTGTTGGAATACTTGGGAACCATTGGAGCAATCCCAAAATCTCTAAGAGGCCTTGGAGTAACCAAGGAGACATGGTTTTGTGATTGTGGTTGTAGGCACATGGCTGAACCATGTATATCTTGTGTAATGCAATTGTCTTTTTTGCGCAATTTTTACTCTATTTGTTGCATCTCATAGGCTCTAGAGTTAAATTCCTAATAATTTTTGTTCATCTCTCAATCGCAAGAGTGATCGATGAGGTTAAGATATTTTCAAAGATGATTTTTTGGTTTTCCACATATAGAAACATTTAGATTTTAGACTATCTAAGCGCTTGGATACCTTGTGCCTTGAGCATTATATCGATAAGCTTTATGGATAATATAATATACATATACAACATTTTTTTTTAGAAAATTTTAACCTACGGCATTTACTACTGATGATAACTTTTTATTATCAGACCAAGACACCAATCAGTTTTTAGTGTAGGTGGGGATTGAACCCTAATCTCTTATTTAATAATCAAAGACTTTACTAGTTAAGCTAACTGGAACCCACATACATATACAACATTAACTACAAGTGCATGTATACAAAAGAAATTATCATTAAGTGTGTCCAAAACGTTTTTCTTTAAAAAAGAAAGGTTTTGTTGCATACTTGTATCCAGTAATTAGTGCATATATGGATATATGGCAATAAAAAGAAAGGGACATACCCCTGTATGTAGCAATTACAGCATAAGAGTATGTAGCAAAACCTTTCTCTATTTAAAATTCCTCATTACATTGTAATCAATTAATCGCTTAAAGCTTTAAAATTTAGTACATGTACAATAAATCAAAAACAAATTTGAAACATGAAATGAGAAAAGAAGTATATATGTTTCTGAACATAAAAAATAAATTTGGAACAGCTAACATGACACAATAGCCATTATGAAACCTAGAGAAACAGACATAAGAGTATCCCATCCACCATGGATAAGCATAACCCCACTTGAAGTAGGAAGGTTGCTCTTTGAAGAAGGCTGTGGAAGATTAGACCCAGATGCTGGTTGAGGTGCAATGGCTGGAGAATATGCTTGATTGTTTTCTACATTCACTTGGAGCTTCTGCCCTCCAAGGCAATATAACTTGTTACCAGATACGAAATACATTGGACCAGGTTTTGTCAATGTGATTGTTGTGTTCCCGTTTGTATAGGCTTTCAATACATTGGTCGTGTTGCATGTGTTGAAATTTTCTTGTGTCACTTGTTCTAGACTATTTGATGAAGAAAATTGGAAAACTGCAAGAATAAAATAAGAAAAATTGTCATCTATATCAATTATCTTACAAGAACTTTTTGTTTCAATCAAATGGTTATATGCAATAGATCTTTTTAAATCCCTATATCTCGAATAGAAGAATTTAAGAAGTCATTTACTGAAAGAGGAGAGGTACCACTTAATTATTGAAATGCTACCGATAATTATTTATAAAGATAGCTTTTTTTTTTTTTTTTTTGAGAATAATTTATAAAAATAGCTAGTAGTACAAAATTGATTCTATAATTATTTTTTTAATTTAAACATAAGGAGACTTTTACTCAAAAAAAAAAAGCATAAGGCGCCTTAATTTAAGCATGCATTCATTAACTTCTAGGAAAATTATTCAATTATCCAAAACAATACTCTTTTTTTTATGAGAAAAAAATAAATACTACTAATTCAATTAGAAAAAGAAAAAGGAAAAAAAAAGAAAAGAAAAAGAAGTCACGTGCCTGGGATAAATGGTTAAAAAAAGAAAGCTTTTTAAGATTATATATACTCTAAATATAGTTACATGTTATATAATGAAAATGAAATTGAGTTTTGAACTCTTCACCTCTCTCCTTTTCATTTCAAACAAGAATGAACAAAACTATTATAAGAAGAAAAGGTAAAAACGAAAAAAGAAAACGTACTTAGAACATCACCAACGTAAAATGTCTTGTTCTTCTCCCAAGTTTCAAGATTAGTGCTTATGTCCCAGCCAGCACTATCCCCCACCGTATACGTCGTAGCAGTGCATGTTAATGCCAAGCTAAGGATGACAAGAACATAGACCAGAAGCCCCTTCGCCATGGATGAAAATTTGGATGAAATATGAGGTATAGAAACTGAAAATTATATAAGATACAGAGACTGAAAGTATTTGCTTCCTGTAAATCTGATAAACTTTGTTTCAATATGAGGGAACGAGTTGAGCACACAACTCTGAGATATATATATATATATATATATATATATATTTATATGTGAAGAGTTGATTATGGATGACCTAACTTAGGATTTGAGAGTGACTTGTGCTTCTAGATGACTATTGTTAATATTAATTGCTTGTTGCATATTATCTTCTCTATTTAATTACGCGAAGAGGACAGCATGCTCTGTCTTTCCTCTGACGTCTAGTCTTTTTATTATATTGTATGCAAGGTTTTTCGTAGAAATAAGAAGGGAAAAACAATTGTTGATGGAATTTTAATAGGTATGTATAAAAAGAAAATAAATTTTTTTTTACCCAAAATAAAAAGAAAGCTTACATAGTTTCCAAATGGAATCAAGTAAAACTCTGTATTCATGAATTTCTTTTGCTGTTTCTCTACACCAAATAATCAAAGATTCAAAATATTCAAGTCACTAGGGCAAAATTTGGATTCAGTTATTTGTTGCACTAGACTTGTCACAATGGTGACATGTGTCCTTTTTTAACCATATGCCATCATCTCAACGAGTTTAATGCATTGAATTTACTGGACTCAAACCAAGTCTAGTCAACGAACCAGTTGTTTTTCTTTTTAGGCAAGTAGTTTAAACAATGTTGTTACACAAATAGCAAAATTTTAAGAAAATCTTATTACAAAAAATGATATGGTGACTAGTGACTTAAAATGTTGAAAGTTTTATTGGCTTTCCACTTCTGAAGTATAATGGTATCTTGAATTCTTGATGCTATGGTTTTTCCGTAGAAGATTGAGAAATGTGGTCCAATTGAAGATTAACCCAATTTGGAAACTAAAGTTGTTGGACCAGTTGTTTTTCTTTTTAGGAAAGTAGTTTAACAATGTTAATTGTTACACAAATAACAAAATTTTAAGAAAATATTATTACAAAATGATATGGTGACTACTGACTAGTGACTCAAAATTTTTGAAAGTTTTATTGGCTTTCCACTTTTGAAGTACAATTATATCTTGATGCTATGGTTTTTCGTAGAAGATTGAGAGATGCAGTCCAATTGAAGATTAACCCAATTTTGAAACTGAAGTTGTTGGGGAGTAGTTGAATTTAAAGTTCGTTGGCTCTTGGTAGGACTATGTAGTTCAACACCTCTCACCTCCGGACCCTTCATCAATTTGCATATCCTCATTGTACAAGAAACAGAGAAAACAAAGCAAAATACAAACAAACAAAAAGCTAGCCGAAGATAGATAAGACCAAAATGTAGTTGAAATGAATTAGATGGTTGAATCACTCACCTAACATAGATGGTACTTTATAGATCACCCTCTTTCCCCTCTTTTTCTTTGAATTATTTGGTTAGATTTAACCATCTAATTTCATGCATATTTTGTTTAAACCCAAAGGCAACGGGTTTGACTCTGGCCAGCTAAAATTATAATAAATTCCATGGGATCAGCTTAGTTGGCTATTTGAGTTGGTTAAGTGTCCTAATATAAAAAGTAACAAGGTAGCTCACAATTTAACTCGATATGCATTACATATCTCAGATTTTGTTGTGTAGATGAAGGATGTTCCACCACAAGTTTCTCATGTACTCTAGGCTGATTTAGCCAACCTTCAATAATAAAAAGCTGACAATCTTGTTTCAAAAAAAAAAAAAAAAAAAGTGTCCTAAAAAGCAATTGATTTGAATTAAAGTTCCTGCTACCCTATTAATGGTTATTTATACTAATAATTACCAAAGAAAGTTTGTTATCTTGCTCTAAATAACTATGTGATAATTGAAGAGGCTATTCATGTGTAGTTTTATTTATGTAAATTCTTTTTTTTTTAAATAGTTTCATCCTATGTTGTTCGTTCCTGATAATAATTCTTTATCATTAAACCAAAACACCAATTAGTTTTTACATAACTCTTTTATAAGTCATATAACTTGTTTAAATAATATACATTAATAATCTTATAATTAGCCACGTAATAGGTTGAAGAGAAAATAATTCCAAACAGGTTTGGATCCAAACTTTGTCCATAATTACATAGCATATGGTACAAAAATTGCACCACAGATATCCAAAATAAAAAATAAAAAACACAGTAAATCAATTAGGTTTGTTATGGCTGCCTCATAAACTATGCTTATTGCTTGTGTTAACATGCTTCATACATTGGGTAACTATCCTACCATTGATATGGCAAAGCATAGAAATGTTGGTTTTGTTTGAGCTCGGGTTGCATTCAAATTCCAATTCGAAATTGGACGCAATTGGGGGCGACGCATGCAGGGGTGGAGCTGTGTATACAAGGGCAGAGCTACACTGCTCCTTCCCACACATCACCCTCCCCCCCCCCCCCCCCAACAAATATTTTTCCTCCTACAACTATACTAGTAATAGGATATAGCCCTCCCAAAAAATTAGAACCCCCCCCCCCCCAATTTATTTCTAAGATTTCTAGTTAGTCCAATGGATTTCTAGTTGGTATCCTCAGTTGTCCAAAATTTTATTACCGGTCCACTTGCAGTTAGTCCAAAGGATAATGACTAACAGTTGATCTTCTCAATTGTTCAAAAATTTTGTAATTATAATGGATAATAACGCACTCTCTAGCATCATTGACAACTCATTTCCTAACATAATTTCAAATTTTGTTTTTATTTTCATCTTTAGATACCTTAGAGCTTTGTTGTAGTTGCTAGTGCCATCCCATTACCCCATTTTCTTTCTTCTCAACACAAAAACTCCTATCTCAACCAAAAGTATTAATCCATTTTTTGTTCAGTTGCAACATCATCTTCTTGACTCTTTAAAGAAGTGAATATGTAAGTGCATTTTCTTCTCTCTCTCTCTTATATCACTCATCATTATTATTTTACCATTGGTATTATTTTTGTTTCTTTCTTCTGTCACTATGTGTGTGTGTGTGTTGATATGCATATGGGTATTTAAGATTTTTTTGTTCACTTTTTTCTATTGCTATGGTTAATATATCAATACTACAATTCGGCCCCCAAGTAAAATTTTCTGGCTACGCTCCTGCGTATATACTTGCCCATAGTAATTAACCTTCCAAACACTCATAAGATTAGTCTGGAATATAGAAAGATCTGATTGAGACGTGGAGTTCATATTGACTTTTATCTGAAACTCCAAAGATCTCATGTTGTTAATCCCACACCAACGGTGAGGATGCCAAAGTGTGGTTAAGTCTATTGAAAATGAAACTGCATTGTAAAATTACCATTTTCATTTGGAAACTGCTTTCCAATACACTTCAATGATTGGCGGAATTACTAATAAGGCATATTAGTATGAGATTAGTTGTTATTGATTTAGGATTTGTTTGGATGGAAGGGGAATAGAGTAAGTTGACTGAAAATAAACTAATTTTGAATTAAATTTACTCTACTCTACCTTATTTTCCCTCAATCCAAATAGGCCATTAGTCTGATATAAGTAAGCGCTAATCATATCTATGCTATACTCCAAAAAGACTAAAGTCTACTAGTTACAATTGAGACACCTTGTCATTATTTATATAGCCAACATTAACCCGATGTGTCTAGTGTGGACTCCGCACACACTCATTTAATTCAATTTAATATCCAATCAATTTGAAGTATCATAATTAATAATACAACTTTCCGCAGTATTTTGGAGTTGAAGAAACATTATATTACATGTTCATCTCTTTTAGCAAAGCAAAAGTTGTAGGGTTTGGACATGATTACTTCTTTTCTTTTCTTTTCTTTTTTTCTTTCTTTCAAATGACTGTGTTAGGTATTAACTTTATTAAAGGTTACATTTTTCCTTAGGTCATATGGCACAATTTTATTGTACAAATTGTGTCATAACTACATTTTATACAATGAAACAATAAGTGCTCTTGCGTCAAATATCTTTAAGGCAAAAAAAATGCGAATATCCAACCACATTGATTGGGCATTCTCTCAATATTTCTCATGCCTAACAGGATGGGCTTACAACCAACATATTTTACTTCATGAATTGGGCTCAAGACCCACATCTTCTCTACATTGCATAATTATTCTATATTGGAGCGGAGCTACATTGCTCCCCATCCCCCCCAATTTTTTTTTCTCCTACAACTATACTAGTAATAGGATATAGCCCTCCCAAAAAATAGAACCAGCCCCCCCCCCCCCAATTATTTCTAAGATTTCTAGTTTTTATTTTTTTATTTTTATGGGACTAAGATTTCTAGTTAGTTCAATAGATTTCTAGTTAGCCTCCTCAATTGTCCAAAACTTTATTACCTTTCCAACCTAATTATTCCTAAGATTTATAGTTAATCCAAAGTATAATGACTAACAGTTGATCTTTTCAATTGTCCATAAAATTTGGAACTATAATGGATAATAACTCACTCTCTAGCATCATTGACAACCCATTTCCTAACATAATTTCACTTTTTTTTTTTCATCTTTAAGTACTGATGATGCTCGAAATCGTCAGTAAGCTACACGGTCCGCACGTGCTCTTGATGACGTACCTGCACAACACAAAGGATGAAGACCTCAAGAAGGGTACCGGTGTGGTACCGGCCAAACACCCTCCGACGGTCAAGTTAGAGAAAACTCTTGTTCACAACTCTAAAGTACTAGAGCTGAGGTGAATTATGCGTACCTTACTTCGAGAGGGCTTTGGGGTATTTATAGTAGCGTTGGGCCAAAACTCATGCCTTGGTCAAGGAATTCTTTTCCTTTTAGGAGAGTAATACTTGGACTTTACGCAACTCCTAGAATCCTTGTCCTTATAGGAGTCTCCTTTATTTAGGCGTGTCGTGCAAGAACCCTTGTTGCATACGTGTTGGTCAAGCAAGGTTATGGTCGAGACCTACGCGTACCGTTTCATCTCGTCAACTCAGAGCCGTCAACGCATAGGGTCGTCCGTGTGTGGGCTTAGTTCGTCAGCTAAATAGTTCATCGCGTTGTGGTTCAGCCCGTAAGGCCGTCAGCATCTAGGGTCGTCAGTCTCTCCTCGTCAAGGACAGAATTCAGTCAGAAAATGGAAGTCGTTACTTTAGAGATTCTTAGGAAATTACCCTTATCAGCTGCCCCTTACTCCATAACCTCGTCAGTTTTCTTTTCTGACGGGTTAGGAAGTACATGGCTTTTTAAGGGAGTTGTCTCCTCGTAACTCGATCCCTATTAAATGCTTCAGACACGTGCCCTTGACCGATTTGTTTTCTATTGAAGACGAATGTGTCGCTTCGTCTTTCGTGCCTTTTCTCCCTATATATATCTCGCCCCTCTCCTCATTTTAACCTTTCCAACATTGGGTGATTTTTGAGAGATATAGCGGCACGCTTATTATTTATTCGTCCATTTGCTAGCTTCATCAATCCTTGAAGTCGTCCACCTTTCGGAACCGTCATCTTGTAAGTTTTTCTCTTTTCATCCAGTATCCTTTTATTTTTATTCTTTAGGCACTTTCCTTTGGTGAGGTCATCAACCTAGGTTCTTAGAATATACCCATCGTTTGTAGGAAGTCAGATGTCGAGTGAGGAATCGTCGATCCGCGAGGGAGCGGGTTATGACGAGGTCTTCCCATCGGGTCGGGAGCCCGAGGAGGGTTTGTCCGGTTCGTCAGAGAGGGAAACGTCAACCCACTCTTTTGACGAAGAGGAAGGAACAAGTAGAGGTGGTGAGGATAGAGATGGGGAGAAACCAGGTGATGGGGTAGAAGACGATAGTGACGAGACATCCTTAGAAAGCACTTCGGGTGCTTCTCTTGACGATCGTCCCTTCATTCTCCCAAAAGAGTGGTCCGTCAACAAGTTTTCACCAACGATGACAGAGAATGTTTTTAGAAATCTACGGGCCCGTTATCAAATACCAGTCGACGTCCCGATTCGTCTCCCCAAGGAGGGTGAGAGATGTTACTCGGGACGGACTGCAGACGTGGGCATGTATGATGCCATGTTCGCTGCGGGATTAAGATTACCGCTGACGGCCTTATACCGTCAACTAGCAAATTTCTTGGGCATATCCATCACTCAAATTGCCCCTAACGCCTGGAGAACCTTTATCGGCGCCGAGGTCTTGTGGGGTTGTCTAAGCGGTGGGCACCGTCAGCTCACCCTAGACGAGTTTTTCTGGTGTTACAGGCCTCAGCATATCTCCTCATCAAAAGGGATATATCATTTTTCTGCGAGAAAAAAGGAGTTGAAGTTGGTCTCCGATATGCCAGATTCCAATAGAAAGTGGAAGGGCAGATATTTCTTTGTGGAGGGGACGAATTGGGTATGCCGTCCAGAGGAGTGGAAGTCAATGCCCAACGGCTTTTTTGACAACACTTGGGCATACGTCCGGGATTCAGGTTGACCCCGTCGGCCTTCTTTACTTCGTTAATGTCTAATTTCTCATCCCGTCTCTTTTCTTTTTCAGCAAACGTCCGTCCTCGCGTGACAAAGGAGCAGAAGGACTTTATTCGTCGGGTGACGTCCATTCCCTTGGAGGAAAGAAAGTGTAGGGATCTGATCACCCTCGACACTTTACACTGGTATTGTGGGGGCCCGAAGTCGACGGAGGAAGCTCGACGACTTAACGACCTCTCTCGTCGACGTAAGCTTCTCTTAACGACCCCGTCAATTCTCCTACATCGTTTTCCTCTAACTTTATTTTCATTTCTTGGCAGAAATGGAATCGGCCAAGCAAAGGATCCGTGCCGCTGCCGCCGCTAAGAAGAAAGAGGAGGAGGCAAAGGCCAGAGGGGAGGCGACTCCGTCGTCAGCCCCGCAGCCCGTCAAGGGGGGTTCTAAAAGGAAGGCTGACCGAGGAGATGACCGCTCTGGGAAGAGAGTGGTCCCTTCCTCCGGGATGAAGCCCGTCAAGAAGCTGTCGCCACCCAAAGCTTCTCATGGGGCCGGCAAGGGCTTGATGACGGCGTCAGGCGCCGTCAGTCCTGGCCCAGCCCGCCACCTCCTTACCCACAAGGACTATGCCGTAGAGGTGGCGGAGTCCATTTTGAAGGAGGAGGAAATGGAGTTGTGCGACAAGCAAGCGACGGACGAGATAGGGTCGTCAGGTCTATTCGACCTTGCTTGGGTATGCTTTTTTCTTTTTCATTATGCCACTTGGACGAGCTTATAGAGGACTGACACCGTTTTTATGTTTGGCAGGCTATGGTCCGAATGAAGTTTTTGCGGGACAGATGTGCTGCAAAGGAGGCGGTGGTTTCCCGTCTGCATATTCGCCTCAAGAACGCAGTTGACGCGCAGCAGCAGTACAAGGAAGCCAACGTCCACCTTGCGGGAGAGCTGAAAGGGCTGAGAGCCAAGCTGGAGGAGGAGACCCGTCAGCGGGGCTTGGCTGACGAGGCAAGGCTGACGGCGGAGAAGGACCTGCAAGGGCTAATGAGTCAGGTGGAGTCAGCCAGGAATGATGCGGTGACGGAATTCAAGGATTCCCAATCATTCATCGATTCCTGCGCCGTCTACTATGCTGACGGTTTCGAAGACTGCTTGAAGCAGGTGAGGTCCGTCTATCCTGACCTGGATTTATCCAGGATAAACATGGATGAACCCCTACCATCAACCCCGGCGGGTGAGTCCATGTTCGAGGAGAATGTTGAGACCACCGAGCCTAAGGCAGACTCGAGAGACGACAGCTTTGTCCTTGCTCAACCAGCTTTGGAGAAGTCCGTCACTTTAGCCCCGTCAGATGGCCTTGACGCGGAAAAGTCGAATGCTGAGGACCCCTCTACTCCTATCGTCGCCCTGTCCCCGTCAACTGCTCCTTCCGTTTTATAAATTCTATGTTGTAAACATTTTTTTTTGTTTTAAGCTTTAACGAACTTCGATGTCTGACGCCCGTGTTTTTGGGCTTTTTGTAAAGACAATTTTATTTTATAATATCTAATGTTCATTGCTTCCGAACAATGTTGTTTGTCCTCCGATGCTTTCGTGACGTTTGTTTGAATTTTGTAATGTTTTTGTATTTTAATCGTGGGCTCGCCTATTTTGACGAGGCTGCCTGCTTTGTGAGCTTTGTATATCCTTTTTCTTTGTGGGGTCATCCACTTCGTCTACCTTATGGAGTTAAGGCAGTTCACTTTGTGAACCTTAAGGTCGTCAATTTCGTGGACTTAATGCTGTCCACTTTGGGGATTTAAGGTCGTTTATTTCGTGGGTTTGAGGTCGCCCATTTTGTTTATAAAGTAGGGATTCGTCAACGTCGTAGACATAAGGCCGTCAATCCTGTGGCCGTCAATTCTGTGGACATTTTAGCTCCGTCTATTCTGTAGACATGAGGTCGTTCACTTCGAGGATTTTGGATTGAGATCGTCCATTTTATGGACTTCGTGGACCAATTTTCCCTTATTTTGACGGATTTAAGGTCGTCCACTATGGACCTTGTTGTAGGTCCGTCCACTTTGTGGACTTAAGGTAGTAGTTCTGTCCATTATGTGGATTCAATAGTCGACCTGTCCTTTGTGGACTTAAGGTCGTCCCCTTCGTGGACTTAAGGGCGTCCACTTTTAGGGTCGTTCACGTCGTAGACTAAGGGTCGTCCCCTTTGTGGTCTTTGGAATGTCCATTTTGTGGACTTGGAAGCTTCGTCCACTTTTGTGGACTTAAGTTTTGTTTCCTTTGCGATCTAACGGTCGTCAACTTTAGGGTCGTCCATCTGGTGGACTTAGTTGTTTCGTCTACTTAACAGATGCACAAGTCGTTTCTGAATAAACTCCTCTTATTGTGTTGAAGGCATACATAAGTATAAAATTGTTCAAAAATGAATAAACCTTAGCCCTTTAGGCTTTAAACATATTGTAATGAACTAAAATAAACGACTAAAATAAATGACTGAAAAGAAGTAGACTGGAAATGAGGAGTAACATTCTTTGTGCTGCTTTCTATTGGTAGTACTTTCTGAGGTGCTCGGCGTTCCATGGATGGCGTAGCTTTAGTCCGTCCAGAGTCTCTAAGTGGTAAGTACCCTTCCTCAGCCATGATGCAATTTTGTAGGGCCCTTCCCAGTTTGAGCCGAGTTTTCCTTGTGTAGGGTCTTTGGTGGTGCCCATTACCTTCCTCAAGACGAGGTCTCCGACTTCGAAGTCTCGGCGCTTGACTCGGGAGTTGTAGTGTTTGGTCATGAGGTTCTGGTACCGCGCGAGCCTCTGTTCAGCCGTTACCCTTACTTCGTCAACTAAGTCAAGCTCTAGGCGCAGGGCTTCGTCGTTTCTTCCTTCGTCGTGATTATGCACTCTGTAGCTTGTGAGTCCGACCTCAGCTGGTATGACGGCTTCACTCCCGTACGTTAATCTGAACGGGGTTTCTCCTGTTGAGGTCCTGACGGTTGTCCTGTATGCCCATAGTACGCTGGGCAGTTCTTCCGGCCATATGCCTTTTGTCCCTTCGAGCCGAGTTTTGATTATTCGAAGCAAGGATCGGTTCGTGACTTCAACTTGTCTGTTGGCCTGGGGATGAGCGGGGGAGGAATAGTGGTTCTTGATCCCCAATTGTGAGCAGAAGTCTCGGAAGGAGTTGTTGTCGAACTGCTTGCCGTTGTCCGAGATCAGGACCCTAGGAATTCCGAACCTACAAACGATGTTTTTCCAAACGAAAGTTCGCACATTCTTCTCGGTGATCGTGGCCAAGGCTTCAGCTTCCACCCATTTGGTGAAGTAGTCGATTCCGACTATTTGGAACTTCAGTTGCCTTGCTGCTATTGGGAATGGGCCCATGATGTCTAGCCCCCATTGGGCGAATGGCCACGGAGCGGTAATTGGAGTTAACTCTTCAGCTGGCTGCCTGTTCGTGTTACTGAACCTTTGGCACTTGTCGCATGTTTTGACATACGTTTGGGCATCCTTCTGCATGGTCGGCCAGTAGTATCCAGCCCGGATCAGTTTGTGGACCAGCGACCGTGATCCTGAATGATTGCCACAGATCCCTTCGTGCACTTCTCTCATAACGTAATCCGCTTCTTCGGGTCCTAGACACCTTAGGTATGGTCGGGAGAAACCTCTTTTGTGTAGGATGTCCTTTATCAGGACAAATCGGGCTGCCCGGACCTTTAGCTTCCTTGCGGCTTCCTTTTCTCCAGGCAGTATGCCATCTTTGAGATAGGCAATCAGAGGGGTGGTCCAATTATTCTCGGTCCTTACCTCATGCATACTGATGACATCTATCAGTGGTGCGAGTTGAGTAAAAGATAGTGCCTTGCCAGGGATGATCACGTGTTCCACGGATGCAGCTTTTGCAAGGCGGTCGGCTTGCTCGTTGTCTCCCCTTGGAATTTGAACAACTTTTGCTTGAAGCTCGTCTACCTTCCTCTTTGCTTGTTCCAAGTACATCTTCATTCTTTCTCCCTTACATTCGTAGTCGCCGTTTATTTGATTAGTGATTACCTGAGAGTCGCAATGGACTACCGTGTCTACGGCTCCTACGGCCTTGGCAAGATCTAGGCCTGCTATGAGGGATTCATATTCTGCTTCATTGTTGGTTGTAGGAAAGTCAAGTCGAATCATGCATTCGATCTCGTCGCCCTTTGGGGAGCGAAGTACGACTCCTACTCCGCCAGCTCTTTTGTTAGACGACCCGTCGATGAACACGTTCCACTGGGAACTCTCCTCTCCCCGACCTTCCTTATATGTGAATTCCGCGATAAAGTCAGCGAGTACTTGCCCTTTGATGGCAGTGCGGGGGCGATATTTTATGTCAAATTCGCTCAACTCTACCGCCCACAAGGCCATACGTCCTGCGGCTTCAGGGCTACTCATTGCTCGCCGTATGGGCTTGTCAGTCAGTACGACCACCGTATGGGCTTGGAAGTACGGCTTAAGCTTGCGGGCTGCCGTAACCAGAGCGAAGACCAGTTTTTCTAATGGCGAGTATCTTTCTTCTGCCCCGTGGAGTGCTCGGCTGGCGTAGTACACCGGCCTTTGCACCTTGTTGTCTTCCTTCACTAGGGCCGCGCTGACGGCAGCTGGTGAAACGTCCAAATAGAGGAATAGCTCTTTGCCTGGTTGGGAGGGGGTTAACAGTGGCGGCGATGATAGGTAGGTCTTGAGGTCTTCAAATGCTTGCTGGCATTCGTCCGTCCATTCGAAGGACCTCTTTAGCTTGCGGAAGAACGGGAGACACCTATTTGTCGCCCTGGATACGAATCTGCTGAGCGCGGCGGCCTTGCCGTTAAGGCTCTGTACTTCCTTCACGCTTTTGGGGGGCGTCATTTCCATTATAGCTCGGATTTTATCTGGGTTGGCTTTAATACCTCGTTGAGACACCATGTATCCTAGGAATTTTCCTGCTGTTACTCCGAAGGCACACTTGGCTGGATTTAGCTTCATGTTGTAGGAGCGAAGGGTGTCGAAGGTTTCTTTAAGGTCTCCCAAATGATCCTTTTCTCTTCGGCTTTTCACCAGCATGTCGTCCACATATACCTGGACATTTCTTCCGATTTGCTGTTTGAACATCTTGTTCATAAGCCTTTGATATATCGCTCCTACGTTCTTCAAGCCGAATGGCATGACCTCGTAGCAAAAAAGGCCTTGACTTGTCACGAACGAAGTCTTTTCTCGATCAGCTTCATCCATTAGGATTTGGTTATATCCTGAAAACGCGTCCATAAAGCTTAACAGCTGGTGTTGGGCCATAGAGTCCACCAGGAGGTCGACCCTTGGTAGAGGATAGCTGTCCTTGGGGCACGCTTTGTTTAGATCTGTAAAATCTACGCACATCCTCCATTTTTCGTTGCTCTTTTTCACCATGACGACGTTGGCCAGCCACTCGGGGTAGTAAACCTCCTTGATGAAGCCTGCTTCTTGTAGTTTGCGGACTTCTTCCGCTACTACCCGATCTCTCTCTGGGGCGAAGACTCTTTTCTTTTGACGGACCGACGGAAAAGATGGTGAGACGTTCAATTTGTATACTATGACCGACGGGTCAATGCCCGGCATGTCTTCGTGGTTCCAAGCGAACACGTCTCGGTTTTCTTTGAGGAAGGCTGCGAGTTCCTGACGTATCATCGGGTATGCAAGAGTGCCGATCTTGGTTGTCCGTTCTGGCTGGGAGTCGTCGAGAGATATTTCTTCGAGCTTTTCTATGGGTTCCGTTGCTGTACGCTGCTCTTCTATGTTCATGGACTGGTGGTGGTTATCCATGTCCATCATTGCTACATAACATTCTCGCGCGGCTACTTGGTCCCCTCTTAGTTCTCCCACTCCATAGTTCGTCGGGAATTTTATCATTAAGTGGTAGGTTGAGGTAACAACCTTCCATAAGTTAAGAGTGGGACGTCCTATGATGGCATTGTAAGCCGACGGGTAGTCGACCACAAGGAATGCTACATTTTTTGTGACTTGCTGAGGGTAGTCTCCAATGGTTACTGCCAGGGTGATGACGCCAAAGGGAAATACCTTCGTCCCTCCGAAGCCTACGAGCGAGGCGTTAGTCGGAACCAGACGCTCCCTATCAATTTCCATCTGTTGGAACGCAGGATAGTAGAGGACGTCCGCCGAGCTCCCATTGTCGACGAGAACTCGGTGCATGTTGTAGTCTCCTGCTTGTATGGTGACGACGAGCGCGTCATCATGGGGGTGGTAGAGGCGTCGTGCATATTCCTCTGAGAATCCAATGAGAAGGTTATCGGTCCGCGGCATTTTGGGCACGGACCCTGTCAACTGGATGTTCTGGACCATTCAAAGATAAGTCTTTCGGGCCTTTTTGGATGACCCAGCGGCCGTGGTGCCCCCTACAATCATCTTTATGTCACCTACGGGCGGTCTGGGGCATTCGTTTTCTCGTCGAGGAGCTTGGTCTTGCGATGGATCTGTCCGTTCTTTGCTAACAAACCTCTGCAGCCTCCCTTGCCTGATTAAAGCTTCTATTTGCTGTTTTAGGTCGTAGCAATCTGCCGTATCGTGTCCATGATCTCGATGGAAGTGGCAGTATTTGTCCTTTGGCCTTTTGTTGGGATCTCCCTTCATCTTACCGGGAAAGGTCAAAGCCCCTTCGTCCTTGATCTGCATCAGGACCTGGTCGATAGGGGCGGTCAGCGGCGTGAAGCTCGTGAATCTCCATAGGGGCGGTCTGGAGCGGCGATCGTCCCGTCGCTCTTCGGTCCGAACCTTCTTATGCCCCCTATCCGCTCGTGTGTCTTCCTGCCTTTCCCTTTTCTTAGGCTTATCTTCCCTTGCAATAAGTCCGTCCTCCGCGTTCATGTATTTTGTTGCCCTGTAAAGTACCTCGGACATGGTTTTCGGATCATTCTTGTACAGGGAGAAGAGGAACTTACCTTTTCGTAGCCCGTTGATGAAGGCGGCTACTTGTATCTTGTCGTCCGCTTCATCTATTGAAAGAGCTTCTTTGTTGAACCGTGTTATGTAGGATCTTAGAATCTCGTCTTCCCTCTGTCTGATGCTCATCAAACATGCTGTGGACCTCTTGTACCGGTGGCCCCCGATAAAGTGTGATACGAACTGAGCACCCAGCTCCTTAAAGGTGCTAATCGAGTTTGGCGTCAACCTGCTGTACCAGACTCTAGCGGACCCTTTCAACGTGGTTGGAAAAGCCCTGCACATGATTTCGTCTGACACTCCTTGAAGGTGCATTATAGTCTTGAAGGACTCTAAGTGGTCCAGGGGGTCCTTGGTTCCATCATAGCTCTCTACTTGCGGCATACGAAACTTTGGGGGGAGAGGGCACGAGGTGACGTGCGCCGTGAAAGGTGAATCAGTCTGCTGGACCAAATCGTCAAGGTCGGTGGATACTCGTCCTTTGAGGGCGTTCATCATCACGTTCATTCGTTCTCGCATCTCCTGCATCTCTGCGGCGATGTGAGGTGGTAAGGCTTCAAAAGGGATAGTCATATTGGTATCTCGCCTCTCCGGCCTGCTTGGAGCATTGCTGCCTTCGGGTGCTTCGGGATCCCTTCTCTCAGCGCTTGTTTCCTCCTGATTCTCCTCTGGTATTCCAGGACGTGCGTTCTTCTGTCGTAGCTGCTCCTCTAAGTCGTGATTCTGTTTGGTCAGGCGCTCGACCGCTGCTGCGAGCGTTTGGACTTGTCTTTCCAGAACGGTAGCGCGCGGTTCGTCTGCCTGAACGTTGTTGGTGGTAGCCATTGAGCGGGTGAGTACCATGCAACTTTTTGTCCGGAAAGCGATAGTGTGATGTTACTTCTCTTCTTTCCCACAGACGGCGCCAACTGATGATGCTCGAAATCGTCAGTAAGCTACACGGTCCGCACGTGCTCTTGATGACGTACCTGCACAACACAAAGGATGAAGACCTTAAGAAGGGTACCGGTGTGGTACCGGCCAAACACCCTCTGACGGTCAAGTTAGAGAAAACTCTTGTTCACAACTCTAAAGTACTAGAGTTGTGTTGGGCCAAAACTCATGCCTTGGTCAAGGAATTCTTTTCCTTTTAGGAGAGTAATACTTGGACTTTACGCGACTCCTAGAATCGTTGTCCTTATAGGAGTCTCCTTAATTTAGGCGTGTCGTGCAAGAACCCTTGTTGCATACGTGTTGGTCAAGCAAGGTTATGGTCGAGACCTACGCGTACCGTTTCATCTCGTCAACTCAGAGCCGTCAACGCATAGGGTCGTCCGTGTGTGGGCTTAGTTCGTCAGCTAAATAATTCATCGCGTTGTGGTTCAGCCCGTAGGGCCGTCAACTTCTAGGGTTGTCAGTCTCTCCTCGTCAAGGACAGAATTTAGTCAGAAAATGGAAGTCGTTACTTTAGAGATTCTTAGGAAATTACCCTTATCAAGTACCTATGGAGCTTTGTTGTTGTTTGCTAGTACTAGCTCATTGCACCATTTTCTTTCTTTTCAACACAAAAACTCCTATCTCAACCAAAACTATTAACCTGGCCATTTTTTGTCCAGGTGCAACATCATCTTCTTGACTCTTTAAAGAAGTGAATATGTAAGTGTATTTTCTTCTCTCTCTCTCTTTATTCACTCATTATTATTATTTTACCATTAGTATTTTTTTTTCTTTCTTTTGCCACTGTGTGTGTATGTTGATATGCATATGGGTATTTAACATTTTGTTGTTCACTTTTTTGTATTACTATCTTTATTCCATTAAAGATCATTAGGCATAATTTGATGCAAAATGTTTTTTTATTGGATTTTTTTTTTTTTTTTGGTATTTGTCTATACTATACTATATAATTTTTGTATGCTCATTAAAATTTAAGAATATAACAATATATCAAAGTTAATAATTTTGTATTCAATATGAACTATGGTTAATATATCAATACTACAATTCGCCCCCCCCCCCCCCAAGTAAAATTTTTTGGCTACACCCCTGATTCTATTGTAATCATTATGGTTCCATTTGTTTTGTTGTAAAATATATTTTATCGAATATATATATATATATATATATATTGTGTTTGGTTACATTCTTGAAAATGGTTTGAAAATAATTTTTACGGTGTTTAATGCGACAGAAAATGTGGAAACTTTCTTCCTTACAAAACCTATATATCCAAAACTAAAACCCATTACAGAACTAGAAAACATCCAAAAATATGAGTACTAATGACCACCGCTTGCCCCAACGTTGTCTGCCAAGCCTTCGCGCCTTAATGAACCCTAGCATTCATCACTAAACATATTGAAAAAACGAATCCTTCACATTGACAACCACCACTCGCCTTGTGCCACCACTTGTCTCAAGCCACCGCATCGATGGCCCTATGTCCCATCACTGTCATCCCCTATGTGTGAGAAAGAGAGAAGGGGAAAGAGTTGAAAAATGTTTTACTTGGTCAATCAAAAATATTCTCAATTTGACCAAGATTTTATAACAAAAAAACATCCAAAATGTTGAAAATGTTTTATGCAAAACATTTTACCACGAAAAAAACAAAGCCTATGTAAGTGCTTCCTGGATTGGGCATTAAGTCTCTATTTTGTCTGCATCATAAAGTGGAATCATGACCTACCATTTTCCTCACTTCATGGAATGGGTTCAAAACCAAAATCTTACTTCTTCATTTGATGGTCTCAACGCCCTAATATTGTTACTACACATAATGGGCTCAAAGCCTAAATCTTATTACTTCACATAATGGGTTCAAGACCTGGATTTGCTACCTCATAATCATATTATCACAACATAAAATTGACTCCTCATATCACAAAAAGAATTCATTTAACCAGCAGTCTCTAATCTAATGTGTGTTCTTGAGATTATAGGTGGAAATCGCCTTGTCTTGTACATTAACACTTTGTTTGGATGTTTTTATAATTAAGTAAGGGAGAGGAGAATAATTAGCTTTTTCATAATCTGTAATTTTGTTAATATGGTAAGGGTTAATTTGGTAATTCATTTGGTCAATCATTTTTATGCTCTACTCTTCTTCCAAATCTCTCCAATTTTGGGGAATTAAAAATAAGATAATAGAAATAGTTAGAACCCCTCCAAATCCCTCTCATTCTTCCTTTAAAAAAATTCAAATACAATAATTTAACTTATTCTCTGTCTCTCTTTATTCTACTCCTCGTCCATCCAAACAAGCTATAAATGTGAAATCAATAGTAAGTACAGAGCAATAAATGCAAATGTGATAAACTGAGACTTTCTCCAGGCATTTTTTTCCCTTTAAAGTTGAAAATAGCTTACCTAAAAAATGAATAAAATCTTACAGCCAAACATGGTATATGTAATGTGGCCCTATCCTGGTCAACTCACTTAACTATTTGGTATTATTCGGTTGTCTCCTTCAGTCCTAAGTCTTAGCTCTTCGTGTTCAAAAAAAAGTCTTAGCTCTTAGGGGTTTTGACCCCTCCACTTCTCTAGATCTTCTGTGTGTGCAAAGGAAGATGGTAAGGTCCCTATGCCTCCCTTGCTGCTAACTTGCAATAAATATCTTTACTTAGCGAAAGAAAAAAAAATATATATATATATATATATATATATATTAGTAGATTATTTATCTTCTCCAATATTAATATCTACAGTAATATACTCACTAGTTCTTCATGCTACAAATTCTTTTGAATTTAGCAGTTTATCTACTTTCTTTTTTGAAAAAATCACCTAGTATGTGCATAATTATGCTATGAAAGTTAGAAATAAAAGAAAACAATGGTATCGGACAATGTGTACATATAATTTGTGTTTAACATAGAGCCAAATTACTTTATTTTAATAAATGATCCTAATCTGGAAGATAACATTAGGATTATGATTGAAGAAGAGTAAAAATAAGAAAATGATTTTTAAAAAAGGAATATAAATTACTTTTTAATAGAATGACATGTAATTTACAACCAAATTTTATTTTTAAAGTAAATTCCAGTCATCATTAAAGTTATTAATAGAAATGCAACCATTTTTATTTAGTCGAGTCCAAATAAAACAAAAAGACTGAATAGATCAGTAGTGCTCTGGATTGAAATATCTGTGCTTTAATTAATTAAGTGCAAAATGAACATAGCCGACAATGTTTTGGCTGGAAACGAACATTCGAGTGGTATCCAGAGATTTTGTGCTCAACAGAAAGAACAGCGCCAGACCGACCTGGCCACCTATTTTGCAACCTTCTATAGTATTCTTTTTCTGGATAAACCAAAATATATGTGTGTGTGTGGTCAATGTTAAGTGTTGCAGTGGAGTGGAGTGGAGTAACCTAGGCTCAACACGTAAACCCCCTAATTCCCTGACTCACTAAGTAACTAATTGTAGAACCAACCAGTTCAGTGTAACATAATGTAATACGCACTACCCACCCAGGGGCGGAGCCACGTAGTGGCCTGGGGGGGGGGGGGGGGGGGGCCATGGCCCCTGCAGAAAAAAAAAATATCCATTAGCCTATGCATAAAAAACAATTGGCCCCCCATACCCAAAATATCTTCACTATTCTCACCCTCTCAGGCCCAGCTTCAGTTTTAGGACTAATATATTCCATGTAAAACAAAATATTGGCCCACCCACAATTAAATAGTTAAGTCCAAATAATAAATAAAAAAAACTACAACCTTCTCTCAGTCTCAAAACCCACCCCACCGAATCCCGTTCCCTTGACTCCTTATTCTTCTCTTTTTGTCTTCTTTGATACACTTCACACTTTGCTGCCAGCCCCTAAAACTCTGCACCATTAGTCCCCTGTTCTCACAGTCCGGAAAAAAAAAAAAAAAAAAAAATCCTGACCAATTTTTTCTTTCTTCTTGCTTTCTAAAACAAATCACCCAACATATTTCATTGTCAAATTTCAAGATTTGGAACTTGGTGACTGCCTGGTGAGTTTTCTTCTCTTTTTTAAGCATTAGACATTCATCTATTTTTAGTTTCTTTTTTTGATTTTCTCAACTATCTACACCTAAATATTCACATGCTCTTTATATTTTTATAGATTTTTAGAGAAATACATTATTGAAGGCAGGCAGTCTTGAAGGGATTAAATGGTTTATTTTTTTTTATTTTTGTATTTAGACTCACGTTTCATTAAACAACCCAAATGTAGTTATGATGATTCACTGATTATGGGTTATGATACAATCTTTCTAATATACATTTTGGCTTTTTTCTTTTTTGTTAGGGGTGGAAGATGTCAGAATCACTTCTTAATCCTGGCCGAGCTAGGCTATGTGCAAGTGATAATTTAGGATGACAATGGGAAGATCTAAAGTTGTAGACAGTAGCCAGTAGGCCTTGACACCCATCTTGATCTTTGCACTTTGTGAAGACAAAGTTTCTAAGGTAAAATTATTTTGATTCATTACCTATTTTTAATTAGTTAGATTTTATGTGATGTGGCTGTGAGTGTTGTTAAATTGTTTAGTTTATGTTGCGTAACAATACTTGTGTGTATAATTTTTGTTTTTGTTTGAGGGGTTATTATTAATTATAGTTGTATTAAAAATGTGTTGACTGTTTAAATTATAGTGGAAATTTTGTTTTTTCTTGACTACAAATAACATCTATATAACTAAGTAAAAATTTTTAATTAAAATTTTATTTTTTAAAGTTTTTTTCAGGTTAATTTTTGAGTCATATTCTTAAAACTAAAAGAATTATGAGCAAACGAAAAATAATTGATGCATTCTTTAAGAAAAAAGATGTTAGCAATTTAGAAATTAGGACATCTGTGGTTGTAGAAACAAATGTTGATACTTCAATGCCTGATGAACACCGCTCCAAATGTTCAAGAATTTAATCTGAAGAGATAGATCGTGATCTAGGATCACGTAAACAAATATGTGAATTCTCTATCAACCAACAAAATGAAATCCGACGAGCTTATCTCCAAGAAGGTCCATATCAACCAAAAAATATAGACTATCCATACAACAATGATGCTCATCGTCGTCGATTTCAACCTTCATGGTTTGAATTACATTCACATAAAGATTGGATGGAATACTCACCTCCAATGGATGTGATATATTGTCTACTTGTTATCTTTTTAGTAAGAAACCAATAGGTCATCCCGGATCAGATGCATTCATTTCAACAGGTTTTAATAATTGGAAAAATGTGGATATATCAAACATGATTTTGATGTGAAGTTTTTTTTTTTGTGTGGATATTTTTATATATGTCTATAGTGAACTAGACAGTTTTTGTATGTTCATTAATGTTTAAGATATATCAAAATTGAAATTTCATATTCAATAGACTTGTGATTTATGTTTTTTATATCAATACTTCGAATCGGCTCCCCATGTAAAAATTCCTGGCTATGCCCTTGTTAACCCACCAGCACTACAAGACAATGTGTACTACGTGAAGATAGAATTGTATTTCTGTTCTTGGTGCCTAAAGTCCTGTAACTCAACACCCAAGAATAGCATGTATATATATAGCTCGTCATTTTCTGGGAAAAGTTTCATCTTGATTTCTAGTATATACTTGCTAGCTTTCTTCCACATTGTTGCACAGATAAGATTGCATGCAGGCTATATATATATATATATATATATATATGTTACTTTGTAGAAAGATATTTCTAAGGAATATCGTTTGCTTTCTGAATGTACATGTGGATTTGATTTTCAATATAGTAGTCACAGACTCACAGCAGCAATTATATTCAATGTTGCTACTTGCTGATCACATAGGAGCACATATTTTCATGAAAAGCTTGTTCCTTTGACTTTGAAACTCAAGTCCACATCCAGATCGAGTAGATAATAACATCCAAATATCTAGAGAATCTTAAAGTATTATTTTGACATAAAGTTCTCTAAATCTCCATATAAAGGTCTCTAACCCCCTACTTCATTTTGTGGCTAACTATAACAATCTCAAGCTTCAGTACAAATTAATAGCAGGTGTTCTTTCCTATATATCTATTTCTCTTTCAAGAATGGAGTTTAGTCACGGGTCCAACATGGGGAATGATGAGAGTTCTAGCTCATTCTCCACAGGAAAGAGTGCACAAGATAGGGGTTTGTCACATGTACCTGAGAGTTATGTGATTCCAACCTCTCATGATCCAAATGTGCATCCTGAGACAGCCAAAGTGCCTGTTGTTGACTTGTCTGGGTTGAGACACGGCTCAGCACAACGGTCCCTTGTCATACAAAACATTAAAAATGCTTGCCACCGTATGGGTTTCTTTCAGGTATATATTATGCTTTCGAATAACCTAGTGCGCGCACCAGCTTCTTCTGCCCATAAAATTAACGAAAAAAGAGACTGATTAATGATTAAGAACTTATTGTTAATTTTTAGAGTAATACTAAGAGATAGCATAAAGTTTATCATAATATGATATTAATATTACATGCTTCACATTAAAAAATTGCATGCTTCACATTAAAAAATTCTGGAATTAATCATATGATCCGGTGTCCTTACAGAATTTGTTATTTGATAATTTTAAGAAAGTTTTGATAACCACTTTTGTAAAGAATATAAAAAAAAAAAAAATCAAAAAAATCATTTGTTTTTTTTTTTTTCATTTTCTATAAAAAAAAATTTAAAATATTTCTTAAATCAATACTCTTATGGCATCTATTAACATTTCCCCTAATCATATAGAACACATTGCTCATTAAAAAAATGGTAAATTACAAATTACACCTCTAAAGTATGGGAGTGTTTAAATTTTACATTCTAAAGTTTTAGAATTTAGATTTTACCCCCCTGAAGTTTGAGGTATTTGGATTTTATACCCTGACATTACAAAATTTGGATTTTACCTCCTAATATTTAAAGGTGTTTGGATTTAACACCCCAAAATTCTAAAATTTCAAAGTATAAAATCCAAACACAAACACCCCCAAACTGTGAAGAGTAAAATCCAAATACTCTTATAATTTAGGTGGTAAATTACAAATTTTGAAACGTTAAGGTGTAAAATCCAAATGCTCCTAAACTTCAAAGGGTAACATTCAAATTCTGAAATTTCAAGGTGTAAAATTCAAACACTTCCAAACTTTAGGGGTGTAATTTCCAATTTACCTGAAAAAAATCATATAATTGGCATTTTATATCATCTCTCCCTCTCTCTCTCTCTCTCTCTCACTCCACATGTGCATGCACATACACACACATATATCTTTTGGTAAATTACTTGTGTGTATTTTTAACATATCACATTTAGCTGATGTTGATATCTTTGATTGACTAAAATTTAAAAAAAAAATGATAAATTACATATTGACCCAAAAATTTAAACTAATAAGAAATGTTTAAATTAGTTACTTAAACAATATTCTAATACTCATCCTCGGGTGTGGGCCAAGACTAAATTATCTAAAAGTTTGAATTGATAAAAAAATTGCAAATTTACTTCATTTAACCAATATTTTATCTTCTCAAAAAAAAAAAAAAAAACCAATATTCTAGTATTAGAATTTTCTCGTTTTTATTTAAGGTGTAAATAAAGGCAAGGAAAAGAGCAGCGCCGGTGGCTTTATTAGTACTGCATTCTGTCCTTTTCTTAAAATCCAAATTTGTGTTGTTTTTCATTAGTAATTTTTTAACAAATTAAATATAATATATAGTTTGATTTATATCATATGCTATAATGATATATGAAAGTTCTTCCTTATCTGGACGTGTACCAGATAATCAATCATGGAATCAGCCAATCGTTGATGGATGGAGCTCTATCTTCAGCATTCGGTTTCTTCAACTTGCCAACCCCGGAGAAGATGAAGTTGATGTCTAACGATGTACACAAGCCTGTTAGGTATGCAACAAGCATTAAGGATGGGATTGACAATATCCAGCTTTGGAGGGTCTTTCTTAAACATTATGCACATCCCTTGGAGGATTGGATTCATTCTTGGCCAGCTAATCCACCTTATTACAGGTATTTTCTCATGCTAGCTACCACCATATATATGAGCATGTTCTTGCCTTGGAATTTGAAATTTTGAATGACAAAAATTATTTTGTCCTTTAATCACTCAATGTTAGTCCCAACTAATTAAATATCATCATAGTTTACATTATACATTATAATGCGGCCTTTTGTATATTCGCAATTGACATGACATAAGCATAAGGCCTGGGACTTAATTCTAATAATACTAAGTATCACCTTTTTTCTCAATTGGAAATTTCCAATTGAGAAAAAAATCTATTTTAATTTTCTAAATATAGTTAAATAAAATATAAAATAGGAAAAAAAATTTTAAGTCGTGTTCAGTCTTTTTCTCTTAATTTTTTAATAATAACTTATTATTTAGATATAACTTTTTAAAATCTCACATTTCGATATTATTATATTTTAATTAGAAATTTTCATTTTATAATTTAATAGTTACACACCAACAGAAAAGAAGACATTGAAACTATGAATATCTTCATTAAAAATGCTAAAAAATATTAATTTAGCTTAGAAACCCTTAACTACTTTAATTAACTTTTAACTTTTTAATACTCAGTAAAAAAATAAATTTTTTTAAACCGCCATATTTTTCAAATATAATTATACATTAATCAACTTTCAGCAATATCCCACATCTAAACGCACTTTTTTTTTTTTTTAAGGACAAACGGCAGAATCATCTAAGTGCACACTTGAAAGGCTTTTTATTGAATGTCCGTACATTTTAGGGCAGCAGGACAGTGGGGCACGTACACCAAGGGTCCAAGGCAGTATATCCACAGCTTCTTATATATTTAATGTCAAACACAAATGGTTCCAAGGGTCACAAGTCTATGCTATGGTCGTGGTAAATGATAGGTAAAGTCTATTTAGATATTGCTTATTATTTAAAGATATATTAGTGTTGTGAAACCCAATTTTAAAGTAACATTTGTATGTTTTCGTACTTGCGGGTCCGGTAAACAATACACAGAATCAAGGGAAAAACACAAGCGCAGCTTCGCATTTGCTATCCAAACTCACGCATAATACATGTAACACTGGTAGTGGTCAAGTAAAATTAGATAATCTCCATATATATATATATATATATATATGTATGTATGTATAATGTGTTTGATTTTTGTCCCCGATATACATTGTTCATAAAAAATAAAAAAAAAATTAAGTTTAACATATGTATATATTTGGATTGCTTGCGGTTTCATAATTTTTGGCTGAAAAATGCGTATCATTTTCAGGGAAAAGATGGGAAACTATTGTTCGGAGGTGAGGAAATTAGGCTTAGAACTAGTGGGAGCAATCACAGAGAGCCTGGGCTTAGGTTCAGCATATTCAAGTGACAAAATGAATGAAGGAATGCAAGTCATGGCAGTCAATTGCTACCCTCCGTGCCCAAATCCAAATGTTGCACTAGGGTTGCCTCCACATTCGGACTACAGCTGCTTAACCATTGTTCTTCAGAGCTCACCAGGCCTTGAAATCATGGATATGGAGGAAGGAAAATGGGGTGTAGTCCCGAAGCTTCATGGGGCTTTACAGGTTCATGTGGGTGACCACCTTGAGGTACTAAGCAATGGCTTGTACAAGAGTGTAGTACATAGGGCTATACTCAATTGTGAGAGGACTAGAATCTCCATTGCTAGCCTAATGAGTTTGGGCTTGGATGAGAAGATGGGTACAGCCAAAGAGCTTGTGGATGAACAACATCCAAAGAGGTATAAAGAAAGTAGTTTCAGAGATTTTCTCAATTTTCTCTCCGCCAATGACATTAGAGAGGGAAAAGCTTTCATTGACACCCTGAAGATTATGAAATAGCACTTACAAGCTATGAGCGTTGAAAAATTACTAGGTAAATTCGGAGTATAGTAATGCAATGCCCCTTGCCCTCATATTTATGTAGGATTGTATCATGAAAATAAAAATATTGAGATCCATCATAAATTTTAGATAATAAAACACTACGTTACTGTACTTTGAAAATACTTAATAATTTCTTCTTTGAAGATGTGGAGTTTCAAAGAAGGAATAAACTAGCAAACACAACGGTTAATTTAGCTTAAGATGATGGGATACAATATGCCTGTTAGTTGTCCTTGACAACTAGTGGTTTTGGTTACGGGCATAATTAGTCAGCCTTGTTGGCTTACGGGCTTAAGATGATGGGATACAATACGCCTGTTAGTTTCTTGCTTTACGACCAACTTCCAAGCTTTTCAATGTAGCCAAAGGTTTTTCGAAGCCAAGGCTTACGCGGCCCTCCTTGTCACAGCCAGCGAGGCATCTACTTTTTTATAAACTTCTATGGTTTTTTCTTGGTAGCACTTCTTTATTCTTTTTTTTTGTCCGTAATGAAATATGTTTCTTGTATGATTAAAAATGACTAATTATCATTTTGATCCCTTACACTTGTCCAATATGTCAAAATGTCCCTAACGTTAGTCCCCACTTTTTAATATTGTATCAAATAATCCCTACCGTACCATACTTTAAGTGAACAAACAAAAGAATAAGGAATAAAATTTTTTACATGAATTTTTTTTTTTTTTTTTTTTTTTTTTTTTTTTTTTGTGTTTGGTAGCATAAAAAATAGGTTAAAAGAATATTATATTTAGTTAACGAAAAATCCTATTAAATATATAACTTATTTTTGAGAGGTTATTTTTCATTAAAATTTTTTGAAAAACAATATTATCTCACTAGAAAATGTTTTTCATTTTATTTTCAAGGTTGCTAATAAAAAAGGAAAGATGAAATAATTTTCTAGAAAATTTTATTGTTGAAACAAACATAGTTATAGTGTAACTATTTATATCTAATTATTAGACAAATGGATACACATAAAACTTTTCCAACAAATCCCAAGTTGTCAAATTGTTATTAATTCTCATCCGTCACTCAAGTCATTTTATTGTTTACTATTTACAACTCGTCACTTTAACCATTGTAAAAAAAAAAAATGTGACTTTAGAATTATTTGATTAAATTATTAATAACGTTACACAATCCATTCATTTACAATAAATGTAACTGTAAAAATAATTCATTAAAAAAATATAGTTGTCTAACAACAAAACAACAGTTTATCAAATGAATAAATAAAATAACAAAACAACAAATAAATAGCTGCCCTAAAAACTTTAGAAGGATTTTGATGGCCAATCTAATTTGCCACAAAAAACAAGGACGATCAAAGTAAATCAACAACCCAAAATCCAAGCTGCTTTTCTTGAATTAGCGCACACAAGCATAACCACATTATCATGTACAATTTTTTTATTCAAAAAAAAAAAAAAGCAAATTACACTCTCTAAGTTTGAGGTAAATTTTATTTTAATCTTTTAACTTTACTTTCATTCAATTAAGTCCTTTAAAATTAAAACTTATTCAATTCAAGCATTTTGTCCAATTCAAATAAAAATTTACCTTTAAGTATGCAATTAACTAATGGAAAAATATTTTTTGAAGAAAAATTCTCATATAAAAATCTATAAAATATTTTTATTAATTTTATAGATATTTTTCATGTAAGAAAAATACTTTTTTAATGCCAAATTTTTATCAAAATTGGACTGAATGCCTAATTGAATAATTTTAATACTTAAAGGACTCAATTAAACTAAAATAAAGTTTACACTAAAATAAATTTCATTCAAACTTAAAGGATATAATTTGCATTTTAGCCTAGAAATTACAAGGCTTCGAGTCCAAGTTGCATTCTAAAGAAAGTATGAGGCTTTGTGTCCTAGTTACATTTTACAAAAGTAAAAATTACATTAAATAATGTACTAATTAAGAACCCAAGATCTGGATTCAGGGACTAATATAAGTTACAAAGTGGGAAAATGTTTGGTACCCACTTTACCCTGCAAAATATCTTCTAGACTTATTGCAACTAATTACACATCAACAATCATACAAAACATGCATTCACTTTGACGTTGAATTTAAATTGATAGATTTTTAGGTCTAAAGTGAATCTGGAATTGAAATCCATTTCTAGATCTGAATTGATTTTAAAAACACTTTGATTTGAAAACACTTTTGGTAATGAAAAGTGATTTTGATTTCAACAATGCAAAAAATTCATTTCCTACAATGTTAAAAATTAGTTTCGAAGGATTGGGTAGAAACTAATTTTGAGTTGTGAACTTGAAGGACCAAATTCACCAAACTAATTCATTTCCTAAAATCAAGAGAACTTTGAGTTGTGAACTCTAGATCCAAAATAAGGAAGGAGGCATCTAGATCCACAATTCTCTTAGACACTAAAGAGAATAACACTAACCATTAGAGAGAGTCATAAGTTATTCCGCAGAATGGCTTTAGAGCCTTTGGAAATTAGGAGGGCGTTTGGAAATGTTGTTCTAGTAACGTTATTTGTATTTTTTAGAAATATGTGTTGGTGAAATACGTGTAATGTTGTTCAAACACTGTAAAATGTTGTTTAAAATCCCTTGCCAAACACCCTCTAGCACACTCAAAATGTTTGAATATTACCTTGAAAAAAATCAAGTTTTGGATGAAATCTGGAGCAAAAAATGAAATCTGGTGGAGTTTAGGCTCCAAGCACTGATCAACACTTGGAGCCATCCAAGTGCCGATCGGAACTTGGAGGACCAACCCAAGTGTCAATCAGCACTTGGGTGTCAAACTCCAATTAAGTTTGACTCGTTTGCTTGTTTTGCACGTTTTGGAGTGGTTGTTTTAGCTGAAAATTGTACTTGGACGGGATTTTATGGTTTTTTCATGGTGTGAAATATTCTAAAATGATAATTGTACGGTGTACGGCTATAGACCCACTTATCTCAGGCCCAAGCTAGAGTGGGTCCATGAATACTACCAAATATAGGCCCAATATCATGATTGGCCCACTTCTCATAAGCTCAGCCTACGAACACACCTCAGAAATAGAGTGGTCGGTGGGTACCCCGATGATGGGCGCCTATACCTTGGCAGATTGGGAATGCCCTGGGGAACCATGCCAGCTAGCATTTTTTGGTGGCAAGCACCAGTTCCAATGTCCTCATCCCCATTTCCGACGAAGCATATTCCTTTTAGGAATAATCAAATTGGGTCCCACCCACATGAGTGGAACCAGGAGGTAATCATGATTCCTCCATTATCCTTAAGCTATAAATAGGAGGAAGAATGAGGAAATGGGGTTGGACGTTTTGGGGGAGAGAAGGTGAGAGAATAAGTAAGCAAGCAGGAGAGCTTAAGGAGGGAAGAAGAGAGGCAAGTTTAAAGGGTAATTCTTTCTTGGAACTCACTCAGGAACTACCTATAGGAGGATACCCAATACCCATTATATAAGTAAATTGTGAGCCCAAACACTAGGTCCTGTTAAGTGTGGGAATTTGGGCACGTACTATAATTATAATATTTTAGATGATTTTTCTTGAGATAATTATCCAAAAATCACATTATCACTTAGGGTTCTACTTTTATCAGATTACTAATCTTGATTCAATGCATTAAGCCACGTATAAAAATCTGGACTTAACTGATCACAATTTTCCACTTAATTAATTTTAATTAGTCATTTTTAGTGTCCAATCAAAATCAATTAAGAAAAATCTCATTTAACTCAACCTCAACCCTCAACCAAGCAAATGTGCATTAGCTGTAAAAGCTTGATCTTGCGATAGCTTCTAATCTTATTGTTTGATTAAGACATCAAACATACTGATGTGGTAGTTGAAACCTCAATATCATTTCTACGAACTGTAATTAATGACTTGAAGGTCAAATTGCATTTTGCCCTTAATGTGTGAAATGACCATTTTGTCCCTTATGATTAAATTAAGGTTGCAAAATGAGGTGTCTGCATATTATAATTGATTGGAAAAAGAGAGCCCAAGGTATACAAAAATATAAAACCCTAGTTTTCTCTTTAATCACTATCTTACCAAAATATAGAAGGCATATTCAAATACGTCATCTCAAAGGTTTGTGATTAGCTGTTAAAGCCAAAGAGAATTCACTCAACATCCACGTATTGTTGTTGTGTAAATATCATCAAAGGGGTCCTTAGAGTCATAGACATGGTTTGTGAAGTGTGACCTATATTATTAGTAAATTTGAGAGTGCTTAGAATAGTGGGAGGTCATATTGTAAGTGCTATTGTAGGTAGTGACTAGAAATAGAAGTCCATTTCAATTGTTGTACTTCAATTCTAATAACGGATTATTATTTGAGTTAGATGTTTAAACCTTGTAGTGATTTTTCTTTTGAATTTTTGCCCTTAAGTTTTCCTATTTGTTTTGATTTATTCATATAATCGAGAATTAGAATAAGAAATTTTATGGAAAAATCTTTCATTTGTCCACATTATGTTATGATCCTAGTGACTCACATGAATTAAGTATAGTTTAATCATTTGTATATAAGCTCTTGGACGCCCTCCCCTGGCAAACTGGTTTTCAAGGGTGAATTCTACCTATGGGTTTGTATCATTTTATTATTATCCTAGTTTCCCATATGAATTAAGTGTAAACTTAACCATGTATTTATAAGCTCTTGTGCCTCCTTCCCTCACAAATGTTCATATTCCAATAGAAACACTCTAGCCCCTTTATATTGATGATCTCGTTTTATAGAGCTTTAAATTGACTCTTATAAGAGGTCACACTAGTAGTTTGTCGTAACCTTGTTCATGGCAAACATGTCCTACAAAGCTTGAACAAAGGTTTCTTAGTTTCCAAGAAGACTTGCATACCTCTTCACCATCTTAGAACCACACTAGAGCTTCTCCCTCCATGTGAAAAGAAGCCATTTCCAACTTTGCAAGCTCTAGAGTATTGTAATAGCTAAATGCTAATTAACTTTATACACCCAAGCAGTAGGTTCTTCTCCCCTGAACTTGGGAAATTCAAGGTTGATGGACTTTGAAAAGGTTAAAGCTAAAGCATTTGTATAGCTTTCATGGATCGTGGCATATGGGTTTGTTTCTCTAATTCTGTGTTAAACAACTGCTGCAAAATGCCATTGAATTGTTGTTGAACTTCTTGATGATGACAATTATGCTAATTTGTAATTTGATGAATTTCATGGTGAATTTATTATAGGTCATGGGTATGGTAGTTTGAGGTTTTCTTGAGAGTGGCAATGCTTTCATTTAGAAGTGCAGTTGCTCTTCATTTGATCAATTGGAAAAAACTTTGTACTAGAAAGGATAGATGCGGTACGGGGTTTAGAGATATATAAGCTTTTAATATGGCTATGTTAGCCAAACAAGCTTAGCGGTTGATCCATAATACTTATTCTCTATTCTATCAAGTGTATGAATCAAGATATTTTCTAACTTGTTCCTTTATGGATGCAGAGGTTGGCAGCAATCCTTCATATGTGTGGAGAAGTCTTCTAGCAGCTACAAATCTAATTAAGGAAGGTTCGAAGTAGAAGGTTGGGGATGGAAGATATATTAAAGTTTCAACTCATAAATGGTTGACACATAAACCAATTTTTTTGGGAGAAGTTCAGCCTAATCTGTTGGTGAAGGACTTGATTCATGATGCCACTGGATTATGGGATAGGGACAAGGTGTTTGATCTTTTTGCTCATAAGACATGCATGGAAATTCTGTAGATGCTACTATCAACGCTATCCTCACTAGATAAACTGGTTTGGAAGGAAAACAGGTCTCAAAGCTTCTCTGTTAAAATAGCATACCATGTTGCACTCCGTATGGGGCAGCAGCAATGAGTTAAGCACTTTAGTTTGATGGCAGAACGTAAAATTTGGAGGAAATTGTGGAGCTTAAATGTACCATGTTAAAACTGATGCATTTAGCTCAAGTTGTAAGGACTTATTTACTGTGCCTGGTGCAGGGCAGCAGTCCAATAGTAAAGCATTATCACTAGCAACCAAGGTAAGCCACAAGCAATTGTGTAACAACCATGTGACAGAGGCATCAGATACAGAGCATCAGTGGTCCTGCAGGGATGTGCTTAAGACCATTGAGGCAATACCCTATCATGAAATCTTTATGCATAGCTTTGGAGATTATGATACACGTGGCTTGTAACCATTGGTTTGTCATGTAAATAGTATAAGGCCTTTGTACAGTTTAGCATAGTTAGTAACTAATTTTTCCTGATATTAGGGAGTTAGTTATCTTTGAGACTTGTATATATAGGATAGTCCTTATGTATTAAGATCAGTTGTTTGCATCATTCATTTTCTGATTCAATAAAATCTTTGATCTTCTATATAGAGAGAGAGTTCCAGACATTATATACTGCTTAAAGTAAGGATGTTTGTATGGAGGGCATGGTCAAATGTTTTGCCGACTTGGGATAATCTGTATCATCGAAAGACTAACATTGATCCAAGATGTGAATTCTGTTGCCAACACTTGGAGTCCGCTACCCACTTGCTTTAGGAATGTCCTTTTGCACAAAATGAATGGGCCCTTTGCAGAGGAAAGCTTCAAAAATGTTCAAATGATGCTCAAGATATTTTCATGCTATTTAGGTGATTGATGGACAAACTTTCTCAACAAGAGCTAGAACAATGGGCGATGACAGCTTGGGCAATTTGGAATGCTCGAAATAAATATTATTTTGAACATATCCAAGTTCAACCCAAGTCCATTCTTGATAGAGCACTTAGTTTTCTATAGGAGTATCAACATTTGGAAGTTGCTCAATCAAGCAATTAAATGTGATATGATAGTTTCTGCATATCTAATGTGTTTCTGCATAATTATTTGTTTCTACAGAAATTGTTTTGTTTTTCTGCACATTTATTGCTTCTGTAGAATAGGTCCGGTAATGTTGTAATAGTTGTCTAACTTCTCTGCTTGTTTTATAGGTTTCTGTGTATTGTTTTTGAATTCTGCAAAAGTTGTTTTCTGTTGAATTCTGCATTATTGTTCAGTTGTTAGCAGAGGGTTAAATATCCCTGTTTGTCTATGTAATGTTCTAATGTAATGTTGTGGTCTATGCAGAAGTAGTTTGTTTTCCTGCATTATTGTTTTGCTGTTAGCAGAGGGTCAGAGGTTTTGGTTCCCCTGTTTTGTTTTGCAGGGTTCTTATGTACTGTTTGCATATTTTATCAAATAAAATTTCTATCTTTTATCTCAAAAAAAAGAAGTGTAGTTGCTCTAGTTTCAGCTATTGATGTTCAGGGTGTACTACACCGATACCAAATGTTAAGCTTCTAAGCTATTCTAAGTATGGAAATGGTGGAATTGGATAGGAACTATGGCAGTGGTTGCTTCGCAAGGAACCTGGCCTCCTGAGAGAGAATGAGATGAGAATTGAGGGAAAGAATTAAGAGGAAACAAGAATTATTATTTCAATCATACCATCCTTCTTAACAATTGTTCCTTTAATACATCCATTTACAAATGGCACATTTAATTACTTAGTTATTCCAACTGACTTCTAAGTTCTAACCACTAAGTAACTCTACCATCTTCACAGTACTTTACACTGATACAACCCTCATGTACGCACTTAGATCTATGAATGGAGCCACACTTGACTTTCCACCCCCACCCCCACCCCCACCCCCTCGCCCCTTTTTTATAAAAAATATTAGTATATACTAGTGACGGAGCCAGAATTTTAGTTCAGGGGAAAAATTAATTTGAAATTATTAATAAATATTTATTACAAAATAATTATACAATTGTAAATAAGTAAAAATTTACTAACTCAACAATTGTGAAAATTATTGTATTTCTTACCATTTAAATAAATTAAATAAAAAATAAAAGGTAAAAGTGTTGTGAGTCTGTGACAGTATATTAGTGAGAAAGTGAAAAGGTGGGACAAACCAAAGCTAAATGTTCTTTTTGACTTGTTAACTTTGTTGTGTTTAGATCAAAAATAGAAAAATAAAAAGACTTCGACATGTTAGTTACCTCCTTGCTCTCTTTGTTACACTGCCATGTTCTTTTACTTTTTTTTGAGGCAGACTGTGTCAGTTTTTAGTTACTTTTACTGAGTGTTGTTTTTTTTCCCCCTATGTTAATGAATCAAACTAATACAGCCCTCATGTACGCACTTAGATCTATGGATGGAGAGCACTTGACTTTCCACCCCCCACCACCCCCCCCCCCCTTTTTTTATAAAAAAACATTAGTATATACTAATGGCGGAGCTAGAATTTTAGTTCAAGGGAGAAATTAATTTGAAATTATTAATAAATATTTATTACAAAATAATTATACAATTGTAAATAAGAAAAAATTTACTAACTCAACAATTGTGAAAATTATTGTATTTCTTACCATTTAAATAAATTAAATAAAAAATAAAAAGTAAAACTGTTATGAGTCTGTGACAGTATATTAGTGAGAAAGTGAAAAGGTGGGACAAGTTAAATGTTCTTTTTGACTTGTTAACTTTGTTGTGTCCAGATCAAAAATAGAAAAATAAAAAGACTTTGACATGCCAGGTACCTCCTTGCTCTCTTTGTTATACTGCCAAGTTCTTTTACTTTTTTTTAGGAAGACTGTGTCAGCTTTTATTTCCTTTTACTAAGTGTTGTATTTTTTTTCCCCTATGTTAATGAATCAAAGGGGGCAAGCTTTTCTCATATGCCTATAGCTAAGAAAGTTTCAGAGGAGTCTGAGGGGCAGTTGCCTCCTCTCGACCCCCTTGGCTCCGCCTCTGGTATATATATATATATATATATATAGGTACTAATTTTAACAATTTTTTTCTATATAATTATACTTTGCCCTCTCTTAACAATATCATTAATTATTTTAAGAGTAATGTTATATAGCCATAAACTTTTTTACAAACTACCGAGGTAACAAATTCTTATTGATTCATATTTAAGTCTACTACTTATAGTACTTTTTTACTTATTAATAACCACTCACCCCATCAGCAATTTATAAAAGTGCTTGTAGCTTTACCATTTTCCTCTTTTTGAAGACCATAAAAAATCTATAAATCTAAAATCTAAAACAAAATATACAAGCCCAAAAAATTAGTCTAATAACAAAAATTAACGATAGTAAAAATACAAAAATTAAGTCAAATCACTCAATTTTACCCAAAATAAACAACATGGTCCTTTAAAAAAATTTAACAAAATAATTTTGTCATTATCCAACAACAAATACATGAATCAAAAACACACACACACCAAAAAAAAAAAAAAACCTCCGCGTTCTTACTCCATCCCTACTTACAGCCATACAAGATTATCAACTAACTCTCAGTTAGGACCCTAACACATTGTATTCACACTCAATCCCAAAGATCCCAAAAAGTTTTGTTGTTGGATAATGGCATCAGTTGTTCCTGACTTGCCTCTAACATTCTCGAGGAAGATGCTTCCTTCAAAATTACCAGCAATTTTGTTATAAATAGTCTTTGCAGTTGTTGTCTTATCTACTCCATCATGGCCATGAATTTCTAGCAGCAGAACATCATTTGACCACTTTTCCAAAAAATATATTATGTCCTCTACGCAAGAATCTAATCCAACCAAGTATTGAGCCATAATCAACCGCATGTAATTTAATTTTGTACTCGATTTGAAATATGAAGAAATTTAGAGGGTCAGTTTTGCATTTTACCTATTTAGATTTGATACTTTTACAAATTACAATGCAAAAAAACATGTAATGAATTGTACTAGTTAGAATTCAGAATGAATAGGAAAAACAAAAAAAGAGTTATTATAGTTAGAAATATAAATATAAAGATGAAAAAAAATTCAAAATGTTAAGTTTTGTGCATTACAACACATTGTTAATTAAAGTATTTGCATGAATTTCATACATTAATATATATATATATTTATATATATTTTTTTTTGATAAAAAAAATGGGGGGATTTATGGTTATATTACACCTCAGGACAGGACGCCAGTGTGTCGCATCGCTAACCACTGTGCGGGATTTTAACCCCACTAAGGATGCCCACCAACGAAAGCCTGCAGGCAGCGGGACTCGAACCTAGGTGTGGTGCACGAAGCGCCCGAGCCTTACCCACTTAGCCAAACCCCCGTTGGCTTCATACATTAATATTACTTTTAGACTTTTTCACAAATGTCCATGGGTAAGGAAAGAAATATATTGGAAACCCATTTCTTTTCTTCTCCAAAAAAAAAAAAAAAAAAAAAAACTCATTTCTTTTCCTGGAACAATATTGTTAAGAAATTTTGAAACTTTTTTTTTTTTTTTTCAAAATACGTGGGAGAACCCTTAAGTGGTAACATTACATGATCTTTAAGTTCTTCCGATCTGTTCAAGATCATAAGGTTTCTCAAAAAAAAAAAAAAAAATCTACCGATCCGTTTTTACCACCGACTTTTGTCGCCTACCTATCTTTGTGGAGTAATTCTACGGTACCCCCTCCAAAAAAAGGAGGGTACGGTACCCACTAATAGTTAACCTGCTACACCAGGTTACTTTTTTCTCACATTTGATGGTTCCGTCCTCACATTGTGCAGTTCTAACATCACATGTGACAGTTCTTTTCTCACATATGGTGGTTCCCTTATTTTTTTCTCACACTTGACAGTTCCATCCTCACATTGTGCAGTTCCAATATCACATGTGACAGTTCTTTTCTCACATTTGGTGGTTCCCTTATTTTTTTCTCACACTTGACGGTTCTATCCTCACATTGTGCAGTTCTAATATCACATGTGACAGTTCTTTTCTCACATTTGGTGGTTCCCTTATTTTTTTTCTCACACTTGACGGTTCTATCCTCACATTGTGCAATTCCAACATCACATGTGACAGTTCTTTTCTCACATTTGGTGGTTCTCTTATTTTTTTCTCACACTTGACGGTTCTATCCTCACATTGTGCAGTTCCAACATCACATGTGACAGTTCTTTTCTCACATTTGGTGGTTCCCTTACTTTCTTTTCTTACATTTGACGGTTCTATCCTCACATTGTGCAGTTCCAATATCACATGTGGCAGTTCTTTTCTCACATTTGATGGTTCCCTTATTTTTTTCTCACACTTGACGGTTCTATCATCACATTGCGCAGTTCCAATATCACATGTGACAGTTCTTTTCTTACATTTGGCAGTTCCCTTACTTTCTTTTCTCACATTTAACAATTCTATCCTCACATTGTGCAGTTCCAATATCACACGTGCCAGTTCTTTTGTCACATTTGGTAGTTTCATTATTTTTTTCTCACATTTGACGGTTTCATCCTCATATTGTGTAATTCTAACATCACATTTGACAGTTTTTTTCTCACATTTGGTGGTTCTCTTACTTTTTTTTCTCACATTTGACGATTCCATCCTCACATTGTGTAGTTCCAACAACACATTTGACAGTTCTTTTCTCACATTTGGTGGTTCCTTACTTTTTTTCATATTTGACAGTTTCATCCTCACATTTTACAGTTCCATCCTCACATTGTACAGTTCCAGCATCACGTGTCAGTTTTTTGGTCACATTTAGTAGTTCCCTTACTTTTTTTTCTCACATTTGACGGTTTTATCCTCACATTGTGCAGTTCCAACATCACATGTGTTAGTTCTTTTGTCACATTTGGTGGTTCCCTTATTTTTTTCTCACATTTGACGGTTTCATCCTCACATTGTGCAGTTCTAGCATCACATGTGTCCAAAAGAAAGGATTTGAAGGGAAAATGCCCAACTACAAGCCAAGAGAACTGTCCACAAAAGCTTAGTTTTTTTGTCACATTTAGTGGTTCCCTTATTTTTTTTCTCAAATTGGACGGTTTCATCCTCACATTGTGCAGTTCCAACATCACATTTGACAGTTCTTTTGTCACATTTGGTAGTTCTATTATTTTTTTCTCACATTTGACGATTTCATCTTCATATTGTGTAGTTTCAATATCACATGTAACAGTTCTTTTATCACATTTGGTGGTTTCGTTATTTTCTTCTCACATTTGAGTAGGGGTGTTAAATGGGTGGGTTTGGGTGGGTTTGGGGTGAGCAAAATTGAGTTGGGTATATAAAACCCATTTACCCATTATAACTCATTTAACTAATTGCTTCTAACTCAAACTCAACCCAACCCAATTATTATGGGTAAACCCCAACCCACCCAATTACCCATTTATCAAACTTACCAAAATGCCCCTAAAGTGCAAATAACCAAAGTATTCTAAAATCTTTAAAAATGACCAAAATACCTCAAAACCTCAAAACTACCAAAATAACCAAGAAACTTACAAAATGACCAAAATACCCCCAAAACTCAAAAAAATGATCAAAATACCCCTGAAACCTAAAAAAATGACCAAAATACCCCCAAAGCAATAAAATGACCAAAATACCCCCTAAAACCTAAAATTACCAAAATACCACGAAAACCCAAAAAAATGACCAAAATACTCCTAAAACCCAAAAATGACCAAAATACCCCCGAAATATAAAAAATCACCAAAATACTCCCAAAACCTAAAAAATGACCAAAATACCCTCGAAACCTAAAAATTACCAAAATACCCCCAAAACCTAAAAAAATAACCGAAATACCCCCGAAACATAAAAATGACCAAAATACCCTTGAAACCCAAAAAATGACCAAAATACCCCCAAAATCTATAAAATGACCAAATTACCCCCGAAACCTAAAAAATGACCAAAATACCCCTGAAATCTAAAAATTATCAAAATATCCCTAAAACATAAAAAATAACCAAAATATCCCCGAAACCTAAAATTACCAAAATACCCCCAGAACCCAAAAAAAATGACCAAAATACCCAGGAAACCCAAAAATGACCAAAATACCCCCGAAACATAAAAAATGATCAAAATTTCCCTAAAACCTAAAAAATGACCAAAATACCCCCAAAACCTAAAGATGACCAAAATACCCCCGAAATAAAAAAATGACCAAAATACTCCTGAAACCTAAAAGTTACCAAAATACCCTTGAAACCCAAAAAAAGGCCAAAATGCCTCCAAAACCTAAAAATGACCAAAATATCCCCTAAACCCAAAAAATGTCCAAAATACCTCCGAAACCTAAAAAATTGCCAAAAAAACCTCGAAGCCTAAAAATTGACCAAAATACCCCCAAAACCTAAAAATGACCAAATTACCCTCTAAACCTAAAAAATGACCAAAATACCTCCGAAACCTAAAAATTACCAAAATACCCTGAAAACATAAAAAATGACCAAAATACCCTTGAAACCTAAAATTACCAACTTTTTTGCCCTTTTACCTAAATAAAAACCAAATTCTAAGAATTTTTTATATAATTTGTGTTTTTTGTGTTATGCTCTCATTATCATTTGCGTGAAAAATCTAACAAACCAGAGAATTAGGCAACTGACAATAGGTATCAAACAAAAACTTCCAAACATCATTATCTAATCAAATACCCCCAAAACCCAAAAAAAATTGACCAAAATACCAACGAAACCCAAAAATGACCAAAATTTCCCTAAAACCTAAAAAATGACCAAAATACCTCCGAAACCTAAAGATGATCAAATACCCCCGAAATATAAAAATGACCAAAATACCCTTGAAACATAAAAGTTACCAAAAATACCCTTGATGGTATTTTGGTCATTTTTTAGGTTTCAGGGAAATTTTGGTCACTTTTGGGTTTCAAGATTATTTTAGTTATTTTTTATCACTTTATAAGTTTGATGGTATTTTGGTCATTTTTTACGTTTCAGGAGTATGTTGGTCATTTTTTAGGTTTAGAGGGTATTTTGGTCATTTTAGGTTTTGGGGTTATTTTCGTCAATTTTCAAGCTTCGGTGTTATTTTGGTCATTTTTTAGGTTTAGAGGTATTTTAGCCAATTTTTTACGTTTCAGGGGTATTTTGGTCATTTTTTTGGTTTCAAGATTATTTTAGTTATTTTTTAGGCTTTGGGGTTATTTTGGCCATTTTTTACGTTTCTAAGGTATTTTGGTAATTTTTAGGTTCTGAGGGTATTTTGGTCATTTTTTGGTCTACTGATTTTTTGCTTCTTTCTTTTCAGGCATTCTAAGCAATCTCAAGCCCATTGAAGCCTGGAGCATTCAGTCTACTGATTTTCTGTATATCATCAATATATCTTAAAACCGAAGATGTATAACTTTATGTGCTCTTTAATTGTTCTTATGCAACATTTGCAATTTAATCACAGTTGTGTGTTTATTGTGGTGTCTAAGGTTGGAAATAGGGTGCCTATACAATTAGCAAGTTATACAAAAAATCCAATACAAAGATTGTTGACAATTTAAAAATTTTCAGTAAACACTTGAATTGAAACTACATATCCAGTATGAAATAGTCATCAATCAAGGATACTACACCATGCTTTATATTTTTTAGACATTTTCATTAGATCCACGTGTGTAGAAGTTTCAAAGGACTGTGTCGAACACGAGTATAACCACCCCAACTAAAGTGTTTATGCAGTTTTATTTCATAAAATTATTATTATATTTAGAATCATCTAATACAAAATAAACATCCCAACAAAATTTTCATAATAACAAAAATTACCAATAGAAAAGCTAAAAACAATTAAGCATAATTGACCGAGTTTACCAAAAACGAACAACCTCCTTTTTTAAAAAATTATCAAAATAATTGTTGTTGAGAGTTTAGCATATTGTCCACAATGATAAGTGTGAGACTCATTTGAGTCAGTAGAGTCTCCACTAGCTAAATTTGAGAGGGCCCTAATAAAAATGAAGTGTTTTCGCCATTGAAGACTTATTGATGTCACAATGCACTTATCTTTCTGTCTCAAGATTTTGCAAAATTTATACAAACTCGTCATTTTAAAGCCATTTGGTATTTGTTCCAATAAAATATTGGAACGTGTAATTTGAACATAATTGGCTATTAAAAGGTCAATTTGAGGGAAGATAAAAATATTTTTGCCCTTATTATATTAACAAAGTTACAGAATGAAAAGATTAGTCCAAATCTCTATACTTTGTTTAAATCAGCATGGTGGTAAGTCGATTAATTTTTGCCGAGCATGCATGCCCCTAAACACACAAGTGGGGCTAGGCTCCCTTGGTCTAATTTTTTTATGAAAAATATTAACAAGTACCATTGTGCTTGTTAAGTGAAAAAAAAAGGAAAAATTTTATTAGAAAAAGAAAAAAAAATCTTTAATATTACCTGCAAAACTGAAAAAATAATATAAATTACAAAAAAACAACACAAATTTTGTCAAAATAAAATAAAAAGTTTTGTAGTTATACACAACTTTTTGTTTTTTATACCATTTGTGCACCGTTTATTACCATTTGTTTTGTCGTTTTTCTTTTCTTCCTTCTCTCCTTTCTCTCCAGAAAATCTCTCTCTCTCTAACCTCCGGCTCTCTCTCAAATCTCTGAAACTCTCATGGCTAACACAGACCCACACACTACTAGACCTTTGTTCTCAGTGGATCCATCATCTTCTCAGCCTTCATACTGCCAATCCGTGTTTTACATGTCGTCTAGGACCCTCCAGCTAATAGATCGAAGAGTGGGTTTGTCACCGGCAACCCCTCCCACTGCAAGTTTGATGCCATCAACGCCGTTTATCGGAGTTTCGTCCCTCTCTCTCAGATCGGAACCCACATGGTGATGTTGGTGGTGCTTTGATCTGGATCTTGCCTTCAACAGACTCTCTCATCCTCTTTGTGGCGGCGTCGTGGATTACGGCTGGCCTTTGGATTTCGGATTTGGGTAGTCTTTCGTCGGAGACGATGAAGCGGATCTTGTGAAATGGTGTGTTCTTTCTGTTTTCTCATATGAAGTTGATGATAGTTGGGGTTGTGTTGATTGTCTATGTTGTTTGGCTAAGTTTTTTGCTGGTTTTTTGGGGTTTTTGTTGGGATTTTTTAGAAGATTTCATTGAGAATTTACATAGAGATTTATGTGTGTTGTTTGGCTTAGTTTTCTATTAGTTTGAAAGGGATTTTTTTTGTGATTTTTGTTGGTGTGTTGTTAGATGTTAGAGACAAAGAAGAAATTTTCTGGCGTGTAGGGAGAAAAGAAGAAAAGAAAAGAAAAAAAAGTTTAATAAATGGTGCACAAACGGTGTTAGTGACTAAGGACGAAATTGGTTATTTTTTAAAATCTTTGGATGTGTTTGGTAATACCCCAAACCTCAAGGTAGGTTATTGTAAGTTACCCTTTTTTAAGTAGGTTAATTTAAAAAAATTAAAAAAAAGGACTTGGCCCCCCTTTTGTTCCAGCCGGCCAGCCCACAAGTAAAAAAAAAAAAAAGTTTAGTCCAAAATGTAAACCCAGCAGTCCGACTCCAGTCTCCAAAGTCCAAACGGAAAAACATAAGAAAAAAGAAAAGAAAACCTAAGGCTAAGGCTAAGGCAAGACAGAGAGAGTGAGAGGCTTTTCAAAAGAAAAAGAAAAAGAAAAAGAAAGACAGAGTGAGAGGCGAGAGACTCAGAGTGAGAGAGACTTTGCCGCTGCCCACGCCGTGAGTGAAGCTGCCAAAACGTGAGGTGAGAGCTTGAAATCTTGCTGCTGCCCACTCCGTGACGCTGCCACCACACAAGAGCAGTGAGACCCATATTTGATGGGTTGGGTTGGGTCATAAATTTTTTTACAGTGGGTCGGGTTGGGTTCGAGTCATGAGATTTACAAATTTGCCTAATCCGACCTGATCTACCTATATTTAATATATTTTAAAAATTTTAAAAATATATTATTTTTTAATTTACTTTTTTGCCCTTTTACCTAAATAAAAACCAAATTCTAAGAATTTTTTATATAATTTGTGTTTTTTTGTGTTATGCTCATTATCATTTCGTTATAAATTTGCTCTTATTTGCATGTTTCCTTCCATCTTTCCTGAATCCAACAAACCAGACCATTAGGCAACTGACAACAGGACATATTATCAAAACAAAAACTTCCAAATCATCAATGTGACTATCTAATCAGAAACTTTTACATCCAAAACAAGCCTAATTATGTTCGATTTTCTATAATTTGTTTGTGGGAAACAACTTATATTATGACCCAATAGCAACTTGATAAATCTAAACTGGGTTTTAAAGAGACTACCATCATCGCAGTTGTTGGACCAAAGTGACCGAATTGAACTGAAGTGGAAAAAAAGGGGATCGAATTCGACTGATGCGAATCAAAATGCTACGTTAATACGGCTTAAAAGGATCACGGCAACAATAAATGTTACATTTCGGCTTTTAGATATTAATCACCCAAAATGATTCAATTAGACATTTACACTATTTCTATTAGGATCCTCATGAGTGCATAGGCTAAGTCCATCATTGAGTTACTTAAGTCCTATCCATCTATTTTGAAATGCATAGATTGGGTTTTCCCACATCATCAACATTCAAAACAAACATTAACTATCACCATTGGTGGAGACCACTCATTTAAAATCAAATGATTAGGATAGTGAAGTTATTCTCAGAACTCTAGATGATCTTAAGCTTCACCATATTGATACGAGTGCAACCACAATCAAATGAATATCCAACATACATGCTCACTCGCGCACACACAAAATTGGGAGATTATTCACCATTTGGTGGTAACAAGGACAATTTAAAGTTCTTGATGGAGTTCTTTGGAATTCCTAGGACCAAAATATACTTTCTCTCTTCGCGTAAATCCATGTACTATACATCGATTCCATCCTTCACAAACATAGATATTTAAAAAAAAAAAAAAAGGACACAAAATTAACAACAAACAAGCTCAAACTCAGAACCTTCTGAATAAGAATATGTAGTAAATAACCCTAAAAATGTGCCTGAAAAAAAAAAAAAAACATAATCATGAGCTTCTCAATTAAATTTAGGGCCTCAAAATGTCCTAATTAAACCATGTAATATGATTTTTCTGCAAGGAAACAACTTAAAACATACGAACCACAATTCAAAGTTTCTAACAAAATGATTTCAAAACTTGAAGAAACAATAATTTTAAGTTTTTCCCATCCAAAAAAAAAAATTTAAGTTTTTACCCCAAAAAAAAAAAGTTACAAAAGAGAAGGAAAGAGACTAAAGTCTAAACTGTCAAGTTGCTGTAAAATATCATGTAGTTACATTCATCAGCCAGTATTCACACTTCATTATTCTATGCATACTGGAATAAGAAAAATGGCCACATATAAGTATGTAACCATGTAAAATGCGTCTAGATTCAAAACAAATAAAAAAAAGGCTCGTTATTTCTTCTTGAAATGTTTTTTTTTTTTGGTTGAGAATATTTCTTCTAGAAATGTTGATTAATAAGAAATACTACCCAATTAATGAAATATCCATCTACATTTGCTTGAATTTGGATTACAAGTCAATGGGACTATAATGAACTCTCTGTCCATATCTTTCAAACTAGTATGTAAAGCGTGCATACACACAAGAATATTTGACCAATAATATATATATATATATATATATTTTTTTTTTTTGAGATTCTATTTGACCAATATTGATAAAAAGGGAAAAAATTTTGAAAATTTTTATCAGTTATCTTTGTCCTCACCAACTTCAAAAATTCTTAGAAAAAAATTGAACAATATTGATAACAAGGAAAAAAATAATTGAAAATTTTTATCAGTTATCTCTATTCTCTATGTCCTCGCCAACTTAAAAAATTCTTGGAAAAAAATGATCACTAGATGTGATATCATGATAACATCTTTGTTTTCTTACGCATTTGTCATGATGTCCTCATCAACTTCAATATGGGACTTTCATACCTCACAGAATCACCTAAATGTACAACTTGCCTTCAATGTGAAAGATTTAAATAGTTAAAAAAAAACAACAAAAAACAAACAAAAATTAGTGTTAGGGTTTTCTTGAGAGAGAGAGAATTGGGTTTCTATTTATACTTAACAGGGTTTAATAACTGTTGCAAAATATCGAAACAAATATTTTATATAAGTTCCACCAAAACCGACAGGTCAGACCTCATCGGAAGCTCAGAGAGACCCGTTCCGCCATTCTCGGACCCGTTCGCCGGACCACCAGCCACCTTTACCTGATAAAAGAAAGAAACAGTTAATCACAACCCAATCTTGGATTTTGACATGATTTTTTATATTTAATCCTATCTGTTACAGTGGCAAAATATTAACTCCATGGATCTTGGCTTTTACTGAATTCTGTGGATCTTTAACAACATAAATTTGTTTACAATCAGGTTGTAGATTTATAGCTCTTATACTTCCGAATATGTATCATAGAACTAAGGCATGGTGCTGATGGGAAATTAGTAACAGTAGAAATTATTATGGTCCATAGATGTAGATGTAGTTGTACATGGTCTTTAAATTACAGGGTATAAATAAGTTTTATTTTCATAATAGAGCACCGAAAACCAATGTCGTTTCCTAGTGGGATTAGGACAACTTTTGGATGTATTGGGTATTTTCTCAAACCTCGGGGAGGTTTCTGGAATTTACACTCTATATGTGTGTGTATATATATATAAAAAGCCCAAATGGTCTAATATAAGCGTAAATTTTAAGCTATAATATCCGACTTTTAAGTCAAGTCTTCAATTAGCCTATATAAGCCCTTCTCTTCACTCTACTCTTTTTAAGTTTTTTTTTTTTTTTTTTTTTTTTTATCGATCTCTCTCTCTTATAATGGCTGACACCGCCACCGCCACCGCCACCGCCACCACGGCAGCGCCACCGCCTCAGGAAAACACCACGGCTGCGGCTGCTGCTGCTGCTCCTGCTCCGCCGCCGCCACAGGAAATCCCTGTTCCAAAGACGGAGACGAAACGCTGGGGCGACGAAGAAGACGACGAGCCTTTGGAGGACACGGTTGTTTCGTCGACTTCGCAGCAGGACAAAGCCGCCGCCGAACTCGTTGAGGCCTTGACCATCGACGGCACCAAAAGCACCGTCAACAAGTACCTTGATGAACCCCAAGACTCTAACATCACTGCGGTACCATCAATCTCTCTCTCTCTCATCACCAAGATTTGAATTTCTTAATTTGCCTGATCCTAATTATGGTTTCGACCAACTCATTAGGGGGGTTTATTTGATGTAGGTTACTGTGAATGATACCCCGTATACATCTGCCAGTACTTTCGAGGACTTGAATCTGTCGAAGGAGCTTCTGAAGGGTTTATATATTGAGATGAAATTCCAGAAGCCGAGTAAAATTCAAGCTATTAGTTTGCCCATGATTTTGACTCCTCCCCATAAGGATTTGATAGCCCAGGCGCATAATGGTTCTGGAAAAACTACTTGTTTTGTGCTTGGGATGTTGAGTCGCATTGATCTGAATCTAAAGGCTCCTCAGGCCCTTTGCGTCTGCCCTACAAGAGAGTTGGCTTTGCAGGTAAAGTTTTGCTCTTAATTTGTTATATAGTTAAATGTTTCGTTTTGTTTCTTTGATGTTGTTCTTTATAATGTTCTGTTCAAGATCATCCCTTAAATACTGTAGGAATTATTTTAAGGATCTTGAATGTATTGTTTTTTCCCGGTCTGCAAGTTCTTAATTAAATATGAACCCAAGTTATAATAGTTTGTAATTTATTGGTGGCGGTTTGTTATTTAAATTTTTTTGCAAGAAAATAAAATTCAGAAGTTGACCTTGTTAAAATGTTGTTTTCTGTGTCTTCATCTTGAAATCTCAACTGCGCAACTGAAAACTTGTTAAAATGTTGTTTTCTGTGTCTTCATCTCCAAATCTCAACTACCCAACTGAAAACTATCTTTTATGAAGTACTTCTGCTGGTTCTGTCCTTAGTATAGTTTAATAATTATCAGAATTGCTAGAATTACATTATTGAAGCTTAAACCAAAACGCTTGTTTAATTTTATGATTTGCAACTACTTGTCAAGGTGCCTCCTAGTGGTTGGAGGAGCTGTAGACCCAGACATCCTGGGCTTGATCCTCACTAGGAGTTACCCTAGATTACTTGACACATGGTTTTGGCGGGTGGGGTCGTGTATCCATGTTTTACTCCCTAGGGCTGGTTCCAAAGGGCTTCCTTGATAAGGTTCCATGTTATCAAAAAATTTAAAAAATAAAAATAAAAATTTATGATTTGCAATTCTAATGTGTTCTAGCATGATATCCTTGGCTCATATTTTCTGGATATCAGAATGATATGATGAAAATTAAGTTCTGAAAACCCATGCAGTTGCTTCTCTATGTTCCATATCTCTAACACAGTTTAATTGTGTGCATCTGGCAGAATTTGGAAGTACTTCGGAAGATGGGGAAATACACAGAGATAACTTCTGAGTGTCTTGTGCCAATGGACAAAGGAAATTATGTTCCAATATCAAGAGTACCCCCATTGTCAGCTCAAATCGTAATTGGAACTCCTGGGACAATAAGGAAATACATATTGCATGGGAAGTTGGGCCTATCTTATATTAAGATTCTTGTTTTTGATGAGGCAGATCTCATGCTAGACGATGTAAGTTTTTTTTTTTTTTGGCTTAATACTAATAGTTGAACATTCTGAAATATTGGGGGTAATAAATCTTAAGTTTTATGTAGTGTGAAGTTTTATGTAGCATGATGCCATTAGCCCTTGCTGGAATTTTTAAAAAAATCCAAGCTTCTAGTTTTCTTAGTTCTAATGGTGGTATGTAATGAATTTATCCGTCCTTTAGTTTTTGCCCGTTTATTGGCAATGTAAATTCTGGAAATTATAGGAGTAAATAGTAAATATAATTAAACTTTTCATATAGCGAATGATACTAGAAATGAAAAAAAAGAGAAAGTAAAATCAAGCATTTGCAGCCCTTCAATGAGTGAGGAGAATAAAGATCTCCTGCCTTTTCTTTTGAGTTGGGGCAATCAATCAGTCCATACTTTTCTGGGTGATTTGTGGTTGCAAGCATGTCTTACATAGTATGATACGTAGACATGAAACTACATGCATTTCATATTGCCCAATGCCTTCAAGATCAATACAATAAAGCTTTCATATTTGGTTGTTAAATCTTGGGTTTATTTGGCCCAAATTGCATTATGAAAATATATTCTATTGTATCCACAGGGTGAGATTTTTTAGCGTTCTTTTTATTTATTGCTGAAGCATTTTTGATGTGCAAGTGGACTAAAATTTTTACTTCATACTTTTTATCAAATTTTTTTTTTACTTCATACTAAGAAGCAAGTTGTCATACATGCACCATCTTTCTTAGCACTAATGTGTTTTTTTGCTCAATTCAACCCAAATCAACATCGCTAGAATTCCAATTACATTATCTTTTTCTAGTGCTTACTTGCATATGGATGCTTGGCTTGCAATTAAATTAGTTTTTGATCATTGATTGCTCATTTTGATGTAGGCCGGCTTTAAAGATGATTCATTGAGGATAAAGAAGGACATTGAAAAAAAGAGTTCTCACTGCCAGGTTTGTTTAACTAATGTGGTTTGTATATTTTTGTGTGTGTGGGCATATATTCTTAAAATGAACTTTGCTTGATGAGTTCTTGCTATTTACTTTTTTCTTCCCTTCTGTTGACATCATTCAAGATTTTAAATTACTTGTGAGTTGTGAAGTTGGGGAGATGCATTAGATGCTTCTCTTTTGTTTAAATGCTAATTTTACATATAGTTCCTTTATATGACGACCAAATACCTTTGGAGCTGCAATGAGAACAATATCAAAAGTACTTGTTGAAACCCAATTCCTAAAATTTCGGGCTAATAAGCCCATGAATATTACTTTAAAAATATCTCAGTTTGGTTTAAAGCACTTCGCAAAAGTCCCAAGAAAGATTAAAGGATCGAGTAGGTTATTGTTAGATATTACTAACTATTATGGCAAAGGTTGCATTATATCTGTTGTGTTGATATATTATCTATTACTTCCTTTCTTGTGGTAGGTAAGTTGTAGTTACTTTACGGATTAAAGAGATACTTTGCATAAGATTCTGTTTATAAGATATGTTGACATAGGTCTGAATGAGTTGTATTTCCAACTAAGAAAAAATAGTTAACTTATTTCTATAACCATTTTTTTTTTCAGGTTGTACTGTTTTCTGCTACATTTAATGAAACCGTTAAAAATTTCATTTCAAGGGTTGTCAAAGATTACAATCAACTTTATGTCAAGAAAGAGGAACTATCTTTAGAGTCTGTGAAGCAGTACAAGGTGCGTTGTCCTGATGAACGTGCCAAGGTTCTAGTGATTAGAGACAGAATATTTGAATTGGCAGAGAACTTGGGTCAGACAATAATATTTGTACGTACAAGAAATAATGCGGCAATGTTGCATAAGGCACTTGCTGAGCTTGGTTACACAGTTACTACCGTTCAAGGTGCTGCTACTCCAGAAGATAGAGACAAAATAATCCAAGAGTTCAAAAATAATTTGACTAAAGTTCTTATATCAACTGATTTACTTTCCAGAGGCTTTGACCAGCAACAGGTACTTCACAATCCCCCTCCTCCTTGACTCTCTGTGCCTAAAGAGTGCTTCAAATTTGACATCTGAGTATTTGACCTTTTTTTTTTTTTTAAATGTAGGTTAATTTGGTTATCAACTACGATCTTCCGGTGAATCATAAGTACCAATCAGAGCCTGATTATGAGGTGTACCTGCATAGGATTGGTAGGGCAGGGCGTTTTGGCCGCAAGGGTGAGTACATACTATATATTTTAAGTGGTTGCTAAAATATTACGTGATACATGGGGTTCAAGGGATATACGAGTAGTTTGGCGCCTAGGCTTGAATCCCACCAGCCCCCTTCTCCCCTATTACCTAGCCAAAAATAAAAATTGCCCCTGGCCATGTCAGATCTGAGGCCAGCCCTAAAATTGTTTAAACATATTGTTTTGGTGCATGTTTGAAGAGTGTTAGTAGGAATGAATTGGACTTATGACTCCCAACTCTGAAGAATTTTCTTCTACATACGATCCTGGCAATCCATGACTTAGTTAATTGGATCCTGATTACATCTCTAGTCGTATGGAAGCAGAAGAATATCATGTCGTGATCCCTCTTCTTTATTAATTATTAAATATACAATATATAGTCCTTCGTTGTAACAATGTCTTGTGTTTTTTGTTCCTTCAGGAGCTGTGTTTAACTTGCTGTGCGGTGACAGGGATGAGATGATCATGACAAAAATTGAGGGATATTTTGGCACCCACATCGCAGAGGTAATTTTAAGAACTCCCTGTCTAGTTATATGATTCTTTACCTGTTTATGCTCTGATGATGAAGGTAAATTGGAGATAATAGAAGTAAAAAGCTAGAACCTTGTCAAAATCTAGATATGATTCTTTCCTTGTCTATGCTCTTCTGATGATTATAGATAAATATAGTAGATAAATATAGTAGAACAGAGGAATAGGCTAGAATCTTTTGATCAGGTTTTGGTTGGAGCAGCTCCTGTGCAAGATCTAAATTTTGTTTTTGCACCATTTTTGCAGGTTAATTCTTGGGATAGTGATGAAGACTACAACAATGCCCTTAAGGAAGCTGGATTGTTGTTTGATTCATAGATGGAGCTAGAGGAGCAACCAACTCACAGCGCTGTCGAAGAATTTGATTTAATTTTGTCATTGGCCTTCCGTTTGTTTCAGTATCCCCCTTTATGGCTGTGTTTCCAGAAATTTAGTCTCTTTATGTGTAAATTGATGTAATAGTACTTTATACATTTCTTGGTCCACAAGTATAGTTCGTGTTGCCCAATGTAATTGTAGTTTTTAGTACTATTATTTCCCCCAAAATTCAAAATATTTATATCCAAAGCTCCTATATTATAAAATTTTAAAAGATTTGTATTAGATTTGATATTTTCATATTCAAAAGTTTCTTTCTTTTGGTCCAAATTAAAAAAAAAAAAAAAACGTGCCAAAGTGGATCGCACGTCAAGAGTAGTGCCCTCCCGCCCTCCCACTCCTAGTCAAAGCTCCCATACTACTTATGTATATATAGCTTCTTCGGAAGTGGTTCTCATCTCAACTTATTTTGGTGTCTGAGGGAGAGAGAGAGAGAGAGAGATGGGAGCTGTCGTTCTGGCAATTTTTACAGCATCACTTCTAGTGAGTTGCACCAATTTAGCTTCGGCTTTGAATGAACCCAAAGTCATACATGTAGGTGGAAAAGTACTGTGCCAGGATTGCACCCAAGGCTGGAACGAATGGGTTCACGGTTGCAAACCAATCAAAGGTAACATTTTTCTTAAATTGGTTGAGACTAAGTTTTTCCACCACCAAATAATGTGTCAATTAATTGGGTTCATTGTAGGTGGTAAGGTATCAATAACATGCATGGATGATAGGAGTAGAGTTGTGTATTATGGAAGCGATGCGACCGACAAGTTAGGCCAATTCAACATCATTGTGAACAAGTACATAAATGGGAAGGAACTCAAAGCTAAGCTATGCTCAGTGAGACTTGTTTCCTCTCCAGACTCGACTTGCAACATTCTCACAGACTTTGCTGGTGGAAAGAGAGGAGTGAAGCTCAACCTACCTAGTTTGGTGTATCGTGATCAGATTAAATATATTCTAGGCCCATTTTACTTCACAAAACCCTTGTGTGATGAACCCAATACCACTGATTCGGATGACACCCATGGAGGCCACTATTGATGTTTCTAAACTGAAACATATTGTTCTTTCTCTTCTATTTTGTTGTGTTTCTCTTTCTTTCTCAAAGTCTTGTACATCTTCTACTCCCTTGTGAGTTGAGAGGACTTTTGTTTTGAAGTGACGTAATAGTCACCACAAAATTGACTATAAATTAATTTAATAGTTCTTTTTTCCTTAAAAATATAAAATAATGCGTGACATTATTACGTCGTTTTTTTTAATAAGAAAATCTAGTATCATATCTTATCTCATAACTTTTTTTTACGTGACGTGGCAGTATGAGTGATAGAGAAAAATTAATAGGTCGATATGTAAATAATAGACAACCACTTATAGTTTGCCGCATTAAAATTGTGATGAAAAATTGTGAAATAATGTATAGTTTTAAAACTACTGTTCCAACAAGGTTTATGAAACCATTGAAATGTTTTTGTACAATCACATCAACAAATTAGTTTTGAACACGTAAATTAAGATTAGGAGTGACAAATGGGTGGGTTTGAGTGGATTTGGGGTAGACATAATTGTGTTGGATATATAAAACTCATTTACTCATTAAAACTAATTTAATTAATTGCTTCTAACCCAAATCTAACCCAATCTAATTATTATGGATAAACCCCAACCCACCAAATTACCCAATTATCAAAATTACTAAAATGCCACTAAAGTGAAAATGACCAAAGTACTCTAAAATTCTCAAAATGGCCAAAATACTCCAAAATTTAAAAATTAGCAAAATACCCTTAAAACCCAGAAAATGACCAAAATACCCCCCCTAAACCTAAAAAGTGACCAAAATACCCTCCGAAACTTAAAATTACCAAAATACCCCTGAAACCCAAATAATGACCAAAATACTCTGAAACCTAAAATTACCAAAATACCCTTGACCAAAATACCCCCGAAACCTAAAAATTACCAAAATACCCCCGAAACCCAAAAAATGACCAAAATACACCTGAAACTTAAAAATTACCAAAATACCCCTGAAACCCAAAAATGACCAAAATACCCACGAACTCAAAAAATGGCGCAATGTAGCAGAGGATGAGCACCTCTGGGAGCCGTTCTTTATAAGGAGCTTAACTAAAAGTGGCGGGCTGAAGTACATCGATATATACAGAGATTTGCTCCGCTGGAAGGACTTCCATCTGGCCTTACGCCGTATGATCCTCCCTCGTGTTGCAAAGCCCCTAAAGGATTTTTTTGCGATCAATTTCACGAAGAAGATAAGACCCTGGCGTTAGAATAGAGATAAAATTGGTAAGGTGTCCAATGTATTGGTAAAACAAATATAAAACTTTTAAGCTAAAAGCCCAAATATATATGGATAACAAAGCCCAGCCTGACTAAAAGCCCAAATACAAGCAACAAAAGTGCGTAAATTTTAAGTTAATAATTACCTACTAATTATTAACACATCATTGTATTAGAGACAGATTATTTGAATTGACAAAAAAATTTTCAAGTAGTCAAATTGTTATTGATTCTTATATGTGCCTACCACTTACATTGTTTTATTGTTTTTTTTTTTTTAAATTTTTTTTGGTAAACACATTGTTTTATTGTTTATTATTTAAGACTCCCACTTTAATAATTGTGAAAAAAAAAATTGTAACAGTAGAATTATTTGATTAAATTATTGCTAACGTTACACAATCCACTCATGTAACAATAAATGTAACCAAAAATAATTCATCAAAAGAAGTTATAACTGTCTAACAATAAAACAACTAATGGATCAACTGATCTCAAAAGTTTAGGAGGATTTTGATGGCCAGTCTATTGTGCCACATAACACAAGGACACAGTCAAAGCAAATCTACAACAAACAGATTCACCCAAAATGCAAGCCACTTTTCTTGAACTAGCGCACACGAATATAGACACATAATCATGTACATTTTCTTTGTTCTCCAATTTTCCTCATTTCATTAGTTCTTCCATATTTTTTTCCGCAAGGAAAGAAAGATGTATCGATCGTCGAGCTGGACCCGCGTGACGGACGACTACTCCGATCCTCCATCTAAGGCAGCGCCACCGAGCCTAAGACCGTCGAATTCATTTGATAGCAATGTCAATGAGCTGCCAGGCTATGATCCCATCGTCGAGTTGGCTAGGAAGGAGAAGGCACGAGCCAAATTTGCTGAGAATGCTGTGCATGTTATACCCTTTGTGCTGTTTCTCTGTGCCATTGTGCTTTGGTTCTTTTCTAATCCAGGTAGGTTAAGGTGCCCAAATCCAACCATGCTTTTATACTTTAATACTTTTTTTTTTGGCATTCACTTTCATGTGTTTTAATATAGATATTTAAAAATTTGTAAACATTACTGTATCAATTATAGAAATTAATGAAAAATAATAAATGTAGACGAGTGTAAGAAAATATTTTCACAATTCCAAAACACCACTTTAATCATGTCATAGCCTACACATGTGAACCTGTAGATATTGAGATTTTGTTTTGTTTTGAGAAAAAAAATAATGTAACTTATGTTTCTCGTTTTGGATTTTCAGTCTTCTTCTTCTTCTTTTTTTTTTTTTTTTTTTTAGTAAATAGTCTAAATAGTTGATAGAAGAGGTATTTAAATCCTGTACATTTTTATTGAAAACATAAAGAAGTGATTGCAGAACTATGAGGCTCTTGGCATGTTATTTTCTCTTACAGAAATCAAAGAAAATAGAGCGCTAGAGACTCCTCTCTCACTTTCTCTCATTGAGTACAAATAGTGTGTAATTAAACAAATTCTTATTCAAGTGGCATGTCAAAATTCATGCATCTTATTCTAAGCAAGAGGATAATTAATCATGTTTTAATTAACTACAAATTCACTTATTTGTTTTGTTTATGTAGATTGTAATATGACTATTTTTTTTAAGAGATGGCATCTTATTATTCAGGTGGCTCTTGTCCTGTATCATAATTTAGTGACTTGATCATGATTGAGAACAAGTCCAGAAGGATCTGAACAGTGAACCATTTGTTTTGCTCCATTCATTAGCAATTAAATCAACTGGCTGTGGTGCCAAATAAATATGATATTTTATTATGTAGAAAATTGTTCACCAAATACTTAGACAAGTTTCGATTTGAACCCAAGATTTTGTTTATAAATGTGTGAAATTACCATGATCATTAGGAAGAAAGTTTTTTTTTTTTTTTTTTTCCCTAGGCAAACAAACAAGAACGAGTATCAATACCTAAGCAAAAGATAATTTATATGTTTGTTTATTTAAATTAAATTTGACATATTTCTTTTTGATGTAGATGTCAATTTGGGGATTAAAGGGGATCCAGTAGCAGTAAAAGGATTGAGATTGACACTCGATGGAGAAATCGATAATGATAGTGATGGTACCCAAACAGGGTTTTTACCGTTAATGGACTCAGAGGAGGACTCACCTAATCGACTCCACAAACACAAACATTCAAAGAAATTGACCAAGGGACTCAAGTGATGCCTTTCATTTCCCACCGGGTATTAATATTTTCTTATTTTTGGTTTAATTTGGAACCCATTTAATTTTATTGGGATTTCCCCAGATTTGTATTTCCTCTTCACTTTTTATATATGTGATATGTTCCATACTCTATGATGAATTAATGATGTAATTAGGTAAATATTATGGCTTTGCTCAAAGGAGAAGCAAGAAGAAGGGGTGATTAAATAAGAAATGAGAGAAAAATAATTTCTACTTAGGGGCTGTGCTTCTTATCCATGCTTTATTAAGCTTTCATATATAAGCATCCTTCGAGCACATTTAGCTTATTAGGCATTTGGATTAGCTTTTTTCTGTTTGGTTTATAATCTAATTTAATGATATCCAGTTTTTTAAGGTCTTACTTTTTCTTTTTTTTTTTTCTTTTTTTAATGGTACAATTGTATTTTTACCGACTTTAAATTTCAACAAAAAGCTAATCCAAATGCACGTTTTGCATGGCCTGAGAAGGTCTTCTAGTCTTTGATTTCTTTCTCTAGGTTTGAGTCTTCATTTGCAATCATTGTTGCCAATTGGCATAAAGCACGACACTTGATGAATTAATATTATCAAAATTTAGCATAGTGGGTGGTATGATAATTTCGGATAGAAGAGTAGAAACATTGTGTATCTAGTATATATATAACCACCCTCTCATACATGGACTATGTGAGGGGGTGATTATATGCTTGATATACCATATACCTCTTTTAGTCTTTGATTTCCTCAGGTTGGGTCTTATTTGCAATCATAGTTGCCAATTGGCATGAAGTAGGACTTAATGAATTAATATTATCAAAACTTAGCATAGTGGGTGCGATGGTCATTTCGGATAAAAAAGTAAAAATATTGTGTATCTAGTATATAAATGTAACCACTTCTCATATATGGACAATGTGAAAAAGTGATTATATATGTTGGATGCACCATATATCGTCTCGTTGTACTAGGTACTCATCTCCACAATAATCAAGTAGAATAACTGGCTCTTGTGAATTGTGATAGTTGATCCGAATGGCTAACATGGGCTACTTGCTAGTAGATCTATATCAACATATATTGAATTATGACACAAGCTTGACAACTGCAGCTATGACATCCTATATGGACCAGTCAAAGAGGAATGTGAATATTTGATAAGCATGACGACTTTTTTTTTTTTTTTTTATGTCCTCCTTAAATATTGTTTCTGAGATCTACCTGCTTTGCTTATGATAGACCTACGTACCAATATAAGTTTTTGTTTTTTGCTTCAGCCCACACAGAATTAAATGGAGACAAGTCACTATCCAAACAAACATGCTTACACTCTTCTTGAAAAGCGAACACCTACTAAAATAACTCAACCGCTGCATCAAAATTAGTTGTCAAACCGAAGGAGGTTACAACTTACAGGCTGTATTGCTAAGAGAGATTGGTATCCACACTAAACATGCGACTGATAGGATTTATTTATATCTCTAGCAAATACCAATGGGCTAATATAACATAAGATTAAAAAAATTAAAGTCAATGAGTTTAAGCCCAATTATGTTTACAGGGACCACTCCGTCTTTGTCAATTGTCATTAGTATCCATGTATAAGAGTTCAACACTTAACAAATCACACAATTACCACTGCATACTTTTGGTGCGATTGTCACTCCATAAATATAAGTACTTGTGGGGTGTGAGGGGCAATGACCAGGATTCAAGCCTCCAGGAGGAAGCTTCACACACATATACACTTAGATTAGGTTAGAATAGAATTTCTATCTTGTATTAAAAAAAAAAAAAAAACTAATCACACCACTCATACGTGGAAAATTCAACACAAAAACAAAGTAAAATTTTATGGGCACACACGCAAACACACACACACACACACACATATATATATATATATAATACTGAGTATTTATTTATCTTAAGGTTGCATATTTAAAATGATTTTTAAAGTGTTTTTGGGATAACTTAATATTTAAAGATTTGATTGGGACGGATTAACCTCACTCAAATTGCAACTTGGCATTTCCCTAAAGGGGTTGATTTTGATGGGCTACAAATAATTTGCCAAATAATCTCAGTTATCACCTATAGCAACAAAAAGGTTATGGTGGGCAAGGAAATGCACAAGTTGGCATTAGAGCAATTCCATCAACTTATGCCCAAAAAAGAAGAAAAAAAAACATTTTGCATCATCAGAAGTAATTTTATTTATTTTACATTAACACTTGTACAATACACCTTATATCTCATTCTTTATTTTGCATTCCATCACATTAAAATAATATATTTTCTACCCACAATCTTACACCACAAAAGGAGAGAGAAGGGCAAAGAGAGAAAAGAGAATATAAAATTAATTAATTTGGTAAAGAAAGATGCTATAGTATTATGCAAAAATACATAATACAGTAGCAAAAATGCAAATTCTGATGCAAAATGCATCATCCAATCGAGTTGGTTTTTGTGCATTTGCGTCAATAGTGTTATGCATTTTGTATTCTCAATGGCTTTGGATCACCAAATGTGAATGTTCTTACCCCCTCGTTAAAAGTAATTGTTTCAAATAATGGAAACCCACTTGAAGTAAATACCCGGATAAAAGAAATGACAAATCATGCAGGATATAATTTGCATCCAAATCCCAAAATTTGACCACAAAATAATTAGGAAAAATAAAATCTCACATTCCGATAAGATTCTTTGTTTATGAAAATATAAATAGAAAATTATTCATGAATATGAAGTGGGGATATCATCAGCAACAATGCTGATTATGTAAAGGGGAGATGCCTCCATCCACAACATGCATGCAAGAGAATGTTTTTTTGCCTCCAAAACTAAAACATACGAGCAATGCAATTACAAGACTTTGCACAAAAATTAAATAGACAGCAACCAAATCCTTTAGTCAAATTATGCAGGATATAAATCCTAAGGTCATCAGGCTGACTGAAAGTGAGAGATTTTATTAGCTCATAATAAAAAGTCATGAATTTTTCCTTTTCTTTTTGTGATTACAGTAAAAAAAAAAAAAAATCTTATAATTTAGATACAAAAAGAAATAATAAATTTGTTGAGAACATATAAAATTAGGACGGTCTAAAGAACCGCCCAAACTGACACATCTAGTGTATGCTCGACCTACATTGACTTGTTTAGATTTGGCTAATTTCAATGGTGGCGGCGGCAGTCGACAATAGGCCTAACAGTTTGAAACCTACCTCAAATGGGTTGAGTTTTGGTTTTCCCACTTAAGAATTTGACTAGACCAACCTATATAATGGTTGATGCATTCTCGGTAGAATCTCAACTTAGGTTGTATTTGGCTTGATGTAAAATGTTTTATGAGAGTAAAAATTTTTTTGGTGAAAATTTTTTTGGAAGGAAACTATTTTCAATTGTTTGATTGTGTTCTGAAAAATGGTTTCCAGGGTTTGGTTTGCACATAAAATGGTTACCGGAAAATATGTATAATTCAGCAAATATGCCGGACGGTCTCTCTCTCTCTCTCTCTTCAAGTGGCTGGAATAAGGTGTAAACGTAAAATAGAAGTGTAAAACAATAAACACTTCCACCCCATATATTTTACAGTCAAACTAAAATATTTTCCGGTCCTCCTAAACACCCTATTGAGTGTAAAATATTTTCCGTATATGTTTTTCACTTGAAACAAATGCGACCTTAGATCTAGTAAAGATCTTGTGATGTTCAATGTTTATGTCTGCTATGTCCGCTTTTAGCTAGTTTCGATTGAATCACAACTACCTCCTGCATGTTTGAGACATCGTTTCTACTTGGTTGACAATGAATCTTGTCATCCACCACCTGATGTCTTCGGGTTTGTCAAATTGAGTCCAAAAATGGCTTAACCCTACCCATGGACACTTGTATATAAAAGTCTTCACTCCATTTTGATTTAAAAAAAAAAAAATACAATCAACGATATACCTCTTTTAGTATTTGACTATTCCGTTGACGCATGTGTAGTTTCCTCGTCCCACACACATCAAGTTATTACAAAAGAGTCTCTTAGGAGTAGCCCCAAAATTATAACAAAAAATTTCAAACTTAGGATCTTATGAATCATAAAATATTATGAGACCTTAAGAACTACTTTTTTTTGGTTCTAAAAAAAAAGGTGAAAATACATTTTTGGTCCCTAAATTTTGGGCTGATTCCCATTTTGGTCTCTATTTTGATTTTGCTACTATTCCAGTCCCTAAAAACAGAAAATCAATTTTATTTGTGTTTTTGCCGTCAACCTACTAACAGAATACTCCCACGTGGCAAACGGAATGCCCTGTTGGCACATTAAATGCTAACGTGATTATTAAAATAATAATAAAAATACTACATCTGCATCCACGTCAACATCTGATTTTTTAAAATTAATTTATCAATTTTAACAAAATTAAAAAACATAAAAACACATAAATAGATCATGTTGAAGAACATAAATACACAAGAACATAAACCCATACTAGCCTCTAAGCATGCGCTCACGCATATACTCAGAGGTTTTTCTATTTTTTTTGGTAAAATTTAATAATTTGTATCAATTATAATTTTAATATTTGGTACAAACGCATAACACTCATCACACTCCTGAGTTTTTTTGTAATTGAAAAATATAGTAATCTCAAATTATAATTAATACAAATTATTAAATTTTACCCAAAAAAGTGGTAACTTTTTAACGTGGGTTTCTAAAATTTAAAAAAAAAAAAACAAAATTTATCGTGGGTTAAAAAATAAATTCTGCCAATTAAAAAAAATAAAGAAAGAGAAGTTTAATCGTGAAGTTTGTTTTTGAATAAAAGGGTTAGTGGAAGAGTAATCCTATTTTGTAGGCAATGTTTTAATGAAAGTTAAAGATGTATTTTTACTTTGTTGTCCTTTAATTCTGCCTCAACTTAAATCTAGAAAAATAGGGTATAAAGCCACTTAAATAATAGTATAGATTACAAAAACACCAGATCACAAGAACATAAAAATGCAAACGAAAAAAAAATTAAATACTCAGGAAGAACTAAGAACATAGTACTCAAAGATTTTATTTTCCAACATTTCTCATAACACAAATTCAACTAAATACATAGAATTTCATCCCAAACATATCTCTAAAACCAGTAAATCAAAACCCAACCAAATCAACAACAAAACATCTAAACCATCCAAAATCAACTTGAAACAACATATCACTAAACCAACAAAACCCAACCTCTATGTTTTCCATCAATTCCAGACAAAATCTTCGAACCACAGATCCTCAACAAACCCCAAAGGCAAATCTGCGTTTGAAACTAATAAAAAAAAATCCAAAAAACCCAAATGTTGCTCATCGTTTTCTCCGCATCAAAACTCAAGTCACCCAAACAACCGCCTATCAACGGCTAGGATCGGGCTTGAGAGAGGAAAAGAGCGAAGGTTAGTAGAGAGAGGTTTGAGAGCCATTGCATGAGGCTTTGCCATAGGGACCGACCACCACCTTAACCGATCTGGGCTTCACAACATCACAGCACACCCACCAATCTAGGCTTCACAACAACATAGCACCACCGAATCCTTATTCCCATTGTTCCAAATCGCCACCACAATGACACGCTCAACCGATCTGAACCTGAAAATGACCGCTGCGATCTAAACCCCTTCAAAAACTCCCTGCTCAACGAAGACAAAGATAACGAAGTCAACGAACCATCACAGAAACTCTCCAACAGGTGAATTAAATTCTAATCATAACCTCCACCACCTCCACCTCCTTTACTCTCTCCACTTGACCATAGAGGCCTTGCCGATTTGTGAGTATTGAAGGATTAGAGAGAGTGAGATTGTGAGGTAGAGATAGAGAAAACCAAACCTTTTGTATTTTTGTGTTTGGTTAAGAAAAATAACATGCAAGAAAATATGAGAATTGAGAAATTAATTTAAATCAAATTTTTATTTTCAGTTTAAATTAAAATTAAGAAATTAATTTTTTTTAAAACTAATTTATATGTTGACGAGGCATTGTTTAACGCCAAATAATTTTTTTTAATTATTTTAATAATCACGTCAGTATTTAATGTGCCAACATAACACTCTATCTATCACGTAAGAGTTTTTTTCTGTTAGTGAGTTGACGACAGTGACCAAAATAAAATTGATTTTTTATTTTTAGAGACTGGAATAGTAACAAAATCAAAATAGGGATCAAAATGATAATCGGCTCAAAATGTTGGGACCAAAAGTATTTTTACCAAGAAAAATAATAATAATAAAAGTGCATCTTGGATCCATAAAGACTTAGAGGGTATTTGGTACATGCAATTAAAAACTGAAAACATATGTTTGAAAATATGTGTGAAAATATATGTGAATGAAAAAAACGTATGAAAATACTTGTAATGTTGTTTAAAAACTAAAAACATGTGTTTAAGTGGGTAGACTAAGCGGCCTAAAAATGTCCTCAATCCACATGACCATTCCCACTTGCGCGGGTTACCCAGATGAGATCCGTGGAAAAATCGGATTTTAATTAAAAACCACTATATAAACGCTTGAACCGAACTTTTCGGTTTCGTCAGCGTCCACTTTCTTCGTTTCTTCCCTTTTCCCCATTTCACAGTTTCATTCCATTTGTTCTTTCCTCCTTCTCTCTCTCTCTCTCTCTCTCACCTTTTTCTTCTTCGCCATAACCCGGGCTAGCGTTCTCTGTCGGACCGGTCTAAACCCGGTCAAGCTCTTCGTAGATCCTCCACCACCACCACTACCAACAACAACAATTCAGTATGAATCCTGAATAGTAAGCATCTTCGATCTCAATCTTCTTTACTATTACAGCTTTTTCCTCTGTTTGGTCGCTCGGAAAATTAAAAACGAAAAGGAAATGAAAAATCTGTGTTTAATTTTCGTTTTCCGATTTTTATTTTTCCTCTTTTGTTTTCTACGCAACCGAACGTGATGTTAATTTGGATAATCTCTTTAGATCTTTGATGATTTTGTTCTTTTTACGGTTGTGGATATGAGAGAATTTTTTGACGAATTCCTAAAATATAGGTTAACCGAGAAAAATGAGGGGAGAGAAGAAATTATAGTCGCCAATTTTAGCTTTAATTAAAAAAAAAATTATGGATAATTCAATTTTATGAGATTTAATTTTCGTAGTTTATTGATCTGTAATCGTATATGTAGAACAAAATCGAAGCGCTTGTTGTTTCATCGATTCAGATCTGAAATTTGAGGTGTTTTACTTGCGATGTGCAATTGTGCATTTTGATAGTCTTGTTATGAAAAATCTCACCTTTGTGATAGGATCATTCCTTGTTTGGATTGTGATTTTCAATCTTAATAAGTTAATTAGGTTAAAGTTTCAGATCTCAATGCTTAGGCTGATTGCATAGCTCAATTTGTGGCATGTGTGTGCACAAGCGTGCTCAATTGCCTGTTTGCATTTTTGTGTGTGGTTTGATTTGCATATTACCTATTATTGAAAATTGTGATAATTAGAATGATAGTTTCTGTGAGGAGACTTTTCAAAATTATAAAAATCTTTGAAGAGACTTTACGCTGTTGCGACCAAGTTTGGCCAAATAATGTTTATTTTGTGAATTATATGTTTCTCCCTAAGTTAAGTATATATTGCCTTTATGTTTAGGATCAAACTTGGAACCTTGTATACCACACAAGGTGCTGTTAGGGGCTTAAACTCTAAGGCCTTTTTATTGTGATTAAAAAAAAGTGTAGAGTTTCCCTGTATATACTATTTCACTTTTTGGGTTAGTTTACGACTTTACGTGAATACCATTTTCTGTAGTGCCATACCCATGGCCTTCATAATGGGGTCACGTATATCCTTTTCTTCTAAAAGTAGAAAACAATTTTTCTATTTGTTAAATAATAAATTTACAAGTTTGCAACCCAAATGGAACTGCAGCAAAAGATTTATTGGCTTTCATCTTGTCTTCTGCAGTGACTATTTGTTCAAGCTTTTGCTGATTGGAGATTCTGGTGTTGGCAAATCATGTCTTCTTCTGAGATTTGCTGTAAGCTGTCAAAATGCCTGACTTCATTAAATGCTCCCCCCCCAACCCCCCTCCCCCCCAACACACAAAAAATATATATATATATATATATGTGTGTGTGTGTGTATGTATGTATATGTTGTTAAGTAATATTGTCTTGATCATATATTTGAATTTTCTTTTCCTGATCTATTTTATCTGTTACTTGCCTCTTATTTTGCTCTTCTTAATCCTTTTTGCTGTTGTTTTGTTTAGTTGTATTTGCTTTGCTCTGTTGCTTGCTTAGAAGAGAGGAAAATTTGAGACCTTGTATCATTATATCATTGGATGGTTATCCTAAATTAGTGATTATAAGATATTTAACATACTTGTAATTTTGTGAATTAAAGTGACAGTTCACTTTGAATTCTGTTAAAGTTTAGATAGATATGTTACTTCTGCAACCAATATAAAAGGGCACTTATGACCCCCCCCCCCCTTTTTTTTTTACTCATTGCTATTTCTTCCCCCAAGAAGAGATTGTGGCACACCGATTAGTTTAAGGGTGAAACTAAATCATCAGCTTTCCACACCTTATTTTTCAACTCAGATAGGATTATGGCTGAACTTGGTTTAAACATCAAATGATAGTAGATTGGTGTTGCATGTGTAGTAGAAATGGCGAGATAGTGGATCATCTGTTATTATATTGTGATTTTGTATAGCCATGTGGACCTTCATTTTTTCAGCTTCTTTAGGGTGCATTTGATGCCTTGAGTGTTGTTGGTTGTCTATATGAGTGGAGGAATTAGTGTAGTAAACACTCTTATGCAATATGGAATTTAGCATCAATATGCCTGGTATGGACACTTTTGAGAGAGAGAAATCATCTTACTCTTGAAGATAAGAAAGCCTTGGGAGAAATTGAAGTTGTTTTTTACTAGATCTTTGTTTGATAGTTCCCAGGATTGGGGTTATAGTGATTCTCACTCTGTTGTAGCTTTCATAGATTCCCTATCCGTTTGTATTGTAATACTTATTCATTTGTAATTCATTAGGCTACCTTATGTATACGTTATGTGTACATGAGGTGGTTTTTTTTTTTTTTTAAATAAAATTTTATTACTTAATAAAAAAAAATCACATCTATAGTGAATTTTTAAGGCTTAAGTAGAATTTATTTTGAAAGTTGTCTTCCAATTCTGTTTGGAGTTGCTATTATCACTCTTTCTCAGCAATTCTGTTTTGAGTTGCCAATGAACTCTAGCTTAAATGGCACTCGCTTCTCCCTTAATAATGGGATGGAAAGTAAGATCTTGGGTTCTGAACCCATGGGGGGCATGGGTATTGTACCAATAAAAAATTTCTGTTCGGAGTTGAATTTTGGTGTTTTATGATATTCAAAACATGTACTCTATGTATTTGGTAGATCCTACTGTTATCTTACCATACTATCTAATATTATCTCCAAGCAACATTTGGTGTTATAAAAAGAACTGCAGCAAAAAAAAAAAAAAAAAAAATTGTTTGACTCATTAGTGGAAAGTTTTCTGGTTGCTGAGCATATTGAAGCCTACTTGGCTCTAATTGAAATTCTTGAGCAGAACTTATGAATATAAATGCAATGTGATTTTTTTTTTCTTTCGTCTCTTTGACACAGGATGATTCATATCTGGACAGTTACATTAGTACAATTGGAGTTGACTTTGTAAGTATTTACCTTTGGGTTTTAATAGATTTTATATCAATTGAAGCAATATAATCCTAATTGTTGCATTCCACCTATTATCAGAAAATACGCACTGTGGAGCAAGATGGAAAGACCATAAAACTTCAGATCGTAAGCCTTCTTCCCCCCTTTTTTTAAGTTTGGTAAAGTTGTATGGTTGTACTAGTTCCTGGAAATTTGTTAAACTGCCCAATCAGCAGTCCAAAGAAGTATCATTCACATGCTGTTTAATCCTTTCTTTTCTTTTTTTCCTTGCTTTTCTTTTTGGTGGTGGTTTTTTTTTTTTTTTTTTGGGGGGGGGGTGGGGGGGGGCGTGTTTCTTGTTCTTTAAATCTGGTATAACGCATGATGTAAAAGTAAGCCACTGGCCATGGACTAAGTGGCATCACCTCCCTCTAAAATAAGTGGTGGAGGGTGATGTTGTAGTTATAAATCAACATGGGTGTATGGGTTGTTTTTAGTTATCACAGGGAACAAGTAATAAAGAATGATTAGGATAGTTGTGGTGGTGGTAAAAAAAATCTACTATAATCCTTTGGTGGAATCTCTTTGTGGGTTGGGATCATTTTTAACATGTTTACTTTTGGTTAATAGCCATCTTCATGCAGAAACGACTAACAAGATGGTTAAATATCCTAAATATTGTTAATGGATTGAAATTTGGTCATTGGTTCATAATATGATGTTTATGTAGTGCAACATCCTATGAATGTTGCTGTTGTTTCTATCTGGCTGTTGAACTTTTTTTGGGATATTTAGTGGGATACTGCAGGACAAGAGCGTTTCAGGACAATCACTAGTAGCTATTACCGTGGAGCACATGGCATTATTGTAAGCTCTCTCTCTCTCTCTCTCTCTCTCTCTCTCAAATTTTCAGCATTTTGCTCATGGTTCTTCCCTGATGATTTGGTGTGAATGTTGAACTTGTTTCACAATGTTCTTGGTGTATATGCCAGATAGTTTATGATGTGACAGACCAAGAGAGCTTTAACAATGTTAAGCAATGGTTGAGTGAAATTGACCGATATGCTAGTGAGAATGTAAACAAGCTTCTGGTTGGAAACAAGTCTGACCTCACTGCTAACAAAGTTGTGTCTTATGAAACGGCGAAGGTAGAACCACGGTCCTTCAATTGCTCTTCCTTGTTTTTTTCCTTTTACTGTATTATTGAGAACTCAAATAACACTGTTGCCTGTGATTTGATTGGGCTCTGAAGGCGTTTGCCGATGAAATTGGCATTCCATTTATGGAGACGAGTGCCAAAAATGCTACTAATGTGGAGCAGGCTTTTATGGCCATGGCTGCTGACATCAAGACTCGGTACATATTTCTTATATACAACTATTCAAGCTATTCTGATGTTTTTATTGTAGAAATTAGTTAGAGAAGGGGTATAAGATGCATAATTTTTTCAAGGAAAAAACAGGTGTTGGGCAGCTTTGAAGGAACTATTTAAGAAATAAATTCAGCTTTAGTTTTGCTGTGGTTTAGTTTTGTTGTGGTTGTCTAAGTTGCTTGGGGACAGGATTTTCTTGGCCTTATGTCTTTGTGCACAAATGCCTTTTTTCTATGAGAAATTAATCCTTTCATCACTTTTTTCAGTATGGCAAGTCAACCAATGAACAATGTAAGGCCACCAACAGTGCAGATACGAGGACAACCGGTTAATCAGAAATCTGGCTGCTGCTCTTCTTAGTTGGTTCTCTCAGAAATTCCATTGCATGTATGCATATAAGAGCAGCCCTTCTCTCTGAATCAGAGTGGACCGTTCAAACCTCCTAAAACCTATATATGATGATATGCCCATCAGTTTGCTTTGTAAGATGTTCTGCCATTCCATTCTTTTCAGTTTGTTTTTAAACAGTCTGTACAAAATGATCTGATGCTCAGCCACAATATCTGTTAAATTTTTTTTCACTGTTCCTTGTCTGGAAACTGCAAATCACACTTTAATCAAAGTTTAGGTATTGATGCTTTGACTTCTTAGTCTGATAATATTTCGATTAGCTTGCTGTTGGAATGAGAAAATATTGAAACGATCCCCCCCCCCCCCCCCCTCTTTTTTTCTCCCTTTCTTCTAGCAGGGCATGTTTAGGGCCTTCTCCTTTTGTTTTACTTTTCAAGCAGTGTGTTTTTGCCAAATTTGTTAAATATCATGAACCCACAATTCTAGACGACTTTTTGAACAGCGAAATGTATTCTGGTGAACAGGATAGGAAACCCTTGGCTGTAGTAGAAGTATATTAAGAATAGCATAACCTAGCAAGAGTTTTATAGTTCAGCTGGCACCTCTTGGTGTTTTTAATGGCTCTCTCTTTGTAATTGTCAAATGAATAAAGAATTGCATAAAAAAAAAGGGAGGCAACAGTGTTGTTAAAAAGAGAGAAATTTGTAGTCCTAAGAGGCAAAATAAAAAATGCAGTCAATTTTATATAAATTTCGATTAATCTTTGCACGGAAAAAGTTGAATTAAAGTTTCAATTTTATACAGTGCCTCTCTATCTACCCATGATGACGTTTCTAAAAGGTTGCAAGTTGTGAATGGGAGGTTCAGCTAGGCAATGCACTGAATATATGGTATTAAATGGCTAATTTTAACATTCTCTAGTGGGGAGTGCTCCCATGGTCGACCCCAGGGGGGTGAGTTAAAATAGTCGCCCTCGCTCCTTTTTGTTCATCAAAAAAATAAAAAGGCTAAATGAAAGCAAAAATGCATAGTTCTTCTCTTGTGCTTCAAACTTTTGTATTTTTAGTCATTTTGGTCATATGAGAAAGGGCATAGATATCATAGACATCCGGATTAATAATAAATATGGAAATCGGATGTTAACGATCCCATTTCTTTTTAGAAGGTTAAAAAAAATTGAAATCTAGATGTTTGACATCTAGTTTTGGTTAGAAGAAAAAAGATTTGAAAAGGTAAGGAATCCAGATCTTTTAAAGAGGTAGATTTTCCAATAGAAGATTACTTTCTACTCAAAATATCGCACTTGATGTAATTGTTATGAGCGGCTAAGATTTAAAATTGCAAAAAGCAACTTTAAATTCAACCATTGAATAAATAAAAATAAATAAAAAGGTAAGTTTAGTGAAAAAATATTGTGAGAGAGAGGGATTTAATTGTATGGTGCAATTGAACTGGATCCCTTTTTTCAGATTCACATTTAATGACCAACAAAATATGAAATTTAAAATTTGTTAGACTGATTATTATTATTATTATTATTATTATTATTATAAGCAATGCTACAATCACAAACTATTTTACAACAGTTTTACAAAATGTTAATATGGCTAACGTCTTATTGGTTTTCATCTAAACCCACCATTAATATCATTTTTTCATTTACCAATAATCATTCACTGCATCAGCAGTTTATAAAATATTTTGTAAAATAATTTATATCTCTAGTATTATTCTATTATTATTATTATTTTAAGGGATATTAGACTATGAGTGAGGCTTTTGGCTTTCAAAAGACTCATTTTTGTTTTCCATATAACCCTCTTAAATCATAATTAAAGAAGTGGATTCCAATTAGCTCATCTAGTAAAGTCTCTGATAGTTAAATAAGAGATCTAGAGTTCATTAATATCCGTTTACATCCAAAATCGATTGATATCTTAGTTTAATAATAAAGAGTTATCATTAGGAGCGGACGCTATAGGTTGAAATTTTTTCTAAAAAAAATCATAATTAAAGAAAATATCCCTTTGCTTCTCAAAGGGGGAAAAAACTGCATTTAATTTTGTTGATGCCCATTTTTGTGAATTCATATCCAAAAGCCCATGAGGAAGAAAGCCCAATAAAAAGCAAGGCCCAAAGACCCACCAAGAAGACCGAAGAGCAAGAAAGGTCCAAAGAAAGAAGTGCAAGGGAAAGCAATCTGCAGCAGAATACAAATCTGCCGCAAAATACAATTCTTTGGCAAAATGGTTTTGGCAGATAAAGACATATTAGGCCCAAGACCCGTTTGATCCAATTAATATTATTTGGCCCACAAAGGCCCAAATCCTTTTGTATAAAAGATAGGCGTGAAACTAATATGAAAAAGCTGATGAAAAGAAACAAAGAACAACAGAAAGTGTGAGCGGCAGGAAACGCGTGAAGGAAAGTAAAGCCAAACTAAAGGAAATGACAAACACAATAGGAAACACGTGAAGAAATAAGACAGAAACACGCACCAGAACAAAACAGAACTAATATACTACAGTAGAAACAGCGTGGGAGACAAAAACAAAAGATAGTAGAGCAAGCACAAAAGAGCCGAAGCACCACCAATCCGTATCTAGCCAATACAAGGGAGGTGGGCCAACGGTCAAGGGGATTCAGAGGGTATGGTTTAGTGGTGGGGGGAAAACGGAGTCTATATTTGGTTTCCAGCCGTGACTTCTTTTGAGAATATATTTTGCTGGGATGGTATCTTACCTAAAAGAAGTAGTAGATGGTTAGGACCATCTGATGCATGTTATAGAGCTAGGTAGTAAGGTAACCCAATATCCATCTGAACCCAGAGGTAAAGGTATACAGCAAGAACAAACAAAAATGAATTTTGTCATGAAATGAGTAATGGTACAACTGACGTATTCTGAGCAGAGGCCGGGTAACCAATGGGTTGGTGGATAGTCCTGAAGAGATGCCCACAACAAACCAATAATAATTGGTGAAACCCTAGGGGTAAAAGGGAGAAATCCCATTGACTTAGCTCACTATAAAAGGAAGAGGTAGCCATGGATTTAAGGAAGACCGAATGGGAGGAGAGACCTAAGGAGCGAAAGCACCTAAGGGGGGAAACCCATGGTGAGAGAGTAGTAAGCACCCAGAGAGAGGGACCTAGGAAAAGAAAAGACCAAATGGGGAACAACCCACGGCAAGAGAGTAGTAAGAAACTAAGAGTAAAAGAATGGAGAGAAAGAAAGAAAGAAAGAAAGTAGTAAAACGAAGAAAGAAAACACGGCAGGAATAGGGGCATGCATCAATAGACCATCTTTTCCCCCCTATTAGCAAACCTACTCTTTGAAGTCTCCAAAAGTAATAAATAATAGCCATTTAGGCATATTCTCCAAAATGCACAACTTTTATGACAGAAGCTTATGACAAGGTTGTTCAAGTTGGGGTTTGGGTTCCTTCTGGGTTTACTTATTCTATGGGAAGATTCAATACTTGATTTCGATTGCAAATATATTTGATTTCTCTCATTATAACTTATATCTATTGTATTTAATAATTTTGTTGTAACACGTTTTTATCAAGTTTGTTGCATCAATTGTCCTGCGATGGTATCTTTACTTGCTGTACTAGTTATTCGGCTATAACACCTTTTTATTATATTTACTGTGTTAACTATTATACTAGCTAACCTTTTCTGCTAAAGCTTTTCTATTTCTTTGTTATTTCGTGTTTTACTTTTGACACGAATTAATCATTATCCTGCCATAAGTATATATACATATATCTCGTTTTTCATGTTCTGCAAAATATATTTTATAGATGTGTATGTGAATACGTATAAGTATATTTACGAATATGTGTATGTATATATATTTGAGAATATGCTAACCCATGTAAACTAATATTTGCTTAATTGATATTTTCTTTGGATTTTAGATTTGTTTATGTGCAGGAAGTAGAAAAGTATTTCTGCAGTAAATAATGAAGAGTAGTCATTCACATTGCAAAAGGCTTTACTTCACGGCAGAAGGCTTTAATGCACAGCAGACAGTTTTAATGCACAGCAGATAGCTTTACGGCACAACAAAAGGTTTTACTACACGGCAGAAGGCTTTAATGTACAGCAGACAGCTTTAATGCACAACAGACAGTTTTAATGCACAATAAACAGCTTTATGGCACAGCAGAAGGCTTTACCACACAGCAGAAGGCTTTATTGCATGGATGAAGACTTTAATGCATAATAGAAAGCTTTACTGCACATCAAGAAGCTTTATTGCACAGCAAAAAACTTTACTGCATAGCAGACAGTTTTACTGCTCGAAAGAAAAGTCAGTCCTGTGGTAGAAACTGGAGAAAAGTTTCTTTTGCGGCAGAAATTAGAGAAAAGTTCCTTCTGCGGTAGAAATAGAGGATAAGCCCACTTTGCAACATCTTCCCATGGACTTGGACTCAACGTTTATGCACAAACTGGTAGCAGCAGAATGGTACTTTGGAGCCCATTCCGCGGAGTGCCAGGCCCAACTTCCTTCTTAGAAAAAGAAACGTAAAAAGAACCCCCGACATTTTTATACAAGTTCTGAAATTGCAACATATTTTTTCTACTCTTATTCTAGAAAATATTTGTGCATCTCTTTTGTCTCATAACTAAACATAAACAGGGAAACTAATGAATTAGAAACCATACTATGACAATATAAAACATGTATGCTCTCACTGTGGAACTATTTGGAAACTGTGAATCTTTGTCATATTTTTTCTACTCTTAGGACTAGACCTGAATTGCAATGATAATGATTTATTTTATTTCTTTAGTTGGGTAGACAGTGGAGAGGGGTGGGGGAGGTGCTATAAAATTATTGAATGTCATTTTTTACTTTCTACTTATAATATATGTTATACTAGTTAATTTTACAAAAAAAAGTTTTTCAAAATTATAATTGATAAAATTGTTTTTAAGATTGACACTTGCATAAAGAATATCTAAGATGAATATGATTTATAAAATATATTTTAACCTCGGACTCTTCCTTTCTTACATCTAGTTTTGGTTTAGAAGAAAAAAGATAGGAATCCAGATCTTTTAAAGAGGTAGATTTCGCAATTGAAGAAGATCACTTTCTACTCAAAAGATGTATTCTTTTCTTACTTGAGAATCACATTTAATGAACCAACAAATATGAAATTTAAAATTTAATAGACAGCTTATTATTATTATCATCAATGGGATATTAGACTACTTATTAATGAGGCTTTAACTGAAATGGCTCCCTTTTGTTTTCCATTTAACCCTCTTAAATCATAATTAAAGAATATATCCTCTTTTTTCTCCACACAAAAAAAAAAAAAAAAAAAAAAAAACTGTAGTCAATTTATACAAATTCTGAAATTACTACAGATTTTTTCAACTCTTAGGACTAGATTTTTTTTTTGTTTTTGTTTTTTTTTTTTTAATACAAGATAAAAATTCTATTCTAGCCTAATCTAAGTATATATGTGTGTATGACTCTCTCTTGGAGACTTGAACTCGGCCCTTAACCCCCATACCCCACAAGGACTTATACTTGTAGAGTAATCACTACACTAAGGATGTACGGTGGCACTCTTAGGACTAGATCTGAATTGCAGCAATAATGATTTTTTTTTTTTTTTTTTTTTTTTTTGAGATGGATAGATAGTGGGGAGGGGGGAGGGGGAGGTGCTAGAAAATTATGGACTGTGATTTTTTACTTTCTACTTATAATATATGTTATACTAGTTAATTCTACCCAAAAAAAAAAAGTTTTTTAAAATTAGAATTGATAAAATTATTTTTAAGATGGAGACCTACATAAAGGAAATCTAAAATGAATATGGTTTATAAAAAATATTTTACCCTTGTACTCTTCTTTTCCTATCTCTAAGGTGAATCAGACAAAGTTTCAACAAAAAAAAAGGGTGAACTAGACAGAGAATGCAATCACTAGAATTGACACCTACACAAAGAAAATGATGTAGGGCATATTTGTAGCGAACTTGCAGACTGAAATAATCAGCAATAGATAAAAAATTGGTGGTTTTGGCAAAACTTTATTGATTAGGAAAAAGATATGAAGCCAGATGGGTTATATATCTAAAGGCTCAATTGCAAGGAATAAATTGCCTTCACATTGTTCTAACTCTAGACTTCAGCTGATAATTCAAAATGCAAAAATTAAGCTTCAACTCATCAAAAATTTTCATGTCAGTCTAATAGCTCAGGATGTCTGAGATGATAAGTTTTGGCTTGGTGGGGTTTTGAGGTTGTCCAATTTTAACCTCAACAGCATCTCTTGCAATTGATGAAGCTATGAGGCCTTAATGAGATAGACTGTGAGGGAAAGACTTTGGTGAAGGAATACCAGATGGATGGATAATAACAGGAGCACAAGTACCAAAATTCCTCTGGGTTCCAGGCAGCCAAGAATAGGATGGAAAACTTTGTCTAGCAAAATTCACTGTTGGGATGAACTGGTCATTGCCAGGCATTCCCACCTGGTAAGACAAGTAAAATCATCATAAAGCAATTGGTTTGGTGCTTAGGCTAGGAGAAATATTCAAAATAAAAAGGAAATTAAAAAAAAAAAAAATCAGGGAAACATAAGGAAATTCATAGTTCTTATATCCTAAGACTTGCAAGTATTCAGATTTATTGGTGAATGAAAAGTGACAAAATAAAATTCCATGCAAGAAATGTATTTTGTAACAAGCTATCTGTGAATTTTAGAAACATCTGAGGCTGCAATGGGGACAAAGATCAAGGATAAGTCCTAGTCACCATAGAATTCAACATGCTGTTTGTGGAAATTTAGAGAACAGTGATGCAACATCAATTTGGCAGTGATTTATCATGAATATATGCATATTCCCCCGGGCTCTAGTGCATAAAGAAAGGTTACAAATTTCCAATTATATAATATTAGTTCTAATGAAGGAAAGCATAGAAGATCCCTAAGATTACAACACTTTTTTTTTTCTTTATTTATTTTTTTGTGTTTTGCTAAACAAGATTGCATTACAGCACTATGAAATAATATTCCAATCTTGGCAACTACGTACCACTCAAAACAAGTCACATGATATACTAATTCCATATCTAAAACGAAGCACCAAAAACACTTCAAACATTGTGGTCATGTTGTGTGATTGGCAAGACAGTGTAAAAGGAAAATGATTTCTGTAAAGGTACATTCCCAGTTAGGCCATTAAAAACTATTCCAGTGGCCATAATTAAGCAATCATGTTTCCTTGAGAACCCTTCATATTAATCCCTCTCTAAAATCCTCATAAAGAAATTTTTAAAAAAATGTCACTTCAAGACATTGAATCTCTGTTGTTATAAATAGTGTACATGGAATGGTTTACTTCCTTACAAGGTTCAATGCATTTACAAGTTGCATTTAAAGATCATTAACCAGATTTTTTTTAGCTTAATAGTTCATATAGTTATTATCCAATTATCCAATAGTACAGACAAAACACTCACAATGCTGTGAACTTAAAATCAGCATTTTTACTACCATATGAAATATCTCGACAAATAAAAGGTGGCAAATGTCAAATTGTTGCTTACCATGGATGGACACCAAGAGTAATTTGGAGAACCAGAGATTAGGGGTGACATTTGAGCAGATGGTGGAATATCGATGCAGACATGCGGGAATCGATTCACATTCTGAACTGCAGCAGTAGCCTATAACATTCAAAAAAGATCCATTAAAGGCTTCTAAATTCCAACAACTCAGATACAAGTATTAGTTATACTCATTGATCTATGGACTTTTTTTACCTCTAGTTGGCTCTCATTAATATTCACCAAGTTAACAACTGTATTTTAACATACTGTTTTGCATTATATTTGAATAAACTTGGGTGTATGGGCTTACATCTGATGACCTTTCACCCTCACTTTTCTTTGTTTGTGAAACTGGGAAATCCTTAGGAGTTATTTCCTGTAAGTCCATGATTCTAGTCATATTTACGAAATGAGAGAGAGAGAGAGCGAGAGAGAGAGAGAGAGAGGGAGAGAAGGAGAGAGATGTATTACATATTCATTCAGAGACAAGTCAAACACACTTGGTCTACGTTTCTTCTTATCAATTGCAGCCTGTCTCAGAAAATATTTCTGTGCATGACTAGCAACCTGAGATGGGGACCTGGTGGTCACAAACTTCTTTGAAATTCCTCTCCAATCACCTTTCCCAAGCTTCTTCAAACCAGCTAGAAATACAACGTGCTCCTCCTCAGTCCATGGCGTCCCTGAACAAACAAACAAACAGCAACGTCTTTTTAGCAAACACCAAATGGACAAAATATTGTATGATCGTAAAAAGAAAATGACAAAATTTAGGTCCAAACATTTGGACCTGATGGCTACGACACCCACTAAAAAAAATAACATAATTATATATTTTAAAAATTTTATTACTAGATTACATATTTTTTATGTTTTCAATACGCATATCAAATTTTATTTCAATCTAATATTGTTTAATATTTAATTCATAAACTTACTTCTTAAATATAAAGAAAATATAATTTAATGGTGGATTTGTCAAAATTCACATTAAAAAGTCATTGGCTTTAAACATGTTTGGAGTTTAACTTTGTCCAAAAGAAATATAAGAATCTGAAGGGATCAGTCTTTGTGCTATCAGTAATAATAATTTAGGAATACAAATTAGTAATATTTTTAATCATTGAATGTATTGATAAATGCTATAAAAAAATATTTAAAAAAAAAGTCTTCACAAATCAGTATGGAAAGCATATCCTCGCGTAGGGTTCAAAAAATCCCAGAAATCTCCTTCTAAATTATAGAGTACAAATTACCACAATAGTTACAAAAGGCAAAAAGAAAGAAATAAAATAAAACCCACCATCTAAAATTATAATTCTACTATCATACATCAAATAAATAGATTTCACTGAAGATCCATTAATCCAACAAATCCAAATAAATAAAAAGGAAAAACTGTGTGATAAATTCCATCAGATTTAATTAAAACAGAAAGTAGTAAATTCTTGTTTTGATGAAAGGTAGTAATAATAATCGTAATTAACAAGCAAATATATAGATTGCAGAACCCTAATCTGTAAAACTGGAAAAAAGAAAAAGAAAAAGAAAACTGAAATATAATTATCCAAACAAACAGATCCCATGTACACAAATCACAACATGTTATGAATCAAAACTCATCCCAATACACACAAGAACACAAAAACATAGAAGTAGTATTGTAGTAATAATAATAACAAAAGCAACAACACTGATATATAAAGCAAATCTGACATATATATGTATACATGCATACCCTTCTTCCTCTCACGATCAACAGCCTTGCGTTGAACAATACCATCAGAGAGATACCCAGTATTAGCTTCATCGTCATTGATCTTTTTGGAACTCAGATTTCCTGTGCTAAAACTCTTTTTCATAGAATCATCAAGAATTTTTGGCAAATACACACCAAAAATCTTCACGCGGCTATTATTGCCATTGGCAATATTATTATTATTATTATTGCACGTCCTAGAGTTGTGCCCATTAATCCCACAATGGGAGCACTTTCTTGCAGATTCTCTCACCATTGTTCTCTCTTACAAAAGAGAGCCCTACAGAATGAGAGAAATCTGTATCTCTGGCCGTGCAAGGACGTGCCGCCTAAAGATTACACATATATATATACACACACAATATTGTTTTCTGATTTCCTTGTACGTACTACCCTAGTTTGTCAATGCTACTGCTTTTTTCCATATTTTTCTTAGCCACGTATATATGTTTGAAAGATTCTGTGATTCGTCTTTCCCAGAAAAGATAGATTTTCTCTCTTGCGTGTGGGAGAATGTAATGAGTACATAGTCTGACTTACCAAACAAAATGGAGAGACTATATATAGGTTTGTGAATTGTAACGATATTTAATATTTTTTTTATGAAATAGAAAAGAGTGATGTTTTTTAAGTGAGACTATAGAAAGGACTATATATAAAAAGGGAGACTATAGAAAAGAGTGATGTTTTTTAAATCAATGAATAATGGACACTTATGTATTTTGTTAAGAGCTTTGTAAATTAATTAGTGTTTTTACGAAATGATCAGAATTTAAATCATTCCTCAATTATCAAATTACAAAATTAAAAAAAAAAAAAAAGCCACTTAGCTTATATGTAAGTTCTTCTTGTGATGCATCATATGTGAGATCAAAACATTCGTATGAAGGATATACATATTTTTTTCAAACAATATATATATATATATATATATATATATTATATTGAGGATATATGTTTTTAGTAAGATAATCAATTTGGAGTTTATATCACTCTAGAATAAAGAGTCAATTCTTTTAACCTGAAATTGACAACTGTAGAGTCTACCACGTGATCACAAAGTGACACAAGGCCAATAACCGCACCCAAAGCCAGACTCAATACCAAATTTACCAATGGTAAACGTCACCATGGCCAGTCTTATCTCCAAATTTGGCAATGGCAACTGTTTCATAAAGAAAGCCAAAAAAAGAGGTGACTCTCCTACCATTTCTTACATGCGAAGGAATCTCTAGTTCACAAAGAGTTATTATAAACTTTCACTAGTGTGGAGGAATAAAAATTAGATAGGTAAAGAGTTTTGTAATTTACCTGGCAGTTCATGTTGTTTCCAATAAAGATATTCTAAACTATCGAATTATTAAAAATAAATAAATAAAACACATGAGAAGCTGTAATTAGTGAATAACTTTGAATGGAACAAAATTTTTTTTATCCTTCTACATAAGTAAAAACTAAAATATTTATTATAAAATTATTAAATATTGTGAGATCTACTATTCATATAAAAGGAAAAAGTACCACATTATTATACTCTTGAAATATTATAATTACTTATGTTTATTTTAATTAAATCAAAATAAAATTAATTAATGGTAAATTACAACTTCTTATATCCAACTAGTCGAAGGCCTTATTGCACTAAAAAAAACTCATATGAAGGATATGCATGTTTTCTTAATATACATATATATATGTTGAGAAATTATGTTTTTAGCAAGATAACCAATTTGAAGTGTATCACTCTAAAATAAGGGGATAATTCCTTTATTAACCTGAAATTGACAACTGCAAAGCTTGCCATGTGATCACAAAGTGACACAAAGCCAGTAAACGCACATAAGACCAGACTTAATACCAAATTTGCCAATGGTAAACATCACCATGGCCAGTCTTATCACCAAATTATTTGCCAATAATAACTACATAAAGAAAGTCACAATAAGAGGTGACACATCCATCTACTACCATTTCTTGCATACGAGGGAATCTTTACGTGGGTGGAGCTAAATATTGACTTGGGGGGAGGGGGGGGGGGGGGGGGGGCGCAATGGTGCCCCCAAATTTTTATTTTATTTTAAATATTAGTGTATTATTAGGTACTAATTTCAGTAATTTTTTTCAATAAAATTATACTCCCCCTTTAACAATACCATCAATTCATAGTTTTCTATCTTTTAAGAGCTGTAAAAAATTAATATATTAAATCTAAAACAAAATATACAAGCCCAAAAGAATTAGTCCAATAACAAAAATTACCGATAATAAAGCTTAAAAAAATTAAGCCCAATTAACCAATATAGTTTACACAAAACAAACAACCTAGCTCTTTAAAAAGTTTTAAACAAAAATCCTCATTGGTTAAATAGTAGAGTCAATGGCCAGACCTACTGCACACAGAGAGCAGTAGAGCCGCCCTCTCTAACTCCAAGTCTTGGCTCGGTCCCTGAATTAATAATTCAAAAAGAGTTATTATAAACTTTCACTAGAATGGAGGAATAAAAATTAGATACGTCAAAAGTTTTGTAGTTCAGCTGACACTTCATAGTATTTTCAATAGAGATTTTCAAGATTGAAAACCCCCTCCTCAACTATCAAATTATTTACAATTAAAGAAAAATCAAACACATGACAAGCTATAATTACTAGATAATACGGATAATGGGACAAGATTTTTTTATTCTTACACTTAAGTAAAAGCTAAAATATTTTATTATAAAATTATTAAATATTGTGGAATAGGAAGGAGAAGTACCACTATGTTATACTCTTGAAATATCATAATTACTTATGTATATTTTGTTTCAATCAATAGAAAATTAATAAATGGTTAAAATTGCAACTTCGTATATCCAACTAATTAATTGAAAACCTGATTGTACTGTTTTAATGATGAACCTATAGAATATATAAATTACTGTAAATAAGATACAATGAAATAATAATTAATATCACAAACAAACAAAAATCGGATTATTTATTGCTACAAAACCCTATGCCATCTTAAAAAACTATGGAAAAATTATAAACTTTGATACTTTCAATGACAATAACTATCAAACTAGTAGCAGGAAAAATTAAATTTGAAATCATAATGGAGATTAAATTATAAGCTTACTATTTCAATCAAATTTAAGAGGAGATTGGAATAATAATTAAAAAAAAAAAAACCAAAAAGTACCTATCAAAATATGATTTTGAATAAAATTTAGCACCAACTTAACAGTAAATTAAGGATAATTAACATATAAAATTTAAATAGTAAAGTCATTTTGGAAATATCATATAGCCAAGTTTCAACCAATGTAATCAAATCCAACGACACCAATACATATTAGAAAATTCATATAAGGTTAGCACAAAATGTTGCTTAGATAAGCATATCAAAGCACTTTGCAAAATAGAAGTTTTAGCAAAGATGTGAAAAAGAATGGCTTGCTAAATGGGCATATAATGTCACATACTTAGTGTAGGGACACAAGGTTGACTTGGGCCGGCCCAAGTGGCCTTTACAATAGAATTTGTAGAGAATGGGCTTAAAGCCTAGACCTCCTGGTGCTTTGGAAGGATGTGGTGTGAGGTTCAAGTCCACCTCTGTGAGACGGCTGGCTGATGGAGTGACCCAATTCCCTTCTCGGACGTGGGCCGAGGAGCTTCTATGCTGAATGGCGTTCTATTCTTCAAGGGAGAGAGAAAAAGAGAGAACCTTCTTCTTCCTCTTTAGCCCTAAAGTCCGAATCCCTTCCTTGTGGCATCTCCTGTTCTATTTATACTCCCTTTCTCTAGTTACCACTCGTCTTGTCCCTGAAAACGCTCCCTAAGACTGCAAAGCTGACCGCCGTCCCTTCAGAAGTCATCTCCTCATTAATGCGGCCAGGCGGGTAGGTGGAAGCCTTTAATGCGGAGGCAGTAAACTTGTGCAGGACACGTCCCGCTTGTCTCCCTCCTCGGCGTACTATTGAGGCCCCGGACGATTTATTGGGCTCCGGAAGCTCCCCCGTTGGCACTGAGTCTCGTCCCTTGGCCCTTGCTTCCGTTGTCCGAGGTCGTGTTCTCCTCGGACTCTCCCACACGAGCCATGACCTGTCTGGCGAGCCTCTGGGCCCTTACGCTTTAGTGGACCCAGGACTAATCGTGACATCTTGGGCAGGCCCGTGTCCTCGGACCAGGCCCAAGGCCCAATGTTGGCGTTTTGACCTTTCTGCCCCCACATTAGCTCCTCAAAAATTCTTTTGACCTCGATCCGAGAGGGGAAAGGGTTTTTGACTCACGAGCGTTCCTCTCACGTGACCCTTTAAATGCGACGCGTGCAGAGCTTTTTCCCGCGCCTTCTCAGATGGCTTGCGACGCCTCATAACGCACAGTGCCAGCAATTAATGCGCTGAGTAACTCCCTGTCGCCCACGTTGGACGGTGAGATGCGGATCGTGCAGCTCTGGTCCTTTCTGAAAGTTCGCGCGAGGCAGGCCTCATAAATGTTTGCTTCTCAAGGATCCCTAAGCGTCTGGGAAGTCACGCACCCAACTTTTAGGATTATTAGGTTGTAGCCAATTTGATCAATAGAACATTGTAGAATATAAAACATTGCAGAATAAAGCTGAAAGAAGCAATATTTTTAAGCAGAATTTTTTAATGTTACGATGTGCTCATGTTCATTATCTTGAGAATATATTAATCGTTTCCATTACTAAAATACCACTACTTATCAAACAAAAAAGTAATAATTTTTATGTAATTCTTCAGACTATCTTGTGTGTTTATTATGAACAAAAAAGACTAATTGAAATGGTGAAAATTTCAACTGGGTTTCACACTACAAACGATGATGCATGCTTTAAAGCATAGAAACAGACTCAATATACACACTCATATTACACATGTATTGTGCATATTTTGAAAGATGAATTTTATCAAACAACAAAATTGCATTCAATTGAGAAGCAAACCTTTAGTCATATATAAGTTAAATAGTCAAGTCATTCTAAAAACATCATATAGCCAAGTTTCAACCAATATAATCAAATCAAATAACACCAATACATATTAGAAATTTCATATAATTCATACACCAAGTTTCAGCTTGTGTGTTTTTTCAAAATAATTGAAAGCCAGAAGGCAGAGAAGCATCTGGGAGGGGAATATCGAAGGTAGGGAAACATGACCAATACCCAAATAGTGGAGAAAAAACATGACTAGAGTGGAGACATATAAGGCTGGCGTTTTAGGGTTTGAGAGAGGAGTAGAGTGACGTGTGACTAAAACATAGAAGAAAGAAGCAGATGAGAGAGGGGCTGTGTGAGAGACTGAGAGTTGGCCTTTTAAAATAAAACGTAAAATAAAAATAAAAAGAAAAAGAAAATAGTGGTGATGTGGAAAATTGTGAGGATTTCAAAGGCTTCGGTTATATATATATACATATATGTATATACGTGTGTGTGTGTGTGTGTGTGAGTGTATAGATAGATAAGAATATAAAATAGAGAAAAAAAAAAAAAAACCTTTGTGTACGTTTGAGTATGGAAAAAGTTTGGCTACAAACTTGACTGTAACCTAAAAATACAACTCCCATTTCAAAAATTAATTTGACTACATATTTTGATAATCTAACCGTTAAATTGAATGTTCTTTATGTTTTTATTTCTTAACAAATTTGTACTAATCAGATTTTATTATTATTCAATCAATTAACTTATTTTTTATGCATAATTTTAAATTACAAAAACTTGAAATTTAAATATTTGATTGATAACATAGGTATAATTATTTGATCTTCTAGAAATTTGCACACTTGGAGGATATAAAAGAAAATATAATCCAATCATGGATTTGTAAAAATTCACATCCAATAAAAAGATGTTGAATAAAGTTGTATTCTTAAGTTATAACAAAGTTTGTTGCCAAACTTTGCCCCTTAGGTATTGCTTAAAAAAATTTAGGTTATCTTTGGTAATAGTTTTGTTTTCTATTTTTAAAAACTTGTTTTTGAGAATATAAAGAAAAAACAATTTTCTTGTATTTTTGTAAATCAAAAATATGTTTGGTTAGTTGAAATATAAAATAAAATAAAAATTTTTTTGAAGAAAAAAATAGAAAATATTTAAAATATGTTGTTACTAGGATTTGAACTCTAATGTTAACTCATTAAATGAGACAAATTCATTAAATTAAATGCATGTTTTCATTAACTTTTGAAAATTAGAAACTAAAATCAATATTTTGCATATTTTCAGTTTCCTTCATAAATTAAGTTTTGAGAATAGTTTTTCTTTTTTGTCAATTTTGGATTGTCAAACAAGTTTTTTAGTCTTAAAAATAGAAAATTGTTTTTTAAAACAAAAAATAAGGGGAAAAAACAATTATCAAACATACCCTTAGCATTTTTATTTTCTCAACTCTTTTTTTTTATGCAAAAAATTTAAATTTTAGTTTTATAGCATAAAAGTTACAAAAAAATTATACCTTATGATAAAACTATATAAATAAGCTACTGAAAATAATTTATTCTCAAACACACTTTAAATATTCTAAAGAATTTTTTAAAAAAAACAACCATTAATTTGTTTAAAATGAAAATTAAAACAACAACCTATAGCTTTAAACAAGACTAGCTATAAAAGATCTTGGCATAACTGACAGACTTGATCGCCTAAAAAAATATATATATAAAAGTTTATATAACTACCAACATGTTAAAATAAGACACGTACTAGCTACAAATGAGCCTGAGGCCCAACACATGACAAAGGTAGTAAAATGGGTTCAAATTTAACCAACAAACAATGTAGATGTCAGTATTCAAATTTTTATTTTTTTTAAGGTAGTGTTAACTTATGATGTCCACTAACTCTTTATGATAATTCTTTATCATCATATTAAGACACCAATCAATTTTTAGTGTAGGCGGAGATTGAATCCCAAATCTCTTATTCAACCATCAGAAACTTTACTAATTGAGTTAACTGAAACCCGCATATTTGTATTCAAATTTAATACTTCATGATGAAATAGTATATGATTTAAAATAAATTTAATACCAATCTTAGCATAGAGGCTTCCAATTACTCGTTACAAATATGGTTTATTTATAGGACCTAGAGCAAGAACTAATTTCCAAAAACACCTCTCAATAGTATAGATCCAAACCTTAAAAAAATCTAATAATTCTCTTATATAAATGACTATAATTTGCTGCCTCTCTTCTATTTTCTTCCTACTCTTTACTAGTGGTTCGTGAAAAGACTCAGAACTTCTAGGATATATCCTAGAACTTCTAGGATATATACTAATTACACCAATTTGGGGTTTAAGTAATAGTTCATTATCGGTAGTAATGATATAAATATATATATATATATATATATATATATATATATCATATTGGTTGTTTAAACCCCACTTCCCCCACCCCACATAACAATCTAAATATTTTTAAAAAATCACTCAAATATGTTATAATGTTTTAAAGGACAAAATTTAGTTATAAAATTCGTTGTAGACTAAGACTACAATCTTACTCAATAAAATAAATATTGCTATATATTTTGAAGTTCTAACTGTTGAATTACATGTTCTTCACGCTCTTAATACACATGTCAAATTTTGTGTTAATAGGATATCATTTTTTATATAATCTATAAGTTTATATTTTATGTATAATTCTAAAGTACACAAACTTGCAATTTAAAAAATTTATTAATGACATAACTATTGATCTTTAATTTTCTAGAAATTTCGCAAGCGTGAAGGATATAAAAAGAAGATGTAATCCAATGGTGCATTTGTCAAAATTCATCTCCAATAAAAAGATATTGAGTAAAATGCAAAACTCACTTTCTATGTTTCATCAAAATTCATTTCAATCCTTTAACTTTCAAAGTTATTCAATTAAGGCTTTTCCATAAACTTTTATTATATGTAGTGGTTAATTTTCTAAATTTTTAAATATTTTTTTCAAATTTTTTAAATTAAAAAAAATCAATTAATGATTGAAATGTATTTTTCAGATTTTTTTTCCAAAAATTTTTAACAAAAATTAACAAAAATACCTTAATTGAATAAATCTTAAATTTAGTGGACTGAATTGAACGAAATCAAAATTAGAGGACTTATGTAAATTCAGAAAAAACTTTAAAAATTTTTGCATTTAAGCCTATTTAATTTTCACTTCTTTGTTTGATAGAAACTTGTTTTGCAACATAAAATGTTACATAGTATCGAAACAATGAATATATCTAAAACGTTTAAGCTTATTAATTATTAAGTTATTAATGCGACTTCTTCTAAAAAAAAAAAGAGAGTTATTAATGCGACTATTTCTATATATAAAAAAGTTATTAATGCGCCTTGAGTTATATATATTAGGAAAAAAAGTTTTATAAATATCAATATTATCAATATCTAGATGATTTAAAAGATCAATAATAGTTCATTTTAGAAAAAAAAAAATCATTTCACTTTAAAGAAATTAAAAAATGAAAAAGACATTTTATTAGTCAAGGCACTATTGCTTGCTTTCAAAAGAAGCAGATTTAATACTTTATGAAAAAATAGTATATGATTTAAATTAAGTTTGATGCCAATCTTACCATAGAGGCTTCAAATTAATCGTTGCAAATATCGTGGATTAATAGGACCTAGAGTAAGAACTAATTTCCAAAAACATCTCCCAAAATTATGGATCCTAAAGTATGGTATATAAAAAATAAAAATCTAATAAAAATCTTATCTAAATGGCTATAATAATAATACGACAATCCTTTGAAAAGAAAATCATATCAATTTCAAGAAATTCAAAAATGAAAAGATATTTTTATTAGTCAAGGCACTATTACTTGCTTTCAATTATTAAAAAAAAAAAAAACAAAAACAAAAACAAAAATGGGATAAAAGTTTTTGAGAAATGGGTTTTGTCTCATTTTAATATTAATTTTTATCATAAAATTATATTTATAAATACAAAGAGATTTGAAAAAAAAAAAGAAAAAGATTTGAAATTTATCGTTGCTCCATAATAATTGATCTCTTTCATTAAGTCAAAGCTCTAACACACCATGGATTCCATTTATTTCAATTGAAAAGCTTCTGATTATTGAATAAGAGATTTAGGGTTCAATCTCTGCTTATACTAAAAACTTATTGATGTCTTAGTTTGATGATGTCATAGGTTAAAACTCTCTAACTCACCAATTAATTTATTTTTGCTCTTTATCATAACAATATTTTAACTAAATTACAAATCATAGCCTCTACCCTTGGTAAAATTTTAAATAAGTCTTGTAACTTTTTTCTGTAATTTAAATCCTCTAACTTTGACTTGTGTTCAATGTAGTGTTTCAATCCATTTCTGTTGCTGGGTCCATAAACGACATGGTTTTACTCCTTTTTTTTTATTTTAATTTCTTAAATTAATAAACTATATATATATATATATATATATATATATATATATATATATATACAGTATAGTTATAGATGCAAATGAAATCTATCGTTGCTCCATAATAATTAATTTCTTTCATTAGGTCAAGGCCCTATCACACCAATCAATTTCTCTTTGCTCTTTATTATAAAAATATTTTAGCTTAATTACAAATCATAGCCTCTAACTTTGATCAAATTTTACACGAGTCTTGTAATTTTTTTCTATAATTTAAATCCTCTAACATTGACTCGTGCTCAATGTAGTCTTTCAATCCATTTCTATTGGGTAGGTTTTGTAATTATTAGAAACTAGTATGTAAGCTGTGCGATAGCACGGGAATAGATATAATTTAATAAAATAATAAAAAAAACTGCATTTTATTATTTAAGTAATCCTATTGGTTTTGTTTTTTTTTTATTATTTATTAATCATGAGTTTATTAATGTTTAAAAGGCTTAGTTAAGTCTAAATTCATGTTTAAATATTAAACGGGAATGAATATCATTTAATAAAACAATGAAAAAAAATATTGCATTTTATTATTTAAGTGATACTATTGGTTTTGTTTTTTTATTTATTAATCATGAATTTATTCGTATTTAAAAGGCTTAGTTAAGTCTAAATTCATATTATTAACCAGAAAATTTCATTAACAAAACTTAGCATTATGTAATTTTTTTTACAATTACATGGATATACTTAAAAAATACACATTAAGATGCATAGTATAATTCTTATATATATAATGTAAATACTATTGATAAATAGTCATTCTTATATTTTGTTAAGTCTTTAAAAAATTTTGTAAGGATATTATTAGGTAGATTTATTCATATTTAAAAGGCTTAGTTAAGTCTAAATTTATATTATTAACCAGAAAATTTTGATTAACAAAACTTTGCATTATGTAATTTTTTTACAGTTGCAAAGATATACTGAAAATACACAATAAGATGCATAATATAATTCTTATATATAGATCATTTAAATACTATTGATAACCGCACGGGAAATGGTTAATTGTAGTGATACTATTGGTCAATTTCTTTTTTGTCTTTTTGGGTTTATCATAAAGAGGATAGAATTAGCATTCAACTACAAATTTTTGATAATCACAAGGATAAGGTTGATTACACTTTGAATTTTCCATAATCTATAATAATCATTGATTTTGGCAAACCATTTAGGAAATCATAATTGTAAAACTTTTGGAAAACTTAACAAACTATTAACAATAGAACAAAATATTGCATCTTATTAATTAAATGATGCTATAATCAGAGTAAAAAATACAATAAAAGAGACTTAAAGAAGACTATGCACCAACTTGAACATTTCAAGGTCGATTAAGCATCTTTTGCACGTCACTACAAATTCTTCATAACCGTAAGGATAAGGTTCATCTCAATTTCAATGTCCCATTCCAATTTTGCGGCATGCTTGAAAGTCTGAAATTTTATACATGCCGGTTCCTGTAGTGAGTGGTCGAAACATTTTTTGACATTTGACAAGCCAATGCTTCCCATGTTCATCATTTAAAATTTCCAAAAGTAATCCACAATTAGAAAAGTATTCTAACAAATGTAATTGAAATTTGAGACAAAAAAAAAACTTTAGAACTTGATGCATTTCCTTATTATACGTTTAGATTTCACAATTTAAACCCATTAAAATCCAACATCAAAAACAACAAAATCAAGACTTAAAAGTCTCTTTTTAAAAAATATATAGAAAAAAGTTATTCTATCAGATTTCAAAATCCCACAATTTCACTTCCCTTAAAAAAATAGTACAGGTAAGAGGCCAATAAAACTCAGATAGGATTTTCATATTGTCAGTTTTTTCCCTGATTTCAACAAATAGAGAGGAAAAGGGTTATGAATTAAAATTCCTAAATTGACAGCAAACCATAATCGAAGAGAATATATGGAAAAGATTTAATACCTTTGCTCTGATTAAATTAGATACTCTAGATCTACAGAGAAAGAAATTGAATGATTTAAATCCAAAAAAAGAAGAATTCAAACAAACTATTACTGAAGATATTTAATAAAAATAGTCAAATATCATAATTCCGATTTCCTTAACCCTAATTTCAGGAAACAAAATCTCATTGCAATTGTATAAGTGGAAAACATATAACAAAACTAATTTAACTTCAAATTTGTGGAAAAAAAAAAAGAGTCAGAGAAAGAATAGGAACCCTTCGGAGGCATTGTTAATCAAAAATCAGAGGGAACTCTTGTTAATTTCTATGTTTTAATCAAGAACCTAAATGTAACTTTGAAAATAGATAAAAGGTCAAATCTTCCTTCTCAATTTGGGAAAAATTTTGAAAGAAAAAAAATAGGTACCCGTCAGAAGCATGTCGTTATGGGCGGGGTAGACTCCTCTTCGTTCTTGATGCTTCATCTTCCTTACTTCTTGTTCCGGGGAAAGAAATTAGTAGATAGTTAGATGAAGAAATCTGAAAGGAAGTGAGAGACACCTTTTCATTCTTGATTGCAAAGTAACAGTTTAAATACCCAAATTATCAAATTACAAAATTTTAAATCAAAGAAACTTACAAATAAAAATTCACAAACAATACAACTATACACACGGAAGCAAATAATCAAGATATGTTATTAGAAGAAAGTTCTCATACAACCATAGGTTCAACCGTTCAAGTTTGGAATACCAATCGTATATATGTATGAGTTTTGGGATCAAAGATCTATGAGGAAAGATCTAAGAAGTTGTGGTTCAACATTGTGAAGATTTCATATAAGAGCCCAATCCTCCAGCCCAAAGAAAACCTAGACATGCAAAGCCTATACATGCAAATAATCAAAGAAAACCTATACATGCAAAGCCTAAACACTCAGCACACTCCAAATCTACATACCCAAGCCCAAAGAACCAAAGCCCAAACACAATTCTTTTTAGTGAATTCAAACATTATTTGCTACTTCTTCTTTTTCTTTTTTTGCAGAGTAATAAAACATTATTATTTTACAAAACAAATAGATGGATCAGATGAAAATAGTGAGAGCTAGATTGTAATCAACCCCGTAAAACTTACCACACACACACAAAAAAAAAAAAAAAAAAGGAATCAGAGAAATTAAGTAATAAAAATAATATCTTTATTCTTTAACAATTACCTCGCTTGCTGTGTTGAAGGCTGCCTTTGCAAAGAATGAAAAGATCTCTGCCTAATTTGCAAAACAAAGGGAGAGAAGAGAGATTAAATGAATTTTGCAGAGAGAGAACGAAACCATATATATATATATATGATCTACAAAACAACTTGAGTTCATGTCTCCGCCAATTGTATATACGTTTGAGTTTTGAGATCCAAGATCTATGAGTAAAGATCAGAGAAGACTGTGGTTCAATCTTTAGAAGATTTCCATATTTAATTATTAAAAAAAAAAAACTATACATCCAAAACCTATTTTTGCGATAAACACTATATATCTCTTTAACACTTCAAAGAAAAAAAAAAAAAAAAGACCCCATCATCAATCCTATAAACCAAAAATTATTAAGAGAAAGAGATTGAGAACATAGGACGAAAATAAATAGATCCAATGAAAATAGAGAGTGAGAGCTGGATTATAATTAACCCCATAAAACTTGCAAACAAATAATAATAATAATAATAATAATAATAATAATAATAATAATAATAAAATAATATCTAATTAACATTTACCTTGCATATAAAGCATGCCTTTGTAAAGGAAATCTATAATTGATCTGCAAAACATAGCGAAAGAAAGATAGATTAGACTAAATTTTGTAGAGATGGAATGAAACCAAAAAAAAAAAAAAAAAAAAATTTCTTGATAAAACAGATTTAGTAGAGAAGTAGAAATTGAATTTTTCAGAGAGAGAGAGGAGTTTCAGATAAATATGAGTGGTGGAGGCGCGTGTTTTTTTTTTTTTGAGAAAAAATACATGAAATTAAAAAATTACAATGTGAATATATAGAAAACCTCTTCTTATATAAGATACAAAAATACCCAAATATATACATCATTGATACCGATAATTTCTTTTCAAATTCCATAGAATTCATTGAACAACAGGGAGCTGTATATGAAGGTTATTATTGGAGAAGAGGAGATGAACCTTGAAATACGCTGGTGTGGAAAAAAAAAAAGAGCACACCGGAATTACAACTGATCTACTTAAATTTAGACAAATGGAACGATGTGAATCTTGACACATGACACAAAATTAGGATTCTAATTTATAATTGCAATTGGAGTTTCTCTTTGCTTCACCTATTATATATATATAGATTAACAACGTTGTTTTACTTATTTTTTAATTTAATGTCTTAAATTAAAAAATCCTGAAAACTAATAATATATATATATACACACTTTTTTTTTTTTCATATTTGGGATTTGGGAAGAACATTAAGAAAAGAAAAGAACAAATATAAAAGAGTTAGGTCTTACTTGTTTTTGATTTTATTTTATCAAAAACCGTATTTGGATTTGTTACTCAAAGGGGAAAAAAAAAAAACCCAAAACTTTTCAAGCCTAGACACCCATTTTTGTACGAATTCAAAAACTTGTTTTAAGAAATCCATCTAAAAAAAGAAAAAGAAAAACAGTTTACTAATTCAACAACTAATTTCTATATACATAGCATGTTATGCTAAATATACAAATTTTACTGTCACTAGCAAAATCAAACAAATTTGAAACTCAATTTTACGGTCCAAAGTAGAAAGAAATAAAAAGTTAATTCAAATCATCCAATTTTCCCCTTTATCTTCTCACCAACAATCAAAAGTAACAAGAAATATTGCGAGGAAAAGTCTGTGCGAGGAAAAGTCTAAGGCACCATGAAGGAGATTGGGTTGTGATGGTGATACTAGTCATGACTCACGGTATTGGTTGGGTCATAGTGAAGATTTGGTTCTCAGAGAGAGAGAGAGAGAGAGAGAGAGAGAGAGAGAGAGAGAGAGAGAGAGAGAGAGAGAGAGAGAGAGAGAGAGAGAGAGAGAGAGAGAGAGAGAGAGAGAGAGAGAGAGAGAGAGTATTTTCAAATTTTGTTTTGTTTTGGTTTTTTGTTTTGTTTTGTATTTTAGAAGAATGGGTTTTTAATATTTAAAATCAAAAGACGTGTGTAAAAGAACTACAATGAATATATAGATCAAAGTTATAAGACTAAAATTAAAAACTTCAAAGTTATAGAATTGAGTTGAAAACTAATAAAATTTAGATTCTGCCATTTGTAATTTAGCTAAATTAGATGTAGTTACCCTAAATGTAGTGTAACTAGCATTCATTTCCAATATGAAGTAACCCTAAATTATATTTTTGTTCATAGTGTTTTTAATTTCACCTTATGCGTCTCGTGAAAGTAATCGACATGGCAGATAAACTAGCAAAAGAAGGACGGAACATCAATTTAGTTTCAGAGAATGTAATGAATATCCAAATTTTGTTTATATAAAATATGTGCGTGATATTTTACAACTAGGCACTCCCAAATAATCAATAATACTCGTTAATAAATAAATCCTCTTTCTTAAAAAAGAAAAAAAAAAAAGAAGAAGTTTATAGGTTTAATTACACATCAGATTCAGATATCATTTTGTTGTTGTTGTTGTAGCATTTGATAAGAACAAGATTTTGAAAAGAGGCATGGCGTGAAGTAGACGACATGGGTGGAACAAAACAATTCACTCCTTATTTTGTCCGCTCCACCTCTTTACATAAATGTATACTTCTCTTTCTTCTTCTTCATCGTTCTTTCTTCACTCTCCAACCCCACTTCTTAATTCCTCTTTTTTATTATTTCTGTCCTGGTAGTTAGGGGACTTAATTACCTCTCAAATTTTTTTTCTATATATATATAAACACCAATTCTAATTCTAATTATATTCTAGTTTTGCAATTGCAGCTATGAATTAATTTATCAGAAAATATGTGCCGCCAAGATTCTCGCGTGCGTTTATCTGCCGAAGAAGAAATGGAAGCCGAAGAAAGCCTCTCAATCTACTGCAAACCCGTTGAGCTCTACAACATTCTTCAACGCCGCGCTATACGAAACGTAAATGCTTCTCTAATTTTCAAATTCTCTCTCTCTCTCTCTCTCTCTCCAATTCTCTAACTCAAAACACTTTTTGTTTTTGTTTTTGTTTTTGTTTAGCCTTCGTTTCTGCAGAGGTGTTTGCGTTACAAAATACAGGCGAAACACAAGAGGAGGTAAATCGTTTTTCCAGTTTTCGAAAATTTTCATTTTCTTTTTTGAATTTGGTACCTTTTAACTTACTTGCTTGGTTTTTTCTTTGTGTTGGTTGAACTATGTAGAATACAAATGACTATTTCGCTATCGGCCACTGTGAACGAAGTTTTAAAGTCTCAGAATCTGTCTCCTATTTGCATTTTTTTGGCCAGATTAGTTTCTAATGTTGAGGTAACAATGCAAATATACAATGACCTTTTTCTCTTAGCTAATGCTTAATATTGTTGATGCTTAAAGTTGAGCTCACCAGCAATTTTACTCCACTAGACAAGTCGGGGGGGAATAAAAACGATCACTTTTCTTAGCTAATGCTTAGTATTATTGGTCCTTAAAGTTGAGCTCACAAGCAATTTTAGCCTTTGAGCTTGAAGTTTAAAGTGATCGCTTTTAGTTAAACTGATACGTCATCACTCATTAGACACGTTGGGGAATAAAAACGATCACTTTGAGTTTCTTAGGGACTAACATCGTACTATTTAAGGGTTATAGGGACTAAATTGAATCACTTTAAATTTCAGGGACTAAAATTGATCACAAGCTAAAGTTTAGGGATCGACAGTATATTTTGGACTAAGCTAAATAATTGATCAATTAACTCTACTAGTTTTTATTGACGCTAATTTGAAGTTTGTTTTACCTTCTCTTGTTCAATTTTTCGTGCGTTTGTTTTTATTAACATCATCTTTTGACTACACAACAAAGTATTCGTCCATGTACCGATTTAGTCGAGGATGCGTATTGGATAGTTCTGCTGGAGTCGAGGGGAGTACTCAAATTCAAGCTCATTTTATACTTCCCGAGATAAACAAGCTGGCACCAGAGGCCAAATCGGGCTCACTTGCCATCTTGCTTGTCAGCTGGGGTATTGATTTTATTAACTTTTTTTTTTTTTCATTTAAACAATATGGAGCAATTTTAAAAGTTTGATTCTCATTGCAAAATTGGTGGCATTTTTATTTTCTTGCAGTTGGAGTTGAAATCCCTTTGGGAACTAATTTGTCGAAGGGTTCTTTGGATACCGATCTTTTACCATGTAAGATACGCTTTAGTTGCTTAACTCTGTTGTATATAAAACCATTGGGTGCATGTTTTAGCTTAGCTGTTTCTATTGCTTCACAGTGTATGAGTCATTGGCTCTCTTTTTAAATAATTTCTCTGACAAGTCTTATAGATTTTTGTAATTTTGATTTGCTATATTTGATTAGGAAAAATGTGTGCAAGTTTTGTAGGACAATTTTAGGGACAAACTTATATATTTAACCTAGGATCACCCAGAAGGTAAAAGTTTTTGTTATATATAACATTTAAAGTACTCTACAGTGAGATAATCATTTGGAACAAAAGAAACAACTTAGAAAAAATTAATAAATTGGTCAAAGAATGCCAATGAGCTATAGCTCAAATGGCACCTCCTCGTTTCCTTGTAAGAATAAGGTGGAGGGTTCAAGACTCATTGGGTGTGTGTTACCAATAAAAAAAAAAGATTGGTTGATGAACATACTTTTGAAATATTGGGTTTCAACGTTATATACCGTATTGTAGTATCTGAATCAATTGAAAGTGCATTTTCCACCTCAAGATACATAGAGTATGAACCGATATTAGTTTTTCTTGGGCATAAGATTTTATTTTTTGATGATCTAGTTTCATTTTTACTTGACAGCAACTGGTGGGGGATACTGCTTTTGGGGCAAGATTCCATTGGAATCACTTTATATGTCATGGGAGAGTTCTCCAAACTTTAGTTTGGGGCAGAGGGCTGAAATTATGACAACTGTAAACATGAATTCTTGTATCTCGAAGGTATTGAATTATTAGATGTACTGATTACTTGCCTAGCTATGCCTTATGCTATTGTCATTGTTTAACAAGTTTACTTCCACTTTTACTCAGTTGAGCTGTTTGAATGAGGACAAATGCATCTCAGTTCAACTTCCCTGTAATCCTGAAACAGTGGTAATTTCTGCCCTCAGTGTTTACTTGTTCACTGGAGACAAATGATTTAGGAAGCACGGATACTTCATTTGGGTTGCCGTACCTATGTCGGACACGCGTCAAACACTTGATACTCTTCGGATACTTCTGCATGGGTGTCCCATTTTAATTTTTTTTAAAAAAAATGCAGGACACAATTGGGACACGAGAACAAGAGGAATCGAATACCATTTTACAAAACAAAGAGAAAATTTATGCTCTGAATAATAATATTGCATTTTAAAATTAGTAAATATCTTTATCCTTGATTGCATTCTAATTTTTTAATACCCTTTAATAGTAATGAATTTGCTTTATTATCCATTATTACTCCTAATTTGATAAAAAAATTAATGATTAATAATATATATTGAAATAAAATATTCATAATTTCTCTTAAATTGATTTATATTTTTTATTATATGAAAAATAAATGCTTAACCATATATAAAAATATATTTAATAATTAATTAATATACGCATCCCTGACATACCCATGTCCTACTTTTTCAAAAATTGCCGTGTTGTCATATTTTACCCACACCCATACTTGTGTCTGTATCCGTGCAAGTGCTTCCTAGCAAATGAGTATATTTTTCTTCCCCCCCCCCCCCCTCTGTATTTTCTTTCTTTCTTTGTTTATGTTTTATTTATTTTTGAGTGCTAGATCACTGTTATTGATAATATCTGTTATGTTCTTTATTGTTTGGTTTTCAAAGACTACATTGCAGCAGGTCCAAGTAACCATTTCTGCAGAAGAGATGGGAGCCAAGGAGAAATCTCCTTATAATTCATACATATGTGGTGACATTCCTTCTTCATCGTTGTCTCATATTATTCGGTAATCTTCATTCCTCTCTTATTTATATATGCAAACATATTCAGACAGACAGACACATAGACACATATTGATAATTATTAAATATGCAGCACTTGTGTATTTTAGATAATCTATTGTGAGTGTTGCCCTATCAAGGCTAATACAATTTTTCCTATTTTCATCTACAAAAGTGGGATCATATGTAGACGCTTATCATTCAAATGGTTAACAAAGCATAATGGAGAATTTTGTTGAGCATGTTGTTTTATATCTTTCCTTATATTTTAATGGAGAATTTTGTTGAATTTATGAGCCAAATATTATTAATTATTTTTCAAATGGAATCATTTAATGCATATTTTTTACTTTCTTATCTCTTAGATGGGGGATCTCTATATATTGAATGTGTTAAAATTGTGATAAAGACTTATAATTTTATACTCACCAACTCACCAAGAAAAAGTTGCTATCTTTTGTGAAAAATTGACAAGGTCCTAACAGTCTTGCTGGGATCAACAACCTCCTCCCCCACAAAGAAACACAATTATGTCATTATGGCCCCTGTTATCATCCTCATATATATTTTTTTTCCTTTTAAGATTATTTTAAAACTTAATAATCTCCTAGAATAATTGACCAGTATTTTATCCAAATTTGCATGGTATGGCTGTTCACATGCCAAAAATTTAGAAATCCCTTTTTCAGTATTTTGAAAAATAACTCCTCTCTCCCTCTTGCCTAATTTTACTACTTGGAATTCATATAGCACACATAATTTTTGTCTGTGCCATTAACATAAACAAACATTGATTCAAGAATGATGTGACATGTTTAGAGTAAATTGTCAAAAATTAAGCCTCAAGTGGATCAATCCATAACTCAATTGGTAAAAATTAAAGGTGTTACTTGATCCTAACCATGTGCGTGTGATACATTTTTTCTTTTGGATAGGTACGATACATGTTAGATGATGCGTGTAAGATCTCTATCTTGGGGGGACTGTTTCCTTTTTTCTTCTCCTCCTATTTTATCAGTTTAATTAATACATAGAATTCCCATATGTACTATATTGGATTAGCTGCTATTGTTAGTAACTTTTTGTGATATGATTAATGTCTATAACTGTCATATTGAGAATTAAAGAACACACTGTCGATGTGGGTGGGTGCATAGTGTGACAAATCATCCAAATTTCACATGTAAGTGAATTAAGGGTTATTCTAAATAATTCAATCTTTGCTAATTTCTCAACCATTCTTGTAGTACCTGTCAAGTTTCCCACATGTCTCTCTTTATTGGATGGCTGTAGTGTGGGAGGAGTGGTAGAGTCTTGTGCTTAGCATGTGCATGAATCTTACCCCCTTCAAGTCTCTTTCTAGTGACTTAAGTTTAGGTTGTTTGTGCAAATTGAATGTTACTAAATTTAATAATTTTACACCTATGCCGACTATGTGTATTGCTGTTCATTGCAAAAATTAGAATCTGTGCATTTGGCATGCTTATTGGTTACTGTATTCAACATTGGTCCAATATATTCTTTATTTTCCCACAAGGATGAATAAAAAAAATTTGGTTGCTTGTGTTATCCAGGTTAAGGGCAGGAAATGTCATTTTTAATTATCGGTACTACAACAATAAGCTGCAGAGGACAGAAGGTGATATAGATTTATTTTTTCTTTTTCATTCTGGTTAATCTATACAAGTAAATGGTTTTTGTCCCCTTTTCTTATGTTTGCTTTTCTTTTTCCCCCACTCTTCAACTCTTCCTTTTTTTTTTGGTTGAAAGGGTTGTTGTTGGGGGGGGGGGGGGGGAGGTGATTAACACATGAACCTACACACACACATGGACACACCCCTAGTGAGGCTTAAATCCATGACTTCACCCTTCACCCCATCCTTTTAATGGAATAAGGTGCTATTTGAGCTAGAGCTTATTGGCTTTTCTCTTCATCTTCCTGAAACTTTGTTGATGCATTGATTATTTATTATTGCTTTGACAACATGCTGGAATTCATAAAATCATGAAGGATAGAATTCAAGAGATAAGAGCTAGAGGAGATGGGAAGTGGCCTGGTGCTTGGGGCTGGCTTTAACATTGTGCAGTTCCCTAATGAAAGGAAGGGCTGTCAAAATTTCTCTTTTGCCATCTATAACTACTCAGATTTCTCTAACGAGCACGAACTATTACATATGCACTTGATGGAGGCTCTTTTACTTGGAGTAGTAATCATGACATGCCTTTTTTTCAAGAATTGATAGGATCTTGGTTTCCATGTCATGGGAAGAAAAATTCCCAGATGCAGTACAATGCTTGGTGCCTCGACCCCTGTCCAATACTTAACTCTTTTGCTAGATTGTGGCGGCATGAGAAGGGGCAAAAGTCTGTTTAGATTCAAGAACATGTGGTCGAAGGAATTGGGCTTCACTGATAAGGTAAATAAGTGGTGGAATAATTCCAATGTGGAAGGATAAGCTAGTTTTGTACTTGTGAGGAAGCTTAAAGCTTTGATGTTTGATGATGTTGCGGTTCAGAAGATTATAATGTTGGCAGAATTATCTATGCTGGATTTGAGGAGGAGGAAAAGGGTTTGAGTGAAAAGGAGAGAGGAAATGGAATCTCCCAAGGCAGAAATTGAAACTTTCTATGTTGGAGGAGATAAGCTTGACGACAATCTAGAGTATTAATATACCAACTTTTTCTATTGGTTGGAAAATGCACATGGGTTTTTGAACAATATAATGGGGGGATGGAAGTGGATGGATGTTGATGGATGAGGATATGGATGTAAAGGGATAGTACTGTTTTATGAAAATCTTTGCATGGAATTGGTAGACTGGCACCAGAGGGTGCATAATATGTTCTCGATAGATGTAGCACCATTGCGTTAACTCAAGTATTGCCATTATATGTGAATCATAATGTGAGTCATACTATGTGGAGAATTAAGATTAATTTGATGCTAGTCCTCCAAAATTTGAAATGTTATCAATTTATATATTTTTTGGGAGTCTTATGTTTATTAATAAACATGTGATGGATAACTATTGTCTATGAAAGCTATTTGTATTGCTGGTTTTCCAATTTCTTAAAAATTTTGAGCTATCAGGAAGTGGGCTAGCAATGTGAATCAAGCTAAGCATATGCTTACATGTCCCTCTCAAGCAGACATAAAATTTATATAGATTTAAGTGGGGGGTTCCTTTTCAGGCTTTGCTTCCATTTTAGGAAGCAGGAGATTTTTGTTTTCATGCTTGCACTAACTTGTATAAGCTAAATGGTAATGTAGTCTGGTATTTTATATGCAGATTTAAAAAAAAAAAAAAAATTATTTCTATGAACTTATAGTTCCATAAGTCAACAAATCGAAGTTGTTAGAATAATGGTTAAATGATTAAATTCACTTATAAAAAAAAATTGCTTAAATGATTAAATTCACCATCTTGTAATAGTTTTAAGTTTTGGGACAAGTGGTAGTTTATCATGGTGCTGGAGCAAGTAGTCTTGAGGTGAAAACTTCTTTCCACTCTACCTCCTTTTGTTAACCCATGTGTTTGGGCCCACTTATTAATAGTTTAACGATTAAATTCATCATATCTTAACAATTTACACTTTTAAGACAAGTGGTACTTTAGTTTGCCTGAGGTTTTATTTAGAAGAACTAAATTCTCCTCATATTTCTGTGCTGCAAGGAACTCTAAGATATCAAAAGGCTGAGTTTCTTGCTATTCTTTTTTTTGATAAGTTTCTTGCTATTCTTAATATGCAAATGCATACAAACACATGCATAGGCACATACGTATCCATGAATATGCACATAATTGCATATATGTTTGTGATTTGTAAACAAAATTTTATATTATCTAGAGCTATGATGTCTGTAGAAAATCTGGGTAGCTTCCAAGGCCATCATGTGCAGCTTATTGGATATATTTGCACTATTTCGTCCGTTTATGAGAAGTTGGTGTGTGCTTGTTTGATGCGGCTAGCATATGATAGAATATAGAGATCTGTTTATCATTTTCCAAAGTGGTGTGGGCATATCATCAGAGAATAAAGAATTTTTTCTTTGTGTGTGGGTGGGGGGGAGTTCATGACTTTGCAGAAAACATGAAGGTAAATCAAGGTACTCTTGGTGCTTCAAAAACACCCCTGAATTCTATGATTCCCTTGATTGTTGTCAGCTTTATATGTATGGTCCATCTTCTTGTTCATTTGTGGATTTAGCATACGTTTTCAGTAATTCTTTTTGACTTCATTATCATATTTTGGTTTTGGGTGAAATTTACCTGTTTGAGCTTCATAAAAGTGAGAAGCATTTTTATTTTATGCTTTCATTTACTTGTCAGATATGGGTACATTTGCAGGAACTTATTTTTAGTCAGTTCAGTTTATTTGGTTAATGTACAATTTATTAGAGCTTTACATTTTCTAGCTGCAGCCGTTCCTTTGCCTAGCTTATATCTTTTTAAAGCCCACTAAGTAATGGAAATAAGCTCTCCCAAACAAAAATAATAGATGTAGGTGCTTATGATTAATGATGACTGGTTCTCTGGGAAACCACCCCCTCCACACACCCCCCCCCCCCCCCCCCAAATTTTTTTTCTTTCCCCTTTTTTTTTTTTTTATTTATAAAAATATCCTTCCTAATATTTTTTTACGACTTTTTTTTTTTTTTTTTTTTTTTTTTTTTTTTTTTTTTTTTTCGTCTTTAACACATGGTATTATTTGTGAACTATAACCTGGTTGATTCTGTCTTGCAGTTACTGAGGACTTTTCTTGCCCATTCTGCTTGGTAAAATGTGCTAGCTTTAAGGTGAAAGTTTTTTCTGATTTAATTTCCTTTATATTTATAGTTCTTGTCATATGAAATGAACAGATAGTATGTTTTCACAATGGTGCTTATAAATTTTTAACTTTTTTCTATAGGGTCTAAGATATCACTTGTCTTCGTCGCATGATCTCTTCAACTTTGAGTTTTGGGTTGGTAATCCTCAAAAATCTTGTGTGATTCTGATATTAAGCTTTGGTGAAGCATAACTACTAAACATGGGTGTATTATATAGGTGACTGAAGAGTATCAGGCTGTAAATGTGTCTGTGAAAACTGATACCTGGAGATCTGAGGTGAGAACAATTTCACCCTGAAAATTACTTTGGGTTTTATTCTTCATTCTCCTCTGTAAAATTTTTACAGTCTTGCATTATTGGGTTGTATATGTATGTATATATGTATCTGCAGGCATGTATAATATGTATGTTATATATAATTTATATGCGTGTGTTAATTGAAACCAGTTTTGATTCATCCCTCTGTTTGGCTATTTCTTGTTCATGTGTGATATATGATAAACCCATATGATGTGGATTCAGTCAAGATTGCCCATGTAGCACTTTAGGTGAAGTGCTTTGTGTGTACATTAGTTGAACTGTTGGTTGAATAATTGATCCAAAGCTGGAATTGGGTTTTCACTGGTCCTGTACTTTTTATTTTTTATTTTTAATTCTTGTTCTTCTAGTAGTCAGGTGTTGTTACAACAGCAGATGGTGGAATTTCTGCGAAAGGCATTTCCTTCTCCCTTATGAATGGATGGAGGCAAGGTCTTGGTTTCAAAACCCATTGGGTCCATGTGTAATTAATAAAAAAGAATAATGACTTAATAAAAGTGTTTCTCTGCAAATAAGATATGCAAGAGAAAATGGCATTGCGAACAATGCACGCTTGTGAACTATATTAGATGTGTGGTCAGTACTTAACACATGATTACAATCAAATGATATTGAACATGCTGCTTCAGTTATGCTTGAAGCATGAGAAAATGGGAGAAGCTTTAATATCTGTTTTGTTAGCATAAGAAGTTACATTGTGCTAAAATGGAAAAGTTGCATTGGATTGATACTTCATTTTGGTTGAAAAATCGTAATTGGTTAAGTTGGTTGAGCCTGTGTTCCTAGAACTCAAGTTTCAACTTCTGATTACGATTTGTCATGAGATTTTACTTGTGGAACATATTTTTATAATAATCCGTTATTATAGTACAAAATAAATAGCGAAGCATTTTAATTTTTTTTGAAACTTTTGGCGATTGAGTTTTAATTGAAGAAATATTTAAGATTTCTTGAATTTTTTATTGATAAAGTTTTGTTTAGAGTGAACTATGTCAGTGTACCACATGACAAAAGTAGCTTATACGAAATGAATTTCTTAGATTGATCCATGTAGTGCAAGTATAATGTGGAAGACAACTTTTATTATTAAAACAAAAAATAATACAGTAAATGATTTGAATAATTTATAATAAATAATGAAACTTAATTTAAATTTCTAAAAACTTTTGGTTCTAGAATTTTAATTGTAGTAATATTTTTAAACTTCCTGAAACTTTGACTACAGAGTTTCATTTAGAGAAAAATTAATAATTTTGACGTACGTATTGTGCACCACGTGGGAAAAGAAAAAAAATATGAAAAATAAAAGGTAAAGAAAAAAAGGAGGGGGCATCAACTTGGCACAACAACTGTGTGTAAGACAACTTTTATTACAGGAAAGAAAAACAAAAAACGAAGTTAAAAGAGAATCATAGAGTACACGATAATAAGAATCTTCATATCTTTATTCTTGCAAGAGTTAAGAAAATCTATTAAATTTTAGTACGTACACGAAAAAATATGAAATCCCTCATAGTTATTACTGTGCGGAATTTATATCCAAATTTGTTTCTCTTCAGGCTGTTGCGGATGGTGTTGATCCTAAGCAACAAACGTTCTCCTTTTGGTAAGTCATTTACTCTTTTTCCATTGTATGCACCAATAAATTTCCTTTGTTGTGTGCCATTTATGTTAATATATATATCAATGCCTCAAAATAAGTGTGGAGACTCATTCCTATACAGCTCAAAACCGCTTAGACGCAGAAGACCTAAGAACCTGGTTCAAAATGCAAAGCATGTACATCCGCTCGTCTTAGAGTCAGAATTGCCATCAGGAGTCTGTGAACTTCAAGACAAGGCTGACGGTATGCATTCTTTTCTTGTATCTATATCAACAAATTGAGCTAATCTATGATTTTTTTTTAATAAATTTTTTATATTCTATTTTTTTTTTTGAATAGGTTTGTACATAGTGTAATTTACTCTATTAAAATTTTTTTTGATAGGAAAACACAACTCATTCATTCATAAGGGATTGAACCCATATCCTTACCCTCCACCCCTTGTTTATTGGAAAGGAGATGCTATGGAATCAAAACAAGATGAATGTAATCACTGTAATTTTTTGATAGGCAAACACAACTCATTCATTCATAAGGGATTGAACTCACATCCTTACCCTCAACTCCTTGTTTATTGGAAAGGAGATGCCAAGGAATCAAAACGAGATGAATGGAATCACTGTTTTAGCTAAAACTAAACACTCTGAATTATTTTACAACATACTTAAATTAGCCGCTGGGGGGGGGGGGGGGGGATGGCGGGGAACCAGCATACTTCTGAGTCAACCTATAGAGTGCTGTTACGGAGGCCCCAACTGGAGAGATGGATTTTCCTGCTATCCATCTTTCAAAAAGTTGTTTCATTTATTTCTTTCACAATCTCTAGAGGATGGCAGATATCACAGGATTCAAAGCATCTATTCCTTGGGTCTGGAAAAATATTACAAACCTGCTCTCCTGACAAACAAGTAATGCCTAACAATGGTTGAAAAAAAAAAAGGAAAAGAAACATTGTGCTGGAGAAAGCTAATGAATGTAGTGTTGGTGTATGAACTCACTGTAATGCTAGTGCATGACTTATCTGCAACGAATCACTGACCCTCTATGATAAAGCAGGTGACCTGAATGTGGAGCTCCAGTGAGAGTGTGGCAGCCTCTTTAGAGCCCCAACACAAACACACACACACACACCCATGCCCTAAATATATGGACATGGTTAACCCCAGAATAGATCTCATACTCAGTTATGTAATAACTATTCAAAATAGTAGTTGTAAGGTGGCCTTTTGATCAATTTCCATAATATGGAAAATACTTTAAAAATAAAAATAAAATAATGAGTGCTTGCTCAACTCAAATTAGTATTTATCCAAGAAATTGTGGTTGACTAAAATAATAAAATTACAAGCTTTCATCGAAAAAATAAATCTTACAAATAAGTTTAAATTTAGTCACATTCTACCCTCTCAATGGGAGAGAAATCCACTATTTGCACTTTCAATCCATTCGCATTCTACCATCTCATAGGTACATTCTCAATGATCAATGTGCTCAAATCCTGAGTGCCTATAACCAATGAAACTCCACCGATGAGCTTCCTGATTTTCATCCCAACAATGCTGCCTAGGGATGGGAGGGACAAATATTTTCTGCTAAAATGTAATCTGCAGCCTGCAAATTGCATTTTTGTGAAATTACTCTGGAGTTGACTGGCAAATTGTGAAATGACCTCTTTCAGTTGCCCTACCATTCTTTGTTACCAAAATAATATAAAATTAGGACTGAATTGTTGATAAATTATCTATTCTTGTGTAACACTTGTTGAGTGACATTTTTAGAAAAGGTGGGGTAAACTAATTGTTTCATGTTTCTATGAAATCATATTTTTAGTAAAGTCTATGAGAGAGTGGATTTATTAAATGAATTTTCACTGTTAATTTAGATATGTTGATCCTGAGAAGGAATCTTGCAGTGGATTATTTGTTTCAAGTAGTATCCCTTTTTTTGCACATGCTCCAATGGATTTTAATAATGGACAATGAACATTTTGTTTCAGATGCTCATTCTAGCAAAGGTGATAAGGCTCATTTCTCAGGTGGGAATGATTTGCAGAATGCTAGTGTTGGTGCTGCAGAGTGTTTATAATTGGTTTCCTTCTGCTTTTAATGTTGCAGGGGTTTCGAGTGCTACACCACAATCATATGCTGATCCTGATTGTGTTCAATCAATACCAGGGAGCAATCTTGCACCCTCTACCATGCTAGCTTTTGCAAAGACAAGAAAATTATCTATTGAACGTTCTGATCCTAGAAAGTATGTTTTCCAGTCCTCTCTCTCTAGCATGTTGTCATTTTTTCAAAGGTTCTTGGATTCCCTATGGATGTAGTAGGTTCATTTCGATAGAGCTTTGATATATTCAAAAAGTATCAGGCAACAATCAATATCTGCAGTAGGTCCTACATGGTTGGCAGTGGCAAGTTGAGACTATGAAATAGTTGAAGATCCATATTGTTGCTTGGGCTTGTGGGTTCTAGATAAAAAAAAAAAATATGCGTGTGTGTGTGAAATAGTTAAGGATTCATATTCTGCCTTCCTAACAAAGCCTCCACTGAAGCTTCCTTATCAGAAGCATTATCAAACAAGACCAGAAAATCCAATTTGAGAGTTTGCTCACCACACCAACGATCATGCCAAAACAGGATTCAACTCCCTACTCCCACTTCAAACTGAATAAACTGACTGAACCCCTCCCAACCCATCCTTATACTCCTCCATAGACTGCAACAATGAGAACCACTACCCAACATTGAACTCCAATTCCCCCCCACCTCCCTCTTCTTCCCCAAATTTCAAGGCTATCACATGCTTCCACAACCTATTCTCCTCAACCCCAAACTGCCACAACCATTTCCCCAAAAATACTTTGTTAAAAGAAGTAAGCTTTCTGATTCCTAACCCACCATTAGCAATAGGAGCGCACACCTTATCCCAACCCACGAAATGAATCTTGAACTCATCTCCCATACCATACCACAAGAAATCCCTCTGTATCTTTTCAATCATGTTAGCCACACTATTGGGTATAGTGAATAAATATTGATAATAAGTTGGGAGGCTCAAAAGCATGCTCTTAAGCAAAGTCAGCCAACCACCTTTGGAGAGGTAAATTTTCTTCCTCCCTGCCGACCTTTTTTCAAACTTCTCCAATATAGGATTCCAAATAGAAGTTGACTTGTAAGACGCCCCAGGGGCATCCCAAGATAAGACATAGGCAGCCCCCCTACTTTACAACCCAAAAGATCCACCAAGGCATAAACATTATGAACCACCCCAACTGGGGCCATCTCAATCTTGCTCACATTAACCCTTAAACCAGTACCACTTCAAAGCAAATCAATAACATCCCGATATTAAGGATCTGCTCAGCAGCATCACAAAACAGTATTGTGTCTTCTGCAAACAAGTGGGAATTGCATAACCTGTCACCCCTACACCATTGTCCCTAAAACCTCTAATGAAGCCAGCCCCTCTATTCTCCTAATCATCCTCTGAAATGCCTCCATCATCAAAAGGAAGAGCATGGGGGATAATGGGTCCCTTTGCCGAGATTCATTAATCAGAACCCAGAATTGTACTGTGGAAAAAATACAGGTATGTATCCACTGTTGCCATCTATCACCAAATCCCGTGCTCCCCAACAAGCATAGAAGGGCCTCCCAATTCACATGATAATAGACCTTTTCAATATCCAACTTGCTGCAGAATACCCAACGTCTTACTTTTGATTAGACTATCAATACGTTCATTAGAAAAAAGGCTTAGGCAATGTATTGTACTAAACACTCTGATGTCACTTACAATATTTCATGTCTATTTTCTTCAATAAAATTTAATTACTTATAACAAACATTTCATGTCCATTTTATATAAGACTTACCAATTTGTATGTACTAGGCTCTTTTTAAACTTCTTTATTGATGACTTAGGCTATAACGTAGAAGGTGGTCAAATTAATATAGAAAATTGGGTGATGATTTACCAAATTTTTAAGATATAAATTGCTATTTTACCAGTAAGGCTAAATGAGAAATCTTTTTTTCTTCGGGGCGGGGCGGGGGGGGGGGGGGGGGGACAACCACTTGAGTTTTGGCTTTATTAATAGTATATGCGTGCGAACCATAAATGTCAAATGCTTAAGCTGATATCAAGTGGGCCAATAATGTAGTTCTGGTTTAACAATCTAAAGCCCTCCTGGGCCCCCATCCAAACCTATGGGCCTTGTAAATTTACACATTGTTAGAAAATAGAAAGATTCTAATATAGGTTGTACCCTTGTGATGTGTGGTTATACTCTTCTGGAAGAGTTAAAAGTTTCTAGGCAGTTTCCTAGTCTTGAGGTGTCCCAACCAGCAGTCCATTTTGAGAATGATACTTGTCCTTTTGTAACCATCACTTTCTATATAGATATGTGTGTGTGTGTGTGTGTGTATACAGCTCATTTTTTTGTGTAATAATTTATCTTTCCATTAACCTAGGAAGCACAGACACGGACACGGTTATGACACAATGATACGACAATTTTTGAAAAATTAGGACACAACATATTGGGGATACGTATATTAACATTTATTTTTCATGTATTGTTAAACATATATCAATTTAAGAGAAATAATGGATACAACTATAACAAATCCAAAAATCTAAATACACCCTGGCCATATCTCATCATATCCTGTGTCCAATACATGTCGGACACAGACACAGCAGCCCAAATGTGGTCTCCGTGCTTCCTAGCCATGCGCAACATATGATTTTATCACCAATTAGATTTAGTTTAAACGGGAACTCCTCCCCTAATAAGAATGGGGTAGAGAGTGCCAAGTTGTGTACAGCGACCAAAAGCAAAAGAAATTACATAAAACCAAAAAATAACAAATTTGAATGAAAGATCTCACAGAAAACTAGCGCTTGATATCATGTCAGTGAACCATCAATCTGAGAAGCTGTAGCTGATAAGAGCTAGGCTGACTACTTATATCAAGTTGGACAAATCATCAATAGCCTCTATTACCTTCCTTGTTCTCTCTTTAAGCAAGTATAATTGTTCAAAATGCAAAGCCAGTCATTTATGAAAAAACATGTTAGCTTCTTATTTGCTAGAAATATAAAAAGAGTTTCAGGACCTTAGAACTTCCCAAGTTAACATACTTCTTTAGTTGCATGCCTTGCCATTTGCTCAAACAAGTCAATCTATCTTCAAAAGGAGAAACCTTCGGATGCTAGAAAATAACTTTGAAAGAAATAAGTAAGTGGTAAAATTCAGTTCCAAGCCCGAGAATCCCCCTAGGATATTTTAAAATAACTATAACCAATAGGGACTTGGATTTTGGACTACATCAGATGACCAAATCCAACACTTATCTATTACTGACAACATCTAGAAGATTTGGATTGTCTGAATCAGACTCTCTAATATAAATTATTTTATTAATAAATCTAATTTCCATCAATTAGCCTGCTATAAAATATGAGTACATATTTGATTCTATAGCAAATTCGAATGTTATTGTTAAATTACCGATTGTCTCAAAAGCTTAAGCTGTTAGAAAATGGTGAGATTAATTACTTAACTATAATTCCAACACTCTTCATCACTTGTGGGCCTAAACTTCTCCTTAATAAGTGGGGGCTCAACAAGTGGGAGTTTAACATTTAAAATAGGAGGTAAAGTGAAGACAGGGATCGAATTTAGGATCTCCTGCTCTGATATCATGTTAAATTATTGATTGTCCTAAAAGTTTAGCTATTGGAATATGGTAAATTTAATCATTTAACCACATATTTCTAACACTTCCCCTCACGTGTGGGCCGAAATTACCTTTTAATAGGTGAGACCTAATATGTGAAAATTTAAATTGGAGGGTAGAGTAGAAGAGACAAGTATCGAACTTAGGATCTTATGCTCTAATACCATGTTAAATTATCGATTGTCCTAAAAGCTTAAATTGTTAGGAAATGGTGAGTTTAATCACTTTACCATAGTTTTAACAGTTATAATTATTGCTTTTCTTCTCTCTTTTTTTTTTTTTTTTTTTTTCAGCTGTGTCCTCTTGCGGAAGCGACAGTTCTTTCACTCGCATAGAGCTCAGGTGACAAGTGATTTTCATATATGAATGATGATCTTTGTTCCTAATATCTTATTTGTTTCCAGGCTTTTAGAATTATTGAATATATCCTTTATGTTTTGCAATCGTCTGCTGTAGTAGCTTATGTTCAAATTGATAGGTACTGGAATTTTCATGTCGTCTAGTTGAAGTGTGTGACAGGCAAATTCACTATTTTATTGGGCAGTTAGACGTCTTTGAACTTTTATTTTCTTCGCACTTGTAATAAACTAGTACATTATTATGATTCAGTTTTCATTTCTTGAAGCATTCTAGTATCCGCATTCAACAATTTTTTTTTTAATAAATTTTATTCTGGTGGAGAGATCCTAATTTGGCATGGTAGGAAAAGTAGACAGCTTCACTGCCCATGGCACGTCCAAAAATTTTAATGTACTTTAAGTTCAATTCATGGTAGAGGACTAGAGTTTTGAGTTATTTTAATAGATGACGAAATTAAATGCCTCTGAAGAGGTACTGATCTGCAATGGCATGAAATTTTCAAGCACATGGGGTACATTAACTGGTTATTGATTGAAAGTTATCAACTTTATTGAAAGTGATAAATGATTCTAGCATTGGCTTTTGGTGCTAAATCCATGAAAGATGGTAACATCATTTTAAGGATAGAGGGTTTTTAGTATTATTTCTGGTGGGATTAATAGTTTGCTGATTGGGAATAATGTTGTTAGTTGTTTCGGGGGCGTTTAGTATGGAAGAGGGAGGTGCACCTAGAGAAGTCAAATGTAATTCTTGAGAGAAATGGCTTGAGGGTAGAGTAAGGCATTCCCAATTTCCCATAGAGAGTATCGTGTGGGCCCATGCTTCTATGAATGTACTTCTTTACTCATTCTTTTCAAACTACGAGCTTCATATGTCAGGGACTTAAAAATATATGCATTTAGTGGGTATTGTCAATGAGCTATTGGCCAAGTTCTTGGTCAATGTGCTGAAGATAGTTGTGTGTAAGATGTCTAATTCTGACAGGCGATAAAACTTGGGTTTAGATTATAATTCGGTAAATTTCCCATAGAGAGTATTGTGCGGGCCCATGCTTCTATGAACGTACTTCTTTACTCATTCTTTTCAAACTACGAGCTTCATATGTCGGGGACTTAAAGATACATGCATTTAGTGGGTATTGTCAATGAGCTATTTGCCAAGTTCTTGGTCAATGTGCTGAAGATAATTCTGTGTAAGATGTCTAATTCTGATACGCGATAAAACTTAGGATTAGATTATAATTAGGTGTTCCAAGAATTTATGTAAGCTGGATTTTAGAAGCCTAACAACTTATAAGCATGTTAGTTGGGGATCTTTCAAGTGCATTTTGAAATTCCTGGGCTTTGGGTGAAAAGAAGTTGGGTCTACTGTTGCATTTATATGGTCAGGATCTCTATTCTTGTCAAATGGAGTTCCTTGGGTTTCTTCAGCAGTCTTTGGAGGACAAAGATGGAGATTTTCTTTTGATAGGTAAGATGGGGGGTTTACCATCCCCTTTCTTTTTGTACTGGCCTCTTGGAGTTTAGAAGGATGGCTACAAGAGCTACAGAGTGAGGTGTGCGGTCAGGCTTTCAAGTGGGTGGCATTGGTGGTGTGGAAGTGATTCTGATCTGGCACCTGTTTGTTGATGGTACCTTAATTTTCTGTGGGGTGGACCTGGGTCAGTTTGACATCTAGAGTTTGTTCATATTTGCTTTGAGACAGTTTCAGGTTTGAGAATTTGAGCAAGAGCAAAAAGTGTGCTTGTAGAATTGGTATACACTATGTAGGGGACGGAAGAAGTGGTGGTTTTTCTAGGTTGTGAGGAGGGCATACTCCATCTCTAGGTTTGTCATTAATGATGGGGTGGTTTGGGATGTTTTGATACTGAGGATGGGGAGGAGAAATGTGCTCGTATGGTGCATCTTTTTATGGGATGTTTGAAAACATTGTTCCTAGAAAAAAGTGCAGTTCTAAATAGCAGTATTCTGAAAAAGTGCGGTTTTAAGCCCTCCTACCAAATGAGCCATTGTAAATATAGTTTCTGGTTTTATGGTGAAAAATGAATTATACTTCCAATTGTTGGGCGAGAATCATTGAGGAACCCTATAATGAAAAATTATAATACTTAGTTAGGACAACTAATTTGTTATAGTTGATAATAAGATGGGAGATGAAAATCAAAGCTAAAATTTTTTGGGAAGATCAAGAAAGCAATAAAAAATTTTCAGGGGGAGTATTAAATTGACAAGTCCTACAGTTTCAGTTTGGATTTGTTTAGTTGTTTTAAGATTATATGTTTATGTACAAACTTTATGACCATTTTGTTTTCATAGTAATGGGGGGTACTTGGTGGTGAATTTAATAGCTTATCTGCTGCTGTTAGCATGATTTTTATCAAGGCCATTGCAGCTTCTGTAGTGATTTAACGAACTTATTATTTTAATTTCATTTTTGTTTTGATACTTTTACTCAAATATATGCATCAAAATATCTGAAAATAGATGTTATCTTGTGGTTGAAGCCAATGGCACCGGAGCAAGTATTTTCAGAACGGGATAGTGAGGATGAAGTTGATGATGACGTTGCAGATTTTGAAGATCGAAGGGTACACTTAATGATTTCAAGACTAATACATTCGTTTTTATTTTTATTTTTAAATTTGCAATTGTTTGTTTTGTTTGAACAACAAAGCTCTAGCCGCACCTAACAAGATAGATAATGGCTGGCCGAGGCAATGAAGGTTACAATTTTAGGTAAGAGAATAGTTGATATCTAGTTGAGGCATTTGGTAGCCTTCAAGAGGTATCAATTGGCCAGGCTCATAATTTTAGGACCTGATTGATCTGATTCTAGGACCTGCAATGCACAAAATCAGTGATAGCGAGTGAAATCAAAGAAAAGAAACAATTAAAATAAAACTTAAAAAAAATATACATTGTCATTTCAAGGCTCAGTACCTAAAAGTGTTTTTTGGCTTATACATGAAATATTAAAAAAAAAAAAAAAAAAAAAGTACCACCAGCTTGCATGCCAAGAAACTGGAACATTGACTGTGGCTTTTCATATGTCTCAAACATATGTTCTGGAATGGTTTTCAAAAGTTAGTTGTTAGTGATTGTAACAGTTTGCATACTGTTTGTACATATTGGCTTTCAATTAGTGGTTCTTCCTTTTAAGGGAAATTACAAAGATAAAAGGAATTGCTTGTTCCAGTTATCCTTGAGTTGATGGTTGGTTTTCTGGACATAGTTGGGCCTCAGGTTGGGTAATATGGGTTCCTTCAGTTTAATAAGCACCTTTGACCATCTGTTACTGGAAGATGTTCTGTTATCTCAGATAACAAAACTGAACATTTATCTCTCCTTGTTAGTGGTTCAGAGGATTAGATTGCATTGATACACTCTAGCCTGCTGCAGATGCTTGATGATTTTGTTGATGTGACCAAGGACGAGAAGCTCATGATGCATATGTGGAACTCGTTTGTGAGGAAGCAACGGTAATATACTCTATCCACTTTCCTTTGAATTTCTTATTTTTGTTTCTTCACTAGGTATTTTCTCCCATTGTGGGAATACATTCCATGTCTCTCTAAACTTCCCAAAAGGGTAATATTTTCTGTAGTTGTTTGAATCAGCCAAACTGAACGAAGTCACTAGTGCCATATCAGGGGTGTCTGGCCTACAGCATTGGTTCATTTTGTTTTTGAATCAATTCTAAAAAGAAAAGAAAAGAGCTGTTCAACTTTGAACCAATTTGAGTTATATGCTCATTGTCAAACCACTGAAGTAATTCATTTGAATTCTTTATGAAAAAAGCATGCACTAATTGTGGCTTTTTTAAAAAGAGAAAAAAATTAAGTATTAGTTTTGATATTTTGTAAAATTTAACAACATAAAATTTTTTTGCTTGCTTACGCCCCACCCAAAAAAGGAAGAAGAAGGTTTTTTTCAAACTAATTGTACTAGTCAGAGCTAGCCTGCTTCTATGGTTAGTTAGCCAACCCCTTGCGTAGTGTTTTAAAATTTAGCTATCCTTGGCTATTCTGTCATTTCTGGCTGGCCCAAAAGGTGCTCCTTTTGGGATTCCCCATGTGTGGTGTGGGATCACTGATTCATATTGGTGTCTTATGCATGTCTGAATCATGAATACAACCTATTTTCAAGACAACATTTTTATGGAAAAAATTCCATAAGTCGTTTTCAATGGGATGCAAATTAAAGCTGGTATATGCGTCACTAGAGTGCTTGTTGGATTTTGTGTGATCTTGTGGCAGTCCTCTTCATAGCACATATGAGCATAGCGCATGATGGTTTGGAAAGGATCCCCTCTGAATCCTCCAATTTCCTCCCATTTTTAGCCGGATGTGCGACACATGGAGGGAATAGAAGAATTGGAGGGAATGGAAGAATTCAATGGGAGGGGATCTTATCCCGGTTTGTCTCACTATTACCATTATTCATTTGAGGATTTTTCTTTGATTGATCATGTCTTTGGTAATGTCAGGGTGCTAGCAGATGGTCATATTCCTTGGGCATGTGAGGCCTTTTCAAGATTGCATGGACCTGACCTTGTCCATAACTCCGCCTTGATCAAGTAAGCTGTTCTTCTTTGATTCTAAACTGTGGTCATGTACAATGCAGTTCATCCCTTTAAGTTTTACGCTCCATAGTTCTGGTGAACTTGCCCTTTTTCACATCGAGAAGTTGGCAGGTGTTTTTCTTTTGAAATATAAAATGTAGTCAGAACTCTGGCATGTCCAAAGCTTTTGGAAATATGGAACAAGATGTGAAAAGGATTTATATTTGGAGGGTGTGCGTAAGTGTACACATGCTATGTATTTATGTGTGTATATACATCATATATATTAACTTCAGTCTTTAATTTCTTTTTGATCAATAACATTTGAACCTAAGTTTTAGTTTACTCAATACACTCTTTTATGATAAAGGAAAAATTTTCATAAAAAGATTTCCGGGAGCTTGTGAGCTGTTAGAATGAGTTATAAATTTTTGTGCAAGAATGTGAGGGCTTTTTTTTTTTTTTTTTTGACAAATAACGTAAGAACTTTTTATTAAAGAATAGCCAACCCAAGTACACTGGAAATGTACTATAGTGGCTGAAATTAGTAACCCAAATTACAATGGTCAAGAAGAACAGAGAGGGACAAAGAAGTGCATGAAGGTAAAACTAAGCTCCATTCAAGGGGAGTATGGAAGAAAAAGGACTTTATGGGAGCGTTATATATAATGTTGGTGTTGACTCACTGAGATTGTAAATCAAGGGTTTCTAATGCATAGGAGTCATATTACAGAACCTATTTGTACTGGGCCTCAGCTGCCTGTGATAGATATAGGGAGGGAGGGGTAAAGGGGGAAGGGGGGAGGGACTATGCTTAGGACTCATTTGAGGTCGGAACATCTAAAAGTTAAGACCTAGGTTTTTCATCTTACGGTGATGGTACTTTGCTGCTTCTGCTTTTTCTCCCCCCTTCCCCCCTCAGATGCTTTGCAGCAAGGCAGAAAAGGATCTACAAAACAGATTAGCTGTGTCCAGTAACACTTATTTTGGGAGTTCATAGGAGAATGGAATAGAAAGGAAGGAGAATTTTCTTTTATTTTCCTCTTTATTCAATTCCATTCCTCCCCCTCTACCCCCCTTTCCCAAAAAAAGAAAAAGAAAAAGAAAAAAAAGGACAATTGCAATTAATCCACCGTTGTCAATACTGTACCTGGAGACCATTTTGGTTTTGATTTGAGAAACAAAATATATGTGAATACTAGTGTACTATTTTGGGTTTACCGTAATCAATATATATATATATATATATATATTTTCACCATCACATCAGAAAAATAAATAAAGCAATATGAGAAAAAAAATCACTTCAAAGAATGGATGCCCATGTGTAGACAAGACATGATTGTTGGAGCCAAAAAAAAAAAAAAACTTGATAAAGAAAGGTAAAGAACAAAATAGAAAAACCATAAGACGTGTAAGACTAAGACATGACATCTTGAACAAAACTACAAAAATAAGACTTAGGGAAGACAAAAAGCAAGACAGGGGAAAGAGAGAGAAGACTTAATGTGATTGATAGGTGAAGAAATTGAAAAAGTAAAAAATAACTGATGAGCATAAGAACTGAGGAACTGAGTACTTGTCAATAAGAAGAAGAATAACAATTAAGAGAAAAAAGGAGTGCGGGCTGAGAAGCAGAAGAAACGTTGTCTTGGCTGGAATTGAGTTTACTGGCTGAAACAGTTCATAATTTTAACCGGTACATCTTAGATGGGGTTAAGTATATTCTATTGTTGGTTGGAACTAGAAATTCTGGCCATATCAGCCAGTACAGTATGGAATTAACTAATTTGAATTAATCCCTTTGTGGTTTGGTCCTATCATGATTTAGTTCATGAACTTTTAATTGCTAGATTTGACAACCTGAAGTTTGGATTAAAATTATATCGTTAGGTTTCGTCCAAATTTACAGATTTTGCATTTTGTGGTCAAAACTTTCACTTACAACTTGCTTGTGGTTTGATCACAATCTGCAAGTTTGCTAGTGTTGGGACTCTTGTGAAGAATTTGTATGGTTTGGCATGTTTGGGCCTTCTATCCAGCCATGTCCATGCTTCCTAGCTCAGGTTTCCCTTCATGGGAAATTTCCTAATTTTCAGTAGGATTACATTCTTTGTGAAACTGCCTTAGAGGCAAATCTTTACTCTTTCTCTCATTACTTTCTTGATTCATAATCTTGGTTTTGTTTCCCTCCCAGCATTATGTTCTGGTTGGACCATTATAATACAGTCAAATTCAGAAGTTTATTTCTGTATCTAATTTGGCAATTCATAGAGACTGTCGCTTTCTAATTTGAAAATTCCGGGGAAATCTTCAAAAGGAGCCATCTATTTGCTCATAAATGGAAATTGATAAATGCATAGGGACTGAAATTCTAAACTGGGTTTGTTAATTTTTGTTAGGTTATTTCTTTTATAAAATTATTGGTCCTCCAAACTCTTTGTGCCTCATAACAAATTGATATGATTTTGCCCGTTGCTACACAGACAACAACACATGTTTCTTGTCATCATGTCAATTATTTGGTTGCCAAATGAACATTATATGCACTCGCAGTAAATTACCTTATTTAATAAAAGTTGGGCTTGTCTTTGATTGAGATCTTTGGATAGAATAGAATGGAGGAAAATAATACATGTGGCTGACATTGACTAATCTTGATAAAAATCCATAGCTGACCTCAAAAAATTTGGGACTAAGGCTTTGTTGTTATTGTTATTGCCTTTGATTGTGATAAATGTGTGATGGAAACTAGGGTTTTTGATGTAATCAAACTGACCAAAACAAGGTTTAGATACTTCAGGGATAGATGTTGTAGATTTTGTTTTTTCATTTTTTTTTTTTTTTGAGAATGGAATTTTCTATAATTTTTAAGTGGGGATTTGGGTATTGATATGTTACTAAATAGATCCAGATGTTCAAATATTCTCTTCTGGCTACCCATGTTCTATAAAGCCTATGAGGGAGCTTGTTTCTCAATTTTCATACATCATAAGTGAAAATATTACTAAAATATGATTATTTAGAAGAGCTTTTGGTTACTCTCTTCTCACCCTCATGGCCTCACTCCTCTCCAACTCCATTATTGTTGCATCCTATTCCCTCTCTTGCATTTTTACATACTCTCACCAAGTGATTGTCCTGTTCTTACTCTTTTGTTCGTAAATTTTTCTTTCTTGTATATCTTTCCATATCTTAAACCCCCACAAATGTTCTCTCTAGTTTCTTGTTTCTCACTAATTCTGCTCCTTTCTATGTGTTCCATTTCACCTTCTCGATAAATCTTCTCTTACTCTACTAATATATATATATATATATATATATATATAAAATCACAAATTTGCGCAGTCAACATCTTTGATGAATTTTCTTATAACACAAAGCTTTAGGTTGCTTTTGAAGATTTAAAAGGCTACTCCATTGTGTGTGGTGTACCATTCGGTTAGAGAGAAGCAGTAAGATCTTTGACGGTGTTGAAAGGTTGAATCATGTACTGAAGCAAATGATGTTGAGGTCTGTATACGAGTAAATGACTGTCTAGGGCAACATCCCTTCATCTTCTTTTTTAGACTCTCTAGACCTATTGAGCTTGAGTTTGTAATTCATTACGAGTGGCCAATACTAGTATTGTGTACTTGATCTATTTTCTCTTTTGAATAAAATTATTTTTCTTTTTAAAAAGAACTGGCTTCTAGGTTACTTCATTTTGGTACTGGACTATGTTCTGACCTTCAATGAATTTTGATATCATTAAAGTACTTGCGAGTCCAAAAACAAAACAAAGACTATCAATATGCCAAGGCTGGATGAGATCTTCACATCAATTTTCAACTTGAGGGTGAAATGTTCCCAACAAAATAAGATTAAAAGCAGACCCCATGGCAGAAATTAGATTTAATTATTATCATCTAACATGTAGCTGGTGCCTCACACACTCAACATGGCCATCCGGGCTGTTCCCAATTGAACCAACACTTTTTTACTTACAAAAATAAAAAGATTTATCAGGCATATACCATGGAAATTGCTTTAATATTTTTTCCTTTTTATTTTATTTTATTTATTTTTATTTTTAGGATGAATAGTATAATAGGGATGTTAGATGGTGTTTCTCTCTCTCATAGCTTCCTACATCCTTTAATGTTCTCTCTCTCTCATATTGGCCACATTATAATATCAGAGGGATGTTTCCCTAGACAGTCTAGGGCAACATCTCTCTCTTAGATCTTCTGGGTTTGTGTATTAAAATATTATACAGACCTCTATTCATTCTAGTATAATAGGGATGAATAGTACATGTGGTTGATCCTTGAAAGTGTTTCTCTCTCTCGTATCTTCCTATATCTGTCTGCACTTTTGGCTCTCCCTCGAATTTCATCTGCACTCTAAATCTTCTCCCCTGTTTCCCCAAATAAGAAAGGGGACAAGTTAGTTTGTTACTAAGTTTACCACATACTACAATTTTTTTATGAATGTTCATACGTGCCCCGGCCTTCAGCTTCTGTCATTTAGATGCTTTAACTCTAATCAGATTCTGCTTTTATACTATCGTGTAATAAGTTGAAATATTACATTTATGATGGAAAAATCAGATCTGAAGTATTTACTTATGGCTTGACAGATGTTGGAGATTATTTATGATCAAGCTGTGGAATCATGGTCTCCTTGATGCACGCACAATGAACAATTGTAATGTTTTTCTTGAACAATGCCAAAGCCAGGATTTATGTCCTAAAAGCTGAAGAGATGAATTACATACAAGCAAGTACGAGATGCTCCCTCACTTGTGTTGTAATCTTGATCACTACATTTGTAGCATCTTCTTCATTTTCATTTTTGGGCCATAGCCTACCTGGCTATTGTATTCTTGTAATGTGCCTTGTATAATTCAAAAGATAAAGGAATAATTTTTTCCCCATCATGTAAGACTAATTAATTTAGGCTTATTTAGCCTTGTAGTTAGTTCAGCCTTGAGCCTCGTAGCTCAACTCGCATCACAACATTCAGAGTTCAAATTCTTTCTCACGCAATTATCAAATTATCTAAACAAAAATCCTCAGCCTAGCGGTGACAGGCCTAGCAGGTCGTGGGTAGCCCTTCCTTTCTCACTTTACATGGGACACTGTCCATTTAAGTTTGATAGGGCTTTAACCCTACCGACATTTAAATTTGAAGCTGTCCTGCAGAGGCAGATCATTTGGGAGTTTGCTGGGCATGGTATCTACATAAGCCTTCAATTCCAGTTGGATCTTAATGGAATGATAAGCTATTGTCTTCTAATGCAATCATAATTAGGCCAATGCCTTTTCACCACCTTGAATTTGCAAGGCTGAAAGGAACTCTTAATAATTTCATATTGTTATGATTTTTACAGGGACTCATGCTTGGAATCTCCATCACCAAGAGGGACAACTCACTGTTCGAATTGGAATATCAAAGCTTTAGAGTTTACAGTCTTTAATTGACCAAATTGTTTACTTATAAAATTACAGTTGTACCCAGAACATGTTAAGACTTTGACAGCTGTATCTAAACAAAAAACAAAATAAGCTGCTGAGAAAAAAAAAAAAAAACACCCTTCTGGTCGGCTCTGGGGTTTTTTTGAAATCTTGTTGTCTAGTCTCTAATTAGGTCAGATTCCCTTACATCTTTTCTTTCCTGTTCTTCTCACACCACAAACAGAAGCTTGCGTAGGATTTCGTAAATTTTAGGAGGAATTTCTGCTATTCTACTGTCTGTTAAGTTGTATTCGAGAGAGGTGGACTATGCGTAAGTATATATTTCAATGGGAATAAAGCTTGGTTATTGTAGGGGGCACAAATCAAGCTTTGTGTAAAGTCAGACCTCCGGATCAAGCTTATGAGCTCTAAACAATGAATTTATAGAGAGCAGACTTCTAATTTAGGTTTTTAGACGGTAGATAACACAAAAGTTAGGTTCAATCACAGAACACATGCGTACTTCTCCTACATGGATGAAATATTGCTTCGTATATTAATGCCGAGGACCATCCTTCATCATTTTCCCCTTTCTTCTTCCTTTATCTTTTATAGGCCTGTATCTGTTTCTTCTTTCTTCCACGTGTAGTCCAGGTGTTTATTTTTTGGATACTTGTCCCATCATTCCCCCTTACTCAAATCTCTGGCGGTAAGGGTAAGGTTAAATTTCAATGTTCAGGCGTCACTTCCTCATTAATGCAGCCAGAGAGGTAGGTATAATACCTTTAATGCGGTGGTAGCAGCCTTTTCTCTGATATTTGTCTATCAATTTCTTTTATCCCTTATCCTCGTTCTCTTAGTTATTGTATATAAGGTCCTTAGTATGAGAGTCCTTGAACTGCCAGATCACTAATATTGTCCTCGGCAGCATGCTGCCCAGGACAAGATCATCCTTGGACGTCATGTCTTGTGGTGTTCTGCTCATGTACGGCACATTCCTGTGTCACGTGACATCGTAGGCTAGAGTTATTATGTTCTCGGACCATTTCATGTTGTCAGTTTGGACTTTCCTCTTTGCAGGAGCCTTTAGGCTGGCCCAATACGTGATTTGGGCCCATGAGCACTACAGTTACAAATTTAATTATAATATAAGATTACAAATTTACTTAATATTATTTTATTAAATTTTAATTTTGTCAAAATTATATATATATTTCTTATATTCTCAATATTTACAAAATTTTAAAAAAATCAAAAATTAATATATATGTCATTAATCAATTGTGTAAATTATAAGTTTATATATTCTAAAATTATGCGTAAAAAAATATGTTTGTATGTTATATAATAAATAACATTTGATTAACACAAATTTTGACATGTGTGTTAAAAGCATAATGAATATGCAATACAAGTACAACACTTAAATTTCAAAATATGAAGCATTGTTAAATTTTTTAAAGAAGTTGTTGTAGCTTTAAGCTACAATTAAGTTTGTAGTCAAATTTTATTCTTTCAATTAATGGTATTAAAATTAAAGAATATAATTGTAGAGATAGATGTTGATATGCCGATGCCAAAGAGAAGAAGCACACAAGGAAATCAAATGGCAGGCTTACTTAAATGTTAAGTCTTTTTTTTTTTTTCCCCTTTGTCTTTTCTTTAAGATATGCTATTGAATTACAAAATTTTTGACAGAGGGATAAGTACTCAACGATTACATTTTATGATTACATTTATAATATTATTATATAGCTCCGGTTTTATGAAGTCTTTTTTTAAAAATAAATATTTATACTAAAATATGTTAATTGAACTAAAAATTAAGATTTTTACTATGGAATAAGTTATTAATGGTTACATCTATGATATTATTATATAATATCTAATTAACGAATGCCTTTAAAAAATCAATTAATGGTAGTGAATTTCTATAATTTGTTGAACTAATTAATGGTAGTGAATTTTTATAATTTGTTGAACTAGTAAGTTGTGAATAATGGACAATCACCTCACATGAAATAATAATGTCATTATCATATGCTTTGCCACAATTATAATACTATGACCGATGATGAAAAAAATTTGCGATTACTTCAATCTCAACCCTATACCATTGCGGAAGTACTTTAACTTAGTAGTACGAATTCTTATTTTGTTTCACATATTATCTAGTAGAAATTAGTAATTTGAATCGTAATTCTTCAATGAATACATTGTGCCCACAACAAGAATCCATCAAGGTCTTGGTGGCACAATGACATGCATCGAAGAGTTCACACTAGACTTCCCTTGTTTTTTTTATTAAAAAAAAAACAAAAAAAAAAACCCAATGTGCTTCTGATGACTCCGATCCCAAGAAGACTACCCTTGAAACTACCTCGATTTTCTAAAAAAGTCTGCACCAACTCTATTTCACATGCACCCAAAACCATTTTGTAGTCAAAACTTGGAGTAAATGAATCAGTTCTCTTACATTGTCCTTTTGTTACCAAAACCGTAGACAGAAGTCAAGAAACACTTGCCCATGCCAAACTCTCACTCACTCACTCTCTCTCACTCGTTACACTTGCGATATTGGACCGGTGCAATTCACCTATTTTTTTCACAAAATTTTTGAACTTTTTACTTTAATTTTTAATTTTTTACTTTTTCTTAATCACTTTTAATCAATGATTGAAATTAAAAGTTACTTTTTATAATTATCAATCTCAACTAATAATTGCATCAGGTGCAATATCTTAAGTATTGGCATCTGATTCCTTTAGTCCTCTGACACGTGCAAATAGAATCTTTTAATAATTTTTCTTTGTCGTAAACATAGGTCTGGTCATTAATCATTTATACACGTGTGGATCACCGTACAATTGCTATATTTAGCAAACTTTGTTCGTTCTGTGAAGGTCGATATGCCGTCGTTTTGGTTCTTGTACCTTACCGTGGTCTGAAACGTCCGTTAAGTGTTGCTCCTCTCTGTGATCTCTCGCGTTTGAGTCAGTATGGATTTTGTCTTTGGATGATTGGTTGCCTTTTTAACTGTTTTTATGGACACAGTTATTTAATCAATATACATATATATATATATATGTATGTATGTATGTATGTATGTATGTATTAATTAGTATTAATTAAGTATATTAATGCTCTGTAACAACTTTGAGATCTTTTTTATTTATTTATTTTTAAGTTGAGAAGAAACAACTTTGAGATCAAGTGTGTTATTTTTCATTTAATTGTAATTTTCACCTAATTACAAAAGAAAAAGATTAGAGTTACCATTAACTAATAAGAATTTGGCAACTCAACTGACATTTCTTTATATTTTTAGTGTGTAGGGTTTAAATCTTCTCTCTTTCAAATATCAAATTATATGCATATATATATATATATATATATAGAGAGAGAGAGAGAGAGAGAGAGAGAGAGAGAGAGAGACCAACATAATTTAATTATACTTTTTATACAAAACTTAAGACTCAACTATCTTTTTTCAATTTTACCAAGTTTCTCTGTTTCTAAGAAAGCTTCTTGCTTCTCCTAGACAATAGAATAGTTGTCCCTTCTCTCTGAAGGCGAGTTAGTACTCCTTGAAATAACAAGTTTATTTTAAGGTTTGTTGGGTTTTTCCTTTGTGGGATGGGGAAACACTTGAGTGTTTTTTTTTTGAAGTATATGTTCTCAGACCTCTATTCCTCCTAAGATTCGTTGAATTCTCTATATCATGGAGGATTTGACCTCTAATTGGACTCGTCTCACACTGTCAGATAGAGAGGGGCTGGGCTGTGATCTGAACGAGGATTGTGAAGTGCATGAGTTTATCATAGCAGCTAAATTTCTCACCAAATGTATTCTAAATATCAATTCCATTTCCAAGACCTTTACCCCTCTTTGGTGATCTCAAAATGGTTTTAAGATTTGGAACATGGGTAACAATACAATGCTCTTTGTATTCGACAACAAGGCCGAAGCTGATAAGGTGATCCTTAGCGAACCATGGAGCTTTGACAAACACCTAATTATCATGCAAAGCTATGACAAATTCAAGGCTTTGGAGGAGCTTACTTTTGACGAAACAACATTTTGTGTGCAATGCATGGCATTCCTATCAGAATCATGAACGTTAAGGCAGCTGAAAAAATTTGCGGAGTATAGGGTGTAGTGATACCTACGACAAATCCCAGTGAGAATGAGGGAGGAAGCTTCATACGAATTAGAGTTTCCTTAGATGTTACGGTTCCACCATGTCGAGGTTGCCTAGTGACAGTAGGGGGTAGCGAAAAGATTTAGGTTAGCTTTAAGTACGACAGATTGCTGAATATATGCTACTGGTATGGCTGTCTTGACCACGATGACAAAGATTGCAAGTTGTGGCTGAATAGTGAGGGCTCACTTTTGAAGGAATAGAGGCAATACGGCCCTACTATACGAGTGCGGCCTTTCTCACCATCTTGTAAACAAGTAGTCTTCGTTCCTGGGCTTTACTCGACAAAGAAGTTAGGTTTGAGGCAGCACGTTAATGTTTCAACGGGGGAGAAGAGTCTTCACGAACAAGGTGCTAGACATATCGGAGTTCAAGCTTAGGCGCCGGTGAGGAAGAATCAGTCAGACAATCAAGACCCCATTAATCATAGTCATAACCACGAAAGGAAAGAGGTCCTTGACTTGGTAACGCATGCCTTAATAACGGTAGAATCAGAAAATTTTGTGGGGTTTAGCCAACTACACCCAATCCCGAAACCTACGGAAACCCTAAACCATCAACCATGAGCCTCATTTACCCACTCAATTATTGGTGCAACCCATGATGACATTGATGAGGTGGCACCAAAATAATTCACTACGAACATTACTACCTAGCCATACTGTAACACCCCATCAACCTTAAACACACTTTACAACCCTAATAATATACCTCAGCCACACAATAACCACCCTAATAACTCTCCAACAGTTGGCACCACATCCCCACGTGACACACGTGAGGCATGTCAGTCAGCAAAAATCCCAACACAGTCGCGATGGACTAGGATTGTTAGACAGGTTTCAGTACAACCTGCTACCTAAAGCTGTGACCTTCAGAAATATGGTAAACGTAATCTCCTGCATGATGGGGACCACTTCGAGTAACCTTAAAAAAAAATACAGGTTTCAAGGAGAGGTATGGACAGTCAATTAGAAGTGCTGGAGGCTGAGGTTTAGCCTCACCAGTGACCATGAATCTTTTAGTGTGGAACTGTCGGGAGCTTGGGAACCTTCGAATATGGAAAGAGCTTGGAGAAATAATCCGGAAAAAAGATTCCTCTGTCGTGTTTTTAGCTGAGACATGGGTAGACGAAGTAAGGCTAGAGATTGTACAAAGAAATATTGACTTCGAACACAAGTGGTTAGTTCCTAAAGAAGGGCGAGGTGGGGGTATTGCACTCTTTTGGAAAGCCTCGGCCAACCTTGAAGTGGTGGATTCGTCTAAATACTACATTGACACATTGATTGCGAAGGGTACAAACAACGAATGGAGATTCACAGGTTTCTATGGGGAACTAGATACCTCAAGAAGAATCGAAGCTTGGGATAGCCTTCGATCTTTAAACCACCATTTTGAGGTACCATGGCTTTGCATTGGAGAACGAAATCATTAGGCAAGATGAAAAAGAAAGGAGGAGCAATTTGAAGCAATGGACAGATGCAACTCTTTACGGATGTAATAAAGGAGTGTGGCTTTATGGACCTTGGCTATGTGGGTACCCAATTCACTTGGAGTAAACATTTCACGGATGGGCACTCTTTATGGGAAAGACTTGATTGAGGCTTAGCAAACAATCCTTGGTTCATGAAATTTCAAGTTTCTATTATTACTCATCTCCATTGTAATTCCTCAGATCATTGTCCATTATTACTTAACCTTTCAGGGTTTGAATCACCACCATGTAAGTGACCCTTCAAGTTTGAAGAAATGTGATTTTCGAATGAAAGATGTTTTGAAACCATGGAAGCTTCATGGTCCTCGGTACATGGTGGAGCAAGTGATGACTGCATCTTGAAGCGGGTTGAAACCTGTGGTAAAAATTTAGCTTGGTGGAACAAAAATATCTTTGAGAATGTTAGGAAGGTGTTGGAAAAGAAAAATCTGAATTAGTTCAAGCCGAAAAGGAAGCATTTGTTAGTGGGCTAAATCATAAAATCCGTGACCTAAAGGAGCATATTAATGTACTCCTTGATAGGGAAGCAAGATTGTGGTGTCAACGTTCAAGGGTACTTTGGCTAAAAAATGGTGACAACAACACCAAAATTTTCTACTGCCATTGAAATAAAAGACATAGGAGGAACCTGATCCGTGGGATTAGAGTTGAAACAAACAGCTGGCAGGTCTATTCAGAGCCAATAGCTTCGGTCTTCATCAGGTACTACCAGGACTTGTTCACCACTTCTAGCCCGAACACACATATGGATATTCTTGATCACATCCCAAGTGTAATTACAAAAGATATGAATGCAGCACTCACGGGTATATTCCTAGAATCCGAAGTGGTCACAACACTGAAGCAAATGGCCCCATTGAAAGCTCTAGGTCATGATGGGATGCCTCCTTTGTTCTATCAACACTTTTGGGGCTTAGTGGATAATGATGTTACGAGTTTAGTTTTATCTTGGCTCAATTTAGGTACTCTCTCTCATCCTCTAAACCATAGCTTTATCACCCTTATTCCCAAAACAAAAAACCCCAAACTGGTTCAAGAGTTCTGTCCCATTAGTTTATGCAATGTTCTTTACAAAATTTTCTCAAAAGTTCTAGCTAATAGACTTAAGAAAGTCTTACCCTTAATCATCACTGAACACCAATCTTCCTTTACAAAAAATAGACTTATTACTGATAATATTTTGGTGGCCCTTGAATCTTTGCATTGCATGAAAAACCAAGTCTCAGGAGATACAGGTTTTATGGCGATTAAGCTTGACATGAGCAAAGCTTATGATCGGGTTAAGTGGATGTACCTTGAAAGCATTATGAGAAAAATGGGGTTTTGTGAGCAATGGATTGGGTTAATCATGGCTTGTGTTAAATCAGTGACATATTCGATTCTAGTGAATGGAGAACCCCACGGTTTAATCCATCCAACTAGAGGTATTTGACAAGGCGACCCTTTGTCTCCTATTCTGTTCCTCCTTTGCACTGAAGGACTAAATGACCTCATACAACAGGCGGCAAATAGGGGGGAAATTAAAGGGTTCTCCCTATGTTGAAGGGGACCAAAACTAACCCATCTTTTGTTTGCAGATGATAGCCTAATTTTTTGCAGGGCAATCCAAAGGGAGTGTGGGCATATTTTGGACATCTTGGAAAGATATGAGAAAGTATCAGGGCAAAAAGTCAATAAGAACAAAACAACAATTTTTTTTAGTAAATCTACCACGGGGAGCAACAAACATGAGATCAAAACAGCCTTGGGGTTACAGGAGATAGAACACCATGAGTAATATTTGGGTCTACCATCCTTGGTTGAAAGAAGGAAGAAACAAAGCTTCAACCTCATCAAAGAAAAGATATGGAGAAAATTACAAATTTGGGAAGGAAAACTTTTGTCTCAAGCGGGTTGTGAAGTATTGATTAAGGCGGTTATTCAATCCATCCCAACTTTTGCCATGAGGTGCTTCAAATTACCATTGGGGCTTTGCCATGATATTGAAGCCTTGATAAAGAAAATTTGGTGGGGACAAAAGGGGGAGAGAAGGAAAATTTATTGATTGAATTGAGAAGAATTGACAAAATCCAAACTTGAAGGGGTTATGGGGTTTAGAGACTTGGCTTTGTTTAATGATTTACTTTTGGCGAAGCAAGCGTGATGACTCTTGAAAAACCAACTCTCTGTTTTATAATGTCTTCATGGCTCGATTTTTCCCAAAGTGTACGATCATGGAAGCTAATATTCTAAGGGGGGGGGGGAGGGGTCGTATGCATGGAGTATTATTTTACATGGGAGGGATGTGCTAGTAAGGGGTTGTAGATGGAGAATAGGAAATGGGAAAATAGTGGGCATATGGGGGAGTAATTGGCTTCCAAGGCAGCAAGCTTCATAGGTTCTTTCTCAAATTTGTGAAACTTTGGCCGAGGCAAGAGTCGAGATTCTTATTGATAGTGAACCAAGGAAGTGGAATCATAGCATAATTGAGGGTATAATTGTTCAGAAGGAGGCGGAGTTAACCAAGAATTTACCATTACCAATTGAGGAATGCAAGGATACTCTTTTCAGGCCTTTCACACACAACGGGGTGTATAATAGTAAATTCGGGTATCGGTTTCTCAAAGTAGAGGAGGATCCCAACGAGGCTACGGAATGGGTTGCTTTAGATGAGGCACTTTGGAAGGGTGTCTGATCTTTGCAAATCCCAAACAAAATGAGAAATTTGTTATGGAGAGCCTGCCAAAATTCTTTACCCACTAAATAGAACTTGGTTCGCCGCATAATCATTGATAACCCCCTCTGCGATAGATGCAAGTAGGAACTTGAGACTCCCCTTCACGCCCTCTGGTCATGTAGTTAATTGGATGTCGTATGGGAAGATGAGTCGTCCTAGGCTTGTCAAAAATCCAATGCGTTCATGGACTTCAAAGAATTACTGTTGTGGATGATTACTACGCAGCAAAACATAGAGTTTTTCTCGATCACGGTTTGGACAATATGGACACACTGGAACCGAGTCTGAACTTACCAACCTTGTTGCATTCCCAATTAGCTCACTCACATGGCCAAAGAACTCCCATCGGAATTCGAGGCGGTACAACAGCCTTCCCTACCACAGTCCACATCGATCCATGCTCGTTGGAGAGCTCCTATCTTGGACATGGTGAAGGTCAATTTTGATAGTGCACTATTCAGTAGCTAGGGAACAAAAATTAGGGATTAGAGTTGTTATACGCGACGCACAAGGAGCTATTTTGGCCTCTCTATCCAGGGTCCTATGCCAAACATACTCACCATTTGAAGTTGAGGGTCTAGCAGTAGCTGCGGCCCTGAAGCTAGCTTCAGACTTGGGATTCCAAGAAGTCATTTTGGAGGGGGATTGTTAGGTTCTCATGCATGCCTCAAACAAGATAGCCCCTTCTTGTCACCAGATGGTATAATACTTGATGTTGTGAGGTCACAAGCTAGATGTTTCAATGAATTACACTACTCTCATGTTAAGAGAGAGGGTAATATAGTTGCTCATGGTTTAGCTTGTTTTGCTTTAAATGTTTCAGATTATAGTGTGTGGATGGAGAATGTTTCACCACAGTTTCATTCTTTTGTTTTAGCAAATTTTGCTGTCTTCATTGAATAAAATGCATTACGTTGGTTCTCACCAAAAAAAGAAAAAAAAAATTATATATACACACACACACTTGCATTACTAATGTTTTAAAAATTGAACCATTCAAAGAATTAAAAAAAGAAAAATGTTCAAAGTTTTTAAGGTTGAATAGTGGTTCGAAAAGAAGTTGAAAAGATGTCATAATTCATTAAAATATAAAATAAAGATATAAAATTTGTAAATATTAGCAAATTAACTAAAAAAAAATATTTGAAGAACAATTTATACTATTTCAAATAAATTTTCATAATTTTTATAAGGATAATATAATCAGGATTACCATCTCCACTTACTGCCTTGATCCGTTTCTGAGGAAAATCCTCTATTCCTCTATTGCACGCATCAACTGAAACATCCACCACATCTCTTTACAAAGATAATTTTTTTTTTTTTAAGTCGAAAGCATTTTTAAAATAAATTCATAAATAACACGTTAACATGCAAAAACATATTTCATAAATCACAAATAAATTTAAGGAAGAACCTAAAGTTGGTAAAATAGACAATTTTCAAATGTAAAAAACCGACTTGATCAATAACCAGGTTCACAATTAACCCGATCATACCAAACGGTTCTGCAGTTTGGCTTTGAAAACTTTGGTTACTATAAATTTGATTATAAAATTTTACAAATAGACATAACAATCAATGATTGTAATTATTATCACGCACTCTTGGCGTGATGGTCACTTCATAAATATAAGTGTTTATGGGATGTGGGTTGTGAGGGGCAAGGGTCGGAATTCAAGTCTCTAGAAGAGAGCTTTACACACATATACACTTAGAATATGTTAGAGTAGAATTTTTATCTCGTATAAAAAAATGATTATAATTGGTTACACATCACAATATAATAAATAAAATTTTGAATTACTTTATTAGTTTGTATTTAAAAGCTGACATACTTATGAGACATGTTATTTTGTAAACGTACCAAATCGAACCTTTGTAACACATTGTTGTTGTGGCTTTGTATTTGTGTGTGTATATATAAATTTTTTTTTGATCAATTAAAAAGATGACTCATATGACACAGTATCATTGCCTAGGCTCACTTAAACCCGAATTCTATGGCATGAGACCACTAAAACTGCTTGTGGCTTTATATATATAAAGTTATGTAAAGTATTTTGTTCATGTCACACTTTCCAATACCTTTTTATTTATTAAGTAATTTGTTACAATTAATCTATGAAGAGTAATGCTAGATATGCAAACTATTGTACAAATCTTTTTACAAACTGTTAATGTGGTGAATAATTATTAGTACATGAAAATGTGATGTTAATGATGGGCCTAGATAAACAGGTAAAAAGTTGGCCACAATATCAGTTTGTAAAAATGTTGTAAAATAATTTGTGTTTGTAATATTACTCATATATGAATAGATCATAATTTTTCTTCATGCCGATCATGCTTGTTAAGTATTAAGTTAATTGAAGATGAAGAATTAGGTTATCAATTAATTTCTCAGAATTTTATTTTTAATCATTTTGAAATATACTAAATGTACGAGTTTATGAATTAGATAATAAATTATAATCAATTTGAAATTCAAACTTATATATAAGTTGAATACAGAGAATATATAATATAACAATGCATCTGATAAAATATTCATCGAGCTAGGATATACTAATATTACTTGCATTAAACATTACGTGTAGTGAAAGTAAAGTAACCCTAAAGTTAGTCTTGGGGTTTTTCCATAAATATATATATATATATATATATATATTCCAATGGGTTTATTGCAACACACAAGTTTTATCTAATAATGATGTGGCCATTTAACGATTTTGGTATCCTTCCAATTTTCTCTAATTAATCTATTTATTTTCTATTCTAATAAGTTTTTTAATGCTCTATTTTTTTTTTTATAGAAAATTTTGTGTAAAGATAGTTTTTCGTATTTTTCAGTGTTTGGTATTATTAGAAAAAATGAGTCAAGGCAAAACTATCTTTGATCAACAGAAAAAGTATATATAACTTATTTTTAGAAATTGTTTTCTACTATTTAAACTAAACTAAATAAGAAAAATTAGAAGATTATTTTTTAATTCATTTAAAGTTGTTACTATACATAGAAAAATTATATAATTTTATAGAAAATACTTTTTGTAAAACGACTCACTTTCTAGAAAGCCGAAACAATCATACAGTAATTCATCTCTACATTCCCAATTCTAATAATTATTCTACTAGTTATGTCTTACCTTTTGTACACAAACAGCTTTTTAAACTCTAAAATTTGTTTCTCAAAAAAAAAAAAAATCTCAAATTTAAAATAGGAGATATGACTGTTTGATGAAATCTCAACATAAATGTTAAATGGGTGGCTATGATCCTATCAGTACAAGATTGACCTTAATTAATTACTGCACGTGCATATGGATCTGTCTATGATGAAAAATTACTGTATGCCCTCATTCAATTCCTGAAGTTCATCTTCAGTAACATTGACCAAAACCAAATAATGCCAACTAAATAGACAGTGGAGAATTATCATCAACAGCATCAACAACAACAAAAGAAAGAAAAAGAAAAAGAAAGTGAGAGTGAAGATTTTTATCGGCGTGCTGGAGCAAAATCCGCAGAACTTTGGTGATTGGTCACGAAATTTCGATACTAGAAGATTTCTAATTGCTTCTCTACCAGATATTCTGGCTTATACATATCTATCCTATATCAGATCTCTGCAGATATAGGGCGATTTCATGCATGGATTCTGCAAAGAGCATCCATCTTTTTTAGTGTTGACGTTTCAAGCATGGTTAGATGAGGTGAATATTGTTTTATTACAGTCACCAAAAGAAGCCAAAGTTAATATTGTAAAGTTCAAAAGCATATCACTTTGCAAGAATATGGCCAACTCCACCTGGCTAAGTTGCTATCCATGGCTTCAACAAGTGGCAGACTGTGGTGACCAATGTCTTCCCAAATGGCAAAGAAAGCATGCAAGCATGCCATGCCCATTACAGGGAACCCCATTAAACGTCCGTTACCGTTAGATGAAAGGCCCATTGCCAAGCTCAGAAAGTAACTCATAATGGTTAACTTTTAACTCAAGCTGAGTTCAATTCTTATCCCTATAAATAAATGCACTATTTCCTCACCTTCCCACAATTCAATGCTCTTTCTCTAACGCTCTCTGCGTCTGGATTTCTCTTCAAGTAATGGATCCGCTAGCTGTTTCACTTCTTTCCCAACTTCCTTTCTTCAGCTTTGCAATCAGAAACATTTATCTCTAGGCATCAAATTGACAATAATCAGAGGTATTATGAAGAGACTAAAAGCTTCACAGATTTTTATCATATTCCATCTAATTATATTTCAATTTTCTTCTTAATCTTCCTTGCAATTTGTATATCATCACAGCCCATCATTCTCATGCATTAAACTTGAATTACATATACAACTTAAATCCCTTTAGAATTCATAAAATATCATAGAAATTAAAAACATCCTTATAATTTTTTTTTCTTATATAAACCCTACAAATCTTTTGCATGTACGCATGCAATTTGTGTAAATTGACATCTTTCCCTTGTTACTATTTTGCCTTATTATAACAAACATGTTGAAAGGCATAAATCCCAGCATCTACGGATTCTCCGAACACCAATTTTCCAGCCTCGTGCCTCCGGAATTCAACAACACCATCAACAACGATCACATCGACGAAGCTATCTTCGGCTCCGATGAGTTCCGAATGTACGCCTATAAGATAAAACGGTGTCCGAGAATGCGAAACCACGACTGGACCGAGTGCCCCTATGCTCACCGCGGCGAAAAGGCTCAGCGCCGCGACCCTCGTAAGTTTAGCTACTCCGCCGTTGCATGCTCGGCCTTCCGAACAGGCAAGTGTCTCAAGGGTGACACCTGTGAGTTCGCGCATGGAGTCTTCGAGTATTGGCTTCACCCAGATAGGTATCGCACGCGTGCATGCAATGCTGGGCGTTATTGCCAACGTAAGGTATGTTTTTTTGCGCACACGCCTGAACAGTTACGGTCTGAGACTAAATACAAGTGCCATTACACGTACCGACCAAGAATGATCAACGGCGGAGATGGGGTTCGCGATGGATCAAACGGCCAGGAGGATGCCACCACGCCGCCTTTGCCTTTGATCGTGCCGGTTCAGTTGGAGAAGAAGCATGTTGTTGAGAGCTGTTGCTGTGATGGGGTTTCGGAGTTTTTGAAGAGTTTGAGAGGTTTGAAGATAAGGGATGTTGAGGATAATTGGGAATCATCGGAGTCAGATTTGCCTCAGATCGATTGGATTTCAGAGTTGGTGCAGTAAATATATATAAATATATGTGCATGTGTGAGAGATCTAATGAGAGTAGATTTCACTATTTCAGAGAGATGTTTAACCGGGGAGTAAATATATGTATGTGTGGTAAATTAATTTCTTACGTTTTGGTTGAAGATTGTTTAATATGTGAGTGTCCGCAAGGACTTCTTTTAATTTCCCTGTAATTTGTACATTTTGTTTTTTGATATTATTTATAATTAAGTATCTATGTTTTCCTTGGGTTGTATTGTTTTAAAGTTTCTAATTGTTCTTCCTTAATATGTGTTGCCAGGAATGCATAATGGAAGATTACTGTTCTGTTGTCATATATCTGGGTGAAAATCAATCTAAACTCCTCTTTATATATTTGGATCCAAATTAATGAAACTGCTGTAAATTGTATTCTCTCCCATTGTTAATTAATTTTAGGTAAACTTACAGTGTTCAACCTCTAAACTTAGCATGTCATCAATTTTCATCTTATAGTTTAAAGTTTAATTTGGCAATCAAATGCCAAGAGCATGTATAGGTTAATTGGTTAGCACCTCTTGATATTTTCAATGAAAATATCTTATAGTTAAATTCTTTGATCCCAACTATCGGTGTTTCTAAATAAAATATTGGCAAAAAGAAATTGTGGAATGACAACAACCATCTAATGCTAAAGTTATTGATCTATACCTCACTTATGAGTAACATAAGAAGAACAAAATACCGAAGAGGAAATAGTGACTAGAGCTTTATATACTACCAAAATATTGTATAATTATCCTCTTTTAGAGATATAAACATATTGAAGTAGTTGCCAATGATCATTGGCTTAAACTTTTGATACATATTTCCAAATTACTAACTTTAAAGTGTGACAACAACTTAAAACTTCACTTTATATCAATGGCGGAGGAGGGGTGTGCATGGGTCGGGTTAGGTCGGGTTGAGAGAATTTTTTGACTCAATCCACCATGGTGGGTCAAAAAAAATTTGACCCAACCCGACCCATCACATATGTCCAATCCAACTCAACCCAACCCAACCCACATGGGTCGGGTTGAACCTATGGGTTAGACTTTTTTTTATTATTAAATTGAACTTATATTTTTTTTATTAATTATATAATATATTTAAATATATATTAAAGAAAGTAATATGATTTTAGATTATATATGTTTGTAGGATTTTATTTTATATTATATAATATATTTTATATTATATATTACTAGGTTTTAACTTAAAAAAAAAATTTATTAAATATATAATATATTTTAAATATATATTAAAATATGGGTGGGTCGGGTCGGGTTTGGCGGGTTTGTAATTTTATGACTCAAACCCAACCCGACCTGCTACAAAAAAAATTTATAACCCAACCCAACCCAACCCAACCCACCAAGCCCTAAAAACCGACCCAACCTGGCGGGTTGGGTCATGTCTGGTCAGGTTTGGCGGGTCAGTGGGTTTTCTGCACACCCCTAGGCGGAGCTAAAATTTTGGTTGAAAGGTGGAAAAATTAAAAGATATTATTTAAAGTTAAATTAATCTAAAATATATTAATCGATAATAATAACAAAATAGATAAACAGTTGTAAGAAAATAAATATATTTCATATCATTACAGTAAATTAAAAAAAAAAAAAAACCAATTCATACTACAAAATCTACAATAAAAAGTTTACAAACTGATGTGGCAAAAATGTGATTAGTGTTACTTAAATAATATATAATGAATAAATGTTTGAAATTATTTTTTGTAATTGGTGAAATACCAAATTGGTATATCACTCAACAATAACCAATTCATACTACAAAATCTTCAAGTTGGTATATCTCTAACATTACTCAACAATAAAATATTGTAAAAAGTATCATTAATAGTGAACATGGTGAAAAAAATATATATAAAAGAAAAAAGAAAAAAATTGTGAAACAAGTGTCAAACTTGGACAAGACAAAAGCTACTTACATGAATAGTAAAGTAGGTGAAAAGGTCATACGGTTTTATGTTTGAGAAAACTTTTTTTTACTTTCTTTTTCCTATGTCAAAATCACTTCCAAGTTTCAACCAAGCTGGAGTCATTTTTTAGTCTTTTTTTTTTCTTTTTCTTTCTATGCCCGTGAGTAACTACTTAAGAATTAAGATTACATGCATATACATGACAATTTTAGGACTTTTTCCTTCTATGCCCGTGAGTAACTACTTAAGAGTTAAGATTACATGCATATACATGACAATTTTAGGACTTTTTCTTTCTATGCCCGTGAGTAACTACTTAAGAATTAAGATTACATGCATATACATGATAATAATAACAAATAAATAAATAAACATGAACAAGTTACATTTTATACCTAACAATATCCTTAAACAAATTTTGAAGAGTTAACAAAATATAAAAATAGCTATCAATAGTATTTAAATTGTATATATATATATATATATATATATGAATTATATTATACATTTTATTATCTTTAAGTATATCAATGCATATTTATGGAGTTATAAGCTAGTTTATCCTCCCCCTGCTTTGTATAATCTTACCAAGAAGTCTATTGATACTGAATACTTTACCAAAAATTTTCACACCCTCCTTTGTATTTTTGTGTTACGGTGGGCCAGTCAGGTGAAGTGGCAATGCTATGTAGAAGAAGGCGTGGAAAATTCAAAATTCAATGAAGAAATCAGTGCCCCTAATCGTATAGAAACCATGAAAAAGGATTTTTGGCCAATTGCACTTTGGTTTTATTGTAACTTCTCTTGTGGTGGATATATATCTGGGCTTCAAACTTCGACATCATCATTCTTCACTTAGCAAAAAATTTAAACTAAACTGGAAATCTAAAGTATTTTTCAATTGAGAAACTTATCATTAGAGTTTTTCTTTCTCGACAATCAACTACGTCCTTATATTATTTTAAAAAATCTTTTTAGGTTTTTAAGTATTAATTTAGTAACTTAAATAAAGAGTTTAAAATTTCGATAATATCGTTTCCCAAACTTTCTCTCTATTTTATTTTACCACTTCCATTTGGACCATTCCTTTCTCTCTGTCTCTTTATCTCTCTCTCTCTCTCTCATAAAAATTTATAACTACAATTTTTTTTATACTCCATCAACATCTACTCTCAAATTTATCTCGAAAACATTTTATCTTGTTTATATGCACAAAAAATCATTAATATTTTATATAGACCTGGTGACAACATAGATTGGTTGGCAGCAATGTTAAAGGAGTGATGGTGAGGACAAAAATAACGATGGTATGATACAATGATATAACATTAAGCACACAATATCAAATTCTAACGTCCATTGCATTTGAACATCGAGAGTTCTTCTTTTCTTTTCTTTTTTTTTTTTTGGAACGGATCCAATGTTGGTTTGATGGAAGAAAAAGACAATTTCTCAGTGAGCCAAGGCTGGATTTGGTTCTGATACCATATAAAATTTTTTGAGTGAATTATTTAAAAAACAATAAGTTGAAGCAAGATTTTAACATGATACTACAGTTTACATTCACAATGGAAAGTCCTAATTAAACAGTTGCATATTTGATAAAATCTTCTAGAACATTGACAGTTTAAGAAATTAGTTAGTGCCACAACCGTTCCTTCTTAGTGCGGTGGTCACTCTACAAGTATAAATTCTTGTGGGGGACAAGAGCTGGAGTTCAAGTCTCTAGGAGGAAGCTTTACGCACATCTATACTTAGATTATGCTAGTATAGAAATTCTATTTTGTATAAAAAAAAAAAAAAATTTAGTTGGTGCCTGGTTTAGGGAATTTATATTATATTTTACTATCCAAATTCCTTGGAATGTGATACTTGAAAATGTAGCTATGCTCATGTTTGATTTGAATAGAAATCTAATACGATTTTTGAGAATATTAGATTATCATTCTTAAGAATCTAATAGTAACTATTGATTTTTTCCAAAACATTCTTAAATTCATACAAAATTTCAAAAGTGTTTTTCATATATAGTTTTTAAATTTATTTTTAAAAATATAATGAGAAAAATAATATAAAATATAACATAACAAGAAGAAGATACAGAAGAAATACATAGTGGTGGAGCAAGAATTTTTTTTCAAGGGGACCAAGCTATATATATATATATATATATATAAATCCTAAGAAAAACACACACACACACATTATATTTATATTTCTTATATGTTAGGTTCTAAAGATTTAGATTTAAACATTTAGAATTAACATTTGTATTGTGTTGGCAAACCGAAAACAAAACATGTCTAGTCTAGGTTTTTAGGCAATGCTTAAAAGTGGTTGTTTCAAGGTTTAAGTCCAATCGAATGCAGAAAAGAGAGTGTGGTTCTGCCTTGCTCAACTGATCAAAAATTAGGCTCGACCAATCAAAAATTGCAGGTCCATTTTTTTTTCTGCAAAATTTTAAATAGGCCCAAGCCCGCGAAAACGTTTAGGGTTTCTTCTAAACTTCTCCACATATAAAAAGAAAACCCTACCTATGTTTTGAAGTGATCAGAGAAGACTTGTGTGTTACTCTTTGTGAGATCCGAGAGGTTTTGTACTTTCTAATTACGCAAGAATCTACCAGAGCTAAAACTTCAATCAAGTATTTGGAAGAACATAGTTGCTACATCAAGATCATTACTGAAGTTGATCTTGACAAGCCACAAACGCGTTGACCACTTGTGATAACTTAGATTAATTAATTAGCCCAGTTCTTAATTAATCAAATTAACATGCAATATCACGTGGTAGCACAAACAAATCACCAAACTAAGTAATGCAGCAGAAAATAAATGACACGGTGATTTGTTCACGAATGGGGAAAACCCTTACAGCAAAAACCCCACCGGGTGATTTAAGGTCACCACTCCCGAAACTCCACTATTATCACAACAAGCAGTTACAAGTAAGGAATCCCAAGTACCTCACCAACCTACAGTTGAACTCTTACCCCAATACCCAATTGGACTTGTTCTGTAGTGACAGTTTCTCCTTTCAATGCACGGCTCCCAAGTACGTGACTAACCAGATGTGCGGATCCCAGTACGCGACTTCAAATACCAACTAGAGAGAGAGAGAGTTGGCTGCAAAGTTCTTCAAATCATCAAGGATGAACTAGGGCACGAACTTTGTCTTTCTGATCACAAATTGCATGAACAACAAGTTCTCAAAGAATGTGCAACTTGTATCTTGTGATCTCTCTTGTTGACGGCCCTTAAAATAATCCTTTTATATGTCTAGGGTTAGGAGAAAAGAAGTCCCAAAGACACACTCACGGATTAGACTTGAAACAGACCTGGAAATCTGTTTTCTTTAATTCTCGACAGATAGAGGTGTCGAGAGGTGTCGAGATAGCTGTCGAGGCTCGGGCAAAACAGCTCTTTTAAAGCTCGATAGATGCATCTGTCGAGGTATGTGTCGAGCTTTAAAAACTTGCACTTCCTAGCTTGTTTCTTGGACAGACTTTGACGGCTTCAACACTTAATCTTGAACCACTGTTTCTTGAAGTGTTAAACTCATCCTAAATCTACCCAATTACAAGTAAAGTGCGTTTTGTCTAAGGATAAGCCAATTACATAAAATAACGACATATGTTCACAGACTTGAACTACATATGTCCTAACAGATCTGAAACATTTGAGTGGGATCTCAAAGTCACAAGCAAGGCGGCTTGTGTTGGTGTAAATCCAAGAAGCGAAAGAGTTCGTGGATTCGAAGCTTCCACGTGGTTGTGTTAGTAAGTTACTGCATGAGGTAGCAATAAATTTAGGGTTAAATCTGATTGTAAAAATTTCAATTCTTTTATAGTGGATTTACTTTACCTTGAAAATAGATAAGTCAAATCCTCTTCAGGTTTTTTACCTTGAAATGGTTAGTTTCATTGGTTTTACTGGGTTATTATATCGTGGTATTATTTACTTTTCCGCATCTTTGCATGATATGATTTATTTGTGTTTAACATAGATTTGAAATTTAATCTAAGTAATTACTTGGTTAATAAAATAGGTTAAACAATCTGTTTAAGGGATCTTAATGAACAAACAAGTGGTATCAGAGCAGGTTAGCTCTTTTTCTTAGTTTTCTTAACCTAGAATTGATTCTTGACCCCTGTTGTCATGGAACACGGTCACTTTCTTGTGATTCCCCCACACTTTGATGGAATTAACTATGCTCACTGGAAAGTTAGGATGAAAGCCTTTATGAAGTCTAATAATGAGAGAGTGTGGCTGTCTGTTGAGAACGGTTGGGAAAGACCAACCACTGCTATTAGCAAATGGACTACTTCCTAAAAGGAAGCAGCAACGTTTTATAGTAAGACTATGAATGCAATATTCAATGCTATTTCCATAGAAGAATTGAAGAGGATCTCAAATGTGGAGGTTGCTTACATTGCTTGGAACATCTTGCAAATAGTGCATGAAGGCACTAAGGAAGTAAAAATCAATAAATTGCAGCAGTTGACATCTAGATTTGAAAGTATGAAAATGTCTGATGATGAATCTTTTGATGAATTCTATGCTAAGTTGAATGATATTGTCAATTCTGCTTTTAATTTGGGTGAAGTATACGATCAACCAAAAATTGTTAGGAAAATTCTTAGATTGTTGACTGAGGAGTTTAGACCTAAAGTGACTGCCACAATTGAAAGAAAAGATGTTGACCCTATCCCTGCAGGTGAACTTATAGGATTTCTTCAATCTTATGAATCTGACTTACCAAAAACAAATAAATTCAAATCTATGGCCTTAAAATCTGTTGATGATGTTGATGATTGTGGATTTGATGATAAACTCTCATTTACTGAGATTGCTTATCTTGCTAAGAACTTTTGAAATTTTCTGAGAAATAATAATAGGAGGGTAAGAAATAGAAACAATGTTGATATTAAGAATATGAAGAAGAATGACATTGCTAAAAACAACAATGTTGAAAAATCAAAAGATAAAGTAGGTCAATCTTCCACTAGTTCTTTAGGACAATAGTGTTATGGTTATTAGGGTTATGGTCATCTGAAATCTGAGTGTTCAACTTTCTTGAGATCAAGAGGTAAAGCTGTGGTTGTTACTTTGAGTGATGAAGAAGTTTCTGATCATGAGTCTAAAAGTGATCAAGAAGGAACTTCATGGCCTTCATTACTACTGCTATAGTAAGTGAAATAGAGACTGCTGATGAGAATCTTTCTCATGGGGAACTCTCTAAGAATGCAGATTTGCAAGAAGCTTACAACAAGCTTTGCAAGATAGCAGCTAAAGATGCTATAAGTATTGAATCAGGATTGAAAAAGATAAACACTCCTAAACAAGAAAAGAAGAATTTGCTGTTTAAGTTGTTTGATGCCAATGATGTCTTGAACTCTGTTAAGATTGAGAACATGTCTTTGCTTGAAAAGGTTAAAAGTTTAGAATTAAAATTATTTGTTGCTAGAGAACAAATAGATAGAACTTCTACCTCTAAACTAGATGAGATATTGCATGTTCAAAAGTCTGTTTCTGATAAGACATGTTTAGGGTTTGTTGAGAGTGGATCTACTTCTATAGTAAATCCTCCTAAGTTTGTACCTACTACATCATCTTCTGTTGTTCATCCAACTCTTTTTGAAGTTAAGGCACATAAGGATGTAGTTTTAGCGTCTAGAAGAATTAGGGTAGATCTGAGTGAGTCTAAAACTAAGAATCTCAATCAATCTGGAAGCAAAACCACAAACCTCAGTGGTTTTGTCACTTTTGTGGTGAAGCTAGGCATATGAGACCAAATTACTTTAAGTTGCAAGCTTTAAAGCAGACACTCAAACAAAAAGTGCTTGTGCCTAAAGCACAAGATCTTGTGGCATTTATTCATGAGTTGGTAAATGTTCTTAACCTTTATACTAATACTGGAGCTGAAAGTAGGGCCAATACCAATAGAAATCCCAACTCCAAGTTTGCATCTAAAAGGGTCTAAATGCAAAAGACTTAGCCTTAGTGAGTCTGTCTGACATGGTCCTTATGTTAATTCTTTTTATTCCTTGTGACCAAATTGTTTTTCTTTAGGTTTGCATTTGCATAACATTCATACATTGCATTCTAGGTTTGTTTTGTGTTGTTTTTCAAATTTTTTAAAAAAATAAAAAAAAAATAGAAAAAAAAAATTGTATTATACATTTTCAAGATGTGTAATTGAGGTTGGCCTATGAAATTTACATTTCATGATTGTGTACTTTGTTTAGCTTTGATGGGCTTTATTTTTCTGAACTTTGCTAGTTTGTGCTATGTAGTGCTTGTATTGCGTGAGTTGTTTATGGTTTTCAAACATATGTTCTTGATTTTGAAGTCATATCTTTTGATTATAAGGACTAAAAAATCCTAGGAGAAATGCATAAATAACCATCTCATTACTGTTACTCACCAATCATGAACACCTGTATGCAAATCACAAAAGCCATGCTCGGTAAGGTGTAGTACTTGCACAATATAATACTTGAGGTGTTACTGTATATTAGTTAAAAGAAGCAAGAAGCAAAATGAAAAACAAAAAAAAGAAAAATATGCTTCAAAAGAAAAAGAAAAGGCCAGATAAAAAAAAATTTACATGACTGCAAGGGTGTTTTCTAGGAGATGTAAGAGTTATATGAAATAACTCTTTAGGTGATAGTCACTTTCAAACTTATGTGATGAATAATGTAGAAAGTGTTTTTATTCTTTGTTTACATATCACCTTATGTGTATCTTATACACTTACTAGTCGCACACACCACAAGCAAAATTTTGTTAAATTTGGTACATGTCATCGTGTGTTAAGTTTTGTGGTCTTCCAAAGTTAAACCTTTCCATGTGTTTTATGCATTTTGGGGAGCGAGGAAAGAAAAGATTGAAGAAATTTGATAAAGTTTGAATTTTTCTTTGAAAAGTTTGGTTTTGAAAATCATTTGAAGTCATGAACATACATGTCAAATCATAAAAATAGTTTTCAAATGATTCTGCAGAAAACTTTTTCCAAAATGTTTCAAATTTCTGTTCCTTTAGTATTTGACTGATCAAATCTATTTTTTGACCAATCAAAATGTGTAGAAGAAAAACAGGATTTTTAATTCAAAGCTTTGGGTCCCTTCGATTCCTACTCGATTCCTTTCGATCAGTCGAGCATGTTTTCAAGTAAAATTCGATTCCTGCCTGATTTCTCTCGGCCGATCGGATCTCGATTTTTAAAAACATATAGGAATTAGATTTAACTTTTTCAAAAGCTCTTTGTATTTCTCTCCGTTTCCTCTCTCGATCCCTTCTCACAAAAAAATTTTTGTTGTTTTTTTTCTTGGTCAAAGCTTCAATGTTTTTCTTCAAAACTCTAAGGTAAGTCACTTTGCCCTTTCTTTTTCATCAAATTACATGATTTCATGCATTTTTCTAGGACTTTTGCACTATTTAAATTTTGGGGTTTTTGATGTTTATGAGATTTTTTTTATCAAATCTGAACCATGGTTTTTTGTTTCTGCATCACATAAACATGATTCACATGCATTAATTTCAAAATTTTTGTGGTTGATAAAGAATTTCAAAACTAGGGTTCTAAGTTCTTGATATATTGGGGATTTTGAGAAATTGGACAAAATTGAATGAAATTGGCTTGTGTTATTGATAGATTGAGTGATTATAACATGTTTTATGCTTGTTATATTGTTCAATTGAACAATATAAGTTTTTTTTTTTTTTTTTTTTTTAATTTAGGTTTTATAAAATTGGGAATTTTCTAAAATTCTTAATTTCATTTGTCAATTTTCAAAATTTTGATGAAATTACTCTGTTTTTAGAGCCTTAAAGCATGCATCATATGTTTTTCAATGTCATGCATCATAGTTTTTCAAATTGCATGTTATCTTGTCTCTAACCCTTCTTAATGCAGTCTACCCTTGGTTTGTGTTATGTTTTCTCTATTTTTGTCTTTAGTTATGGCTACTAAGGTTGGTAGGAAGTTCAAATCTAGTGCAAATAGGAACCCTGGTTCTTCCTCATCTGGTTCAGCCCTAGGTGATAGAAAGCGTTTTCTGTTTGCTAAATGTAAGGAAACGTATGAGACCTTAACTAAGTATAGGTTTATTTGGAGTGAGAGAGAAATAGTTTTGAGTGAGCTAGATCCTTCCATCCGTAGGAACTTTGTGTCTAGGAACTGGGTTTCTTTATGTGAGGTGTCTGATCCTCCTCCCGTAGCTTTGATTAGAGAATTTTACTCTAACCTCTCTGTATATTCTGAGGTCACAAGTGGTCATTACTTGACTTCCTAGATTAGAGGTCAAGAGTTCACAATCTTTAAACAAACTGTATCTGAAGTTTTAGGTGTACCCATAGTTAGTTAACCCATATACACATACACTGAGTTTCCAGCTGTTGATGACATGATGTCACTTTATTGTGGTCATCTTGTTTCTTGGGGTTCTGAACCAAGAATAAATTCTTGTGAATTCACTGAGATTAACTCTTTATATTTAAGGATTACTTGTTATAACATCTATCCCATTTCATATGTTTATACCGTTCCTATAGATAGATGTGCTTTTCTTTATGCTTTTATTGCTGATGGTTCCATGTGTTTTCCTCCCATGTTTATTCAAACCATTTTTGATATCTATAAGAGTAAGAGTAAGAGTCAGAAGTTGTTTTTCCCTATGCTTATTTTTAGGATTTTGAGGTTTTTAGGGTTGTTAGAGTTTCCTCTCTCAGAGGTAGTACATATCATTGCCCCCATAGGAGCTACCTATCTTAGACAGCGATAGGCACAGATGAAGAGTGCTGAGCCAAGCATTGGGTCATCTAAGAGATCATGAGGAGTAACTAGCTACCACTACAGCTCCTGCTTCCGGTACTATGCCTATTGCTGAGGAGACACTTGTGGATTCGATTGCCGCTGTGGATCCTTCTGGTGGTGCTGAGGGCGTTGATCCTACAGTTGCTCCTCCTTTATCACTCCATGCCATGATGGAGTCCTTCATGACTACATAGGTTGCTCATGGACAGCTTTTGGATGAGTTGTTGATAGAGGTTGCATCATTGCGAGCAAATTTTGTAGAGTATAGGAGTGCTTTTCCACCCTTTCCACCCTTTAAGGACTGATTTTGTCTTTGGAAATTCGTAACAACAAGGATAAGTAGGGTTTGAGGACTTTTTGTATATAGGGGGAGTAGATGTATTGTACTTAGGGGGAGTTGATGTATTTTGATATTTTTTTTCCTCAGTTTTTGTGTTTATATTTTTATTATTCTTGATTCACAAACATTAATATGCTTTGTTGGTTATGATAGTTATTGATGATGAGGTTATTCATTATTGATGATGATGCGTTCACTATTTATCTATTTGTGTTGTGAATTAAAGTTCAGATTTTTTTTTTTTTTTAATTTAGATTATTACACTATATCTTCCACACATGCATTTATGGATTATTTTCAGTGTTTCAGGAATTTACAAGTTAATTCTTTCTACAACTGCTGTCTATACTAGCAACTAATAGTTACTAATTGTGTAAGGATTGTATTAGGGCAATAACTTGTATTTGGGCTGTTATTTAAGTTTAAGCATTTTATTGTTTATGTGTTTTGTCATGGATTGCCAAAAGGGGAGATTATTAGGCTCTAAAGATTTATATTTAAACATTTAGAATCAACATTTGTATTATGTTGGCAAACCGAGAAAAAAATATATCTAGTCTAGGTTTTTAGGCAGTGCTTAAAAGTAGTTGTTTCAAGGTTCGAGTCCAACTGAATGCAAAAAAGAAAGTGTGGTTTTGCCTTGATCGACTGATCGAGAATTAGGCTCGACCGATTGAAAATCATAGGTCTAGTTTTTTCTGCAAAATTTTAAATAGGCCCAAGCTCGCGAAAATGTTTAGGGTTTCTTCTAAACTTCTCCACACATAAAAGGAAAACCCTAGCCACGTTTTGAAGTGATCAGAGAAGACTTGTATGTTACTCTTTGTGAGATCCGAGAGGTTTTGTACCTTTTAATTATACAAGAATCTACTGGAGCTAAAACTTCAATCAAGTGTTTGGTAGAACATAGTTGCTGCATCTAGATCACTACTGAAGGTGATCTAAAACCTTTGAGTGGGATCTCAAAGTCATAAGCAAGCCGGTTTGTGTTGGTGTAAATCCAAGAAGAGGAGTCTGTGGATTCGGAGCTTACACGTGGTCGTGTCAGTAAGTTTCTACATGAGGTAGCAATAGATTTAGGGTTAAATTTGATTGTAATTACTTCAATTCTCTTATAATAGATTTACTTTACCTTGAGGATAGGTAAGTCAAATCCTCTCAAAATTTTTACCTTGAAACGGTTAGTTTCATTGGTTTTCTTAGGTTATCATATCTTGGTGTTATTTACTTTTCTGCATCTTTGAATGATATGATTTATCTATGTTTAACCTAGATCTAAAATTTAATCTCAGTAATCACTTGGTTAATAAATTAGGTTAAAAATCTGTTTAAGGGGTCTAAACGAACAAACATTATACATGAAGAATATATGTTTGAAATATTGATTTAACATATGATATCTTCTTATGTAAACAAAAATATTTACATCAAGTAAGTCTTTACATCTTTGCAGTTGAAAAAAAGAAAAAAGAAAAAGTCCTGACATTATTGAGGTAATTACACTCACTTCCATTGAGATTTTGGGAAATCACACTCCACCTCAATCCTGAAGAGAAATAATACTTTCCCCTCTTCACATTCATGTGATCAACCTCAGTTAAATTGATGTTAAAAATATTGCATACTAATTTGCCCTTTTCCTAAGGACTAGTTTCCAAAATTATCCTCTCTTTTAGAATTAAAAATCTATTGATTTAATTTTTAATTAAAGATTATTTTAAAATATTCAGTACAATTTTTTTTTTTAAATTTCCAATGGGTTGTAGAGAGATTTCTCATTGCAAGTATTTTCGTCTGTGATAAACTTTGCATTATTATTCTAAATTTTTTTGTTATGTTTTTACTAACCATGGTAAAATTTTGGTAAAGAAAATTTTATAGGAATTTAGAATATTCCATACCGGAAGTGAAGAGTGTTATTTTCTCCAGATCTTAAGAGAGAAGATTGTATTTTCCCTTCAAGTTTGGATTGAAGTGTCATTCCTCTAAATCTCAAGAGGGAGGAGGTTACATATGATACACACTTTGATTTAATGAACGATGATGCAAGGAAAATCAGTAGACTGAATGCTTCGAAACTTTAAAGGGCTAGCGATTGATTAGAAGGCCTGAAAAAAGAAAATACGATCAAAGTTAGTTTCTTTCTTTTATTCTAAAATTCCAACCTTTTAGGAGTTGTTTAGAACTTGCCTTTATCTGGTCTAAATGGGTGTTTATATAGTGTGCTCTCAAAGCGATTATTTGATTTGTAACTTCCCCTATATTTAAGGAGATCAGAGGGTTCAAGGATAACTTCCATAACCGCTACGGGAGTTATATATCATCTTTTCCTTCTATAACTATCGTTGGAAGTTAAGTATGCATTTGGAAGATACAGTGATGAATCGAGGTCTTACTCATGCCTTGGAATAATAACATGTGGTTCAATTTACTAGTTTGTGTGGATAAACTTCCCCGGAATTTCCCCAAGTGTTGGGGGGTCATCTATGTGCCTCCCTTATGGATGACCCACTTGTTCATGGACAACCTTCTCGCAGGGTATAGTCATTCTTATCTTTTAGCCCTAGACGACACTTATGGACGAATTGGAGTTGCTTCGTTTTTAGTTCACCACCAGTTGCCCCTTTGTCTAGGGGTCGTCTAGCATAGGGGTCGTCTAGCATATCGTTGAGTTTTGAGACAAGCCATTATTATTTTTGATCAACATTGTGCCACGTGTCACAATTTTATTAGTGATTGGTCGTGTCGATTTACTTCTTTGAGGAATATGCCACGCGTCATTCTCTGGTTGGTTCTGTCAGTTCAGATGCCAAAATTTTCTGCTATAAATAGCAGAATTCCTCTCGTAGCCTTCACATTTCTCAAATTTTCTTCTTTGAAATTCCTCGTCCATTGCCTCATTTAGAAGTATTCTAGGGTCCTTAGTATTCCTTCGTCTAGAGCCAGGTATTCTCCTTATCCTCATTCTTAGGTTTTCCTCCAAATTTCAACATGTCTGAGGTTGTTATCTCCTCGTCTAGTAATAGTGTAGATAAAGCTATAGACAAGAACCATGACTCCATCAGTTTTAGTGGTTCTAGTAGCGACAATAGTAGTAGTGGTAATACCATGGCAGAATACACCTCTGGTGTTCCTGGAGTTCCTCTTAAGGTTTTTCAAGAGCATTTTAGGATGAGGGTAGCTTCTGGGGCTGGCACCTCGACAAGCATTCCTTCGTCTCCTTCTTTAGACGAAGTAGAAACCGTGTACAGTTGTGCTGTAGGCATTCCTTCCAAGATGGATGAGAGGAGATTAGCTGCCCTTAGGAGTTGGTACCAAATCCCAGACGACCTTAACCCTAAGCTAGCCGTTCATGGGGAATGGTGCTGCCAGCCTCATTTTGGGCTAGGCATTTATGAGGTTACCTTCTAGGGGGCTTAGGTTACCCCTAAATGCCTTTGTTAGAGAATTACTTACTAGATTAGACTTAGGAGTTTGCCAATTTAACTCTAATGCGTGGAGACTCGTTGTCTTTATGCAAGTTTTGTGAAGGGAAGTATTTGAAGGGAACCATTCTCTCACTGCGGACAAGTTCCTTTATTGCTACAAACCCCCAGAGATTAGTCAATCCTTGGGCTTTTATTAATTTACGGCTAGGGCAATAATTGTAGATTAATTAAGTCCTTAGTTACATCTAATAGAAACTGAAAGACGAAGTTTTTCTTCATCTCTAGTTTCTGGGCTAGGCACCCTGTTGAGGTCGGTAGGGATCTATTTGCCCTTTACACTGGAGAATTAGGGAACCTTCGTCCTGAAGGTATGCTTTATTTTGCTTTGTCGTCTGTTTTTTTTTTTTTTTTTGCTTGCAATCGTCTAACCTTATTCTTTCTCTCCTTTCCTTTTTTTTTTTTTTTAAATAGCTGTTAGACGACCCTCTTTAAGTAAATTCCACCGTGACTGCGTCCACAGAGCTCGTCTACACGCTGACAGGAGTTTCCACTTGTTGGTGACCCTTCAACGTCTATCTACGTGGGGACTTGGTCTTGAGCCATCTATTAAAGCCCTCGCTCACGAGTTTACTATTCACAAATGTGAGTCTTCTTTTTTACTTAGAAATTTCGTAAGTATTATTTGACTTGTATTGTTTGACTAACACTTTATGCTTTTCTTTAGGGACGGCAACTATGAAGGAGAATAAGGGGAAGGAGGTGGTAGATGGGGCAACCAGGCCTGAGGCTTAATCCCAGCCTCATCCTTCTGCTAGAGACAAAAGGAAAACTTTGTCCAAGAAGTTGGACTTAGGAAACCTTCCTAGTCGTCGAGGGAAGAAGGCGAGGCACGGATCGTCTAGGCTTGAGACTGTTAAGTATAATCCTCCTTCCTCCCAGCCGTTGACTCATCCATCCCCATTGATGTCACTTCGGCCAAGACCACTGCTCCCACCTCGTCTAAACCTTCCCAGAGGGTCCTTATGAACCTTCTATAAAATGAAGACTTGGCTTGGGAAAGGTTTGGAAAGGCTGTAACTGGTGAGGACGTGGCTGCATACTATGACATGTCCTTAAGAGAATTTGAGCAATCTGGTGTTCATGATCTTTTCAAGGTAAACACTTTTACCTCGTCTTGTTTTAGTAACATTTAATTTTATTATTATTATTATTATTATTATTATTATTATTATTATTATTATTATTATAACAGGGCTCTTTTATCACCTGTGCAAGCCATGTCAAAGTTCATAGCTACATTTAGGTAGGCCACGGATATGGACAAGATGGGGATTCTACTTGAGAAGAGGATCCAAGAGGTCAAGGACGACTATAAGGGTTGGACTAAGGTGGCAGCTAAGGCCAAAGACGACGCCAAGGAGTTGCAGAACTGGTTAAGGAGTTGAAAACTGATGTTATTGAGAAGGATACTCGTCTTGACCACCTCTAAAAAGGAATGACGAGTTAAGTACCCTTCTTAAGAAGGCAAAAGAAGACGCTATAGTGGAGTTCAAAGCATCCAAACAATTCACTGATTTGCTGGACACCAACTACGCAGTGGGTTTTGAAGACTTCAAAATGGATGCTATAGAAAACTTCCCCGAGGTTGACTTTAGCTCCATTAAGCTCAACCTTGGTGCTGCTACAAGCTCCCTCTTCCAGACGAGTTCTGAAGACGTCAACGTCGAAGATGATGCCTCCACACAGCCAGCCTAGGACGAGCCCAAGATTGGAGAGAGCCCCTCGAAAAAAGCATGAAAAGTTTTATCAGTTTACTTCTCTCTTTTTTCTTTTTTCTTTTTTTCTTTTTTTATTTAAGTAGGAGGTCCGTTGTTTTGGTCCGTTCAAATTTATTTAAGTACATTTATCTCGTCTATAGTTTTTGCGACGAGCTGTCAAACAACTGTTTTCTAGGATTTAACCTATAAGGGTTTTTGGACGGTGGTCCTCTACCCTTTTTTAAATTTCATGAATGAATGTTTGCTTTCATTGCTTTACTTGTTATTGAAAATATTGTTTCTTAGACGAGTTTATCTTTTGTTTGCTCTATCCACGTTATATTGGTTTTTCAGTGGTTCGTCCACTCGTGGTGTTTTGCTCATTTATATTCAGGCATTCGTTCATATTCAACATGTTTGCCATTCCTTGAATTTTACAAGTACAGCTCATCTTATGAATGGCGTTGCGTTTACCAGCTGTATTCGTCTAGAAACTTAGCTAGTCTTTTCCTCATCTATAGGCTGGACATTTTACTCTTGTTTTTGAGTGCAACACTTCCAGCATTTACTTGTTCATAGATTGGACTATTTTGGCTAGTTATATTTATCCATGAATTTCAAGCATTCTTATACGCATGCTTTTTCTCATCCGTCTTTGGAAGCATATGCTTAAGGTTTTATCTCGTCCTTTGGACGAGAATGCATTCTCTCGTCCATATAACGGATGAGCATGCCTTAAGCTCATTTTTCTTAGTTTTATCCTTATTTCAAGGAAAACTTGCGGAAGTTATATCCCCGCGTCCAGGGATTTTTCTCATCCGTCTTTGGCCTTAGCCTTCTTGTGAAAGAAATTATGAAAGATTTATGTATCACACATATTGAAAATTCAAACTGCATATACATAATATAAAACATCGTCTATAAGTATGGCACACGCTTGGAAGCCAGTGCCTTTTTAAGGAATTATAAATACAAACAAATATGGTTCAAGTCCATGACTTCGTCCATAGTTCATAGCGCTTAGTCAAAAACTAATACACTCTTAAGGAGTTAAAACATAACATAACATAGAAGGCAACATAAACTTTTGCTCGTCCAGAGTGATGATCTCGAATGATCTCGACTAGGATAATGCTCGTCTAGGCTGATATCTTACTGATAATATCTTCTTAAGTGCTCAACATTCCATGGGTGCTCTAATTTTCTCCCGTTCAGGGTTTGCAAGTAATACGAGCCTTCTCTTTTGCAATTGATAACCCTGTAGGGTCCTTCCCAATTAGATCTTAGTTTCCCATGGGCTGGGTTTCTGGTGGCCAAAGAGACCCTTTTCAAGACAAGGTCCCCTATGTTGAAACGCCTGGGTTTTACCATTGCATCATATTGTCTGGCCATGAGGTTTTTGTACCTTGCTGTCCTTTACCCGCTTCAATCCTTACCTCGTTTATTAGATCAAGGTTGAGATGAAGTTGCTCTTCATTACCCTCATCTTGATACTTCATCACCCTGTGATTTTCCATGTGCACTTTTGCAGGTATCATTACTTCACTTTCATAGGCTAACTTGAAAGAAGTTTCTCCTGTGGGTAATCTTACAGTTGTCCTATAAGCCCATAGAACACCTCGTAACTCATCTGACCATAATCCCTTTACCCCCTTGAGCCAAGTCTTTATGATCTTCAATAAGGACCAATTTGTAACTTCCACTTGTCTATTCGCTTGTGGGTGGGAGGGTGAGGAATAATGAATCTTAATTCCAAATTGCTCACAAAAGTCTCTGAAAGGGGTGTTGTCAAATTGTCGCCCATTGTCAGATACTAGTACCCTTGGTACCCCGAACTTGCATATAATGCTTTTCCAAACAAAGCTTTTGACATTTTGCTGAGTAATTTTTGCTAAGGGTTCGACTTCTACCCACTTAATAAAGTAGTCGACCTTTACTACCAAAAATTTCATCTGCCTGGTTCCTAGTGGGAAGGGACCTAAGATATCTAGTCCCCATTGTACGAAGGGCCGTGGGGCCATCATCGGGGTCAGATACTCCGACGGTTGTCTGAGAACGTTGTTGAAGCATTGGCACTGGTCACATACCTTGACATAAGCCTTAGCATCTACTTGAACAGTTGGCTAGTAGTAGCCTGCATGGACTACTTTATGGACTAGCGATGTTGCTCCCAAGTGATTCCCGCATGCTCCTTCATGAACTTCTTTCAACACATAGTTCGACTTGTCCGGAGCTAGGCACCTTAAGTAAGGCTAAGAGAAACCTCGTTTGTATAGCACTTTGTCTATAAGGACATACTTGGCAGCCCTAATTCTTAATTTTTTAGATGATGGGTAATGACACTTGGGTCAATACCTAGCAAGTCCTCATGACTCCATGCGAATACATCAAGGATTTTCTTTAAAAACTGGATCAGGTTTTGCTTAATCTTCTTTTCCATGCTTGCCCAAATCCTAGTAAACTTTTTGGGGTTGCTTTGGTCCAAAGGAATGTCTTCCAGTACTTTTGTGTGCTTCGCGGTAATCCTTCCCTCATTTATGCTCATTGTCTGTACATGCTCATCCATAGCCAACATGCTAGATAGCACTCTCTGGTGGCTAATTGGTCTTCTCTCACTTGACCTATCCCATACTCAGTTGGAAACTTGACAGACAAATGATAGGTAAATGTTATCACCTTCCAATTATTAAAGTTGGTCTTCCAATGATGGCATTGTATGACGATAAGCAGTCAACAACAAGGAAGCTTACTTCTTTGGTTATTTGTTGTGGATACGCTCCGACCACCACAGGTAATGTGATGGTACTTACAGTTTGCACTTTCATTCCTCCAAATTCTACCAAGGGCGAGTTTACTGGATGGAGCTGATCTTATCCAAGCCTCATTTTTTGGAAGGTGGCGTAATACAAGATGTCCGCTGAACTCCCATTGTCTACCAACACCCTCCTAGTCGTATAATCAGTAATGAGCAAGGTAATGACGATCGCGTCATCATGTGGGTGGTGAACCTTTTCAACGTCCTCGTTTGTGAACGTAATGGCTTGCTCGTCAACTCCCCTCGTCTTTGGAGATCGTCCAAACAGTTGGACGATTTGCACCACCTTTAGGTATGTCTTCCTTGACTTGGCAGAGTGACCTATCGAGGTTCCTCCTATAATAACTCTTATTTCTCCAAGTGGGGGTCGTGACGATTCTGCCACCTTTTCCTTCAATTTCTCATCCTTATGGTCTCATCCAAGAAAATTTCTCAATTTTCTTTTGCTTGATGAGATTCTCTATTTGCTGCTTCAAAGCAAAACACTCGACCGTGTCATGTCTATGATCTCTATGGAAGCAACAATACTTATTCCTATTACGCTTGTTGTGATCTCTTTTTATTTTCTCTGGCCACTTCAAGGATGGGTTATCCTTGATTTGCATAAGCACTTGCTCAAGTGGTGTATTCAAGGGCGTGTACTGCTGATTTCTTACTGAAAAACCTGTCTTCTTGCTATCTCTATCTTTTTTCTCTCTAACCTGAGCCTTCTTTGGATGAGGACCTTGCTCAAGATGGCGTGGGAGATCTGCTTCCATGCGCTTTGCTCTCTTCCTTTTCTTGGCTATAATTGCATCCACTGCATTCATGAAATTTTGGGCTGAATGGACGAGTTCAGCCATAGTTTGTGGCTGTTGCTCGTAAAGCTTATGAATGAATAAATCGAAGTTAACTCCATTATGGAAGGCTGCCAATAATGACTTTCCATCCATCTTGTCCACCGTCAGGCTTCCCTGTTGAACCGGGTAATGAAAGACTGCAAATTTTCATTTTTTCCTTGCTCTATGGTTAATAGGCTAGACGAGGAACGCTTATGCGGTTATCCTCCGATAAAATTTTTAACAAACAACTTACTCAATTCTTTGAACGAGCCCACAGTTTTTGGAGGTATCTTGCTGAACCACACTCGCCCTGGCCCTTTGAGGGTGGGAGGGAAAGCCCTACACATAATCTCGTCCAGAATCCCCTAGAGGCATATGGTAGTCTTGAAGGTGGCAATATGATCACACGGGTCGCACGTCCCATCATATGAATCCAAAGAAGGCATCTTGAACTTTGGAGGCAAGGGGTGACTGTTAATGGAATCAGTGAAAGGGGAGTCTGTTCGATGAATCAAATCATCCATGAGGTTTTCCCTTCTCATATTCTCCTTTATCTCATCCATAACTTTCCTCATTTAGTTCATCTCTCTTTCCAAATGTGGAACCATTCGAAGTGGTTCCCCTTGACTAGTTTTCGATCTCAGCATTGTCTCCTCTATCTTCTTGACTCCGAGCTTGTCCTCTCACATGTCTTTCATGGTACTACCTCTTTAGACCAATCTCCCCATTCAACTTTTGGTTTTGACGGGTTAATTCCGCCATGGCGACTGCCATGGACTGTATATGTTGGACGAAAGGCGATTGCATGACAGGCGCTGACTAACGGTCACAGTGGGGATTACTAAAAGCATCCCTACTCTCTTGGTGGCCTGGGCTAGTGGCCCTTGATCTTGTTCAAACCATACAGCCTTTTGTCGAAGAAAGAATGTTGCAAAACACAAAATTTCCTCTTCTCCACAAACGGCGCCAACTGATGATGCAAGGAAAATCAGTAGACTGGATGCTTCAGGCTTCAAAGGGCTAGCGATTGATTGGAAGGCCTGAAAAAAGAAAACACTATCAAAGGTGACCGGGGTATACCGACCAAGGACCTTCCGATGCCAAAGTTAGTTTCTTTCTTTTATTCTAGAATTCCAACTTTTTAGGAGTTGTTCAGAACTTACCTTTATCTAGTCTGAATGAGTGTTTATATGGTGTGCTCTCAAAGCAGTTATTTGATTTGTAACTTCCTCTATATTTGAGGAGGTCAGAGGATTTAAGGATAACTTCCATAACTGTTACAAGAGTTATATTTCAACTTTTTCTTCTATAATTTTCATTGGAAGTTAAGTACTCATTTGGATACAGTGATGAATTGATGTTTTACTCATGCCTTGGAATAATAACATGTGCTTCAATTTACTAGTTTGTGTGGATAAACTTCCCTGGAATTTTCCCAAGTGTTGGGGGGTCGTCCATGTGCCTTCCATATGGATGGCCCACTTGTTCATGGATGACCCACTTGTTCATGGACAACCGTCTTGCAAGGTATAGTCATTCTTGTCTTTTAGCCCTGGACGACACCCATGGACAAATTGGAATTGCTCCGTTTTCAGTTCACCACCAATGAGTATGTATGATATAAGAGTAATTAGAGGGAACAAAAATATTAGTCAATTGTATAAATGAATTACATGTTTTGAGTAAAAATCTAGGGGGGTCATTATTTAATTTTATGTCTAAAATTATTTTTTTTTACCAAAAATACAAAAGGAATGGAGGATTTTTTGAAAAGTGAAAGAGAGCCACCTTCCTCCCTCCCCTTGCCCTGATAATAGACACATGCATTTGATACATTCCCAATCAATCAATTTGGCAATGACATTTAGTACCCGTTTGTTTCATCATTTGAGGGCCAAAAGTTGGGTTTTCAAAAAAGCCAGCCCAAAATGTGTGTTTGGTTAGTATAAAACGCAACATTTTAGAAAAAGTTGTGTTTTATATTATTGAAGGAAACACGCATTTCATTTATGGAGGTCATGAGGTCCAAAATGTAAAAGTTGGTGGGCTTTTTTAATAGATACGTTGGGGAACTTCGGCAATTACGAAATTGCCCTTCAATAAAAGGCAGGTAGTCTTTTGAAGTCAGCTCCCTCACGCTCTCATTCCTCTCATCTCATCTCTCTGCTCTGCGCAAGTTGGGTCCTCACGCCTCTCATCTGTTCTCTCAGCTCCAGCCTCTCTCAGCTCCGGTCTCTCTGCTTTACGTAAGTCTCTCTTTTCTTTTGTCACCCGTTGAAAATCTTCTTCCTCTTCTTCTTCTTTCTTCATCTTCTTCAATGGGTTCCTCTGTAATTTTTTTAAAAAAATTTTATTTGTCTAATCTGACCTGAGAAATACATTTTGAAGGTAGAGTTTTGATTAACAAAACACCAAGCAACACCGATCTGCTACCCAAAACCACCAGGTACCAACACTGATCCGATTTTTTTTTTTTTTTTTTTTACCTATAAAAAAAAAAAAAATTCAGATCTTGCATGCTTTGTTCTTGCTAAAGATCTATTTGTTCTCTTGTTGGGTACTGAAAAAAATTTGTGGGTACATGCTTCGTAATTTTTTTTTTTATTTTGTGGATGCTTTATCTTAACACTGATCCGAATTTTTTTTTCTTTATTTTGTGGATGCTCTGCCTTAACACTAATCTGAATTTTTTATTTTTTTATTTTGTGGATGCTTTGTCTTAACACTGATCCGAATTTATTTTTATTTTTATTTTTATTTTGTGGATGCTCTATCTTCAAGTTTTAGTTATGTTATGGGGTATATTTATTTTTATGTTTTCTAGTATTGAGTGGTAGCTTGAGTTATTTGGGTTGGCTTTTGTGGTTTTTGTTGATTATGTTTTGTTGATATATGTTTTGTTGATGTGGCTTTCATTTTGATGTTTTGTTCTCCTTTTAATACAGGAGCAAGGTGATAAAAAACTGCGAGTTCGAACTTTGGAGCCTGAGAGGGCATTCCAGCGTGTTGCAGCGTGTTGCAAGGTGATCTAAGCTGTGAGTTTTGCTAGCTGATCTCCTAGTGGAATTATACAAGTCTTACTCATGAACTCTTAGATGAAATTGTTTCAGCACATGATAGTCTCACAAAAAAATTTATTTATTTATTTTTGTGGTTTCTTTTGTACCACAAAATTTTTACCAATATCTTAGGTGATATCATTTCTTTGGAAGATTTTGGAATCCATTTTTTAGCATACGTGCTAACATTGTCAAATCACTATTTTGATTGGTATTTTATGCAACTTTAAATTGAAATACGAAAATAAGGTATTGATTTTCTATTTTGAAGAGAGCTGTATCTAAGAAAGGTCTGTGCATGGGGATGGGAAATTGAGAAAAATAAGCACAGTCTCAAACCATTTTACTAAACTTATACTTAAGTCCATGTTGTAATTTCAACAATATATTATACTCCATCTGTTCGATGGAAATCATTTTCTAGAAAACTAACTTATGTCTACATAACTGCAATTCTAATAATAAGCCAAGGAAATTAAGGTCCACAAAAGCAGAAGAGTTACTCTTGTAGGTTTGGTAAAGAAACCCAATTTAAATGAAATGGATTGTTATGGTTTGGCATAACTTTAGCCTAGAATTATGGAGGAGATAAGATTGAGTTTCAGACAAAGGTTTTAGTGTGTTCTTCCCACCTTTTATGGCAGCAATTTTCTGGCTGTGTTTACTGACTAGTGAGTGTACAAATGGTGCACTTGTGAGTTGTGACATGATGAGACTCCTCTCTAGCCCTTTCTATTTTAATGCTCAGACTAGGCAGCAATTTTATTTATTTATTTATTTTTGTGGATTTATTAGATCATGTTTGTAACTACTTCACTAAATTGGAATATTATGAATTTTATTTTTTGCATTTCTTATGGTTGGTTAACTTTATAGATAGGTAAAAAGATCACTTTTAACCCCAAGGTAAAAAAGGCTAGAGAAAATTGGGATATTAATCCAACGTGGACAACTACTTTTTGTAACTTTTGTGTGGAACAAATTCAAGCTGGGAATAGAACAAAAGGTGCTGGCTTTAATATCAAAGGTTGGTTCAATTTGGTGACCAAATTTTGTGATGAGATCGGTCAAAACTGTGATAAGGACCAATTAAAAAGTAGGTGGGATGTATTAAATGGTGATTGGAGAGTGTGGGAACAATTGAGGAATCTTGACATAGGTTTAGGTTGGGATGCAATGAAGGGAACGATTGTTGCTCCTGATTGTTGGTGGGACCTGAAGTTGAAGGTGAGTTGAGCATTTTATTAATATGTAGTTAGTTGGAGATAGTTTTTTTTTTTTTTTAATATTATTGTTATACGAGTGAAATTACAATTACATTTTGTCGGAATTACCCAAAGCTAAAAAATTTAGAGAGAAAGGTCCACAGAATCTAGAACAACTTGAAATAATGTTTAGCGATGTTGTAGCAACTGGGGTAGCTGCATGGACCCCTTCTTCAAACACATTACCTCCAACAATGCCAAAAGAGGGTGCTGGTGATTCAGATGGTAGCTCTGAATTTAAGGATAACCAATATGACATGAGTTTAGACATTGATAGTTTGTAGCAAGAACATACTAGTCAATCACGTAGTTCAGGAAAAAAGCGAACTAGTGAATCAATACCCTCACAGAAGAAAAAGAAGAAGATAGGAGGAGCTGCAATGTTGGACGATCGTATTAGTCAATTAATAACTGTATGTCAAAATAGGTCTGAAGGTACTTCTCGAGACTCACCAAGTTCAATTGAGAATGTCATGGCGATTGTGAGAGCACTTCCTGGAGTGGAAAATTCATTTGTGGTTCAAGCTTCCTATATCTTACTAAAAAGGTCACGTAGGGAGATATTCCTAACTTTCAAGGACCCAGAGTCATAGCTGGAGTGACTACAAAGAATGATTTATAACCAAAAGAAGTGATTGACCTTATGTTGTATTAACTTTAAACTAAGTTAGCTATGTTGTATTAACTTTAAACTAAGTTATGTGATATTTAGTATTAGCTATGTTGTCTTGGTATGTTCTGAATTGTCTTGATGTTCTGATTATTATGTTGATTTATATTAAAGTAGTAATAGCAATGGTTGACTATTTGTTACTTTATTGTGTAGTTTACACTAATATGGATGATTATAATGGTACTCATGAGAGTGGCCATTTTATGGAACTATTAATGGATGAGGATTACAGAAATTACTGTAATGATCATGATGGTGGTGATTATAACAATGCTGACAATAATAATGATGGTGATACTAATGATGATGATGATGATGGTGAGAGTAGTGACAGTGATGATGACAGTGATAGTGATTCTGATGATGATGATGATAGTAATGACGATTCTGATGAGGAGTTTTACCAGCTTGTGGCAGTTACCTGTGAAGCAGTTGTGACATATTTCAATAAGTACATTAATAAGACTCCTTGTTATGATTCTGAACAAACAGGGTGGGCTTGGGTGAGACGCTGTATGGAAGGTAATGAGAAATTGTATTACAATATGTTTAGAATGAAAAAGGAGGTGTTTCATAATTTGTGTCAAGTTTTACAACATGACTATGGACTTCAACATTCGAGGAATATAAGGTTAGAAGAGTTAGTGGCAATCTGTTTACTGATACTTGGTCATGGAACATGTAAACGAATGGTTCAAGAAATATTTCAGCATTCAGGTGAAACCATAAGTAGACATTTTGAGAAGATAATCACTCTGTTGGGTGCTCGCTTTGCAGTTGCATATGTAAAGCTTTCGGATCCAACTTTTAGTAAAGTTTCAACCAAAATACAAGACCATCCAATTTATTGGCCACATTTCAAAGTATGTGTACTATTGTATATTTGAATAAGTGCTATTGTCTATAAGATAATACAATGCATGTGGAACTGAAAACTATTAATATTTTTATTAGAATTGCATCGATGCGATTTATGACACACATGTGATAGCAGTTGTACCTACTAAGAAGTCCATTCCATACTTTGGAAGAAAGGGATATCCAACCCAAAATGTAATGGCTGCATGTGACTTTGATATGCTATTCACATTTGTTTTACCTGGATGGGAAGGTGCAACACACGACACCTACATTTTTCTTGATACTATTCGTAAACAAAGTAACAACTTTCCTCTTCCACCACCAGGTTTGTAATTGGTTAATCAATTGTTCATTATACTGACATATTGTGTGTGTTAATACAATTGAATTTTTTTTTTTTCTAGGGAAATATTATGTAGTTGATTCTGGATACCCAATGATGAAAGGCTATTTGGTACCATACAAAGGGATATCATACCATCTTCAGGACTTTCGAAGGAGAGGTGGAAGCCCTAGAACTAGACATGAAAAGTTTAATTATGCTCACTCATCTCTTCAATGCGTGATTGAGCTCACCCCTTAAATTGCTTAAGTTATTTTATGTCTATAATGTTTATTACACAATTTTTTACCGCTATCTTACGTGATAGATTGTGATTAATTACGTGTTATTTTCACATAAATTAATAGCTCCTCTCCGCCATTTACTGACAAAATTGTGGTACAAAAAATATGATCCTACATCTTTCCCTGTACAGCATACACAATCAAGCAGATTGATATTCCTTGATGGATATATATGGGTATCTATGCTGACATGGAAGGTAAGTAAGCACTTGGAACCGTATGTGGACCCAGGGGTTCAAATATAGCTAGCCAGCAAGGCAGCCTCCATCACCAACACCCACGTAAGAGTACATCCCTTTGTTCTCACAACCATAGTTCCTTCCTTCATGCGCAACGTGCCTTTCTCTCTGTGACAGACCACAATACTACTACTACTACTAGTACTACATTACTACCACCCAATTCACACAGTAATCCCTCCCACCCCTCTCTGTCTTTCTCTCCCTCTAGATGGTTTTTCTTATCTTTCTATCTTCTACCTCCAACAATGTCCTCCTCCTCAAGGTAATAACCAAAATCTTATCTCTATTTCTTTCTCTCTCTACACATGCAATGTTTATAAGATGTAGACTAATGAGGTTTTTGAATGTCCCACATTCTTTTTCTTTGTTTTTTGCATATACATACAGGTGGGTAGAGCTATCATCAAGAAATTCACACAAAAACAATAACAATAACACCACCACCACCAACAAGAATAGAAGTAGTATTAGCGATGAAGACAACCCTATTGCCAACTTCAAAGAATGCCATATCTGCAACCAAGTTGGGGTCCCAGTTTTTCACTCCATTCGCTGTGACCCAACAAACAAGCCTCACTGGGAATCCTCAGCTGGTTCTTCCTTAATCTCTCTCAAAAACAACCGATCCTGCAGCGACTCACAATGTTTCAGCTCCGATTCAATCGCTCGGACCTGTTGGTGGGGTCCAATCTTGTGTCGTGTCCTGGACCCACGTAGCAAGAACATCAAGAGGTGGAACCGTTGGGTCTTGCTGGCACGTGGCTTGGCCTTGGCCGTTGATCCTCTCTTCTTCAACGTGATGTACATGAGTACTGTAGAGAATGGGCCCCCTTGTTTCTACATGCATGTTGTGTTGGCTATCGTCCTCACTGTCGTTCGCACGTGTGTGGACCTGGTCCATCTCTGCCACGTGTGGCTTCAGTTTAGGTTGGCTTACGTGTCTAGCGAATCCTTGGTGGTTGGGTGTGGGAAACTCGTGTGGGACGCACGTGCGATTGCCTCTACCAACCTTCGATCTTTTAAAGGCTTCTGGTTGGATGCTTTTGTTATTCTCCCGGTTCCCCAGGTTATAATTAATTTCTATCTCATATTCCTATTTGTCTTTTCAACCCCAAAAAAAAAAAAAAAAGATTCCTATTTATCTGTTTTTGAGTTTTTGTTTCGTTTTTTTTTTTTTTTTGTTTGGAAGAATCACTTTTTGTTTCGTTGAACTTTATATATAATAAAAAATAATAATTTCCTTTTAGAAGGGAAAAATAATAATTTAAGATGGGTAATTAATTATATATTGTTTCACACTCTCTAACATAAATTATTCACATAATATCCACAAGAGTTTTTCATAAAAGTCCTTCAGGCAAGATATATTGGGCTATGCGAATCACTCACTCGACACTCCCATTATGAAAAAAAAGCATTTAAAAGTATGTTGACATCATATGAAAATGTGTGAGGTACAAATTTCTAAGAGAAGTTATATTTTACTACTTAAATTATGTCTTATGTTACATTTGTATTCTAAATTTTTCGAATGCACGTTTTACACCTTAAATTATGACATCTGTTACACTTTGCACTCTATCATTAAGTTTGTTGTTAACTTGGATGAAAATTCAAAGTTTAAGGTGTAAAGTGTAATAAGGAGTATAGTTTATGGTAGTAATTAAAGTGTAATTTTTATATTTTGTTTTTTAAAACATTGAGAAAATGGACAATTAGTTCTTTCTACGTGGAGTCATATTTTTCCATCGAAGTTAACAGCAAACTTAATATTAGAATGCAAAGTGTAACATATGTCATAGTTTAGGATACAAAAAGTGCATTCGAAAAATTTATGGTGAAAAGTGTAACATGAAGTATTGTTTAGGGCGGTAAAGTGTAATTTCTCCAATTTTCTATTCAACTTTTTGTTTTCGAATTCATCATTCACTAATTATAATATGCTATGTGTTTATTTATTTATTTTAATTTTTAGCTTTTGTAATTTATAAGGATAGTCAAGAATACATGGCAAACTCCCTCCTACTTTTTTTTTTTATTTTTTCCCCATGGCATGCTTTGCAAATATAACTTACCGTGTATTTTTATTACTTTCCTTATTTTAAAAAAAAAAATTGTGCAAGAATGAAATGAATGCAAATTATCTGTCTCACCTTACCATATATTCTTTAACTTTTCTTAAAAAATAAGAAAAATTAAAAATTAAAAAAAAAATTGAAAACATGACATATTATAATTAGTAGAGTATAAAGTAGAATACAAAACTATACTAAATTGATATTCAAATGAATAAAATCCCTATGCTTCCTATCATTAAAATAAATAAAATATGAAAAAGGAAGAGAAGAATGGTCAGGAAATAATTAGTTCTACACTCTACTTTCGGAGTATTTTCTGTCATCTGTGAAGTAGCCATTAACTTTACAAGAGTTACCTTGTGAAAAAAGCATTGCACCACGCCATGCCATATTCTTGTGCTTTCAAGAGAATTTGTCAGTGATAAAAATAGGCTGCTTGAAAAACTTCAAGCCCCTAATAGTATTTGCATTCATTTATCCCAATTCTATCCTATTTTACCGTCTAAAAAGCTAATTTATTATTTATACCATACTATTTTTCAACATACCCAACATCCAAACTTTTATTCTTCTATTCTACTCTTTAAAATAATATATCTACTCAATAAATTAATATATCCCATTCTCTCCCATCTCTCTCCTCTCTCTAATTTTTAACTCCCTTCCTTTGTCTCTCTTCCACTAAAACCACCACCACCTCCACCGTCCAAAAAGGCTACAAAACTCAAACAAACCACCCCTGCTTCATTGCCCATCACCCACCACCGCCAAAACAAAACCCACAAATGACCAACAAAAACCCAGCAAAATCAAACCCATAATGAACAACTCGCACCATAAATGAGACCTATAAACCAAGCAAAATCAGACCCAAAAACCCAGCAAAATTAGACCCATAAACCGATCTCTGCGCCGATCTCCACACCGAACGCCCAACGACGATCTCCACATCCCATGCCCAACGCCGATCACCACACCCAACGCCGATCTCCACACCACACCCAAACACCGATCTCTACACCAAATCCCAAAGGCCGATCTCCACGCTACCACACTGATCTGCAACGAGAGAGAGGAGAGAAATAATGAGTGGGTGGTGGCTTGCCATGGCCGGTGACAATGGGTCAGGCCATGGTATGGTGGCTATGGGGTTGAGTCTGAAGAAGGAGAGCCGAATGAGAGAGAGAAGGAAGATAGAGAAAAGAAAAGAAATAATGAGGGAGAGAGAAGAAAGACAATTAAAAACTAATTTTTAGAAATACAATTGATGCTATGGAGTTGAGCTACAGTAGCATCTTATTAATAAGATGCTAATGTAGCTCAATTGTAAATTCTTTTACAATTTTGATTGTTTACAAGTTTCAATGCTGAGTGTTTTTGGCTCTAATGGCTAAATATTCCTTACATTTCTCATTTGCCATCTTCGTTGTTGATGCTCTTAACATGAAAGTTAGGAATAGAGTAATGCTAAAAATATTATAAATGTTATTTTATAAATTTTATAAATTGATGTGTCAAATAATTAAAAAAATAATTTATATATTTATTTATTATATTATTTAAGTGATAGTAAGTTTTGTGTAATAAAATTATTAATAGTTTTAGCATTTTCCAAAAGAATTAATATCGTATTAATTAAACCAATGGTATTAATAAGGTTTTATTTTTTGCGTGTTTGGGGGGGGGGGGGGAGTGGTTGGTTAATGCATCAATGGTATTAATGAGCTAATTTATACAGAATAGCACTTATTTTCAATATTTAACTCATATTTCTTCTTTGGCAGGTGGTAATATGGTTGGTTGTACCAAAATTGCTCAAAGAAAATCGGATTAATCTGATAATAACCATACTTCTAGTAACCTACTTTGTTCAATTCCTAGCCAAACTCTACCATAGCATTTACTTGTTGAAAAAACTGCAAAAGGTCACTGGTTATATCTTTGGCAGTGTTTGGTGGCGTTTCAACCTTAATCTCCTTGCATACTTGATTGCTGCTCATGTAAGCCTACCAATATTGTAACTTAAAATTTATGCATTATTAATTATTTGACTCCAAATTTTTGTAGTCATAAAGATAGGTTCGGTTAATGGGTGCATTTAGAACCTTTGTTAATAGACTATTTTAGGAAAACTGAATATTTTATCTACAGGTAGTTGGTGGATGCTGGTACGCCCTTTCTACGCAACGTTTAGTGTCATGCCTCCATCAACAGTGTGACATGAGTATCAAGTGTAATCTGTCTTTGGATTGCTCAGAGGCAAGATGTAATAACCAGCATATTCAGTTAGCATCTGGAAAAAACTTAATGGGAAATCAATGTGGTGCTAACTTAACAGCAATAAGGTCATTTTGCTTGGATGAAGACGGGCCATATAATTATGGTGTCTATTTGCAGGCACTTCCAGTCTTATCGAGCAATTCCCTGGCTGTTAAGATCCTTTATCCTATATTCTGGGGCTTTTTGTGCCTTAGGTAATCAGCTAGAGTATTAAAATTATAATATTTTTACACATGATAAAGTAGTTGTGCCTCCTTCATGGTCTATTTCTTAGCTGGAAAGTTAAAATCCTGACTCGAGCAATATGAAATCAAGTCATGAATCTCTCTATTTAGACAAGCTTAACAATCAATTTAAACATTTGAATTTTATTGACACCTTTTGTAAGTGAAAGGATATTCATTTTTAACCAAATGGGGTACAAAAGGTTGGTGGGAATTTCACAATTAATGTGTGAAAATAATGCCTAAAGGAAATCTCAAATTAATGCTACTCCGTGAATATTTGAATTGTAGTTGTGTAATGATCAACTAAATATTTACACCTAATTTTTGTTTTTTTGTAATTACATCTATTTGTTTATATCATTGGTTATTTTACAGCTCTTTTGGTAATGTACTCGCGCCTACAAGTAATGTGTTGGAAGTGATTTTTAGTATATGCATCACGCTTGGGGGATTGGCGCTCTTCACTACTTTAGTTGCCAATATACAGGTGACCTATAAGTCTCACTATTCTCTTGTTTCCCATATGATGGCTCCTAAATATTGTAAAAATGTTGAGCATGTAGTATTGGTCCTATTGGATATTAGAAATAGGCTAACAATAAGGAGTTCTCGATTTAATGAAGGTATTTTTGCACACGCTCGTGGCAACTAAGAAAAAGGTGCTACTTAAACATCGAGACATGGTGTGGTGGATGAAACGAAGACAACTGCCACTTCACTTGAGACGGAGAGTTCACCGATTTGAACGTCAAAGATGGGCAGCCATGGGAGGGCAGGATGAGATGCAGTTGATCAAGGATTTGCCTGATGGCCTCCGTAGGGACATTAAACGTTATCTTTGCATAGATCTTGTCAAGAAGGTAACAAGAACCATCCGCCAAACTTCGCATTATTAATTGAACATGTGAATCATTGGATAAATTGCTTGTAAATTAGGATCAAATTAAGGCTAATAAATTCAATGAGTATCTAGTAGAGTTCATTCCTCCACATGGTTTTGTATTCAATATTAATTATTTTGAAATTTAACTTATGTTAATTATTGTATTTTCTGTTTCTTAGGTTCCTCTATTCCAAATGTTAGATGATCTTATTCTTGACAACATCTGTGATCTAGTCACGCCCCATATCTACGGCAAGTGTGAAAAGGTGAGAAACTGTGCAATTACACCATTACCATAGACTTCTTAGAAGTATTTAAACTTTTTGATATTCCTATGAAGCAGATTATCAGAGAAGGAGACCCTGTGCAAAGGATGGTGTTTGTTGTTCATGGTCGTGTAAGACGTAGCCAATCCCTTAACAGAGGTTTCATTGGCACTAGTATGCTTCAACCTGGAAGCTTTTTCGGTGATGAGCTCCTATCATGGTGCCTCCACCGCCCGTTTATAGATCGCCTTCCATCCTCATCCGCAACATTTGTTTGTGTAGAATCCATAGAAGCATATTGTCTTGAAGCAGATCAACTCCGGTATATTACTGATCATTTCCGATACCAATTTGCCAGTGATAGACTTATGCGGACAATGAGATATTACTCATCCAATTGGCGAACATGGGCAGCAGTGACTGTACAAATTGCTTGGCGTCGCAACAGGACGAGAACCAAGGGTACTGTGAGTCCTCTGATGCACAATAGAGGCACTGAGAGCCTGCTCAGACATTATGCTGTATACTTCATGTCACTCAAGCCTCAAGATCACCTTGAATAAGGCAAATGTGAGCAACGTTTGGTTGTTCTTACCAATTATTTCACAAACTCATTTTCTCTCAATTTTTTTTTTTTTTTGGAATCACATGGATTGTACAGCAATAAGTGATCTGGAATGTATAGACTTTCTTTCTCCAAACGATTAGAAATTTGTGTCCCTAAAAAAGGGAAAGAAATTTCTGTCAACTTAAATTAATTATAGGGAGTTACAAAAAGGAGTTTGGATTTTTTTGTTATATGGGTGGCAAACAATGGTGAAGTGGTAACTAATACGCTCATTGGTGCGCAGATGAGTATCCATCTTATATTTAATGGCAAAAAATAGAGATGACAATGAGGTAACACAGATTTGTAACCAGAGTTCATTGTATCATCTTCGTGCGTTTTAATTGCCACAAAAATTCCTACAAACTAGACAATCGGTGTTGGATTATTGGAATATGTGAGACATGAAATCGATGATTGATTTTGGTTGGCCTAGGGTTCTCTTATAGGTTAAGGTTGGCCGAGGGTTCTCTTATGGGCACTTAACCCATGATTCATGAAACAACAGTTAGAAGTACTTTTGGCATACATGTCCCTTGTATGCACCATCATTATTTTTTTCAATTCTTCTTTTTTTTCCGATAATTGGGGGAAGGGAGATTTGAATCTTGATATCTCTTTTGGATATATCAAGATGTGCCAATTAATTGAATTACTAAACTCTTGGTAATCATTATTCTTTCATTCCTTACACATTTAGTGAATTTTAGAAATTGGGAATAAGTGAACTAGCTAGTAACCTTAACTAAGATTAATTACTTACCCTAACTCTAGGGACGAACTATATATGAATATTTGTTTGGGAGCTAAAATATTGTAGTATTAATATACCAATTAAGATAAACTTGATGCAAGATATATTAAGACCTGCGTACATACATGTGGATATATATATATATAATTATGAATATTAAAATTTTAATATTGGAGTAAATTATAATTCATAAATATACTATATACCAATTCATAAACTTCAAGCTCGAGGGGTACCATGACCATGTAGGGACTATGCCTCATGAACTAGAGGTCATTAGTTTAAATCTTCTATTTTCTTACATTTTGTAAGAGATGGGGAGTGTAATGAAATGAAAAGGATTAAGAGGAAACTTTTTAAGACTATTCAATCCATTCTATTAGCAAGGAATTTAGTAGGAAGCTAGGATGGAATAGTAAGAGAGCGTTCGTTATATTTCATTTCATCCTAAGAATTCTTCCTTAAATTAGGAGGAACACTCATTATTTTTCTGAAATAGAGAGGTAAAATGTAAGGTGCAAGGTTGTAAATAATGGGAGGCTAAGTGTTGATGCCAAAATCGTCAGTTGGGTCACTTGTTCAATTCGAAGTATTAAACAATCTTGTAGGACCTACAAGACAAAAGAGAGATAGAATGAAGAGACCACCAGGTTGTGCTCGGTGGGTAAGCTTCCGATGCTTAAGTTAGTATTACCCCATATATTTCGTATATAGATAGTGTTTTGTAGTAGTTTTTGACAGACCTAGCTAATGAGACAAATTATCCCTTTTATAGGTGACTTAATTAAGTAACTGTTAGACATAAATGAGGGTGATTATTACCCTAATTGTCACATTCTTTATCTTGATAAGAGAATTTAAGGCCTTTGATGATCGTTATTAAATATGTTGGGCGGTTACTCATCTATCTTTGATGGCTTACTAATAACGCAGTGATCGTCTATTAAGATGGACAACCTTAATGGTTTTTATGGACTCATCAATTGCCCCCCATTCCAAAGTCTAATGTGGCTTTATGTTGGTCAGGCTTAGGGAATGTTCTTGACTTGTTTAGGTTCGGCCTTCTTTATCTTCAACTACTTTCTTCTTCAAGAATGGTAGTATTTTTGTGAAGACTTCTTCGTATTTGCTTTTTGAAAGTCTTTCTGGATGTTTGAGGGATCATAGCTTGATCTTAAAAGTGAGCTAATTTCTTTGGACGATCATTTTTTATCATTGTTGAAGAGCAAGCTAATTTCTTTAGACAACCATTCTTTATCACTGCTAAAGAGCAAGCTCATTTCTTTGGATGACCATTTTTTATCACTACTGAATAGTAAGGTGATTTCTTTGGACAACCATTTTTTATCACTGCTGAAGAGCGATGTGACTTCTTTGAACGACCATTTTTTATCACTTCAGTACTTCTTCTTTTATTCATTTTCTAGTTGTCACGTTTGATATTCTTGATTTGCATGTGACTTGTGCTTGTGTGAGAATCCTTGTCTGCTTACACTCGTCAAAGGGAATTTAGTCACTTAGCCACTTTTGGGTGACTTACATCCAATTACGGCGCTTCATCATTTAGACTTCGTCAATGATTTATATCGGTCTAGCGGAATCTTGTTTTTTTTTTTTTGGTAACTTACATCCATTTATGGAATCTTGTCACTTAGGCTTCATCATTGATTTACATCCGTCTTGGCAGAATCTTATCACTTATCCATTTTTAGGTAACTTACGTCCATTTAAGGAATCTTGTCATTTAGGCTTCGTCAGTGATTTACATCTGTCTTGGCGGAATCTCATCACTTAGCCATTTTTTTGTGACTTACATCCATTTAAGGAATTTGGTCACTGTTTGCTGGAAAGATTCCTTGATGCTATGCCATTTTGGACCTTCTTGAGGCCATGTTGATATCTAGATTAAGTAGCAAATGCACTTGCCAAGTCTTGGTTAAACAAATTTTTTTGAATAATTCATAAATAAATAATAAGTTACCAATAGCCTAGGTGGACCTTTTTCTTATTTCCTAGTAATCCTAGAGTTTTACCTCTTTTGTGATCTGTCTAGTAATGCATACATTTTTTTATGAAACCTTACTAGGTGTAAATTTTTATAGACAAATATAAAAGAGACAGAGATAAATGTGTTACCTTAAATGACAATATTATTTTGTCACATACCTTGATTTTATATTGCTAGGATCTTCTTGACAAGCTCTTCCCTTTTTAAGATTACGAGCTCTTCTATTTTCAAGATTTTTTTAAGCTCAACATGATACTTCATGTCTAAGGCCTAGATCTCTTTTACTTCAATTTTTTTAAGGCGTAAAAACTAGGCCACGTTTTTGCCCCCGTTCAAACGTGAAAAGTACAATTCTCATTGACGACTAGAGGAATGGTCTATCACGATTGGAACCTCTTTTTTTTTTTTTTGGCATGCTTTAATGACTATGGTCATTTGTAATAGCAATTTCCTCTTCCTTCTTCTTTAATTGTACGCTTAAGTTACTTCAATAGTGCTAGCTGCATGACAATGTACAAATGTGCAATTGCATGCTATTCAAGACGAAGTGCATTCTATATAAGTCATAGAGAAGTACAAAAATTCAAGCTATTTGACTACATGCTTCTTTAAACTGGTCTTTGTTAGGTGCTTGCACCATATAAGATTTATAAAGCAATTTAAGAAGATTTTGGTGAGTTGATGGAGATAGCGGAAATTTATTGAGACTTAAATTTATGAGCATATTATGAACACAATCATCTAGCATTTTAAGTGTAGGAAACTTAATAGAACTTCTCAGATTCATGATGATGAAACATATGCTACTAAAAATATAATCATATTGATTGTGATAATTGTAAAAATTTTATAGCAATATTTTCAACATGTTCTTAATACACATTTGTAAAATCCTACAAGCTTGATATTTATTTAGTTTCAATAAAAAGATCTCATGGATAAAAAAGAAAGAAATAAATGAGTTACCTTAATAGAAGACCTTAAATCTCAATACTATTTTGTACATACCTCGGTCTTTTCATTGTTGTAGTCTTCTTGACGAACTCTTCGTCATTGAACTCTTACTTATAGAGCTCTTCTTTGTTGGATTTGTACAACCCATAATTTACAGGATTTAAACTCGGCATTTGTGAGGTAAATGGAATTTTCACAAATTTTAGCTATATCTCTATTTTCTTTTTAAGGGTTTCTCTTCGTCAAATTATGACATCCCCTTAGAAAATTTGGAACATCTGTCTTTTGCATATCTAAAGCTAGTAATCTAGCAAACCTCTTATAGGTTTACATATTATACAAAATTTTGGGTGATTTGATATAGCTTACGTCCAAACAATATCATTTCATGTAAGAGTATGGAAACTTAGTGAGGATTAAAGCCACACTTAATGCCATGCGATCGAATAGAATTGTCTTACTTTATGTATGAACCACATGCTCTTAGGCAATTCAACCATTTCCACTTTTTTCTTTGTTTTGGTGATAGTAGAATAATAAAAGAAATGGACGGACTTAAGATCATTTGATCGGCTAGAGATCAAAAGTCTAAAATAGGTCACACTAGCTAGAGCAGATATTACTTGTGAAGCCTTTTAACTTTAGCAAGAAATTATCTAGCCTTTTGTGTCAATTATGCCTGTTTGTACTAATCTTGTAATTTAGCAATTTTGGCTTTCCAAAAATCATTTTCATAAATATTACCCTATTCTCATGCAACTGAATAACACTTGGCAAAGTGTTTAAAGAGTGTTGGAATTTGGTGTGTTTAATGGTATTTGCCATTATGATAAACAGTCATTATATTTATCACGGTAAACAATTTTAAATTTCCTAAATAGCTAGGTTTTTTATTTGGCAATAATGATACTTGCCATTATGCCTAATTGATGTTGCAAATATTTGGAGAATTAAAAGGGAAAAGAAATGTTTAAATCTGACCTTAGGGACCAAGAATTGGGTTGCATCGTTGCTATAATTTGTTCCTGCTATTTGAAGATGTAGATATATCCAAAGGGTTTACCCTCGTTCAAACATGAAAGGTACATTTGTTGTTGAATGATGACCAAAAAAATGACCTGTCATGGTTTATACTAGGCAATATACCGGTTTGGTAGGTTCTTCTTGACAAGTTCTCTTTAACAACTGTTCATCGTCTCTAGACCGCACATCGTCACCATATGTGGTTTTGCAGTTAACTTAATTTTTTATACATCTTTTTCATGAATGTTTTCAGTCTCATAGATGATTGCCACAAGATTAGTTTTCTTGGACATGTATATATAACGTTTTTGCCAAACATACGTAAATCATACATAAATCATGACAGTTGTCACAAGGTGCAGTTGTAGTACAAAAATAGAATATTCATTATTGTTGGCTTCCACCTACCTAATACTGATTAGGTTGGCCTAGTTGGGCTCATTGGATTTTCTCTTATTTCCAAATTAGTGTTTCTAAATTTGGTAAGATAATGGAATCTGACTTTAGCCTCTTTAGTGTCTAAACTCTGAAATTATGATATAATTTTGGTAAGACAAATTTTTGGCTTCAACTTTCTCTAACGCCAAAACCTAAGATTTATTATCTTTGGAAATGCAACAATATTTCACTTTATATATATATATATATATCTTAGCAAGATGCATTAGGAAAAAGTAGTGAAATAAAAAGCCATAATTAATGGTATAATATATGAATATCAACCAAGATGCTATTAGATTACCAATTATTTAATGCTATAAAGAGACACAAATGATCTCCTCGTGTTATGATAGGAAATGTAGTAAAGGTGTAACACCTTTTTTTGGCTATAATTAGGATATCAATTAGGCCATAATATATAATTATATTTGGCTTTAATGGCAAGGACCTCAAAGAGACCGGTTTGACTGATGCAGTTTATAACAATCAAGGTGTTCATTACCTTTTCTTCTTCTTCTTCTTCTTAAAGCCTATATTTAAGATCACAATTTTGGTAAGGTAATTATGTTCTATTGAAGCCTGGTTCCACCTTTCATGCAAACTAAAAACAATGGGGAGCTGGTGAAACTAAGAAAGGAAAGTTCTCCTATGGCAATTTCATCATAGTTGACTAGGGTGGCTGAAAATTATATGACCACCTTCAATCACTTTTTTTTTTCTTTTAACAAAAGGATACTTAATAGAGTAAACTCCTTTGTTACGTTTCTAAAGTTTTATAAGAGGTTATTATGTTTTTAGACTTCTAGTCTTCTAGATCTTTTAACAAGATGTGGTAAAACCATTTAACAGGATGAGAAGAAATTCATCTTACCTTAAGACCCAGGAGCTGGACCATTCCTTTGAGGTCTGCCCAAGTTGAAAGTCATGGGTTGTGAAGTAATTCCATCATCGACGACCAATCCAATCATGTGTTGCTGCTGGGAGTCGTACTTTCATTGTTGACGGCATCTTAGTGATCTTTCTATTTATATATTATCTAGATAATAGGAGACGTCTTTCAACCACATCCTCAAATTAGAGGACAATATATTTGAGGCCTTGGATCTAGGTTCTTTCATCATCATCCATTTAAATAGTTGACAGGTCGTGCTTTGGTGTCTTGGTAATACCTTTATCTTTCTCATCGTAGCCCCAATTTAAAGTTAGATAACTTCATTGAATAAATGGATATGTGCAGAGTAAAGAGATGATCATTGAGTATCATCCGTGGGGTACTCTAGATCTGGTATTTTAGTTTTGATGATTTTTCATTGAATGGAATGAACCCTTTGTTATAGGAAGAGCTAGATGGCTAATCACTCCCCACAGATGGCGCCAAACTATTGATGCCAAAATCATCAATTGGGTAACTCGTTCAATCTAAAGTATTAGACGATCTTGTAGGACCTGCAAGACAAAAGAGAGATAGATCGAAGAGACCACCAGGTTGTGCCCGATGGGAGAGCCTCTGATGTTTAAGTTAGTATTAGCCCATATATTTCGTATATAGATAGTGTTTTGTAGTAGTTTTTGATATAGCTTAGATAGTGAGACAAATTGTCCCTTTTATAGGTGACTTAGGTAGCTGTTGGACATAAATGCGGGTGATTATTACCCTAATTGTAACATTTTTTATCTTGATGAGAAAGTTTAAGACCTTTGATGGTCATTATTGAATGTATTGGGTAGTTACTCATCTATCTTTGATGGCTTACTAATGACACAATGATCGTCCATTAAGATGGACGACCTTAATGGTTTTTATGGACTCATCACTAAGAAATATTTTTTATATATTTATTTTAATGATAAAGGAGAAACGACCAGTAGGCAAAGTATTGATTATATATATATATATATATATATATTGCATTACATGAATAGCTTATATGGAAGCCTTGGGGCAGTTACTAAACTGCTTTTTTTTTTTATTTTATAATTTCATAGTTGGGAAAAGAATATTTGAATCCTACATATCTTTGTTGAAAAAATAAAAAAATATGAAACCACCTTGCTGAAATTACATAGGCTTGCATTCCAACCTTACAACTCAAAAATAGAATTCAATTTAGACCTGAATTCTTGCTCCATTGTAGAACATAATGGAAGAGTTCAATTTGGAATTTTCTTTGTTAAGGGTAGCCTACCATGTGAGTTGTCAACCAATCACAACTGATGATGCCGAAAATCATCAGTGAGCCACACAGTCCTCACGTGATCCAAGCAAGACCTGCACAACACAAAGGGAAGAAGAAGAACCTACGAAGAGTAAGAACCTACGAAGAGTATCAGTGTGATACCGGCCAAAGACCCTCTGACTCTCAAGTTAGAGAAATCTCTTGTTCACAACTCTAGAATGCAAGAGCTTGGATGAATTAAGCGTACCGTGGTTTGTGAGGGTATTGGAGTTTTTATAGTAGCATAGAGTTGGCATTCATTTCTTGGCTCAGAAGATCTTTCCTTGTAGGAGAGATCTTCTTTAATTTGCGTATCTTGTGGAATCTTTTTCTTGTAGGAGTCTTTTTGGTTAGGATTTCCTTATATATTCATACGTGAAGCTCAAGTAAAGTATATGCTAGACCCGTCAAGAGTTTTTCTTGCCCCCGTCAGCTTCAAGTCGTCAGCTTATCATTTCGTCTATGTCTTCTGGTCATCACATAAAGGTACCAAGGATCTTAAGTCATACCCATCAGCTTTGGGATGAACTCGTCAGCTTTATGGCGTTGTTTAAGAATCCCTTATCAACAACTTTAACTTAGGTTTTACTTCTTCATATTACTTCCACATGCTTCTTCTTATCGGTGAAGTATGGTATCAAACAAAAGAAAAAGAAAAGTGCAATTAAAAAGGAGGAAAAAAAAAAACACTTTTGTCAACTTCAACAACAAATCAAAGACTACCACCCTGTCTGGGAGTTGCTTATTTTTCTTAACTCTTTTGCATAGTGTGAGGAAAAAAACTAAAAACTAGTTTAATTCCCAAAAACTCAAAAGTTAGATTATTTGAAATAAAGCTAAGACAAAAAGCAGCGTTAGTCCTGTAAATAGTAGATATTTAAGAACAAAGTCAACTTATGATCTATTGCCAAATGTACATTTTAGTCAACAACAGAGCAGAAGGAATACAAACATAAAGAAGCAATGACTACAGTTCATCGGACAAGGGGTAAATAAAACTAATTTGTCCTAGAATTTTGGGTGAAACTTTTTTTTTTCTTAGGTGAAACTAGATGTAAAGAATTGTGTGATTTATTGAAAAATAAATTTATTGGCTATGATAAAATAATCTCCTTTATATAGAGAGATTTTGAAAATTTGTAAATGAAGGATAATGAAATTGTCAAAAAATTATTATCCAAAGTTTTAGTAATAATTAATAAAATTATAAGCTAAGGAGGTACTCTAACCATCCAAAAAAGACTCTAATATATATATACATATATGTGTGTGTGTGTGTGTGTGTATGTATGTATGTATGTATGCTCATTTAGGAACGGTTTATTTCGGTAACTTATTTGCTTAATGTTGAACAAAAAAGTCACATATTTCCAACAGCCCAAGAGAATTACAAATTATGTTTTTATCTTTAAAAATAAACTGTAGATTATATCCTTTTTTCAGAAAAAAAAAATGGTAAATGATGAAGTGTCTAAATGTAAAACTATATATTAGTTCCTTTCCATTTTTTTTTTTAATTTTATCCCCTCTCTTTTTTAACTTCCAAAAAAGACTCTAAAGGAAATACACACACACACACACACATATATATATATATGGAAACTCAAATTTATATAATAGATTATGATAAAATGGATGAATCATAAAATAAAATGGATATACATATGTATACACACACACGATAAATTATTTAGATAGCTAGATTTACCTTGATATATTTAGATTAAATAACTATATTATATGTAAGAAAAATTTTAAAGAATAAGTAAGAAATTGACTCCTAATGTGTCAATTTGAACATGAATTTAAAGTTGTGCAAAATATTGAGCTCCATATAGGAAAAGGAAAGAGATAATATATGAATTAATATGCTCGTGAATTGGACATTGGATTGGGTTTAAACATATGTGAATTGAGCCCTCTTGTCTAAATAATAATATTTTATAATAATATTTTTTGAGTCACTAAGTTTGTGCACGTCAATTATTCCTAGAGAGAATGTCTGTTCATATATATTCATAGTTCATCGTTCATAAAAATTACATTTTAATGAGAAACTCTCCATGAGAGAAAATGTTTTTGTGCTTGAACATATAAGTCAAAGAGAGACAACTCAACGTAGTTCAATTCACTGAGCTGCAATATTATGCTTCTTCTTCGTATTTTGATAATTTTATCCTGAGAAGTAAATGTTCGCGTGTATCTCTAAGCACTACAAATTGTGTAAGAGATAAAAATTGCTTTAAAGGGATTGTGTCAAATACAAAATTTAATCAATTCTGCATCATCCACATCCTTCACAAACTTAGTTAATTCTACATCATTTATCCTTTGCATATCTGATCTGTGAGTTGTTTAATTATTTTACTGATTTCTTTTTATATATTGAATCTATTTATTTTATTGTTTATGATTAAATCTGTAGGCCTAGGTTGTTCTTAGCCCCCCAAAAAAAAAAAAAAATACTCACTACTCCTCTACGCCAATTAACTAAATTTACATTTTTCTTATTATGTGATAACTTCAAGATACAATTGGTTAATAAAAAAATAAATAAAAAAAAAACCTCCAACTACGTTAAAAACCAATTGGTGAATATTAAGATGATGACAAAATGCAACCGTCAAAACTGATGAGAAAGAGCAAACGGATGGATCCAAAGAATGATATCTCATGGAACATGCCAAACACGCTAAAAAGCAACTAATCCTAAAGTGAACGAAGACGAAAACTTTATCTACACCAAAAACTAACGGGTTAAAAGATGAATCGGACCAAAAACCAATTAATATCTATGTTGAACTAATGATAAAGAATAGAAATTGGAAATTATTAGTTTTTTGAGGTAAAAATAAAGAGCAATAATCGTTTTAACTCTTCTTTTTTAAGGCTTCTTTTTTTTTTACTCAAGATGTTGTAACATAAGAGTTGCTTCGACTCTTAAAAATTATGCTTGCAATTGCTATGGGGTGGACATCTCCATCCTGGTTCAGTTATGCCCATTGTATATTTTCTTATATTTCTAACTGAATAAAATTAATTACTCTGCCTCATTATTTCAAAAAAAAAAAAAAACTTAAACACATGTATTGCTGCATGCATATTTTCCATCACTTGTCATCTCTCCCGAGCTAAAAGCATCCCATTTACAGGGGTACTTTCCTTGCAACGATTGAATCAGCTCTCCTGGACTGAAATGACCCTATAGTGCGTGACCTATATCGTCTTACACTCACGAATGAAATTAATAACCGGCATAAGAAAATCAAAAGATCAACTTAAATCAAAAGGAAAAGAAAATGAAATGCAAATAGAATTTAAAGTTTACTAGGAGTAGAAATGTAGAATTCATTACAAAGACCGTAACATACCCCGCAAAGCAACAAAAAAGAAGAAGTTTATTACAACATAAAATAAACGAAACACACACAACAAATGACCCATTCTTAAGTGCAGCTTTGCATTATCATAAATATATATAGAGAGGCAGAGAGATCACGATCAGATGCATGGTGGTGCAGATAGCTTAAGAGGTCTTAGTTCCAGAGATGTGTTGCTGACCAAACTGCTCAGCCCTATCCTTCATCTCTCGAGCCTTACGAGCTAGCTTCAAGCGCGCATGGTCAAGTTGGTCCGCACCAGGTGGGTGCTTCCCAGTCACGTACCTATAAATCCATGACAGAACCGTCACGGCCGCAACACCGAACCCACCTGAAGCTAAGAACCCTACGAAAATAAGCGCTACTGTAATGACCGCGGGGACAAGAACCGGACTGAATATCACGAACAGTGGGGTTGCTATGGTCAAGGCAATGACTGTAGCAGCTAGGATCAAACCGGAGAGGATTAGGAGGGACCCACCTGCAGTGACTGCAGTGGCTGCCCTGACAACTTGTTGGGACCGGCTTGCTTGGTCCGGTTGTTGTTGGAGCTCCGCCATTTTTTTATGAAGATTGCTAGATCAGACGGTGGTGGATCAAAGGGTAAGTGTGTGTGTGTGTGTGTGTGTGATGAATTGGTGTGGGTGAGAGAGAGGTTTATAAAGAGTAGATGGGTGTGGAGATGGAGTGGCACGTGTTTCAGAAAAGGTGGCATGTGTTGCGGAGTTTGTCATGCAGGGGTTGCATGTAAACGAAGTGGCTTCGTTTTGGGACACGTCGTTTTTATCTTATTGGAGGCTTTGAGACTGAGAGAGAGAAAGAGTGGTTTGGGAGGGAAAAACTTCTCTATGTTATTGATGCACGTTATCTCTCTCTCACAAGGGGGTGGGTCCCAATTATGCCCAAAAAGATGAAACTAAAATTTTTCAATTCCATGTTTAACTGCCAAAATTTCCTTAAAAGTAGAATGATAATGAAGTTTTGAAGGCTTGAATGCACCACTTTTATAACCACAAATACTTCTCTTGCCATCAACTTCTTCAAAGAGAGTTGTTGCCCAATATTTATCACTTACATCTGTTTGCAGGATTTGTTTGCCTGGTCCTGGAATCTGCAAAGGGGGAAGCTTTTCTGCTAACTTTTTCAATTGCTGGACTGCTTTTGTATGAATTGGATTCCAATCTGGAGGAGATTTTTTTCAACAATTGAGCTAAATAGTCTTTGGAGAATTCAAGAAAAGAGGTTACCCAAGTTCTTCCAATGCAACTCTATATGCCTTATCAACCTCGCCAATCATTGTATAAAAATCTGTCCATACCTCTAGTCTCACCATTCTCCCCAGTTTGTTCTTACCAAAACCTCCAACCATTAACCATGACACATCCTGACCATAACCCTTTTAAACCAAGCGGAATGTTTTTCTAGTATAACATGCTTAGCACCACTCCAACTACAACCCCAAACCAAACCACAATATGAACTCTCTCCCATGAAAAAGGACAAAGAGCCATTATACTAACCTCCAGATCCAACTATTGGTGCTTCTTCAAGACTACCAAATATGAACATGTTAGCTATAAACTCTAACCCTTCAAACCCAATATCATCATTTCTCAAATCCCTTACTCTTCAAGATCCAGAAGAACCTTTTGTGCTCCCAGTTTTTGATGGCATGGATCTAGACTTGTCTGATCTTGGATTAGAAGGAATATTTATGACAAACCCAAAGGTAGAAGAATATGATGATGTCCTTCACCCTGAACAACCTCCCCCACAACCAATTTTTCCTCCACCACCTTTCATCCCTGATTACCAAACAAGATTAACAAACAAGATTAACCTATTCATCAACCACAGATTCAAAACACTTGTTCAGCAACAATTCTTCATCCCAAGATATTACCCGAACAATTTTGGCTACTCCATCATCAAATGTTCAAAGCAGCAAATGGAGAAACATTTTTTATCACCTTGAAAAGTAAGTCTATTCTCATTAGGATCTTTTCAACCCTTATCATTAAACACCAAGTCCTTCGCTCCCCTCTCACAGGCAAAGACCTTCTTATAGGATTTGATCTCCTTCATCAAATATCTAGCCTCAAATGGTCATCAAAAGGACTTTTGCATAAACAACATCTTCTCACCTGGACTCAAGTACCTCATTTATTCACAGTAGACCCCTTCGACTCTTTGAGACTCCAGATTATTAAAGAATGTTGTGCAACTACCCACTCTGAATTCCTCTTTAAAAATCCAAATCCTTCGTGGAATAATCCATCTTTTTTTATAAACCTACCCTTCAAAAAAAATGAAGATGTTAACCCCACAAAAGCTAGTCACAGAGGAATGAATCTCGAACATTTGACCTTAGCTAAGCAAGAATTATTCACCCTTCTGTCAGAAGGCCTTATTGAACCTACAACTTCTCCATGGGCATGTGAAGCTTTCTATGTCAATAAACATGCTAAGCAAGTTCGTGGAAAACTCAAATTGGTAATCAACTACCAAGATCTTAATTATTTCCTTACAAATGACAAGTTCCCTTTGTCAAACAAAAGTGCTCTTTTCCAACATCTTTCACATGCTAGAAAAGGTTTCGACTTTTGAGCACTTCGATCTGCTGGAAATAATGGAGTGTGGATCAATTCACAATCAGAAACTAACAGTAAGACAAGACGACTATATATGACAAAAGCTTTATTGTCGATTAACAACATGTCATCTTGGAAACGAAGGGTCCATTTAAATAACAATTTTTAATTTTTTTGAAAATACACGTGAATAAAAAGTTTATAAAAATACGTGTAATATTGTTTAAAAATTGAAAACGTGTGTTTAAGTTGATGTACCAAAGATGCCCTGCCTTTTTCGAGAAACTCTAGAAAATAGTTGTGATATATGTTAAGATCTCTTTTCCTTTTTTTATTATTTTATAATAAAAAAAAATACGTGATAACTTTGTTTTGGCTAAATACGTGATAAATTTTAATTACTAAAGTAGCAATATATATATATATATATATCAACTATATCATATACTATATAATAAAAGTTGGGCTTAGAAGCCGTGATTGCGCCAAATGACTTCACCAAATTGCAGAAATTTTTTTAAATTTTTAAAAATATATATAATTTTTCATTTCCTATAATTTTTAAGTTAATAAAAATATTAAATTTGATTACAATACAAACTCTCCATCTAATCCTACGTAAAAAATGTCCATGTAATCCATATATTTTTTAAAAAATTATATTACTACATGAAAAAATTGCAATTTTTTTAGATCTATATAAAAATATAGATATAATTTTTTTGTTCTTATCTTCTTCTCCTATAATTTCTAAGTTAATAAAAATCTTAATTTGATTACCATTGAAATTAATTTCATCTAATCCTTATCTTAAAAATATTTTTTTAGGTCCATCTAATCCTTATTTTTTAATTACTACACTTAAAAAATAAAAAATAATTAAAAAAAAAAAACAACAACAACAACAACGTATAGCTAACAGCAACAAAAATGTATAGCTAACAAAGTTTATTTTCAAGCAAATTATCTTTAATATAATATAAGAGCGTAATTTTGAATAAATTTTATTTCTTTTAATGTACAACCATTCTTTTTTATATTAAAAAATATTGTTCTCTTGGGTCTATCCTAAAAAAATCTCTGAGTACATGTCCAAATGTCTTGCCATCAAGAAAGTAAAATCAATTCTAATTAAACTCTTTGTCTCAAACTCAAACTCTTAATAATTAAACTTTCCCACCATGTTACAATTATTTATAAAGTGAAGGAAAAAAAATGTTAATATCAACATTAAGCTTTTGTGTTTATCAAAAGATAAATAGGGGAAAGCTGACAAGAAAAATTAAATTTTTGTATTTATCCAAAGATTAGTAGAGGAAAAGTTGATAAGAACAATTTTTGTGTCTATCTAAAAACTTTGCTGCAATTTTTGCTTACCTTCAAGCATAACTAAAACTTGCGATTAGATCATAGGAATAAAATCAATCGGAAAAAAATAAATAAATAAATCATCTCCACATCCCTCAAATTTCTCATTCAGACTATGCTCTCTCTGTGATGAAGGTTATATTTTTTGTTTTCTTAGTTATTTTGTGTATATTTTTAGTTGGATGATTTTGTTCTATAATGGGTTTATTGATTTTTAAGTTTCTAAGTGTATCAGCATCCTAGTCTGATAGAAGATTGGTTAGCAATGGAAGTAACCAATGGAAGCACCAATGTACCATACTAAGCCAGATTGTGTGGATACCTTAAGGATGTCTACAATGAAAGCTCCAAGCTCTATTTTCCTCTCCAAGGTTATTTAAGTCTATCCTTTATTGTTTTTTTCTTTTCTTTTCTGTTTTTCTGTTTTTGTTTCATTATGTTTATAAATACATCATATTTTTTATACTACAAGTAACTATATTGGAACTCTTTGAAGCTATAGAGTTTGAGAAAACTTTGAAAAGCTTAGTTACTATAAGCTTGAATTGTCAAAACTTAATTAATTAGATCTTCACCACTATAATTTATTGGGATATGATCGCAACAAAGGATTCTCAAGAGGAATAAAAATGTAGTTGGCTTAGGAAGTTTGGGTCAATTGAAATATACATGTTAAAAGCAAGGAGGAAAGCACTCAAGCCATTAGTAGATATAAAAACAGAGATGGAGAACAGGGCTTGCACTCAAGGCATTGAAACTCAAAGAGATTGGATCAGTTCAGAGCTATTAGAAGTAATAGAATCAGTTCCTTATCATGAGCATTTTATTCATATGTGCGAAGGAGCCTTGCCATGTAAGCAGCAGTTACTGTTAGTACACGTGGCTTGATAATTGGGATTGTTTTGTAACTAATTTTTCCCTCCTTCACGGAGTTAGTTATTTTTCTTGCTTCCACAGATTGTGTATATATATATATAGGTAGTAGTGTCTAGATTCATAGTGTTTTACTCTCATCTTCAATCAATAAAATCATTCATTCTATTTAGAGAGAGGGTTCTAGAATTCTTTATATGGTATCAGAGCTCTGGTGAAGCATAACAATGGTGTCCTCTGAATCCAACAATCCCTCTGATCCTCAACCCTCATAGTCTACTTTGAATTCCAACAATGATCCTCCTAATTCTACTCCTCCCAATCCCTATTTTCTCAGCTCGAGTGAAAATCCAGGCAATATCTTGGGCACGCAACCATTGCTTGGAATGAGGAATTATCAATCAAGGTCTGGAGCAATGATTTTTGCTCTTACTGCGAAGAATAAAATTGGTTTTGTCAATGGAAAAATCACAAAACCAGATATGGATTCACCTCTGTATGAAGATTGGGAGAGCTGCAATACTATGGTATTATCTTGGATGATCAATTCGATGCATGTGGATGTATCGAGCAGTATCATGTACTGTGAGACTGTGAGGGAGATGTGGATTGAATTGCAGAACTTGTTTTCACAAGGGAATAGTCCTAAGATCTACAATTTACAGAAGCAAATTTCACATATCTGTCAAAATTAGATGTTAGTTTCAAAATACTACACCAAATTTAAGAGGCTTTGGGATCAATTGCTAAATTTTGAGCCACTTCCAGAGTGTTCTTGTGGTGCTATGAATCTGCTGAGTACTTCACACAACAAGGCTTATGCGATGAGGTTTTTAATGGGGCTTAATGAGAACTATGAGACTTTTCGAAGTCAGATTCTCATATATGATCCATTTCCTACTATGAGCAAGGTTTACTCTCTGGTTCTTCAAGAAGAATCACATAAGAACCTTGGTCATGAAGGATTAAGCTCATCATAAGGAGATGTAGTGGCAATGTATGCTAATTCAAAGAACAGTCCAGGAAGTTCCTCTTGGAACAGAGGCAATGGGAAGAAAGAAAGGCCATTTTGCACTCACTGTAACATGTCTGGGCATACCATTGAGAAGTGTTATAAAATTCACGGTTACCCTCAGGATACAAGCCAAAAGGGACGAACAGTGCTAGTGCAAATCAAGTCTCTTCACATTTGAGCAATGGAGCTGAGAATTTTGCATCAGCAAGCAATTTGTGTCCTATTTCTAAGGAACAATGTGAACAGTTATTGGCTTTTCTCAGTTCTGGTTCAGGATTTGGTTTTGGAGGTGATGGATCACACCATGCAGCTAATGTAAGAGCTTCTGCCAATGTGGCTAGTGTGGAAGGACATTATGGTGGTACTTTTGATGTGTTCTCTTCACAATCACAAGTCAATTCCTCAATCAATCCTTGTTCTAATCTCACGTCAGGTACTTCTTCTAATTTTCCTTTTAGTCCTAATTTGTCACACTCTATATTTTCTACTAAAACTATCAATAGAGATGCCTTGAGGAATTCTGATTGGATCATAGATAAAAGAGCTACAGACCAAATGGTGCACTCTATTGCTGTTTTTACTCCTATCACTGCCACTCTAAACACATTTGTGAATCTTCCAAATGGTGAATCTGCCTTAGTGACTCACATAGGAACTGTTAAAATTTCAGAAAATCTTGTTCTTTCTAATGTGCTTTGTGTTCCTTCTTTCAACTTTAATCTGATTTCTGTCAGTGAATTGGCAAAATCTATTCTTTGTTGCCTTATATTTTTTGGCAATCTATGTTTTATTCAGGACCTAGCTCATTGGAGCACGATTGGTCTGGGTAAGGAGATCAATAGTCTCTATTTGCTGTTAAAGGGAGAATCAACACCAACTTCAAAATGTGTTTTTTTATCTGTTTTTGCAAATAAGGTTTTGCCACACATATGGCATGCTAGATTAGGGCACCTATCAGATGCCAAACTAGCTTTGTTGAATAAGGACAATGTACATTGTATCAAGTCTAATGCAAACTTTCATTGTGACATTTGTCCACTTGATAAACAAAAAAGATTACCTTTCAATATCAGTACAACTGTTTCCAATGAATGTTTTGATTTACTTCATTGTGATATATGAGGACCTTTCTCTGTTCCTATCATCCATGGTTGTAGATTTTTTCTAACCATTGTAGATGATTGTTCAAGATGTACATTGGTGTATCTGTTGAAGCATAAATCCCAAACTGCATCTTATCTAGACCAATTTTGTACAATGTTTGAAACACAATTTACAAGAAAGGTAAAATGCATTATATCCGACAACGGTACCGAGTTCTTTCTCAAAGATTTTTTTGCTAAAATAGGCATCTTACATCAATTAAGTTGTGTTGAAACTCCATAACAAAATGCTGTTGTAGAGAGAAAATATCAACACATCTTAAATGTTGCAAGAGCTCTCAAATTCCAATCCAATTTACCTTTACATCTTTGGGGTTATTGCATTCTCACTACTGTTTACTTGATAAACAGTGTTCCTTCTTCTGTTTTAAATCAAAAAACTCCTTCTAAAGTGTTATTTGGTCATTCCCCCACTTATTCTCATTTAAGGATTTTTGGATGTCTTTGTTATGCCTCCACCCTTTCTCACACTAGGACCAAGTTTGATCTAAGGGCTAAAAAATGCATTTTTTTGGGCTATCATTTTGGGGTTAAAGGCTATAAGGTCTTGGATTTGTCTACCAAAACTGTGTTTATTTCTAGAAATATTGTTTTTCATGAAAATCATTTTCCTTATGTTCAAGGTACCACAGATTTTAATGATCCATTTGTTGTCACTTCTGATGTTGTTTCTCATTCTCCTACAGATAGCATTTTAGATTCCTTTGTTACTCTCGTTAGCATTTTAGAAGTTCTTCTTCCATCTCATACTTCAAACATTCCATTTGCATTGCATCCATTTGCCAATGATGTTGACAGCTCTACTTCCATTATTCCTGACAATTCTTTATTTGCTCCACATATTTTAGACATTTCGTCTATTTCACCTACTGTTTCTATACCTATTCCTAGACCTTCAAACACCAGAAAGTCCACCAGGTTCCATTAAACATTTGCCTACCTGCAAGATTATGGTTGCAATACAGCTGCAACAGTTGCTGATCCAGGTTCTCCTTATGATATGGCTGATTTTCTCAGTTATTCAAGATTTAATCCTTCTTATCAGTCTTACCTCATGTCTGTCAGTGCCTGTCATCCAAAACCTGCTTCTTTCTCTCAAGTAGTTCAGATTCCTATTTGGAGAGAGGCAATGGATAAGGAAATCCAAGCTTTAGAGAAGACTGGGACTTGGATTATTACTCCTCTACCTTCTGGGAAGACCCCCATTGGTTGTAAATGGGTGTATAGGGTGAAGTTCAACTCGGATGGTAGTGTTGAAAGGTATAAGGCCAGGCTTATGGCCAAAGGCTATACTCAAAGAGAAGGCTTATATTTTTATGGAAACTTTCTCTCTAGTTGCAAAGATTGTTTCTGTTAGAGTTCTTCTTGCACTTGCTTCAGCCAAAGGTTGGCCTCTTCATCAACTTGACATCAACAATGTCTATATGAGTTTACCCCCTGGTTTTCACAGTAAGGGGGAGTGTTCTTCATCACATTCTTTTGCTCCTTTGGTTTGTAAACTTGTGAAATCTCTTTATGGATTGAAGCAGGCATCAAGGCAATGGAATGCAAAGTTGTCTGCCACCATCTTACATGATAGGCCAAAAACATATTGACCCCTCGTGATGGATTAATTAATTAATTAGCCAAGTTTAATTAATTAACCAATTTAACATGCAAACGCGTAATAGCACAAACAAATCACCAATAAACTAAAGTGCAGCGAAAAAATAAATTAACACGGTGATTTGTTTACAAATGGAGATAACCTTCAAGGCAAAAACCTCACCGGGTGATTTTAAGGTCATCACTCCCAAGAATCCACTATTATCACAACAAGCGATTACAAGTAAAGGAATCCCAGTACCTTATACCAACCTACAGTTGAATCCTTACCCCAATACCCAATTAGACTTGTTCTATAGTGACAATCTCTCCTTTTCAATGCACGACTCCCAGTGCGTGACTAATCAATTGCGCGGATCCTAATACGCGATTTCAATCACCAACTTGAGAAAGATGTTAGCTGCAAAGTTCTTCAGTTCATTCTCACAATGAAGAACAAGAAGATGCTTAGTTACAAAACCTTACGGTGCACAAACACAGCAGCTTCTTCACAAAGAGATGAACTAGAGCAAACTTTGTCTCCGGTCACAAATTGCTTGAAAAATCTTTTCTCAATGCTTGTGCAACTTGTGTCTACTTTGACGGCCCTTAAAATAATCCTTTTATATGTCTAGGGTTATGAGAAAAGAATGCCCAAAAACATATCCGCGAATTGGAATCAAAACAGATCTGAAAAACTGTTTTTCTTAAACCTTGACAGTTAGAGGTGTCAAGATGCTATCGAGCCACAGGGCTGGATCAGCTTATTAAAGCTCAATAGATGAAGCTGTTGAGCCAGTTGTCGAGCTTTAATGCCTGACACTTCTTCAACTTGTTTCTTGGACAGACTTGCATGGCTTTAGCACTTAATCTTGAAACCTTATTTCTTGAAGTATTAAAAACATCCAAGATCTACCAAAATACAAGTAAAGTATGTTTTGTCAAAGAATTAGCCAATTACATAAAAAAAATAACATATGTTCTTAATAAGTAAATCACATATGTCCTAACAATCTCCCCCTTTGACAATCTATGACAAAACCACAACAAACAAATGATCATATGAGAGAAGTCATAAAACACTCAAATCATACTCACTTGTTGAATACAGTAACATCTATCCTAACACAAACTCTTAAAAAATTTTGCAAGAAAAGAGTTTATGGCAAGTAGACTTTGACAATCTGTATTTCTGAAACACTTTAAACAAAACACATCAAGGCATTTTTGTGTGAAGCAGAAATAATAGATTGCATACAAAAATAAGAAGCACGTGTATAAAAAAAGAAAAAAAAACAAAACATGTACAGATAAGTGAATAAAATATACATCATCACATATACCACTTGATAAGCATCATGTATGTAAAAAAAATGGTCACAAGACCTAAGTACAAGAACAATGTATCTCCAATAAAGAAAGAAAAGAAAAGATACATGTAATCCTTACTACATCCCTCAAAAAACAAACAAACACTCCCCCTAACAAAAGTCTCCTATATCCTAACTCTCCCCCTAAGAATGACTACTCTCGTATCTAAAACTACTCCCCTTTTTTGTCACGAGTAACAAAGGATAAGAGTGTCAAGTAGACATAAACTAGAAGAGCTAGCATCTCCATCCTCATCATCTTCATCGTCGCCGGAACCATCATCAGGTGTCTCGGTTGCCTCGGGAATATGGCCAACACGGGTGTTCACCTGATACAACTCCGTAGAAAGTGTATCAAGGCGAGCATCCATGCGCTAAAGCTACGCCATGATCGCATCCAAAGTCACACCTTCCACTGAAGAAGAGGGAGCGGAGGTAGAAGGAGCTGAAGGAGTGGGAGGAGCTGTTGAACCGGACCGCTCGAACAAAATTGCGCCTCGCTTCGTTTAACAGTAGCGTAGTCAATGGCACACATAACGGAAAAGTGGTCAGATGAGGGAAAAGGAATAGAAAAATGGCATAAAATCTGCGTGATAGCAAAAGGAAACATGAGCTTATCATGAGTTGTTGTATCCCTATACACATCTATGATAGAAATAATGAAGTGTGAGGTAAAATCAATAGAAAGATCCTCAAGAAGGAACAACAAAAAACAAGCATGAGACTCAGTGATAAAGTTGTAGTGAAAGAGAGGATGCAAAACAAAAGTCATCACCATGTTCAAGAATCTAGGACCTTTAGCAAAAGGTCGACATGATGTAAACTGACGCTCACTCCAATCAGCTAAGTGCTCACAAAAGGCAGAGATCATCTCGTCTTTGGACATAGTCAGTAGACGATCACAACCGGGGTAGTCAGGATGCGCAACCCTTGGAACATGGAGCACATCGGATACCAACTTTGGTGTGACTACTATGCGCATACCTCGAACGCAAGTATGAAAGAGAGGTACTAAAGTATCAGTTCCATGCATATTGGAGCAAAACTCCTGGATAAGCACAAAATGACAAGTGATCAAGACGTCACACAATGACTCCCATTCCCGACTGTGAATGACATTGGGAAGGTCAGTGTCGGCGAAATCCGACAAAATAACTTGGCATTCCAAATGAACATCTCGTTTAGAGAAGTTCTCCAAGAAGTCCTTTTGGGCTTTCTCATCACGGAACCGAACAGAAGAAGGAGTAGGATCGGAGGACGAACAGGCCCTAGAACGAAGAGGGTTCTAGGATGGAGCAGACTTACATTTTGGTGTCATTGATGCACTAACGTAAACTAGAGAGAGAGGGGGAAGAAAGAAACACTCAAAAAAGTCCCAACATATTTCAAATATAACAAGTATATTGAAAGAAAAGAACGTATGCATGAAAAAATGCATGAACATGTGACATGTAATTTAAAAGACATCATGGGCTTAGCCCAATCCAATTCTACCAGCACACAATCAAATTGCACACATCTAAATGCATAATAATATAGTTATAATTCTCATGGAATGCAATGTATGAGATTTGAAATTCAGTTTGGTAATAACCCATCCCAAAAATTTCACAAAACTCAACAATTTTGAAAAACCCAAAATTTTTCAAAAACTCAAAACCTAGGTATGAATGCATAAAAAGATCATTAAGAGAGAGAGAAAGAGAGATCATACCAAGTGATTTGAAGCAAGCAAGGCTGAAAATCACTTAGGTTGAAGGTTTTGAGAGAGAAGAGAGTGTTTGGGAGATGAACAGGTGCGGACAGATCGAGAGAGATTGAGAGAATGAAGTCCGAATCACGCTGAAACAAATATATAGAACCTCAGTAAATCTCGACAAATATAGGTGTCGAGAGGTATCAAGACAGGTGTCGAGTAGGTGTCGAGAACACAAGCGTCGACAGATGCAGCTGTCGATGAATAAAACATCAGACACTAAAAAGAAGCTCAATCGATCCACCAGCTATCAAGAAGCTATCAAGAGGCCAGAAGATTTCTCGATCGATCTACCAGCTGTCGAGAAGCTATCGAGATTGCGATAAGAAACAGCTTAAGATCTCGACAGATAAGCTAGGTGTCGAGATGGCTTAAAAACAGTTTTTTAAGAAGGAAAAAATACAGATATGAATACAATCAAACATGCAATACAGCTAATGAAGCAACCAACATTTTAACCTCTCAAAAACATCTCTCAATCAATAGAGAGTTAAGCATTTAGCTCCCAAAACACACACAAATACACTAAACAAGTCTAACCAATTTTATATTTCAAAAACAAGTTAAAACAGTTTAGTGAGCATACATCAACACATGTAAACCCTGTGATGGCCAAATCAAATTGTACCTACACATGTATCAACAGTAGCAAAGAATATTGTGTGTTGTGTATGAAAAATATCGCAAGATTGCACAAGTGTCTCTATGTTATGACGATTTGAGATATGAGAAAATCACTTTGACTCACACACAATCATAACTGTTTGATGAGGACTATCACCTTCGAGGTACAGCCTATAACTCCCACATCTCCTAGAAAACATACTTGTAATCATATTTGAAAGCATTTTGTTCTTTTTGCTTTTATTTTTTTGCATATCTTCTTTTTGTTAAGTAAACCATGCATGGGTATACAAAGGAGAGAAAAGAAATACCCAATTATGTTAACCTTTTTGATATTGCACTTTTGCTATACCAAAGCATATAGATGTCATTGATATTGCACTTTTACTATGACGAAGCATACTGATGTCATATCATGATTGGGGGGTAACAGTGGTGAGATGGTTATTAATATCTTTCTCTTAGGATTTTCTAATCCTTCCCGTTAAAAAGAGTGATACGAGTGTTAAATACAAGAGATCACTTAACCTTACTCATCACAAACAAAGAGCCGCAAAGCTCACTTGCTTAATTGTACATAAAGATACTTATCTAAGCTACAAGAAATACAAAGTTAAAGAATTTTGTTTCAATGGCCATTTAAGGTTCACAAGAACTGATGTACACAAACACATACTGTTTTTGAATTTTTCTGAATTTTTCAATTTTTTTTTAAACAAAAAAAAAATAACTAAAACTGAAAAACTAACAACCAAAAACATGTAAAACAAAACAAAGAAATGCATAAAACTAGACTGACTCAAAACATTAAAGCAAAACACACAAGTAATGCAAAACCAAAAATAGATGGAGAGAGAGAAAAAGTGATTAAATCACTTGGAACCTTTTTCCTTCCATACCTTGGAAGAACCTTTCCTTTTTGCAAGCCCTTGAACCGACGGTGAGGGGGAAGAATTGATACCATTCAAGTTCAAAATGAACATGAGGGCTTTGAGAAGATCTCCGAGGGGAGCAAACGAGGACGAAAACTGATTCTGATTTCCCGATGCCAACATGCTGTTGTTATTTTGAGTGGCTAACCACTTATAGCAATTTGGTCGAGTATGACCAGCTGCTCCACAATGATGACAGAGATGCTGCTTCTTTTGTTTAGGCCTTTGAGAGTTGGCCTTTTTAGCCCTAGGGTATTTAACTTCCTTCTTATCTTGCTCAGAGGGTGCTCCTAAGAAAGATTTACCCTTGTCTATATTCTCAATTTCAACATTATTGCTAGGAGGAATAAAAACAGTAGTACTAGAAGAAGTAATATTAGAGGAAGAGAAATCATACCCTAAGCTTGTTCGATCTGAAGTAGATTTCTGAAAACTGAGCATCTCATCTAGCTTAGCGCTTGAAGTCCTTTCTAGCTGGGCTCTAACTTGAAATAGTTCTACCTCAAGCTTCTTAGTCTTCTCAGCTAAGAAGTTATTTTCAAACCTCAGTGCTCCAATAGCTTGATTTGCTTCATCAAACTTTGTGGAAAGCTCTTCACGTTCAAGCTCCACATCACTAAGCTTTTTGGTGGTTAACCTATACAGCTTCTCGTACTTTTCTAAGACCTTGAATAGCATAGGCTATGTGAATGTCATTTTGATCATCCATCTTCTCAAACTTGGATTCTACCAATTCCTCTTTTATATCCACATCGTTAACTATCCCCTCAGTAGGATTAACTGTGGCAGTGAAGGCATTCAAGATTTCGTCATCCTCATTGTCGGAATCATCTTCAGGCTTGGTGTCGCTTAGCGTAATAACAAGTCCCTTGTTTTTCCCAATTGTCTTGAGATATGTGGGGACACTCTTGTTTCATGTGTCCGAAACCTTGGCACCCAAAACACTTAGGTTCTGTAGGAACAGTGTACTGACCATCATCCCTAACATCCTTCTTCCCTTTGTCTTGGCCCTTGAACTAAGAAGAACTAGATTGCCTACAGTCCTTGTTGAAGCCTTTTCCATTAGCATTCTTCATAAATTTCTTGAACTGCTTGGTGATGTAGGACTTCATCTTAGAAGCTTCATCGCCTGAAGACTCTTCCATCTCACTACTCTTAGCTTTCAGTGCCATACTCTTACTTTTACTAGACTTTCTAATTCTAGACAAACCCAACTCATAGGTCTGTAGATTTCCAACTAGCTCTGTCAAAGGAATTTTATTAATATCCTTTGATTCCTCAATCGCAGTAATCTTGGCATGGAATCTTTCGGGCAGAAATCTGCGCACTTTTCTCACAATCTTGGGTTCTGGGATAGTTTCTCTATGATTAAAGGCAAAGTTCACTATGTCTTTGAGTTTAACATAGAATTCATTAAAAAACTCATCATCCTCCATCTTTATCTCTTCGAAGCTTTTAGTGAGTCTCTGTAGCTTCAAATCCTTAACAACCTTTGTTCCCTCATAGGTTATCTAGAGGATGGTCCATGCTACCTTTGCAGTTTCAGTGGAGGATATCTTCTTGAACTCCTCATTCGTGATTGCACTGAACAGCGCATTCAATACTCTGCTGTTAAAGTTTTCTGCCTTGATCTTAGCCTCATCCCAGTTGGCCGACGCTTCCTTTGGCTTGGTCCAGCCAATCTCTACAGCTTACCACACCTTGTCATCTAGAGACTGCAAAAAAGCTCTCATGCGTACTTTTCAGTATGCATAACTAGTTCCATCAAATAAAGGAGGGATAATGAGAGATTGTCCTCTATCCATGTCAAACAGGGGTCAATAGATCACACACAAGGATTAAATCCTAATTAGAGTGTGTCTGCTCTGATACCACTTGATAAGCCAAAAATGTATTAACCCATTGTGATGGATTAATTGATTAATTAGCCAATTTTAATTAATTAACCAATTTAACATTCAAATGCATGATGGCACAAACAAATCACCAATAAACTAAAGTGCAGTGGAAAAATATATTAACACGGTGATTTGTTTACGAATGGAGAAAACTTCTAAAGCAAAAACCTCACCGGGTGATTTTAAGGTCACCACTCCCAAGAATCCACTATTATCACAACAAGCGGTTACAAGTAAAGGAATCTCAGTACCTTATACCAACCTGCAGTTGAACCCTTACCCAAATATCCAATTAGACTTATTTTGTAGTGACAATCTCTCTTTTTCAATGCACAGCTCCCAATACGTGACTAACCAATTACACGGATTCTAGTATGCGACTTCAATCACCAACTTGAGAAAGATGTTGACTACAAAGTTCTTCAGTTCATCCTCACAATGAAGAACAAGAAGATGCTTGGTTATAAAACCCTACAGTGCACAAACACCGCAGCTTCTTCACAAAGAGATGAATTAGAGCAAATTTTGTCTCCGGTCATAAATTGCTTGAAAAAAATTTTCTCAATACTTATGCAACTTGTGTCTACGTTGACGGCCCTTAAAATAATCCTTTTACATGTCTAGGGTTATGAGAAAAGAAGGCTTAAAGACATATCCATGGATTGGAATCAAAATAGATCTAAAAAACTATTTTTCTTAAACCTCGACAATTAGAGGTGTCGAGTTGCTGTCGAGTAGCTATCAAGCCACAGGGCTGGAATAACTTATTAAAGCTCGATAAATGAAGCTGTCGAGCCAGTTGTCGAGCTTTAATGGCAGACACTTCTTCAACTTGTTTCTTGGACAGATTTGCATGGTTTTAACACTTGATCTTGAAACCTTGTTTCTTGAAGTATCAAAAATATCTTAGATCTACCCAAATACAAATAATGTGTGTTTTGTCAAAGGATTAGCCAATTATATAAAAGAATGACATATGTTCTTAATAAGTAAATCACATATGTCCTAACATTACAGCTTGATTTCATTCAATCCGAGGCAGGCCATTCCTTGTTTGTTCATTCTAAAGGTGATTTGTTCACAGCATTATTGGTATATGTGGATGATATGGTTCTTACAAGTAATGATTTAGGCTACATTGCCTCAGTCAAGTCAGTTCTAGACAAGAAGTTTGGCATTAAGGACCTAGGTTCTCTCAAATACTTCTTGGGCCTAGAAATTGCAAGGAGTGATAAAGGTATTAGTCTAAATCAGAGAAAGTATGTTCTTGAAATACTCCAAGAAGCTGGAATGAGTGGGTGTAAACCTATTAAAACACCTATGGAACAACAATTAAAATTGTCCAAAGGTGATGGTGAGCTACTTAAAGACCCAGGTCAGTTTAGAAGGTTGATAGGGAAGCTAATGTATCTTACACTTAGCAGACCTGGTATTACCTATTCTGTTCACAGACTTAGTTAGTTTTTATCACAGCCAAGAGTTCCTCATAGGAAGGCAGCTACAAGGATCTTTCAATACCTCAAAGGCACACTAGGGCAAGGGGTTTTCTTTCCTGTAGAGTCAGATTTGCAACTTAAAACTTACTGTGATGCAGATTAGGCAAGCTGCCCTAATACCAAAAAGTCATTAACTGGATATTGTGTCTTTCTTGGCAATGCATTGATCTCTTGGAAGTCTAAAAAGTAGGCTGTGGTATCAAGGTCTTCAGCAGAGGTAGAGTATAGGTCAATGGCTTCAACTACATGTGAAGTTCCTTGGCGGTTGTACTTGTGGAAGGATCTTCATGTTGCACAAGACAGGCCTGCCTTAATGTATTGTGACAACCAAACAACTTTGCATATTGCTGTCAATCTGGTCTTTCATGAAAGGTCCAAGCACATTAAGGCAGATTGCCAAATTGTGAGGAATTGAGTTTTAGATGGAACTATTAAGGTTTCCATGTTAGCTCCAGGAATCAATTGGCAGATATTTTTACCAAAGCTTTAGGTGTAGATAATTTTCTAAGGTTGCCAAAAAGGTTGGGAGTTATTAATATCTTTGCACAAAACATTCAATATCTTGAGTATCCATCTTTGAATCAAGTAGCAAGAGCTGTGCTCTTGAGGGGGAGTGTTAAAGTAAGGAGGAAAGCACTCAAGCCATTAGTAGATATAAAAACAGAGATGGAGAACAGGGTAGCACTCAAGACATTGAAACTCAGAGAGATTGGATCAATTCAGAGCTATTAGAAGTAATAGAATCGGTTCCTTATCATGAACATTTTATTCATATGTGCAAAGGAGCCTTGCCACGTGGAGAAAAGGATGATGTAAGCGGCAGTTACTGTTAGTACATGTGGCTTGATGATTAGGATTGTTCTGTAACTAATTTTTCCCTCCTTCATGGAGTTAGTTATTTTTCTTGCTTCCACATATTGTGTATATATATATATATATAGGTAGTAGTTTCTAGATTCATAGTATTGTACTCTCATCTTCAATCAATAAAATCATTCATTCTATTTAGAGAGAGGGTTCTAGAATTCTTTATAATACACCAGAATAAAATAAGAAAATAATTGTTGAAATGAGATTTATTGAAGGTGTAGGTTTAAAAAAGGATATTGGTCAAAATATGGCATGATCCATTGAAGTTTTAAACACCTTGAAGTTATAATCTATATTCCAATGCATCATTTACTCATAATATAGATTGTTGTTCACAAAACCAATCTAGGAGGGACATGCAGGACCTCGCAAAAAGTATTACTTTTTTATTTTCATCACATCTCAACGCTAATGAAGCTATTTTCAATTATTGATGCAAACTTACTTTTAGGGTCTTAACTCTTAGTTTTTCTAAAAAAAAAAAAAAAAAAAATTCTTGAAGTTTATATTTACACAATTTGTTTTGATAGGTTGAAATTTGATGCCTCCTCCCTCGCTTTCAAATACAAAAATTCAATTCTTATGTAAATTCTTAATGTTTAGTAATTTGGATTGTTTATAATTCTTAACTATTAAATTGAGATTACGACTTAAATATATTATATTATTTAATTTTAATTAAATTAAAAAATATTTTCTTATTTTCTTTAGTTTACGCATGATTCTTGATTAAGCCGTGCATCGCAGGGACATAATACTAGTATATATATAAAACCGAAACTTATGAAGCTCCTACAATTTTTCACGTCAGCGCAATATTTAATTTTATTTAAATAAAATTATTTTTGTTTAATCCAAATTTAACAAGGAGTGAAACTCTATCTCTTTAACAAGTCTAACTTAAATTCAAATTCATCATTTTTTTTATCATTTTTTAAATAAAATTATTTTTGTTTAGTTCAAACTTAACAAGAAGTAAAATTCTATCTCTCTAACAAGTCCAACTTAAACTCAAACTTATCATTATCATTTCTTAAAAAAAATTAATCTTGTTTAGGTCAAACTTAATAAGGAGTAAAATTCTATCTCTCTAACAAGTCTAACTTAAACTCTGTTGAGGACTCTTTTTTCAACCCACATGACATTACTTCATTAGCAACCCATGCCACATCAACATATTATTGGTTTTTTTGATAAATCTCTTTAAAGCCCAAAATAAGTTTATATCTCATTCAACTACATGGATTGGACTCACATGGCCTGCAAGATCCTTACTTCAAAGGGTAGATTCATGGTTCACATTTCCTCTTCATCAATTGGGGTCATAACCCCACGACATCATCAACATCAACATATGGGTCAGGCTTAAGCAATGAATCAAATGCTTATGGCCCATATTACCTCTCTCATATTCATGGCAAGCAGCTTCTTCAACAAGAGCCCATATTTACACAAAATGACAACAAAACGAAGGTACGTCATCTCATCTTCGGCTTATGATCCAAGCTCATAAGTCTCTTTGGGGAAACTTTGGGAGTCGTGGTTTAAAGGGCCAAGAGGTATGTTTAGTAAAGCTCCAGCAATTTAAAGTTGATAAAAGAGACATGTTGCTTGGCATGTCTTCTCCAACTCCCTGAACTCTAACGAGTTCATGTGTAGCGAGTAACATATGGTAAGCATCGTTTATCACATAGCACTTTAGATAATAAAATTCACCATTGCTCTTTTCCTAAAACTTAATGTTCATCATGTGACAAATACTCAATATCCCCAGCCATCTAACTACTGAGAAAATAACTTTCATTCAATCCCCAGCTGTTGTTATACAAACTAAGAAACTTCATTATATTATTCTACATAAATCTTATTACTACTTTCAGCTAAAATCCAACTTAAACACATAGTCTAACCTAATTGGCTATCTTTAATCTCCAACTATATACAAAATATCCATGATTTTTCTAATACCCAGCTACTGTCTACCACAATCAGACCATATATTTCTCTGCTAGCTGCTAAAGTAGAGCATTTACTACTCTTCTTGCTCACCAAGTTTATGTAACAACACAATGAGACCTTAACTAAATCTCTAAAGCCTCATTAGCTTTCAACCAATCCTTCTGTTACTTACTAGAAATGTGTTGTAATGGAAACTTGCACCAAAAACACAAACACTCAAAAAGGAAAAATTTCTAGCAGAACCCCAGCAATGTATTCAGCACTTTACACCTAGTTGAAAGTGATATCATCAGACATTTAATACTGAAATCCCAGCTGCCAGCTGCTATACCCAAAATAGCAAGATACCCTTGAAAGAGATCTTACCATTTTCAACCAAATCTATAAAATAAATGCTAAATGTTCTCTCCAGCAAACTGAAATCATCCAGCTAACCTCATCTACTTCTGCCCAAAGCAACAGCTATCTTATGACAGCTGTGACAGCTGTCTCATGATAGCTGTCACAGTTTTTCCTAACAGTAGGGACAGTTTTTTCAGAATAGATGTAACAGCTGACCCAGCAACCTTAGCATTACTGATTTTTCCTCATTTGTCTAAACCCAAAACCAACTGAAGTAACTATCTTTTTCTTACCAAAATACCTTCATTTTCTGCTGCTCTTTCCCCGACAGCTCTTACCTAAAACAGCAAGAACATCTTAAAGCTAAACATACATTTTTTGCCCAAATCTTAAGTTGGATTCTCTGAAGACTCATTGCTAGTTGGAACAGATTTTGGCTGATATTATTAGCCAAAATACCCCCCTTAAACTCAACTAAATAGAACCCTTCATGAACACACCTCAAGACAACCAATGGGGGAGGAGCAACTCTCTCATGAACTTATCTATTTTCTCTCCCTCTAATTATCTTCTAAACTCTTAATAAAGTTCTGAGTTTTTAGTTTTAAAATCAGGAACTAAACTCTTCAGCCCTTAACTCATAAATGCCCTTTATAAGCCTTCATACACCCTCCAGCAATAAATCCCAGCAACATTGCTAAATACACTGCAACACCATTACCCCTTTTATACTCATTCTCTCACTCTTCATATTTAGAAAATACACCTATCTTACTACTTATGTCTTCAAATACCTAAACACATCTTCATACTCTTCTCTTACAAAATCTTTTACTATCTTCATACCTAAACACATCTCCAGTGGTTATAATCCCATATTTTTACTATCTTTAACCTCCATATCTTTCATACTTCGATATATCATACATATTACAAATACTACATCCCACAAAACATCTATATCTTTTACCATCACTACACTTCTAAAAAGATATCAAACACTTATACTAAAAACTCTTCTCATGGAAGGCATGAACTTCTAATACTAAAGCCCTTCTCTTAGAAGGCACCAAGAACTCATATCAAAGCCCTTCTTATGGAAGGCACAAATCCATCTTACATAGAGCCCTTCTCTTAGACGGCATAAGTACTCCATACAAAAGCCCTTCTCATATAAGGCAACATAACTTCACAATAACTAAACAAGTATTTTCAATGAAAAAACTCATTTAAGTGCATGATAAGAGGAGCAAGCTTAACCAACCTCTACACACAATTGGGTGTACTCTCTCTCCCTCCAGTTTTACCCATTTTTCCCCCCTCAATCTTGAAGCTATCATGGCAAACTGCCTCTCTACTGCTAGGGTCACTCTGCTAGAATCCTATCAGCTCACTAACGCTATATAGCTGGGGCTGCAAACTATCAGAGATAAGTGACCCTGCTTCCATCTTTAAATTTACATCATTGAATACATGATTACTTCACATTTAAATACAAATTACTTCATTCCAACTACTATTACAACTATTAACCAATGCTTAAACTCATTTAAATGCATGATAAGAAAGGCGAGCTTAACTAGCCTCTACCACTGGCATTCTACTGGAATACTATCAACTCACAAAAGCTGTACAGCTGAGCTATAAAACGTACAAATATAAGTGACTTTGCTTCCATATCTTTAAATTTACATCATTGAGTACATGATTACTTGACCTCTAAATAAATACTACTTTATTTCAATTGTTATTACAACTACTAATCAAAGCTAATATATCAAACACATATTACGTATTTATTCAACCATTATCGTGATTTTTAAACTTTGACTTGAATGGTTTTGTAGGCTTAAATGTACATCGGTAGTTGTTGGACCACGTGGCCCAATGTTGAGTTCTGGGCGCAACTCCCCAAAAAAAACTCGAGCCTAGCAAGGTTACTAATCCAACAGATAACACATGGCCAAGCAACCGAAAAAGGCCCCTAAACAAACTCAAACTCAAACGCTCATATAAAATAAATAAAAAAATTGAATAAATCCTATATTAAGATTATTCTAAACGTGACTTTATTTGGATAAATATAAAAATCATCAACTATTGATAAATTTCAACTTCTTGGAATAATAGAATAATTCTACTGCAACTTCTTTAAAAGGTAATTTTCATACATAAACCACCAAACTCTTTTTAGATGTTTTTTACAAGATATAAAAAAAACTTGCAATAATTGAAATTATTCTTTTGAATATAACCCATCTTTCTGCAATGAATCATCTGATTCTTTAACATATTTTGGTATTGCTGAAGTTTTAATATCTGAATTTTTGAGTTATTTTTTTGCAGTATTTGAAATTTTCTGACAAATTTTTTGTAAGTCATTACACGTTCAAGCAATGACTTTTTCATCAAATTGTAATGCAAATTGAAGTCATACAATAGCAAATTATGTAATGGTGCAGTCTTTTAATCAATTTAAGATTTTATAAAATTATTTTAATTTACCTCACAAATTATTTTAATTAACGACTAATCTATATATATATATATATATATATATATATATATATATAAAACCGAAACTTTTAAAGCTCCTACAATTTTTCACATCAGCACAATATTAAAAAAAAATAATAATACAATTTTTCTAAAACCCAAACCCGATGCCAAACCTCCTCTTTCACGATGCTCTACCTTTTTTTTTCATCAAAACTCTTTCACGATGCTCTACCTTTTCTTTCACCAAAACTCTTTCATGATGCTTTGCCTGCCATCGTCTATATATACACACACACACACACACACACAGACCCATGGCCAATCATGACCGTACACAACTTTTAAATTTGTCGCTCTCAACAGCTATCTTTGTCGTAGATGGAGGAGCCCCATCACCGCTGCATGTCGTTTTCGTTACCGATGGAGCCCCATCAACGCTGCATGTTGTAGGTACTACCAAAGGGAACTGGGTCTTGATTCTTGATGAGAATCATGGAGTCACCGATCAACACAATAGTTAAAAAGTTGCTTCAAAGAGTGCTGCTAAAGTGGGTCTTGATTCTTGATGAACTATGACTCACCAAAGTCACTTTGTTGAAGTGTGGGTACTGGGTTAAGGCAAGCAATATTTGAAACAGAGTTAGAGAGAGGTATTGAAAGAAGTTTGTGGAGGAAAATTGAGAAAAGGGAGAAATAAATAAGACAAAAGGTGAAGGAAATGTGGCTGAGAAAAAACAGAAGAAAAAAGAAAAAAAGAAAAGAAAAAAAAGGGTGTTATGTTGGTTAGAAGACAAATGATTAGCTTACCTCACATGTATACATTAACCAGATCAAAAAATTAAAAAGGGTGTTGTGTTGGTGGTTTTAACCATTGCATATAAATAAATTAATAAGAAAGCTATCAAAACATGTCCAAAATCCATCTGATGAATTCATTGCAAAATATTTGGTTTTCCTTGATTATACAAGGTTGCTTATTCTATTATGAGGTTGCTTATTCTATTATGAGGTGTGCATACATGGATTATGAAGCAACGTTATGAGGTGATGTAAACGATTATAACTTATTGAATGAATTCTACTACAACTACCATCTATAGCAACTTTTATTAATAATTGTTTAGCAAAAAAAAACTTTTATTAATAATTGTTAATTTCTCTTAATTTGTTAATAATTTTTAAATTTGAATTTTTTACTTCAATATAGTGAGTTTAATATTTCGAGTAGGCAATGACCACCAAAATTATCAAAAAATTAGTTGCATCATCTCTTTGATATCTTATGTTATAAAAGTGCATGACATTATTTTTTGAATCTTACATTTAATAATTTTCTCGTGCATTGCACGGGTTAGCGACTAATATACTATCTAATAAAAGTTAGGCTTAGATGTCGTGGTTTTGCCAAGTGGCTTCATCAAATTGCAGAAATTTTGTGAGATTTTCAAAAATATATAATTTTTTTTTTTTTTTGTTCTTATCTTCTTTTCCTATAATTTCTAAGTTGATAAAAAATTTCAATTTGAATACAATGCAAATTCTTCATCTAATCCATTTATTATTATTATTATTATTATTATTATTATTATTATTATTATTAATTTGTTGTTCGTGCACCGCTCATTTGGTTTTAAGCAAATTATACAAACCTTTCTTGAGGTTTTAAAAAATTACACTTCTCCAAATGTTTTTTGAAATAATATTTTTCCCTTTGAAGTTTGTACAAAAATGCAACATTTAACTTTTGACTAACGTAATATTTCTTTTTAAAAAAAATATCCTTTTATATATATATATATATATATATATATATATATATATATATATATATATCTAATACTTTGTTTGTTTCACAGTAAAATGTTTTCAACTACAAACCACCAAAATTGACTGCTTAGCCACTAGAGTTGCCAGTCTGGTCGTTTGACGACCTGAACGTTGACACTAGCTGCTCTAGTCACTGAACCACCTGTTCAGATTGACAACCCAGCCATTGGATAAGGAAGAAAAGAGCTACAATGCATTTTGTAGAATGTTTTTCCAAGGTTTTTTAAGGTAAAATGTTTTATAATATTTTACAAAGAACTCTCTGGTCAATGAAAAATATTTTCAAGTTTAATTAAAATTAGAATGCAACAAACAACACAATAAATTGCTGAAATTATTTTCTATAAAATATTTTATAAGCAAAACAAACTGAACATAAGGAGAAGTGTCATGTATCCACACAAATCTCAAGAAAAAAGAGTGTCATTTCGTCTATAATTTGGCTAAGAATCTTATTTAAAAATTAAATATTCCTATTAATTTACACGAATCTATGTAAGAGACCACAGTCTATATAAAAGACCGAAACCTTGACCCACTTGTTTTATTGGGCAAAATTCATATGAATAGGCAAGACTAATTTGACTAATTATATCTTGTCTCCAAGATTGAGAGTTATACATTGACATCACCACTTATATAATTGATGATTAAAAAAAAAACTATGTGACAAATATAGTATTATACCTCATTTAATTGATATTCAAAATGAATTTACATGAAATTGAACATAACATGACTTTGGTCCTAATTTTAATCTAAGAAAAAATTACAAGGCTTGGATGTCCTAGTTACATTCTGAAAATATGAAAATTACATGTGAAAATTCCAAATTTATGAATCATTTATCTAAGTTTGAGGCTAAAAAGATGAAAATTACACGTGAAAAGGCCTAATCTATGAATCACATAGGGGGGTGAATCTTGGACTCATGCACATTATTCGGGGTAGGATGAAGAAGATGTGCATGGGTTGCTGCTGGAACTTGTGGCTTCTGAATTGTTGACTTCCTATCTTTCGTATTCATCAAACAATTTAATAAATGGAACCTCATATAAAATGTCTCACAATTTTGAAAATAGATCTTTGCAAGTTGTACTGTGATCATCCCTCTCTCTCTCTCTCTCTCTCTCTCATATACACACAAAAGTGGCTGGAAAATACAAGACCCCGAGGGGAAGGTGTTTAGCTATTATAGTTGATCCTTTTTTTTTTTTTAATGGATGCAATTGTAAAATAATTTCAAATCTCTCCCATCTTCCATAAATATCTCAACAATTTTTACAAAATCTGTGGGTAGAAATGTGGAATTACAGATCCACTGAAGACTACGTGAGTACGTGGGTTGTGGCTGCCTATAGCAACATTTTGAGAGGTGCAGAGGGTATGATTAAAAGATTAAAATTTGAGAATTTTCGGATAAAGCTTTATCAAAACGAGAAAAGATTATTACAACTTATTACCGCATTTCAAAAACTGCTGATTTTAAGCACTTGTCTTTAAATTGATTTTTTTTTTTTTTTTTTTTTTTTTTTTTTTGAGAGGGATCTTTTGATAATGTTGAAATAATACAAGTGATGGGAAGTAAAATATTGGTTGGATGTGGACTTTGGTGTGGGTTTATTGATTAGTTGGGCCTGTTTATAAAATTAAAAAAATTAGTTGGTCCTGTCACCTTATAAATGAAATATTTTTTGAGCTTGTTTAAGTTTTTGGGCCCAAGACTTGACAGGGTATGTTTAAAAGTGAAACATTAATTCGGCGTGGATGTTATAAGTTTATGTATTGGGCCTTCGCTCTTTTTTCTTTCTTTCTTTCTCTTTTTTTTTTTTTTTTTTTATAGAGCCTTCGCTTTTTTTTCTTATGAGAGGGGAGTTGAATAATGAATTTGAATATAATAGAGTTAGTTTTTGAATAATGAATTTTCCAAATTTAATATCTTGTGGGTTTGGTTATTGATATGTTTAGTTAAACTCTATTAATTATTTAACAATTCATGTTGACTTGTTAATTTAAAAAAACATGGCATTATATTCTCAAAGGAGTTGATATTGATGCCAAAATGCAAGAGCTTTTTAATTCAGCTAATTGGAAGTTTCTAGTGTTTTTAACAAAGATATTCAAGGTTTAAATTCTCTCATCCTGGTGTATCTATTGAATTATAATATTAAAAAAAGTTGAAATTAATTAAATAAAAACCAATATTAGAACAAACATCACATATCCCATAAACCAATAGCCACAAAACTGTCAAAATGGTATAGATAAAATTTTAAAAGCATCAAAATGGCTTTTATCAACCTCATAACCACTACTTTTCACAAACCAAAATTGAAAAACTTTTCATAAAAATTCAATAATGCTTAGTTTAAAGAGTATGCAAATCGGTTGTAGTTAGGGGTGTTCACCAAACTACTCAAACCACATGGCCGCCCCCAAACTAACGAAAATCTCTTGCAAAATAAAGTAACCGCACCACACCGCAAGTAGCAATGAACTACACTGCATATTGAACCGTATTATGCGGTGCAATGTGCAATTTTATTATAAGAAAACCGCACAAAACTACACTGTATTACACTTATATATATTATTTATTATTTACTTTATATTAAATATATATATATATATATATATATTGATAGTTTATTATTATATAAAGTAAGTGGTTTGCCCAAAGTTAGTGTGTTCCAATTTCACGTTATAAACGACTTATATATCTCATACTCTCACTCTTCTCTCCCGATAACCTCTCACTCTTAGTAGACATGACTAGTAGTGTATATGGCAAATTGTTATGAACCTTATGGTTGTTGTTTGTTAAGCATCTTTGTGTTACAAGTTATATTTATTTAACATGTATAATTGTCCCATCAAAAAAAAAAACATGTATAATTGTATATGAATTATTGTCATGGATTATATTCTTTTGTTTTGTATATATTTGCAGTACTTTTAGTTTATTGAATGTCAATCTATCTTGTTTTATTTTTCTTTTGCCTTGTATGTATTTGTGTTACTTTTTTTGTTACACAAGGTTATATTTAAAAAAAAAAAATTTTAAAAATTGTTGTCATATTATCGTGGTTATAAATAATAAACTAGTAATTGGCTATAACATTTTGAAAAATATACTAACCCAAAAACGACCAAATTGCAGTATTGCACATTGTACACCACACCACACATGTAACCATAAAATTGAGATGCAGTACGATAATAATTTTGGTCAAACTGCACTACAAAGTGTGATGCTAAAAATAACTCAAAATCACACCGAATCACACCACAAACACCCCTAATTGTAATATAGTATTAAAAAAAATCACTTTTTTAATTGTAGTGCCAATGGGCCCAAGATACATGCTGGGCTGGCCCAAAGGCTCTCACAAGGAGGAAAGTCCAACCCAACATCATGAAATGGTCCGAGAACATAATAAGTCCAGCCTACGAAGTCACGTGACAAAGAAATGTGCCATGCATGAGCAGAACACCATGAAACATGACGTCCGAGGATGACCTTGTCCTCGGCTGCATGCTGCCGAGGACAATATTAGTGATCTGGCGGTTCAAGGACATCCGTACTGAGGACCTTGGATGCAGCAACTGAGAGAACGAGAATAAGGGATAAAGGGAAGTGACAGACAAATATCAAGGAAAAAGCTGCTACCACCGCATTGAAGGCTCTACACCTACCTCTCTGGCCGCATTAATGAGGAAGTGACGCCTGAACATTGAAATTAAACCTCACACTTACTGCTAGAGACTTTGGTAAGAAAGAATGATGGGACAAGTATCCAAAGAGAGGATCTGGACCACACGTGGAAGGAAGGAGAAAAAGATGCAGGCCTATAAAAGGCGAAAGATGAAGAAAGAAAGAAGGAGGACACACACACACACGACAGAGAGAACTTGTAAGGAAACACCAAGTATTATCCTCGACACCAATATATAAAACAATATGTCATCCATGTATGAAATGTGCGCATGTGTTTTGTAATTTAATCCAGCTTTTACGTTATCTACCGTCCAAAAACCTAGATTAGGAACCCACTCTCTATAAATTCATTGTCTAAGGCTTATTGAGCTGATCCAAAAGTGCAACTTTGATCCAGCGCAATTTTGAGCCCTTACAATTGGCGCTGTCTGTGGGGATTCTTGTGTTTTGGCGCAGATAACGTGATGGTGGGTTCCGGTCCAGACCGTGCAGACTCTTTAGGATCTCAGCACCAAGATCCTTTTCAGCAATTAGAGCAGATGGGAGATCGAGAAGGCAGTGTACACACAGGGCGAACCGCCGGTAATTATCCCAGGGGCGGAAGCAGGGGCTCTAATGAAGGAGGTACTAGGGCCATGCAGAGGGAAATTGATCAGCTCAATAGAAAGTTGCGTCGAGCCAAACGAAAACAGGCGCCTTCCATATCTGATCCTTCCTCAAACGACTCCCAGAGCAGTGGCTATAAGCCGAGGTCGAGAACTCCTCCTAGCGAAACTTCTCATACCAAGAGGGAAGTCTTCATGATAGGGCAAGCAAGAAATCTCTTCCCAGGAGTTTGGGCAATGACGCTATGGGGAAGGCATTGCACCATCTCTCCAAGTCACCTTTCACACGTCATATTGAGAGAGGAAAGCTTCCTCGTCATTTCACGCAACCAAACTTCACCATTTATAATGGCAGAACAGACCTGGTGGAGCACGTGAGCCATTTTAACCAATGCATGGCGGTCTATTCGCAGAATGAAACCTTGATGTGTAAAGTATTCCCCTCAAGCCTAGGACCCGTTGCGATGAGATGGTTTAATGGTTTGAAAGCGGACTCCATTGATTCCTACATGGAACTTACGATGGCATTTGGGTCTCGTTTTGTTACATGCAGCAGAGTACCTCGGCCTCTGGACTCGTTACTATCCATAACCATGAGGGAGGGCGAGACATTAAAAACTTACTCGGATAGATACTGAGAAGCGTTCAATGAGATTGACGGGGACTTTGATGAAGTAGTAGTCAACACTTTTAAAGTCGGCCTTCCAATTGAACATGATTTAAGAAAATCTTTAACCAAGAAACCTGTAAAGACTGTCCGTCGGCTTATGGATCGTATTGACGAGTATAAGCGAGTAGAAGAGGATCAGCAGCAAAGCAAAGGAAAAATGAAAATTATCCCTCAAGAGAGCAGGAATTTCAAGACAGACAAATACAACAGCAAATGGCCAAGGAGGGATTTTGCTGGCCAGTCTAGATTGGCTACTCCTCAGACAGTAAACGCTGTGTTTTGTAAGCCGGTACAACAGGTGTTGGAGAAGATTTGTCGTGAACCATATTTCAGGTGGCCCAACAAAATGATAGGAGACCCTACAAAACGCAACCAGAACCTTTATTGCAATTATCATCAGGATATGGGTCACACCACTGAAAACTGCAAAAACTTATAGAATTACTTAGATCAGCTAGTCAAAGAAGGGAAGTTAAGGCAATTTATGAATCGGCCTAACGAACAAGGCACACAATCGGGTTCCGTGAATCAAGGCAGTAATATTTCAAGACCTCCTTTGGGCACGATCAATGTCATATTTGCTGTACTAGGTCGGACTGGGTCTTACCCTACCAGAGTAATGTCAGTGTTGCACCCCTCTGCCGAGGACCTCAACTCTGAGCCAAAGAGGATTAAGAGGAATCCTCCACCCGTTTTAGGATTTTCTGAGGAGGATAAAGTCGGCACTATGTAGCCGCATGATGATGCGTTAGTCATAATGCTAAGGATAGGGGGTTACGACGTAAAGAGAGTGATAGTTGATCAAGGGAGTGGGGCTGACATTATGTACCCGGATTTGTTCAAGGACCTTAACTTAAAGCCTGAGGATCTCACGGCTTATGACTCCCCGTTGATAAGCTTTGAAGGGAAGGCTGTCATTCCGAAGGGATTGATCCGGCTGCCTGTGCAGTCAGGGCCAGTGGTGGTGGATGTAGATTTTATTGTGGTAGACGCCTATTCCCCTTACACGGCCATAGTAGCAAGACCTTGGCTACACGCCTTAGTTGCTGTATCGTCAACCCTACATGTTAAGGTGAAGTTCCTGTATGAGGGCGGAGTTGAAGAAATAATTGGCAGCCAGTCAATGGCAAGACAATGCATCACGGCAGCAATTACACGTCAGGAAAGACAGCAGTCCCAGGCCTTAGCCGAGAGTAGTTTATAGCAGCTAACATCCTCGGCCAAGCCAAGTGTAGCCGAGGCCGAATCGCCTGGTTGCGAAGAGTTAGAAAAGGTGCTTATTGCCGATGATATGGAGAAGTTCTTCCAAGTAGGAAGTTAATTATCACTCCAAGAAAAAGAGGAACTAGTTGCGTTTTTAAAACGGAACATGGATGTGTTTGCATGGGACGCTTACAAAGCCCCAGGGGTTGACCCAAGCTTCATTTGCCATCACCTCAACGTCAATCCAGCAGCGGTACCGCGGAGGCAACCACCTCGGCTCTCGTCCCAAGAGCACGCCGAGGTTGTTAAAGAAGAAGTACTGAAACTCAAGAAGGCAGGTGCCATTAAGGAGGTGTTCTATCCAGAATGGTTGGCACATACAGTGGTGGTGAAGAAGAAGAATAGGAAATGGAGAGTATGTGTGGATTTTACAGATTTGAATTAGGCTTGTCCTAAAGATTCGTTTCCGATGCCCCGCATAGATCAATTGGTGGATGCTACTGTGGAGCATCCTCGGATGAGCTTTCTAGATGCTTTCTAAGGTTACCACCAAATACCCTTAGCCCTAGAGGACCAAGAGAAGACAGCCTTTGTCACACCCACGGGAAACTATCACTATAAGGTGATGCCCTTCGGCTTGAAGAATGCTGGGGCTACCTATCAGAGAATGATGACGCGGATGTTTGAACCACAACTGGAAAAAAAAATTAAGGTGTATGTCGATGATATGGTGGTTAAGAGTAAAACCATCTCGGCTCATATACCAGACCTGGATAACACCTTCCAAACGCTGAGAAAGCATAAGTTACACCTCAACGCATCAAAATGCTCCTTTGGAGTAGGATCTGGTAAATTTCTGGGTTACATGGTGACACATAGAGGAATTGAAGTCAACCCCGCTCAGGTCAAAGCCATCAATAGCTTACAACCACCTCGGAATCCAAAAGAGGTGCAGAGGTTGACTGGGATGACTGCTGCCCTCAACCGATTTATCTCAAGATCTGCTAATCGGTGTAAGCCATTTTTCCAATTATTAAACAAATGGAAAGGATTTGAATGGACGGAGGAGTGTGCCGCTGCCTTTCAGCAACTTAAGGAATACCTTTCACATCCTCCCATTATGTCTCGGCCCGAAGTGGATGAAGTTTTATTTGCCTATATTGCAGTTGCAAGCCATACCGTCAGTTTGGTGCTGATAAGGGTCGATGGGGGTGTACAGAAGCCGGTTTACTATGTGAATAAATCCTTACATGAGGCCAAGGTGCGTTATCCACCATTAGAGAAGGCAATCTTAGCCGTAGTGCATGGGACACGTAAGCTCCCACATTATTTCCAATCACACACGGTGGTGATTTTGACCCAACTTCCCCTCAAAGCCATACTCCGAAGTGCAGATTATACAAGCAGGATTGCCAAGTGGGGAACCATCTTGGGTTCTTTTGACATCAAGTACATACCTCGCACATCTGTAAAGGGTCAGGTGTTAGCTGATCTAATTGCAGAATTTACCGAGCCCACAATAGAAGATAATGTCAATAACATGGACATTGATAGAAAATCAGTTGGCGTGATTGCGTGCAAAAGTCCTCCAATGTGGACTGTTTACGTCGATGGGGCTGCTAATCAAAGGGGATCCGGGGTAGGGTTAGTAATTACAACCCTAGAGGGTCTCACATTGGAAAAGTCTTTGAGACTGGGATTCTCGGCTACTAACAATGAAGCCGAGTACGAGACCTTGCTAAAAGGGATGGATATGGTCCAGAAATTGGGAGGAAAGACCGTGCAAATGTTCTCGGACTCGCAACTAGTGGTCGGCCAAGTGGGTGAAAAAGTGGAGGCCAGAGATCCGAGAATGCAAGACTACTTATATCAAGTCAAGGTTCTACAACGCAAATTTGAATCCTTTACTTTGTCACACATCCCTCGGAATAATAATACGCATGCCGACTCTCTAGCAACTCTTGCCACGTCGTCGGCACAAGGTCTACCACGGATCATCCTTGTTGAGGACTTACCTAAACCCTCGGGGGTGATTGGAAGGATTATCCAGGTTCACCAGATAAGGGTGGGGCCTAGTTGGATGGACCTCATTATATCCTTCCTTAAAGATGATGTCTTGCTAGAGAAAAGGGTCGAGGCGGACAAGGTGCGCAGGAAAGCATCTTGTTTTTGGTTGGCCGAGGATCACAAACTCTATAAACGGTCCTTTTCAAAGCCATACCTGTTATGTATACATCCTGAAGCAACAGAGCTGCTTTTGAAAAAGTTGCACGAAGGAATTTGTGGAAGTCATACGGGGGGAAGGTCTTTAGCTCACAGGGCTCTAACACAAGGGTATTAGCGGCCCAATATGCAACGAGAAGCTCAAAGTTATGTGAAGAAGTGCGATCGGTGTCAGAAGTTCGCTCCAAACATTCATCAGCCTGGGGGTGTGCTCAATCCTCTGACAAGCCCCTGGCCTTTTGCGCAGTGGGGTCTGGATATTGTGGGCCCCTTCCCAAAGGCACCTTGAAACAGAAGGTGGTTGGTCGTCGGCACTGACTATTTTACCAAGTGGGTGGAAGCTGAGCTCCTAGCAAACATTAGGGATGTCAATGTGAAGAAATTTGTGTGGAAGAACATCGTCACTCGATTTGGAGTTCCTCACACTCTCATTTCGGATAATAGCTTGCAATTTGATAGTAAAGCGTTCAGGCGATATTGCTGTGACCTCGGCATAATCAACAGGTATTCCACCCCAGCTTATCCGCAAGGAAATGGGCAGGCCGAGGTGGTCAACAAAGTTATAGTCAACGGGCTTAAGAAGAGGCTGGATGATGCCAAAGGGAGATGGATAGAGGAACTGCCTCATGTTCTGTGGACGTATCGGACCACGCCCCGCCAATCAACGGGAGAAACACCCTTCTCAATGATCTCTGGCGCCGAGGCTGTTATCCCTTTAGAAACAGGTTTTCCAACAATGAGAACGAGCTCCTTCACTCCGGACAGTAATGACAGGTTACTAGAAAGAAGCCTAGACCTGGTTGAAGAGCGGAGAGAAATAGCCATGATCCAGTTGGCTCGCTATCAACAAAAATTGAAGCAGGGGTATGATTCACGCGTGAACTCAAAGCCACTTGCCCCTGGAGACTTAGTGTTGAGAAAGGTTGTGGGTAACACCAAAAGTCCAGCATGGAGAAAATTGGGACCAAACTGGGAAGGACCATACCACATTACTGCAATAGCCGAGATTGGAGCTTACTACCTTGCAGATTTAGATGAAAAGATTGTGCCCTATCCCTAGAATGTAAGTAATTTGCGACGATATTATTATTAATAAAAAGCACCTCTGCCATTTTGATTCTATTGTTGTTATACTGCATATGGTGTTATGTTCAAAATGCCAGTATGGATTGCGAAACAAAACCATGATTACGCCGGGTCCTCGGACCCTCTATCTTGGGAAATCTAACGTGTTAGCACAGATTGCAAAATAAGGTTACGCCGGATCCTTAGATCCTCTACCTTGTTCCAAAAAAAAAATAAAAAAATAATAATAATAATAAGGTTACGCCGGGTCCTCAGATCCTCTACCTTAGTATAAAAAGAAAAATAAGGTTACACCGGGTCCTCAGATCCTCTACCTTAGTATAAAAAGAAAAATAAGGTTGCGCCGGGTTCTCGGATCCTCTACCTTAGTACAAAAAGAAAAATAAGGTTACGCCGGGTCTTCGGATCCTCTACCTTAGTATAAAATAAAAATAAGGTTACGCCGAATTCTTAGATCCTCTACCTTGTTATAAAAAGAAAAATAAGGTTACGCCGAGTCCTTGGATCCTCTACCTTAGTGTAAAATAAAAATAAAGTTACGCCGAATCCTCAGATCCTCTACCTTGTTCTACAAAGAAAAATAAGGTTACGTCGGATCCTCGGATTCTCTACCTTAGTATGAAGTACAAACGAAATTACGTCGGAACCCCGAAGACAATGGTAGAGACAAAGGAGTATATGTACACCTCCTACAGATATAGTTACCCTAGCAAACACTCAACAGGTATGTACTCGTAATAAGTACAATGAAACTTCATTTGTTTCTAGACATTAAGCACAATGTTTGAGCCACTCCTAGTTCAAGTGTGAAGTGTATCAAAAACGTTAGCGTTTCACATTTTAATATTTTGTCATGAAAATAGTTTTTAAACAATTCCTAAGCAAATGAGTTTCACACTAATATCTGGCTTCTTAGTGTCTTACTCATCGTTAGAATTGAGCAAAAATTTGTACTCGTCACTTAAAGCATCTGTGAGTATATAACTTTCGCAAATTTCTTTTACCCTTATTTGATTATTGACGTGGAATTGTTAGTGCGTACAATAAGTTCAAGCTGTTATCCTGTCAGATTAAGTCAATAATAATAATAGAAAGACTTGTTAACAGTTAATATAATACAAGGTAGCAATTCAAATTGAAAATTCTTCTCATTAAGTGAAATTTTCTTCAATACATTTACTCCCAAGAGGGTGAATTACAAGAAACAGAAAGCAAAAAAAAAAAAAAAAGGAAGAAGAAGAAAATACAAGATGAAACTAAAACTAATCAGCTACAACAAAAGGGAAAAAAGGAAAAAGCTATGACAAAAGCCAAGGAACCGTCAAGGCTTGGATTGGACTTGATCTTTAGGAACAGTAGGAGCCACTACCGAAGCCGAGGATCCCTCGAACACCTCCTTATCAAGGCTTGGACTGGACTTGATCTTTAGGAACAATAGGAGCCACTACCGAAGCCGAGGATCCCTCGAACACCTCCTTATCTTTGGGACCCCCCTTTGCTATTATAGGCAAGGTCGCCAAAACTAACTCCAAAGTCCCGCTGGTCTTGGGGCTGGAGGGCAGCTCCTTCGGGGCAATTGGAGGCTGTGCATCTTCAGATTGAGCCTCGGCAATAGTGTTGTCAGCAGCAGCCTCCTCCACTTGCGTCCCAGCTGCAGAAAGATCAGTATCATCCTCGGCTTGGCCAGAAGTGGCCACTCGGATGGCAGGAGGGATGTAGGCATTTTCTGCCTTCCATAAGGGAGAGGAAGCATCAACTCCAGCCTGGGAGAGAGCTTCCTTCCACACTTGGAGGTAGTAATCCCTACAAACCTCTGGCACTTGGGCTTTGAAGGTGTCAATAGTCTCTGCCACCCCCATCTCGTAGCCACTCTGTTCAGCCTGGTCAACCATCTCTTCGGCCTCCCGTGCTTTGTTGAGTGCCTCCTCCTTAGCCTTAATAGCCTCCTGCTTAGCCTCCTCAGCCTTTTTAAGGTCCTGTTTAAGGCCCTCAATTAGCTTCTTAGCGGAGGCGAAGTTGTCATCAGCCTGCCTCAGTTGAAGCCTCTGCTCCTCGGCCTGCCTCTCGGTAGTCTTAAGCTGAGCCTCCAAGCCAGACCTTTCACTTTCTGTCTTGGTTAGGCTGGAAGTAACTTCTTGCAATTTCTTTTCCTTCAGCTCGAGGATCCTTTGAGTATGGTCTAGCCTCACCTCTCCGGCCCTTAGTGCCTTGTAGGAGTTAGCAGCGATCTCCTCTACCCTATGCGCAGATTGAACAGCCTGCATACAAAGTGTTGCCAGTTAGTAACATGCAGAAACAGTTCTTATCAAACAGTAAGTAATAATAACAAGTGTAACAACATGAAATATATGGGTAGCAAGAAATATGTGAGTAAAACCCGTACCATGGCAAGCTCCTTCTTGAAGATCATAAAGACATTCTGATCCCTCATCCTTCTCGGCTTGCCCATGTCCTCGGGCAGCAGAAGTGCTTTCTCCAATGTATCGGCGATGCATGCAGCTGTGCCCTCATCGGTCCCCTAATAGAGGCATCAGCGGTGACTGCCTGGTCATCCACGTTCATTTGGGGGGCCCAGATAGGCGCATGTAGGGCTACGGAAGGATTAGCCCGTCTTTCAGTCCTTGTCTGAGCATGACGAGCATGCTTCCCTCCCCTTTCATGGTCCATCTCTTTGGCGGGGAGGTCTTTGCCTCCTTCAGTTATCTCATTTCCCTTAGCCTGATCCCTCTTCCTTTTATGGTCAACTGGGTAGGGATGTTGAGTCTGGGTTGAAGGAGGGAGAGTGAGTTTCCCTGAAGGGACTTTCTCGGTGCCTTTATCCTTAATCTTCACCGGGGGCACTTTCGGGAGTTCTTGGGCTCCAACTTGACCTTCCAGCACATCCTTGAGGCTGGGCTTAGATCAGCACTGAATGCCCATTCTTACTAATGGTTGGTCGTCGTCGTCCGAGGATGTGATGGATGGCGAGCCGACGGCAGGAGATGGGTTCCTGGGCGATAGAAGCTGGCCAAAAGCTTCGAATTCTTTGTCTGAATCCGAAAGCTCAACGATTTCTTCTTTTCTTTCTTCTTCTTCTTCCTCTTCTTCCTTTTCTTCTCTTCTTTCTTCTTCTTCTTCTTCCTCTTCTTCCTTTTCTTCTTCTTCTTCTTCTTCTTCTTCTTCTGTTTCTTCTTCATCCTTTGTGATTGGTCGGGAAGAGGAGCTTTCACCCAATCTGGGTCGGGCCGAGGATGCAGCGAGAGGAAAGGCTCCTAGGGTAACCCTCATGGGCTCAATAATAAGAACCCCTCGAGGAATTGGGGTACCCTTAGGAAGCAAGAAGCCCTCTACCGCGACGCTAATCCTAGGTAGCCAAAGGTCCTTCTCTTTGATAACGTACTTCGACACTTGAAAGGCGGATGAGATCGGAGTGTACCCAAGAATTAGGTGCGCCGCTCGGAGTTGGCCGTTCGAATGTACATACACCTCGGCTTTCAAAATCTTGTCCAAGCGGGCAAAATCGACAAGGTGGGTGTGGCGAGTGAGAGCACGACGATCTGCGCAATTGTTCAAAAAAAAAATAAATAAGTAAAAGAAAATAAGTAAATAGCAAATAACAAATAACGATAACAAGAACAAAACAGGAAAAGTATATATATGCATGAATATTCATAGCTAAGTAAGGTGCAGTTATTCACCTGGTTCACCCTCTGTCGTCGGACAGGGGAGACCATCATGCCAATCCCCAGATAGTATGAGGAAGTCTTTATTCATACCCTTGTTGGAACTAGGGAGGCATTGGATTAAGCTCACCTCAGGGTGCTTAGATTTTAGGTAGTACCCTTGTCCGGTTAAGTGGTGAAGGTTGTAAACCCAGTTCACCTCGTGGTGGGTAAGTCCTAACCCTAATCTTTCGTTTAGAGCATCTACGGCCCCAAGAATCCTAAACATGTTTGGGGCACATTGTGTGGGGGATAATCTCGCCGCTCTGAGGTAACTCCTAGTAATTGGTTTCATGGGAATCTTCATTCCCCCCTCTATAAAAGCTATCATGGGAATCACTACCTCACCGGCCTTTCTCTTAGTATGCCAAGCTCCCTGCTTGCAATATTTAATAGTCACTCCGGATGGGATCTCGTACTTGGCCTTAAACTCTTCTATTTTCTCAGGGTTATCTACTAAGGGTGCGAATCTACCCATTTTCTAAAAGTTAAGAGAGAATACTATGGTAAGGTTGGGAAGGTAGATGGCCGAGGACAGAAAAAATGAAAATGATGAGAAAGAATGAGCAACAATAATGAAAACAGAAAGTTGAAAAACTTACTTTAGAGCAACTATGTCACCTCAGCTTAGGACTGAAAGGGTATGGAGACGCGTGTAGATTGCAAGAGGGGCTAAGTTCGGTGTACTGACTCTGAAATGAACAGGGAATCTTTGAAATGGCAGTATTTATTTCGTGGAAAGGCGTAAAGCGGGAAGCCTCTCGCCTGCCCCTTAAAATGCGCCTGCCTGTTGGATGAGCATCACGCTGTTGGACGTGGGGAACAGAGAGCCGCCAACATTTAATTGAAGCACACTCTGCAGACCGAAGCGTCAAAAACGGATTGCCCCGCGTGCGTATATCGAAACCCTCATTCCTCTCAGTAAGGTAGAAATAAGGGTTTCGAGGGGCTAATGCAGTGCCAATGGGCCCAAGATACATGCTGGGCTGGCCCAAAGGCTCTCACAAGGAGGAAAGTCCAACCCAACATCATGAAATGGTCCGAGAACATAATAAGTCCAGCCTACAAAGTCACGTGACAAAGAAAGGTGTCATGCATGAGTAAAACACCATGAAACATGACGTCCGAGGATGACCTTGTCCTCGGCTGCATGTTGCCGAGGACAATATTAGTGATATGGCGGTTCAAGGACATCCGTACTAAGGACCTTGGGTGCAGCAACTGAGAGAACGAGAATAAAGGATAAAGAGAAGTGATAGACAAATATAAAGGAAAAAGCTGCTACCACCGCATTGAAGGCTCTACACCTACCTCTCTGGCCGCATTAATGAGGAAGTGACGCCTGAATATTGAAATTAAACCTCACACTTACCGCCAAAGACTTTGGTAAGAAGGAATGATGGGACAAGTATCCAAAGAGAGGATCTGGACCACACGTGGAAGGAAGGAGAAAAAGATGCAGGCCTATAAAAGGCGAAAGATGAAGAAAGAAAGGAGGACACACACACACACGACAGAGAGAACTTGTAAGGAAACACCAAGTATTGTCCTCGGCACCAATATATAAAACAATATGTCATCCATGTATGAAATGTGCACATATGTTCTGTAATTTAATCTAACTTTTATGTTATCTACAGTCCAAAAACCTAGATTAGGAGCTCACTCTCTATAAATTCATTGTCTAAGGCTTATTGAGCTGATCCAAAAATGCAACTTTGATCCAGTGCGATTTTGAGCCCTCACATTAATAATAAAAAATATCAAATTTATATATATAATTTAGTTAAGAGTTTGCATCCACCAGGAAAAATATCTTGGCTTAGTCACTGATAGAATGCATAATGCATGCAATTAACTGAAAATAACGTGATGTCCACTAATTAATTCAACATGTCAGTCGATTGTCTGTACTGATATCAGACAAGTTAGGCAGAATTGCAATCCAAACACATTAATTGGATTTCTCATCAAATTTTTTTTTTTTCCATGGAAATTATGTATGAAAATGTCTGTTTTGTACCTCTGTATTTGATGGAATCATTGGCATGCATCTATTTTTGACTCCAGGAGGGTCAGTCCAATAGAAATTAAAAAATAAAACGACTGTCGGTTTAGATAGAAGATTTTCGTGGAAATCTCTGCTTGACTTCTGAAAATAGCTCACAAAGAAGGCTATCCTATAGTTCCCAATAAATAAAAAGACCAGCCATTCTAAAATGGACATGTCGGTCAAGTATGAAACTACTTTTCATTTGATTCCTTTCAAACTTTAACTTTTTGCAGTTCTCACTTCTACTTCACTTTTTATAGGCCTTTCCGCAATTTCCTTCCGCAAGGGTTTCCAGTGGGTCCGGTTATAATAATCTCAACTCAATCACAATTTGACTCGGTTTACATTTGATCATATATGGTTCCAATTTAAAACATTGGCTCTATTCTTAGCTAATTTATAAACTTCAATTAAACTCATATTGGATATCTCTATTTTTGTTATGATATAGATAAGATGATTAAATTGATAATTTTCAATCATCTTGGACTCTTCATATGAAATGACAGACAATCATAGTATGAGGTATGAGGAATGAGGAAAAATAGACAAGTATATATAAATTCAGGAAAAAAAAAAAAAAAAAAACCCTGGATTAGCTTATCTCGGAAAATAGATGCCACTTTGAAAAAAAAAATTTACGACAATGCAAGAATTTAAGCCCAAGGTGAATTATGAGCTTGCAATGAAATCATGATTTAATCATAATTAAAATGCTGGGTTAAGTGAACCTTTTGCTAGGTTAAACGGCTAGTTGACCTCACATTTTCTATGGTATTGTTAATATTAGGATATTGTTAGGTCAAGAACCGCCAAATTATCCTCATTTGAAGGCATGGTTTGTTTTTCCACGTGCGACTAAGTGTTGACATAGCCATGCATAGAGGTAGGCATGGCTATGTCATGGGATTGGGGAAAAGTATTCACCAACCCCCTAATAATCAATAGCCAACCTAGAGGGAAAATCATATGCAAATTTGGTTAGTAAATATGTGTAATCCAATTAAAATAAAATGAGGATCTAAAAAGGAAGAGGAAAATTGTACACTATATAGTTTTTTTTTTCAATTTATAATTTAATAATTACGAAGGAAGAGATAAGATTTGAAACCTGGACATCTCTGTTAAAAATATCAAGAAATCTTAATTGAGTTACAACTTATAAAGATCTTCATCTATATAGTTTTTATTACAATATGTATTTATTTCCGATACGAAAAAATTTCTATCAGAAAACTCAAACATGAGACCATAATCCATTATAATCAAGTGAACCAATCGAATTGTGTCAGCCAAGCTAGCTACTATTAAGAATATGTTTCAGTTATAAATCACCTAAAGTTTGGTGATCTATGTTTAGTAAAAGTTAGGCATGGGTACATGTATATACTTAAAGCTCTGTGGTATTGGGATTGGGATAATGGGATCTCATTTTGTCAACAAAAATGATGAGATAAGGAAGGTAAAGATCAATATGATAGATTCGTATGATTGTAGATTTATCACATTTCCATGTAGTCGATTTGGTCATGCATATCATAAGAAGCAAGAATATTAATTTTCAACTTATATGTTAAATATTCTGGTTGGATCTCAACGGAGTTAAAGGATTCGAAATTATTTCAAGTACTACTGCAACATTTGTCTTCGTTATAAACTTACAATTAACTAAATAAAAGGGTCAATTTTTTTCAATAATAGATTAAATATTTAACATTCCGTATTACTTTTCCAAACGTCAGCCTTCATCAATGAAAGAAACATTCTGGTTAGAACTTAGAACAATTGCGCTATCATTTGAATTTGTTGGGAGACAAAGTTGTGTGAGTACTGTTCCTTTCACAATAATAATTCGATTCCTTTTTCATTACTTTCACTACATTGATTTGCCACAAACGTACATTTGGGTCAAAGATGTTCAGGAAGTCTTTCACCGTAGAAGTTGCCTAACAAATTTAGTTTTAAAATGGAATACATTTTTCAATGTGGATGGAAATTTGGAAAACATGTTTCCTTTATATATATTTTTAAAATATTTGCATGATGTCAAAATGGCGTATTGTGTAGCTAAATTGTGTAGCTAAATAATTGCCATTACATTTTCTCTCATACCCACAAAAAAAACACACACACACACACAAATATACTTAATAGTATAATACTCCCTCACTTTGGCATAGATCATAGAAAAGATCAATTTTTCCACCCTTAAAATTTGCAATTATTTTTATTTTGTCCTTTAAGTTTGAGATTTTCATTTTAGTTCACTTAATTTAATTTAATTTAATTTTTTTCATTTTCCCCTAAAAAATTAATTTCATTTTCAAAATGGTCATTTTATTTATCTTCGTGAGACCATAAATTGATATGAACTTTAAGGAAGGGGAAAAAGTTTTTGTTTTGTTGGCACTTAATAGTAATATCATAATCAAATCTGGTGGATTAAATTGAAAAACCTTAAACTTAAGCAACCAAAATGGGAAAGAAAAAAAAAACCCATATTTTAATGTCCAAAAATGTAATTTAGTCTAGATTCTAATCTTTCATTTCTAGATTTCGATTATTTTAGTATATATGAAAAAATTTCAAAGTAAAAGTTCAATTTTCTATATTATTGTCACAATTTTAAAAAAAAATTCTTAATCATAATTGTGTCATCTTCTATACAAAATAAAGAACATTTTACAAAGATCATTATCATTTTTTTAATTAATAATCATGTCAAAGAAGAAGAACTAAGTTAGTCAAAAAAGAATAAGAAAAATGGTAATGACAAACAAACCAACACCTACGGCCCTTTCATTAAAAAAATACTTATATATATAAACTCAAATGATATTGTCATACCGTAGATGTCAACGACCTCAAAAAGTGTCGTTAACTAATTCATGGACTGCTAGTTGCTAGTACCTAGAGATGCCCCACCCCTTTATGCTCTGTTTTTATAATTAATTTCTAAAAAACTTATTAATTATTATGTTTTCTTGGCAACAAAATGTCTAAAATTTGATATTGGAAAATCTGGTACTTCACGTCTTTTTCTTTATTTTTTTTATTAGTCATTTTACTATTTTAGTTATAAGAATTTAAAAAGAAGAAAAAAGAAATTGCAGGAATTTAAAAAGAAGAAAAAAGAAATTGCAGGCTAACCATATCTTAATGCTCCAGAGTCTTCTTCTTCAAAAAGAGAAAAAAAAAGGCTCCAGAGTCCACACCACGTTTGGCATGAAAGGAATTTGCTAGTATTAAGTCCAGAATTTGCAGCTAAGTGTTTCTCTATGAACATGTATTCAAAATTCTATCAATTGGATGCAAAAACAAAAAGAACAGATGAAAAGAATATACCATTTTTAAAGAAAAAAAAAAAAAAAACTTTTAGTTAAAGCACATGGCTTGATTAGTACGCATTTCCTCAGCATCAAAGAAAATTCTTATGTCCGAGAGAAAACAGCCCATTTGTTAGAGTCACACACACACACGTGGCCCACGGGTTCCAGAAAAAGTTGATCATCGGATAGGAAAGAGTGACTTACAAATAATATACTTTTAAAATCTAGATATTTTAAAAAACAAAAATAGGACACTTTGGAAATTTGGCTACAAAAATATCTGACAATTTTCTCATCGCATCAAATATCTTCGTTAGCTTTATTTTAAGGGTCAAATTTCGGTATAATTTTTTAATGTTATGCCTTATATTTTTTGAAAATTAAATTAAACACGCAAGTACATTAAATTTAATTGTCTTTGAAATATTTAGTTTTGTTTATATTACATTAATCAATTTAATTATTTATTTGAATTTAATTGTAAAACTTAAATTGCAACACTTAGGGAGTAGCGGCTTATATTTCTTGTCTAGTGATATTGAACTTGTTATGATTGTGACATATGTCGGCATAATCTGCGCCCCACTTAAGTTTACCTTGTTTTGTAACTTTTGTTTAAAAAAAAAAAAGTTTGGCATGTTTTAAATTTTAGTTAAGAAATATAGTCACTCTTTAAATCATTTTTCTTCCTCAGTGGCAAAGGAAAACACGTTTTTTCCTGGTTCCATAGAAAATTCTCCACAAAATTCAAAAGATGCATTTTGTCAACAAACGTGGTACACAAATGTACGACCAAGCTAGATGCCTGTACGGTTAGTCAAGTTCTAGTATTATTCTTTTATACCGATAATATGTGCTTAGCATGTTAGAAAGTGACACCTCGATTATGCTCTCGTATTGGTTAGGTTAATTTAGGTGTTAAAACGGACATCATTTTTTTTTTTTTTTCACTCCTTCTCGTGTAAGAAATAGTGTGAAATGGTGTGATATTTTTGGTTTCTATAGACTTATTGCCTGGAGATATAGTGAAGAAGATATCTTGCTTATACATATATATATATATATATATATATATATAGTGGAAAAAGATATCTCCCTAATACAGGAAGACAATAAAAAAGGTTGAAGCACAAATTACACATGCTAAAATTTATGAGTTTTTAAATTTTACATTTTAAATTTAGATTTTACTCTATGAAATTTTAGAATTTGAATTTTATACTCCTAAAATGATGCTACATCATTTTTGTAGCCTAAAAAACTTTAAATAACCAATATCTTGACATTATTTTATAGAAAAAATTTGGTTACAAACTTGATTGTAATCTAAGGTTACAACTTTACTCAAAATCTTCTTATTAATTGTGAATTTTGACAAATCTACAATTGAATTACATTTCCTCATACATCCTTCATGCTTGCGAAATTTTCAAAAGATCAAAAATCTATAACTATATCATCAATCAATTTTGTAAAGTGAAAGTTTTTGTAGCATAAAATTTTACATAAAAAATAAGTTTACGAATTATATAATAAATAACATTTGACTGACACAAAATTTGACACGTATGTTATAAGTATAAAAAACAAGCAATCCAACGGTTAGATTTTTAAAATATATAGCAATGTTAATTTTTTAAAAGAAAGTTATAGTCTTAAGTTACAGCAAAGTTTGTAACCAAACTTTGCCTTTATTTTATTGGCAGAACTAAACTCATGTGGCAAATTTATGTGGTACTTAATGAAAAATATAGGTAAACGTGTTGCTAATGCAAATTGAATATAAATTAATAATCTAAATTTTGAAACTTAATGACTTAAAATTATAAAACCCCCCAAACTTCAGAGTATGTTTTTACAATTTAAGCCTACTAAAAAAATTTCTATTTTGAATACACACATATATTATTTTCATGTATTCTTTATACTTACAAAATTTAAAGATGGTCAAAAATCAATAGTCATGTCATTAATTAATTTTTTAGATTCAAGTTTTTGTAATTTAAAATAAATAATACATAAAAAATAAATTTATAGATCGAATTATAAATTATATCCACTTGACATGTATGTTATGCATGTTAAAAAAATATAAAACATCAAATTTAATAATTAAAATTTTAAAATATAAATTTAATAAATTATTAGTTAATGTTGATTAGATTTATACCAGATCACACCACACGAGAAGAATAGTAAAGTTAGCTACAGCCAAATTGGGTTTGAAACTTATCCTGATTGAATTATTATTTTACTATTGATTAAAGCAGTTACACTGTCACCAGTAGTGGAGCTACTTAAATTCAAGATGCCACTTTTACGTGTTTCACATTGTACCTATACTGGATTCTCCAACAAAAAAAAAAAAAAAAACATTGTACCTGTACTGTAACATTGTACTTGTACGGTTGTTACCCAAACACGAAGTACTGCTCTTTTGATTGCTTTTATCCTATGGATTCAGTCGGCATAATTTTTTGGTTTGACTTAACGGGCACCGCACGGTGCCAGTTAACTATAAAAATTTTTACTTTTTCTGACATAATTTTTGACTTTTCTTACCATTTATGCCACTTTTTCAGCTTTATATATACTGTTTGAGATCTTTCCACCTTTTTTTTGACAATTTTTTTTTTCATTTTCTGCCATTAACCAGCACCAAGCGGTCCTGGTTAACATTTTCCTAATTTTTTTACTGACTTTTTTACTTCGCTACTTACGTGTTGCGCTGACCCAAACCTAGAGAATTTGTGAAATTTGATGCGAAAAATGTGATGTCAGTGTCATTGATTTTAGAAAAATATTAAGATCACAATTTATTCATGTGATAAATTGCGAATAAAAGAGTAAAAGTGATAGATTTTTATGAGTTTATAATTTTATCAATCACAACTTGTCACATAAATAAATTGTAATAAATTATAATAAAAATTAAGATTTTAGTATTATTCCTAATTTTATAATAAAAAAGTCTAAGATTACACTAGACCCATCATAATTAACTAATATTTCAAATCAGAAAGTGAAGTTGCTTCCATCATAAATTGACAATTGAACCTGGCATGAAATTGGATACATTAGAATGATTGTTGTTTTATAATGGCTAGCATCACATTTGGATAGGAACTTTAAAAGATTCCATAAATTTATGATTTTGTACGGATAAAAGATAATCTAAATTATTATGTTACCAATCCTTTCAAATTTATACCATATTTCAGTCTTGAACTCGTGTTCCATAAGCGCAAATGCTTAAGGAACCAATGCAATTGATATCCTACTGGACCAAGAGGAAAATGACAATGCCTTTTCAAACTCTTGGTTATTGCTTAGTAATGGCTCAACTTTTTCTCACTTGAAAATTCAGATCATATATAACTTTTTGAGTTGTTTCGCATAGCATTTGCAATTGTGACTTTATAAATTGCTTTTCTTTGCCTAACCTTTTGCAAGTCAAGAAAGGAAACCATAGAAGTAGAACACCAAAAAAGAAAGTAAAAGCAATAATAAAAGTCATTTTAGTAAAGTACTTCACTTGTTACTCCATTAATAATTTCCATCATTTCGGTAAAATCAAATTTTACCATACCAACTTATTGCCCAGAAGTAGAACCTCATATACATTTTACTAAAAAAAAAAATTGCAAAACCTCACTTTGTACAGATCCAAACCAAAACAAACACTTGGTATAGGTATCTCTCTCTGTTTTATTTTTCTTGGACTTGAGATTCCATTCCCATTCCAATTTCCAAACCACCATGTTAACTAACCAATAATTGCTCGGCAACTGGCAGTGGGCCCAGCTGAAACACAGCTTCAATTTCAGTAGCTACTTTAGCCCTCTTTGATGAGCCGTTGTTTTCCAAAGCCGGCTCGGGCTCTCGGCGCTTAGCCGTGATTCTAACCGGCTCTGGCTCACCCGAGCCAATCCGGTGTGGAAAATTAAGCAAAGCCTTAGAGCCACGCATCCTATAAGCCGCTCGGTCATAAGCCAAAGCCGCTTCCTCAGCCGTCTCGTACGTGCCGAGCCACACTCTCGCGCCATTCTTAGCCGGGTCACGTATCTCCGCCGCATACTTTCCCCAAGGCCTTCGCCTCACTCCTCTGTAGTGCCTCTCTTTAATAGTATTAGTAGCACTCACTTTGTTTTCTGTTTTTTTCGACGCGATAATAGTATTGTTGCATTCACTTCCGCTTTTCAAAGCAAGGAAAGCACTTTCGTACGAATTGTTTTGTGGAGCCAATCTCAGTGGATCGGCGGCTCCTGGAGCCAGCTGTTGATAGATGTCTCTTGGCTCGGCTTTTATGGATGTTGTTGTTGCTGCTGTTGTTGTGGGGTTGGGGGTGGTGGCGGCTGCCGTTAAGTCTAACGGAGACCACCCAAAAGTAACGGCATCATGTAGGGAGTTGTAGACAATCATGTCTTCAGAGTCGTCAACTTTAAACGGTAAGTCTCCCCACTGTTCCGTTAAGTAAGGGAAGAGACCACCGGAGCCTGAGCTTCGGTGACAGAGATGAGGAAAACTAAACTCACCCAAGGTAGGATAACTCATGTTTTTACCTATTTTTGGTCAAATAAAAGGTTGTTTCAAAAAACAGGTTTGAGTGATGGTGTGAGAGTTTTGGAAATAAGAGTGAGAAACGAATTTGGAGGATGAGGGTTTTGACGGGTATTTATAAAGGGAGAGATTCATGCAGCAGTGGTGGGAACAAAGAATGTTTTTTTTTTCTTTTTTTCTATAGGTTTTTGTGTTTTTGTTTTTCGTTTTTTTTTTTTTTTTTTTTCTAAAGGGCATAATTTGTATTTTTTTTTTTTTAAGTTAATTTGTATATTTATATATATCGGGTTTCTCTGAAATTTCATTATAGAGCAACAAGTGGGCAAATTGGTGCTCGAATGGATAGAAGTGAGCATCACTAATGTGACCGACAACTTCTACATAGGGTAGCTGACGTAATGTGCTTAGGTTGGCTATGCGACACGTTTCGTGCACGACAGGTGCAAAGAAAGGGGAATTTCTTTTTTTTCCTTCTTTTTGAGAAAATAAAGAATTGAGGGACATTTGTCACCAAAACTTTTGGTGATTTGGTTTTTCTCGTTGAAAGTTGAAACTTATAATCCTTGCCTAAGGAAAAAATAAATTGCTAATTAAGATATAACTGAGATTCTATGTTCAACAATGACAAGAATGTAGGAATTTTTGCAACAAACAAGCTCAGCGAAAGACTTTTGTGTCGAAAATACCTTAAGGATAGCTTTCAAGCCAAAAGGAGCCAGTCTTATACTCTTATTACATGCGAAAATTCATCACCCTTAGGTTAAGATTTTCAAGCAAAATAAGATGTTGGAATTTTTGCAAAAAAAACAAGGAGCTTAGTCACAAATCATTTTGGGGCTGAATATGGATCCTTAATAAAATAGTCAAGGTCGGTTATATATATATAGGGTTAAGTTCAAGTTACACCTAGTGTAACTCTAAGTAATGTTACACCTCTCAATAACTTATATATATAAAAGTGTAGATGCTCATTTTTAAGAAGCCCAGCAAGAGGAGGAAGCCCAACAACGTGGGCAGAAGAAAGTGGGATGAAAACACCATTAAGCCCAAGTGGCAAGAATAATGAATCGTAAATCCATAAAGCAAACATATGGACCCTGAAGAAGTAAATGGGCCTAAAAATGCCCGAAAAGAAAGAAATAGCAAACCCATGGGCAGTATGGATTTAGAAAAGTGAGAATGGACTACAGCTACCATAGTAGGTCCAAAGTGATATAAGTAAAGAGAGTAAGAGGCAATGGAGAATCCATAAGCCCTAAGGATGAAGTACAAAGTACTTGAGCCAAAGAAGCCTGAGGAGTTAGTAAAAACCCATGGGAAGCACAGAACTAGAAAGGGCCAAGGATACCCCAAGAAAGTAAACAGACCAAGGATACCCAAAAGGAAGTAAGCAGAACATAGGAACCTGCAAGTAATATAGTAAAAGGCCCAACGAGTTTATGGGGCCATTAGAAAAGAGATGAACAGCAAACCCAAAAAAGGCCAGCAGTCCTGGGTCAAGTAAATATCACGACAGGCATGATAGAATGGTGCGGCAAGAAGTAATAGCAAGGCTAACAATAGAACACAGAGGAGGGCGCGAAGAAAGGGAAGCCCACAATCAGGCAAAGCCCAACAAGTCATAAAGAATTGGAAATCAATAAATCAGCTCACACCGTGAGAAATCAAAAACAAACAACAGAACGGGCAGACGGACCTTTAGACCACAGCAAGTGTAGCAAGCAGATTTTGGATGAGCATAGAAGTAAGGCACGCACAAGACCCAGACACCACCAGCCTATACCCAGTCAATACAGGAAGTAGTAGGTCATGGGTCAGAGGTAACAGGGCATGATCTGGTGGTGGGGAGGGGGAAAACCTATTTTTGTGTTTCCTACTCAGGCTCTTTTAGAGACAGTGTCCTACTTGGATGACATACCACCCAAAGAAGCAAAACTAAGTTGGAACCACTAAGTGCATGCCATGAAAGAAGGAGAGGAAAAGAATACTCACACCGTGGCAAGTAAGAATGTCATGGCAAGTAAGAATGTCATGGCAAGCAAGAATGTCATGGCAAACAAACAAATAAAATAGTCTTTTTTGTCTGGTGAGGCGAAATGGTGCGACCAGTACAGGTAAGTGGCACTAGTTGGGCAACTGACCAATCAGTAATGATCGGCAAGGACACTCACACTAGACAAAAACAGTTACGAGCTAAAATGGTAAAAGCCAGCCGCGACTGGGGTTATATAAGCAGCCCTTACTGTGCACGGCAGGGAAGAGCGACCTTTGGGGAGAGAATCACCATAACTGAGAAAAAATAATCGAAAGATAAAACAAAGAGAAAGAAAGGAAAGAATTAGAGAGAATAGAAAGAAAAGTAAAAACAGAGAAAACAAAGTGGCAGGCATGCACCAAATAGGTTGGTCCCCCTCTCCCTCTCTGACCCATGTTCTCTATTAACGGCAAAGAACCTCTCTAAGCACTAGTCATTTAGGCCCATCCCCTCAAAGCAATTAATTTCTTCTCCAAAGAGATTATTCGCGTTGAGGAGATGGTTCCCTTCTTGACTTGAACCCAACAACATAACTTGATACGACAGACTGACATTTCTCTTTTAATCAGCTTATTGCTACTCGTCTTATACTCATCCTTTGTTGTTGTTGTTTCTATACTATTCTTTTACAAATGAATACTCGTTTTATGAAATAGCCATGACCCATTCTTGTTTTTCTTCATTACATAATGCGCATGGCTTTACTACTTCCTCCTTTGAGCTCTTCTGGGCCCATTTGCTTTTCTCAAGAATAATTTATTTATTTTATGAGCCTATGATCCATTATTCCTGCCATTAATGGTTCTTTCCTATTAACCCACCATCTCTCCTTTTTACCCATATTATTGGGCTTCTTTCTGCTTCTGAGCTTTTCAAAAAATGAGCATCAACAGTGTGTCACTTCTTCCTTGTATGTTTACTTAAAAAGAGCATCTTAACTCTTAAGAACACCTTTTCTTTTTTTTTCTTTTTTTAAACATGGTAAGACGACAAATTTTTTTATGAAAGTAACATTATTTTCATATGAGTTTATTATTAATATTATTTTTATTGTATATTAATCATATTGAACCAAATCAGTGATTGTACACAATTTTTCGCGGATAGGTTTGTTTTTTGTTTACAAAATGTTTCACTTCACTTGGCCATTGCCCTCAGGCTCCAGCACCAGGTCCACGGAAGTAAGAGCATTGTTGTTTGGACTAAAATGGAAAAATTGAACTATGTAAGGCTTGACAGCCGATTTATCCAATACTAGAAGAAAATCAAACCTTTATTTTTTGCTGAATAAGGCATAGAAGAAAAATCAAACTTGAAAATCTTTTTTTTTTTTTTTTAAATGAACATATCTAGAATCAAAGTAATTAAAATATATCCCTTTCAAAGTTTTTTCCTTTGTACGATCATTGCAACTTGTTAGTTATTATGAGATATTATAATAGCCACGAGGCATAGACAGGTCATGTCCAAAAGATCAAGATGTATAAGATATGGTCGTGTATTAGATCAGACTTACTAAAGTCTCTTCTCAAAAATAAAAAGGACTTAAGTAAGTCAATACAAATTTATAAATAAAAATAGACAGCAAGGGCCCATGGCCCCATGGAATGAAGATAATAGATAATTTTCCTATCACGTTTAGGAAAGATTAGCCTAATAAAACGCTAGCTTTATTGGGGTTTTTCTTTTCCAAACACCCTTCACATGGATCATAGTGTTCCATGGTCATTATAAAACGCTCACCGCACGACATTAGTACCTTCCCAAGAAGATGAAATATAAAAATTCCACAATCACATGTTTATTTCAACAACTTTTTTTTTTCAACTTTATTTTGGATAAAATTTATTTCTCAACCTACTGAGATGATTGATTGCGAGTATAGTCTGCATAGAGTATAGACATCACCTACATACAACTTGCCACAAACACCATTTTTTTTTCCCTACCACTTTTGTTATGTGTTACAATTTCCACTTCAAAAAATTGCCAAACAAGTTGCGACTCCGAAGACTTGTTTTTTTTAAGGCTTCATATTTTTTTTTTTTTTTGGTTGATTGATTGTAAGATTGCGGGATCGAAACCTCATATACAAACCCCATAGAGGGGACGCCTAGCTTTTTTACTCTTCATCTTTGGCAACCATTGAGGAGATGGCACTAGTGGTTGAGAGGAGAAAATGAGAAGTGGAGTGGAGTGGCAGCAATCAGGAGTAAGACTGTGAGAGAGGAAATGAGATATGAGAATATGATTCTAGGGTTTCAAATTTAAAAGTGTAAAAGGGGCAAACGGGAAAATAACTAATACCTAAACTGTATATATTTTAAATATATTTTGTATATGCTGGGGTTAAGTCAAGTTAGACCATTTTGGATATACATCGTTATAAGTTTCTTTAAGAAATCTTCTCCCCTCTTCCCGTGTGTATGTTAAAAATACTTAGTATTCTAAAAAAATGGGGGGAAAGGGGTTGAGTCAAGTTAGAAGAATTGGAGAATATATCAAATCAAAACCAACCATATATATATGAACCAACCCAACCCACTAACCTATAAAAACTAATCCAAGGCATTAGGTTTGGTGGGTTAGTTACACACCCCCTAACCAAAATTACCAAAATGCCCCCACAGAAACTCCAAAAAGACCAAAATGCCACTAAAATCTCCCAAATGACCAAAATATTGCTTGAAACAACTAAAATGACCAAAATACCTTTGAAACATTCAAAATTATCAAAATATACATTTAACCACCAAAATCATCAAAATAGCCTTGAACTTCTAAAATATCCAAAATTCTCTCCAAAAAAATAAATGAGCGAAATACTCCCAAAATGAGAAAAATACCCTTGTAACCACCAAAATGATCAAAAATACCATCAAAAATTAATATTTTTAAAAAATACACCAAAAACCTCTAACTTGACCAATTTTGATAGTATTTTTTCACAATAACAATATAATGAAAAAGTGAATTGGCCAAAAACTTACAATTGATAATTAAATTGACCAACCTTGAATATATAATGAGAAATCAATAAAAAAAATACAATTAAAATTGTGTAAGCATTCTCAAAAATTTTGGTCTTTTTAAATTTTAATGGTTCTAAGGCTACTTTGGTCTTTTTTCTTTCTTTTTGTCATTTAAGAGGTTCTAAAAGTATTTTGGTCATTTTTGCAATACTAAATACATTTTGATAATTAAGGATATTTTGGTTATTTTAAAAGTTCTAAATGCTTTTCGGTAATTTTAGAGATACAAAGACATTTTGATATTAAGAAATCTTAAGCACATGCTCAAGTCAAAAAATAAAACTAAAATAAAACTAAAACAAAAAAGTTTCAAGCACATGTTTTTAAAAAAAAAAAAAAAATAGATATGATAGGGTTTCAATTTATTTCGTTCAATTCATGTTGATTATTCTTATTATCAAGTTAAAATATCAATTGATTTTTTATATAGGTGAAATTCAAATCCCAAATCTCTTATTTGAAGATAAAAAACTTTACAGCAAGTTAAGCTATAACTCAAAACCACCAAGCATATGTTGTTCTATGATTAGAATGAGAGGTTATCATACATCTATAATGTTAAGTATACACGTGTAAATGAAGTTCCACGTTAAATAAAAAAAAAAAAAATTAATATTATATAATTTTGCCCAAATTTTAAAATTAAAAATTTTGAATTAGCTAGTATTTTTATATATTATATAACTTACTCAATTGGGGAGTATTATCACCCTTGCACAAAATTTGAGGAAAAAAAAACAATAAACAGTTTCAACATTCAACCTTTGTGGGCAAGGATACAGAGGTCTGATCTTATAGAACAGATCCTGCACAAGGAAGGTTGTAACATTCAACCTTTGAAATTGTATTGTATGGTGGAACGTTTGACCGAAACCTTCGACTGTTGCATTATCTGCGTGCAGTCACAAGGTCACAGTATTCGTTGCCCCCACACGACTATGGCGTTCATCAGCTAAATTTATTAGCATCCACCAAGCAACCCTCCATAGTCAATAGCTCAAGCACCGCAAAGCAAAGTTTTGAGTAGGCTGCTAAACGACAAAAAAAGGTGGAACCCATACCTATATAATAATGTATTATTAATTGTGTTAATTTGTGGGCTGGGCCTCTTGAATCCGTCAAGGAACCCAATGCATTAATTGATTTGGCAGTCCTTCTTATGTTTAATTTATTTTTTTATAATAATATCCTGGAATATCTCTTACATTATTTATAAAAATTACATGTACGGTGAATCTTACTTTAGATTTCATATATATATATATATATATCCATCTTAATTCTTATCTGGTATTTATAATAATATTTTTTCTGAGAACCATATATTTATAATGTGATAAAAACTGTTATATACATTTTTTTTTAAATTAAAATTAAGATACAAATTTATTTTTAATATAAGCGAAGGTTAAACTTCAATTTTTTTATTTAATTATTAAAAATTTTATCAATTAAACTAATTAGAACTTACAAAATTGTGAAATTCGAAAACACGATTTTAAGAAAATATGACAGGATATTTGTTACAAATAGTCAAATATTACTGTTTTTAATAACTTCTTATTATATTTTTATTTCGTTGAGACTTCAAATAATGATGTTTATTCTAACATATCATGCGTACAACTTTTGAGCATGGAAGGTTGGTGGAAAGTTCAAGTTGCCCAAAGCAGATCGCTCAAATTGATACAGCTACCATCTAGTGTAGGCCCTTACTGTATATATACTCCAGTTGACACACATCTTCGATTAAGCCTAGAACCTAGAAAGTTTTGACTTGACTATTTAAATAGGAAAAGGATGTTGGGCATGATCCATTAGACTAATTGACTATTTAAATATCTTTAATTTCGTTGTCTTTGGGTAGCCTCGAGGCCATTAATGCTAGGCCAATCAGCCGATCCCATGGCCCTAAGAAGTTTCCCTTGTCTATTTAAGGTTAGGTTAGTCTCATGACCACAACCAATCTTGAAACCTGAGAAGAGTCTACTTATTTCTATGTGATGAAGGGTTTGATTGGTTAGAGGAGTGAAAAAGTAGGAAGATAAAAAATAGTAGAAAGATAGAAAAATAGAATGATATAAAATATTTTAATTTCTCTCTTTTTTGTATAGTTGGGAGTGAAAAAGTAGAGGAATGAAAAAAATACGTTTGTATAAATTTACACATATACCCTTGTTAAAAAATTATGCTCAATTAATACCAAAAAAGTGATAAACAACCAAAAAAAAAAATCAATCACCTAAATTTATTTAAAAATAAAAATCACATAAAAAAATCACATCTAAACAAAAAAAAAAAAAAAAGTTCACAACAGCAATGTGGACAAACCAACTGCACATGGGCATTTTTGTTCAAAAATAATGTCCAATTTCTCTCTTCAATTTTCTCTTCATTTTGGAGAAAACTTTTTAGTGGACCCCAAGAGAAAACATATGGGTCTCATCATATATTTTCCTTCCTCCTCATCCAACCAAACACACTATAAAAAAGTTTTCCTTCCCATTTTCTCTTCAAAGTTTTCCGTCCGACCAATTTTACCTCCAAACAAGCACACCCTAAGGCTAATCTCGTGACCCTTCTTTCAATCTCATGGCTGATTGGTCTCATGATTTGTGACCTCGACCATTCTCATAAAATTTGTAAATCCTTCCTTTTTTGAAGTTATGTCAAATTTTACTGCATACGATAGGTAACATGCCTCAATTAAACCATTGGATTAAAAGATATCATAAAATCAAGTTTTAATAGTTAAGATGCATTCACATGAATGGATGATTGAGTTCAATTATGTGTGATTACGAAAAATAAATTTTGATTGGTCCCATGAGAACCCAATTTAAAATTACTAATGTATCATAATCCTATTGGATTGGACTAAATATAATTGTGAGGCTGCACACATTTGATTAATTTGATCGCCAAATATTAATGATTATTCAATTATTTTTGTAATTGTTATGAATGTGATTTGGCTGAAAGTAAGCTAAAAATCTCAAAAAATCCCATAAAAGAAAAAAGGGTAAACTATACATTGGGTTCCTATCCTTTACACCATATTTCAATTTAATCCTTAACCTTTCAATTGTGTCAATTTGGTCACTAACCTTTCAAGGTTGTATCAATTTAGATCCTATCATTATATCTTGGATGAAAATTGATGACATGGCAAATGACCAAAATAAAATTTTAATGTACTTACACATTAATGAAAGCTAATTTTTACTTTTGCCACTAGATGCATTATCAATTTACTTCCAAAAAATAACAGCAAGAACTAAATTGACACGGTATTGAAAGGTTGGAGACCAAATTGACACAATTGAAAGGTTAGAGACCGAATTGAAATATGGTGTATAAGATAAGGACCAAATGCGTAGTTTACCCAAGAAAAAAAATTGTGGCTAAAACCCACTTCCAAAAATCACATTTGCTCACTCTTTTATCTATATACCTTAAACCACTGCAAATTTTTTAATGAGTTTTTTTTATTATCGAAAAATATACATTCAATGATTTGAGCACATGAACAACCTAATTTGGATAAAAAAGAGTGAGATATAATTTTTTGACATTGACCATGCTATCAATTATAAGAAGCTATAGGGAAAAACCAGGATTTACTTGGCCCCCACTTACTTTTTCTCTTCGGGTTGCTCTTCACTCAAATAAAATCAAACCAAGCCATTAAACCCCCGCTAGATGCTTCTTGTTCCACTATAAAAAGAGAAGTGAAATCCTTAATAATAAAGCACCACATTTCCCTAGAACTCTAGAGGAAATAAGATTTTGTCGTGCATCTAGTATACCTAAGTCTTAGAGTGCGAGTGAGTACTTCCTTGCCTCTCTTTAAGGGCTCGTTTGGATTGAAGATGGAGAGAGGAAGAGTGGAATAAAGTAGAATAGAGTTGATTGAAAATAAGCTAATTTTTGGCTAATTCTATTCTACTCTACTCTCCCTCCCTCTACCTCAATTCAAATGGACCATAAGGATTCTTGTGAAACTTCCCTAGAACTCTAGAGAAAGCAAAGAAGTATTTGTCGTGAATTTGGTCTACCTACTTCCATAAAAAAAAACACGATTATTTTTCAATTCCCTTCACTAATCACACACCATCACCATTATTGCATTCAAGTTCTCATAACATGATCACATGGTAGATCTAAGATCATTACAAATCACACACAATGGCATGTTCATCATCTCCATTCTTAATCTTGGCATGCAATTGATTGTTGGTGACATGATTATTTGCAGCTATATTTTAGAAGATTATTTTTTATAAGGTAAGGTGGGTGCCTAATACTTCCTACCTTGTAGCTTAGCCTTTGTACATAGACCAAAGGATCTCAAACTAGTTATTGTCTATGTTAGTTAAATACATGTTTGTATCGCATACAAATCATACGCAGCGAAAAATTAACGGATCTACTTTATTCGCAATTGTTAACATGTACTATGCAAATTTCAGAATTCAAAAACAAGAAAATGTATCTTAGTGCGGTGAAATTTAAAACAAAAGATCAGAAGTACTCGGGAACACTTTTAATCTTCACTCCAATTCCACTTTACGCCTAAAAAGTGTAGTCTCTCAATCAGTTTTCAAATAGAGAATTAGAGAGTGTCTCATACTCATATACACACAATTTTACAATGATGTCACACACACACAAAATTTTGTATGTTTCTTCATTTGTATCTAACTGATTATCTAATAGGGCTAGCCTTTTAGACCTTTCCAATTGGGCTTTAGTGTGTGGCTTGGAATGGGACCAAAAGGGGCCAATAAGATACTAGCTCCAATGAGCTTTAAGCTTTTCTGTCAACTCTTAACAAATCCAAAGTTACTATTAACTATATTTAATATCACTATATATATAGTTGCACTCTAGGTCTTATTTATAAATTATATCCCAAGGCTTTATTATATATGCAACCCCTTCATAAAATATTCGTAGTAATACAAAGTCATGAATGTAAACCGCTACTTTGTAAATTACTACATCTTAATCCTTGAGTACCCGGTTTAATTCTCTATGTTATTCATTACATATTTATGAATTCAAATTTCATAAATATACACTTTAATAATTTCTTACTAAAGTGGTTAAATCTAACACTCTGAATAACCAAACCCATTAAACTTATCTCAAGGGAATATTTTGTATATCCGTTAAGAGATTATAAATTCCATATTGAGAATATATGTTCCATCAACACTAAATGTGACTGTCCAACATACTGAGATTTTGATCGTGTCTTTAAATCTCACTCCTGATTTATTAAAGTAACCTACACTTCATGATCAGGTTGATTATCCTCTCAAGATTAAGAGTGCATGTAAATAAAAGTCATGAGATTTATTATTCAATTGACAATCGTTAGGAGAATAATAAATCTCACAACGGTGCTATTCAATATGTCTTAACTCTTAAAACATATCAACATGCCAACTAGAAGTCTCAACCTCCATGATCAAGACAAATTATCTTAGTTGATATGTTATAGTCTTCGCAAATGAAATGCCCAATTTCATCACCGACTATGACCTATAATTCTGAGTTTACAAAAAACTTGTGATTTATATATTCTGTGACTTTTCATATAAATCACATACTATACATCTCATGAATTATATGATAATGTCAAATATTCATGTTAACATTATTTTAGATTATAATAAAACAACATTATTAATTACAACATTAAGTCATACATAATGTCATACATAGCATCATACAATAGGATTTAAGAGCACACATCCTAACAGTCCATGTAATTTTATATCTTGTAGAATGTAATTAGGACCAAAGTCATGTAATATTTAGATTGTCTCTAGGACTAAGGCCTTGTATTTTTTCTCCAATGCCCAAGTCAACAAGGGCATCTCTTTATTTTTCTAAACTCAAAGAGTTTTGGGAGAATTATTTTTGCAAAATATGAGCTTACCTTTTACGTGGATGTACAACTTTCTTTATATATGGTTGAATGGGATCTCTAATTTGGCGTTCTATTAAGGTTGTTTGGTTTAACTTTTTGCTTTTGGACTTCTTCAATTAATTGCAATTGTTGTTAAGGAGATGCAACACGAAAATGCACTTTTTACGCTTACAAGATTAAAAATTTCAATTTCAAAATTTCACCAATCACCCTATGGTTATGTTTTCAAACTACAAACCTGCTTTTGGAGAAATTATTAAGTCCACCAGAGGACTGTTGATATGGTTCTCTCTAATCTCCCAACTAATAAAATGTTGTTATTTAAACAAATATGACATCATTTAGTGATTTTTATTTTTTTTATTTTTTGTGCTGATTAAAAAGCTCACACATATATTTGCATAAATGACATCATCTCATTGGTTAAGGATGACTACATTAACAGTCCTTCTAATGTAAATAATAATTTCTCCTATTTTTGGCCCAAAATGCACCAATTGGGCACTAGGAAAGAATCTTCCTTTAATTTGCTTAATTACTCAACACACCAAGAATTCTTGCAGATCTGGGCTAATTCTTGCCAATCATATAGTTCCCTTCCTCTTCTAGTAACTTGAATGTAGGCGAAATTCTCTGATAATTAAATCACCTCTTTCCTTATAAATTTCTGTTTGATAGACTCTATGAGAGGACTAATTCTAAGCGTATCAGAATACTTTGTAGAATGAGAAAATGTAATTCTTACTCTCCTCAGTAGTCATTTTCATATTTTCCTTGATTTATACTCATGACATGCTTTAAATCATTGAATTCAAAATAAAATTATGTCAAAATAGCAAAATTTTCACCATGCTCCTATGGAAAGAAAATAAGCATTCATATTTGTGGGCTCTAGCTTTATCAAATTTCTTCTCTTTGCCTTAAAGCAATCATCCTAACTTTAAATGATTGTGACTCTCAAAAAAAAAAATAATAAATAAAAACTTTTTTTTTTTTTTTTTACTGCTAACGTTTCTGATGATTGAATAAGAAATCTGAGCATGATTGTCAAAATCATGATCTGGATCCTACGATTTTACGATCTCACTTGCTCAAAACGATCCAGATCATTTATGGATCTATGCGATCGTTCAAGATCAATGGAATCGTACAATTCTGACGATCCCAAACGACCTTAATTTCTTGTAATCTTCTTTAACTTGACAAAAGGCTCAGTTGGACCCAAATGAAAAATAACATCCCAATAGACCAGGTTTTTCCACTCTAATGTAGAGAGAGTGTTAGTTGGACCCAAATAAGAAATATCTCAATAGAGTGTCACGTTTTGAGATTTTTGACATCTTTAAATGATGCTTATAAATGGATATAGTGATATATGGTAATTATATTAATGAATGTGTAATATATATGATTATTTAACATAAAAATATATATTTTTTGTTTTTTTTCTCAAATAATATAGGATCTTACGATCCACGATCCTATCCTACGATCCACAAACTCATTCTACGTAAGATCTCGATTTTGACAATCTTAGATTTGAGATTTAGTTTCTGCCTACACCAAAAACTGATTGATATCTTGATCTGATAATAAAAACTATCTTATGGACGTCACGTATTGAAACTCTAAAAAAAAAGAAAAAAAAAAAAACTTTAAATGATAGTCATTGTACATAATTTATTATAACGATAGCGGTCCTAAGCAAGATACATCTATGACTTAAAATATCATTTCAAAAAGGCTGTCATGTTCATGCAAAAAAAAAAAAAAAAAGGCTGTCATGTTCATTGCCATGGACAAAGTAATGCGCATGTTAGCCGAACCACCAATTAGTTCATTCACCTATAAGCAAGTTGACAAAAAGTGACACTTGCAAGTTGCAAGTGGATCATCTTTGAGGTTGCATGCAAGGCAAGTTCGTTTGCTTGGATAATAAAAAATCCTTTTAAACAATGATTTGATTTTAGAAACACCAAAGTCAAAATTCAACACCATGTGGTTTTTGAAATTTCATTCTTGAATCTTCGAGTCAAAGACTTGGAATTTGTTTTACTCTTTCTTTTTAAAACAAAAAAGGTTTTTTAATTGGGGTAATGGATTGGACACGTATTATTATTATTATTATATAAATCAAAGACTTCATATAGGCATCTCAAATATGCACGTGGTACATTTAATTTCTTAAAGCATGTACAGTAAAAAATTCAAGAATATATAACCAAAAGGTGTTTAACTTGCTGGACTAAAAAATGTTGGAAAACAGGGAAAGGAGATGAATCAGCTGTATGGGATTGGTATTTGGTAGTATTTGGTTTTCACTCAAGTTGGACATGGAAATCGGCCTATCAAGTCAAGGCCGAAGCCGAGGATTTTATTTTGAGAGCCTGCCCCACTTGAAAGTGTGTCGACTACTTTTCACAAAAATATATTCAAATCTTTTTTTTATATAAATAATTTTAATAGTTATATAAGCATAGTTGTTATAAATGTGTCGACCTACTTAATTTCTATAAAAAATATATATATAAATATTTCATCAAATAAATATAAATATAAATATATATATTGAAATCTTACTAATTTTATTTAATTATTATATAATTTTAATAGTTATAAGCATAGTTGTTAAAATGTTAATCGTATCGTAACTTGTTTTTTAATTATTTTTATGTAATATGATATGATGTAATTTTATATGGAAAAATTATAAAGAAATAAATATATGTATATATATATATATATATATATTTAAATGGTATATTTATTATAAAATTGGAACATATGCAATTTTTGTTTTTTGAGAAAAGGAACATATGCAACTATATAATGACTACTTTAATTATTACTTATGCTATAATATTTGACAAATTGAAACAACTAAATAAATCAAAGAAAAATATATTTATAACCACCTCCATATTCAAATTTATCAAATATAAAAGTGTTAATACATTATATATAAGTCAAAACATTTGTTTTTTCCTTATGATATTCATCATGGCCTAATCAAATTCATCTCCATGGTCCAAAAAGAAGAGAGAGGGGGGGGGGGGCATCATGTGGAGTTAGAGAACCAAGGAAAAGAAAATTTGAAAGTCGGCAAATGTGTGATTTGAAATTTTTTAAGGGGGGTAAAAAAACCCATGCTGGGTCTTTGTATTGAGCTAAGGTAATTGTAGCTTCATAATTTTATCTAAAAACAAGTAGAAAAACATTTGGGCTCAACTCAATGCCCAAAATTTTAGTGAAAACCATATTTTAAATCATATGTCATGTATATGTCATACAGTTTATGTGCATTTCTAATATATTCTTATGATTCGAAACATTTTATACATAATACGATACATATTACAGGAACGAAGGAGGGAAGGGGGTTTGAACTTTGATAATTTATTATAAACACCAAAAAAATGTAAGTTAAATTTCAATACTCTGGATACTAATGTATATACTGATGTATCTACGTAATTTCCATAAAACTAAATATATCATAGTTGTTTGTTCAATTCTATTATAAAATTCCTTAGTTGGGTTTCAAATGTTCCATTCCATTTGCTGTAATAAAAAGGATATTTTTTAATCGATGAATTTAAGAGTAGTACTATAATATAAAGGGTTAATCATGGGGTAGTTATAATTATCATAGCTAGAGCTGTGCCACTTCACCTTAACACTAATTGGTGATGAAAAAGACATTTAAATTTTTTATAGCATTCGACATCATCACAGGTGAGCATATATTTAGAACAGGTATGGGGAGTTGAACTTTTGTACTCCCAACAATCCACCATTCACAATGACATTCCTGCAACTTGAATCTATAATTTTAGCTCTGATACTATTTTTTAAACCTTGAACTATGCCACTGCTCCTCAAAATCAATTGATAATGAAAAAAATACACTTATATCTCTTATAACATTTCCGCGAACTTGTTTTTAAATCGGCTGTCAGAGTTGATTGTTTTTAAATCGGTTGTCGGAGTTGATTGTGGTCCCCAACAATCCCCCATGCTTCACGGGCAATACTCTTAACATATTGGGCCAATCATGGGGTAGTTCTAACATCTTATCTTTAAAGAAAAACAATGGACGTACTGGCTGATGGTGTGGATAAAGAAGCTAGCGTCACCGCTATGCTCATCTCTATCCAATTCAAGAATTAAAGTAATGCTTTTTTCATAAGTGACAAAGTTTTTTCCATTTTACTGTACCACATGAATCCATGCCTTGTTCTCAAATTGAAAATGCAAACAGTGCTAAAAAAAACAAAGATATATTAACTTAACCTTAATTTTTAATTATTTTGAAGGATGTGGGATGCATTATTGTAATCTGAACCACAGAATTAAGTAAACCAACTTATAGGTTTTAGGTGCAAAGCCTGGAAGTACCCTCTAAACTGATAGATTTGTTTGGGGGCATAAAATATGGGGATTAGGATCCGGTGCACCGTTGCAATTCACCTTGCTCTCTCTCTCTCTCTCTCTCACACAAATTTTTCATACATTTTACTTTTAAAATTTTTATTTTTTTATTTTGTTAATTATTATATTAACTTTTTTTTAATTAATGGTTGAGATTAATGGAGGACCCTCCACACTTAAAACAATACCGACAAGCTCAGAAAAGACAGCTCCACTTGCCAATATGATGCTTCTTTCCTCTATCCTCGAAGCTAATGTGAAACCCACCTTTCCCCCTCTCCTTCCTATTTCCAACACACAAAATTCATGCTCTTATATACCTTCACTACACTCCTTTTTTTCCACTCAAACCTGTTTTCGCATTCCTAGATTTGAATTTCCACACACAAACTACTCTCTCTCTCTCTCTCTCTCTCTCTCTCTCTCTCTCTCTCTATTAATCATCATCGTTAATCATCACACACACAACCACAACCACAACCACAACTAGATGGCATCTATTGATGAATCTTCAACCTTAGAACTCATTAGGGAACATCTTCTCAATGATTTCTCCTCCATGGAGAGCTTCATCACTAATCTAAATCATTCGATCTCCAACAATATCTCACAAAGCCAGTCAAACCAAATTGAAAGCACCAACGCAGATATTGAAATCTCTGATTACTTGCTACCCAAAGAAGAACCAATCAACACCGATCCTCCCAACTATTCCAATCTTGAAACAAAACCCACAAACCCCCACTCATCAAAGCCTCCTAAAGGCCCAAAACCTTCAAACTTGAGCCATCGCCGTCCATCCTTGAACGTTGCAATACCTCCACCAACAACAACAACCTTTGTTGGCCTGAATTCATCACAGCCCATGTTGGTAACTACAAGTAAGCTCGATGTTTCGGATTCTTATAATGAAAGTAAGCATTATAGAGGCGTTAGGAGAAGGCCATGGGGGAAGTTTGCAGCTGAAATACGTGACCCCAATAGGAAAGGCTCAAGGGTATGGCTTGGAACCTTTGATACCGCCATAGATGCTGCTAAAGCTTATGATAGGGCTGCGTTCAAGTTGCGTGGAAGCAAAGCTATACTGAACTTTCCTCAAGAAGCTGGGAACTCTTCTTCTGAGTCCGATGTTGCTGATACTGCAGAAGTGTGTATTGGTAAGAAAAGAAACAGAGAGTGTGAGAGTGAGAGTGAGAGCGAAGAGAGGAAGGAGATGAAGAAAGAGAAGGTAATCGTGGCTGAGAGTGTTTCACTTTCAAGTTCAAGTTCAAGTTCAAGCTCTGTTTGTCCATTAACGCCGTCAAGTTGGACTGGTGTATGGGACTTTGATGGTAAGGGAATTTTCAGTGTGCCTCCGTTATCGCCGTTATCTCCGCATCCTTCAATGGGATATTCTCAGCTTTTGGTTATATGAGAGAGATAAGACATATCAAATCTGCTAATGGTGGTGGTAGTATCACAGACTTGGGAAAAAGCTATTGCACATATATCTATGTTTTTACACACATTTACTCACACTCATGAAAATAATTAAAATAGTGACTTGAAGTCTCTATTTTAGTTATTTTTTTAATGTGTGTATAAAAGTATGTGGGTAATAAACACTGCCTCGTAGAATTTATTAAGCTTGGAATATTAGTCTATTAGAAGAGTCTCTCATGAAGTGTGGGAAATGTAAATTGGTTTAGAGGATGATAGTAGGACACTTATGGCGTTGAATTTTTTCTATTCATTTATGTCTTGATGCTTTTCTAACCAAGATACAGACTTGGATTTCTATTTGCAATGGATGGTTAGAGCTAGAGTTTTACTGTTTTTTCCTTTCTCTTTGTTTTGGGTGGTTAAAATTGTACATTTGGTCTTCAAATTTTAATCTCTCTTTCCAAATTGACATTGTACTTTTCAATGTTTCATTCCAGTTTCTATATATTTTTTTCAAATGTTTCAAAAACATCATGATTTATAATGGGTATAAAATGTTGACGTGAGAAGCAGAATTCATCTAACTCAAATCATTTGCATGACATTGGAGCCTAAATGTCAAGAAGTATAATTAAAGGAGGGAAAAAAGATGCCCCCAAAAACGACTCTGGTAACTAAGAACTACTACACAAGTCTGGTCATCCTCCAAACCAGCCAACATCCCAAAATTAAGGACCGAAACAATGACCCAAAATCAAATATTGTTACTTCCATCAATCATAAATTTGCAACTAGAGATTATTAGCATCATTTATCAAGATGTAACTCGACAATTTTTTTTAATCATGAAAATCTCCTATGATTAATTCTGTACTAAAATTCAAAGTAATTTCTATTGACTCTAAAGCTAGAAAATATCTTAAATTCTCGTATATAAACAATTTTATATTGTCATATACTCTCTAGCACCTAATTCCATATCTAAAAAATATTTTTTTTTAAAAGGGAAAAATACAAAAGACGTCCCTAAACTTTGCGTCAAAATCAAGCTGACTCCTTGTTCTTTATTTTGAAATAATAAGACTTTGTACTTTAAAATTTTTCTAAATTGATGTTTTTGTTATTATTTTGTTTAAGAAATTCAAATAAATTTTAAAATAATGTTTTCAATATGGAGGCACCATTGAAGGGGCACTACAATTTTTTTTAAGAAGGGCGTAGCCGCATAGGTGTGAATTAGTTGACTATTTCTATTTTTTAAGGACTCCTTTAATTGGCCAACCTAATTGTTAAGGGAAAATTAGATACACCTTCCAAAAATTTTAAATTCAAATTTGAAATCTATGTATTCTAATTTTTTAAAACAATATCTATACTATATATATAAGAGGATTAGATTCTTTGAATTGGACCTTTATTTGGTTCAGAAATACTCTTATTAGTGAATGATAACTTCACTTAAAAATAGGGTTATAAATGTTAAATAATAAATTGAATTTTGAATTCAAAAAACTCCTAAAATTTAGGATTGTTTTGCTTAGCGCTCATCTTTTTATTCCCTAAAATTTATCATTTTCATTCTTTTTTCAAATGAATAAAAGTAAAACACCCCAATTAAAAAAAATTAAAAACTAAGAGAACTCCTAAAATTTAACATTTTTTCCCCCTAAGATTCATCTAGAGTTTATCCGTTTTTATTTGTTTGAAAAATAAAAATATATATTTTCAAATTATAATGGATGCAAATTATTAACCTTTACCAAAAAAAAAAAAATAGAAAAGTCTCTAAATACATGCGTGTGCTCAAAGGCTAGTATATTTTATTAAGTAATTACTTGTGGCGCATGGCTACTCATACCCCACAAGTAGTTCCATCTCTAGTTTCCACTTACCAGCAATATAAGAAGTCATGGGGTGATGTGGTGACCGGTGAGAGAGCAACGATCGGAAAGATGTTTCATATGCAACTTTTTTTTTTTTTTTTTTTTTTGACATGAGTTACATGAAAATCTAGTTTATCATGTCAATATTTTTAATCTATCAATTGATGACAAGGACATTTTTGAAACATTTCAAAATATTTTGGGACTAAGATTATTAAACATTTAAAAGTACATAAACAAATTTGAAATAAGGATAAAAATTAGAGAAAATAATTTAACCAATTTTCTTTGGTACATTGTTTCTTAACCTAAACTGCACATGCATGTTCTAGTCTACATATTAATATTTGCAACTTGTTTGGTGAGGTAGTCTAAACATCAGTTTTTAGTTTTAAATACTGAAAATTATGGACCCAAAAAATAATAATAATAACGCGTAAGGTAATGGATTTCTGTTAAGAGTGTTTGAGTTATGTTTCTCATTCTAGGGTATTTGAACACTGAATTTAGAAAACTTTTCTTGCTAGTTTTCAGTTTTCAATTAACATCATTCAATGGCATTTTTGTAAATATGTTAAAAACCGCAAGTCACACCTAATTAGACCACACTTAACAGAACTTCTTCTCTCTCTCATGCCCCCAAGACTTCTTTTCTCTCTCTCCCTCTCTGTCTCCTACCATTCAGGTCTAGCTTCCCTCTAACACCTCATGTGGTGCCTAGCCCAAGGTACCTGATGAGTTTTTGGGTCAAGCTCCCAATTTACTTGTTTTTTATCGGTGTGGAATTTCCTACAATGGGAAAATCTCCTGAAGTCAACCCAACGACTCAAGAGAAGGTGCTTTAGGCCTTATTTGTATTTTGTTACCCTGTGTATGTGCTTCCCGAAAAGGCTCAAGCTAGGTGGTGCTGAGCTAACTCCTTTTTGGTCGTTCCTCTCTTGTCTCTCATGTGGCTCTCCCCCAAAAATTGCCAACCTCCTCCCCTTTAACTATCGGCCTCTATTTATAGACTTCCCTTAGTGGGGTCGTCGTGATGAGGGGGTAGTTTTCCATGTTGGTGGGTCCCTTTGGAATATATTCCTGACTAGATAAGACCCACCTCTCATGACTGACGCGACCCTCTTGAGTATGGATTCCCAACTTTGAGAACGGATCAGTTCAATGTTGAAGAAAACAATTGCTTACTCCAGGATAGCTTGGATGTGGCTGAGGAAAGAAGAGAGATGGCAATGGTAAAGATGGCACATTACCAACAGAAACTTAAGCAAGACTATGATAAGGGGATTAGGTTAAGGCCTCTGGTGTCAGGGGATCTAGTCTTGAGGAAAGTGGTAGGAACAACAAAGAACCCTGCTTGGGGAAAAGTGGGTCCTAACTGGGAAGGGCTATATAGGATCAATTCCATTACTGGCATTGGGGCTTATTACTTAGAAGATCTAGCTGAAAATATAGTTCCTCGCCCTTGGAATGTAAACAATCTGAGATGTTATTATTATTAATGTTATGAATTCTTTTGCCACTCATATAGTTCTTAGTTGCGTTTCATTGTGGATGTTTTGGCTGCAACAATCAGTCTTTGAGATATTCTAAGTGTTAAACAAAATTTAGGCCTTGTTTGGCTCCTTGGGTCACAACCTAGGGTAAATTAACATCGCATAGAATATTCTAAGTGTTAAACAGAACCTCGGCCTTATTTGGCTCCTCAGGTCACAAGCCTAGGGTAAATTAACATTGTTTGAAAAACTCTAAGTGTTGAACAGAACCTAGGCCTTGTTTGGCTCCTCGGGTTACAAACCTAGGGTAAATTATCATTGCATGAAATATTTTAAGTGTTAAACAGAGCATAGGCCTTGTTTGGCTCATTGGGTCACAAGCCTAAGGTAAATTAACATTGTTTGAAATATTCTAAGTGTTAAATAGAACCTAGGCTTTGTTCGGCTCATCGAGTCACAAGCCTAGGGTAAATTAATATTTTTTTAAAAACTCTAAGTGTTGAACAGAACCTAGGCCTTGTCTAGCTCTTCGGGTCACAAGCCTAGGGTAAATAAACATTGATTGAAAAACTCTAAGTGTTAAGCAAAACCTAGGCCTTGCTCAGTTTCTTGGGTCACAAACCTAAAATAAATTAACACCACTTGAGAAAACTAATAAGTATTGACTAGAATGGGGGCCTTGAGTGTTTCCTAAGGTTTCCGAGTTCACACTAATGGATCTGCTGTGAGTTACCAAGTTCAATTTGTAGCCAGTGTTAGTTGGAAGTTCTCCTAAGTTCCATGAGTCAGTGTATTAATTTTATTACAACTCACTCCAGATTAGATAGAAAGATAAGAAATATTCGATGAATGAATTACAGGTTAATGTGATGAATTTCTATAAAGGAGGTACAAGAGTGTAAGACATAAATTGAAAAATATAAATTACACAGTTAAAGGAGTATGAGATAAGCAATAAAAGAAAAAGGGGCCTATTACATTTGAGCCTCATTACAAAATGGCTATCAATCTCTTGGCCCGAGGTGGAGTTATGCTAACGCTTCTTTCCCCTTTTCCCCTTTCTTCTTCTTCTTCTTATGCTGGGCCGCCTCTGTTGTTTCCTCCTTCTCAACGTCCACCAATTGGGTCTCTTGGGGCTGCTCTTGCTCCTAGTTTTGGGTAGGGGCAAAAGAAATAATAGAGGCAGACTTGTATGAAGAGGAAGGGGGAGCGGAGCTGGGACCAGCTAGAGGCTGAGGAGAAGTAGGCGCCACTCGTAAGGCTGGGGGATAGTACACCTTATCAGGAGCTCTAAGGTCTGACTCGATGCCAATCCTAGCAGCACTCAGGGTATGGCCCCACACTTCCAGACAAAACGCCCGAGCGATGTCCCTAAGCTGGGCAATAAGGCTTTTAGCGGCTTAGTCATGTCCACGTCATAGGCCACTTGCTTGGCCTGGGACATCTCCACCTCCTTAACCTCCAGCTGTGTTTTTGTATGCTTTAACTCCACCACGGTCAGCGCCATTTTATTCTCAGCCTTTCTCTAGGCCTCCAAGGCTTTAGCAACTTGTTTTTCAAAACTTTTAAGGGCCAACTCAACATTCTTCTGGACCTTTTTCATCTCAGACAGCTGGGAAAGAGTTTTTTTGAGCTTCTTGTCTTCCTTCATGTGGGCTTTTTCAGCAACCTCTATCTTATTCTCTACCTTTCTTGCCAAGTCAAAGGAATGGTCTACCAATTCTTCGACCATAAAGGCGAAATGGACAGACTACAACAAAATATAGTAAGTGTCAATTAAGGTTTATACAATTTAATGTGGCAGGCTAAGGAAAGTAATCACATACCTTGGCTAAGTCCTGCTTCAAGGATAGGAAGCCTTTTGCTTCCTAAAGGATCTCAGCTCTACCATGTCTTCTGGCAGGCATAAGGCCTTCTCCAGACACTCGGCCACCAAGCCTGAGCTTCCCTTTTAGGAATCCCTCAAATTGGCATCATCTAGTACTGGGTTGCCAAAATTGAGGATAAAGAGAGGCCTCCAGATAGAAGGCTTCTTAGACTGGTCTCCCCCAAGCTCCTTGGTAGTCCCTATGGAGGAGGACTTCTTTTGTTGCCCCCTCCCTGTTTGGGCTTCTTTGGAGGGGGGCTAGTGGGAGGATTGAGTAACCTCCCCCTCCTCGGCACCTTCTATGCCTTTGCTTCCATGGGTTCTTTTTCTTTTCTTGTCCGCAGCTTCAACGAACGATGTGCACGTCGAGGCAGGAGTAGGTGGTTGGGGCACCACCGCCACGGTTGGGGTGTAACCCCCAGCATGGGCATTAAGTAGAGATAGCAGGTCAGGCATTTTCTCTTCAAATCCCATGCCTTCTGGGATGTCTATGACCTCTTGATTGAGGCTAACTTGTACGGGTTGTAGGTGTTTGCATGAGGTGCTGGGAGCATCTTCAGGGTCTTCTTGTTGATATAAGACCTCAAAGTCCTTGTCAATGACTTCCTGAGGGGCAGGCTCGGGTGTGGATTCCTTGGCCTCGTCGTCCAGGAAGGAGGGCTCTTGTGAGTAGAGGAGCCTAACAGCTAGTGGTGCTAAAAGTTGGGCGTCCTGAGTTCTGGCGAAAGGAGGTTCGGACAGTAAAAATCCTGGAACGGCTACGTCTATTAAAGCCAACCGAGGGTCCTTGGCTTTAATGACTTTCTTCAAGCTTTGGAAACACTTTGTGGAAGGTTTGTATCCGAGGATGATGTAAGCAGCTCGGAGTTGACCGTCCTTATGTAGGAAGATCTCTGATCTGAGAATCTAGTTTTGGTCCATAAAGTTCACCAGACATTTGGTTCACCAGACATTTGGCTGGGATGGTGTGGTATTCATCTGCCAAGGAAAAACAATGAGAATTGTGAGGAGATGAGGCAAAGAAAGAAAGAAAGAAAGAAAGAAAGAAAATTTTTACACTGATGAAATTAGGTAACATCCTATGTGCATCTATGGTCCTCGGGAACCCATCGTGCCAGTCTCCCGAGATGATGAGGAAGTCCTCATCCATACCTTTACTTGAGTCAAGTAAGTAGGAGATTAACCTGACATAGGGGACTCTACATTTAATGTAGTACTTAGTTTTTTCCCCTTTTTCCTATTTAGCATATATACACACCCAAGGACTCTAAAGACATTTAGGGAACATTGGGTGATGGTCAATCTATAATCTGATCTGAGAATCTAGTTTTGGTCCATAAAGTTCACCAGATGTTTGGTTCACCAGACGTTTGGCTGGGATGGTGTGGTATTCATCTGCCAAGGAAAAACAATGAGAATTGTGAGGAGATGAGGCAAAGAAAGAAAGAAAGAAAGAAAGAAAGAACGAAAATTTTTACACTGATGAAATTAGGTAACATCCTATGTGCATCTATGGTCCTCGGGAACCCATCGTGCCAGTCTCCCGAGACGATGAGGAAGTCCTCATCCATACCTTTACTTGAGTCAAGTAAGCAAGAGATTAACCTGACAGAGGGGACTCTACATTTAATGTAGTACTTAGTTTTTTCCCCTTTTTCCTATTTAGCATATATACACACCCAAGGACTCTAAAGACATTTAGGGAACATTGGGTGATGGTCAATCTATAATTTGTTAGGAAGTCCCTAGTAACCCTTCCCATAGGGAGTTCCATCCCGCCTTCGATGAAAACAATCATAGGAATGACCATGGACTCGGGAGGTCTGTTCAAGACCAGCCATTCATCGTATTCATAGTGCCGGATCTTAACACCGTCAAGAATCCTATGTTGTGCCCTAAACACAGTCCTAGCCTCAGGAGTATTAACTAATTTAGTGTATCTACCCATAGAGTTTTATGGTGTAAAAGAATGAATTTGTGTAAAGACAAAAACGGGAGAGGGAACACACCTACGAGCAAAGGGAAAAATTCTCCTCGGGAGCTTGCTTCAATTTAGATTGCCAGAATGCATAAATGAGCTTCAGCCAACCCCAGGTTCTCCTTTTATAGAAGTAAAATTGGGCAGTAAATTTTTCGCTCATAAATGAGGGAAGATAAGGACCGTACGATCCTAATGAAACCATAGAACGTGGGGAGACAGGCATCCACCTGACACCATAAATGTGAAATCGTGGATTCCGAAGCATTAGGAGCATACTGGAGGTAGGTAAAAGGACGTTACCATGTGGGAATGCGCATGGCACGTATATAGTTGGCTCATGTAACTAAAACTTCATTTTTACCTCAGTGTTAATAGCAAAAGTTTTAGGGGGCTATTATGGGTGCCCGAGGACCAAGGATGGAGTTAAAAAAAGTTGCATTGTGGGTGTGGGTGTGGGTGTGGGTGTGGGTGTGGGGGGGGGGGGGGGAAGGAGAGGGGAAGAGATAAGTCAAAAGGACTCTAAAGCGTATCAAGTGAGAATCAGAGATCATAGGGGAAGTTTCTAGTTTGGGGTAGTCTGTAGCCTTCACATTGAATGTTTTGCATCTAACCTTCTAGCCACATTAAATGGAAGGCAACAGCTTTATCAGCTGCATTGATGAGGAAGTGACCTGAATTGTGCAAGTCACAGCTAAGCAGACTCCTTCTACCACATTCTTCAAATGTAGAAAGAGACAAGTGTCATAAGAGGAGGTTGGTTAAGAAGGGATAGATGGTCAAAATGTGAAGTAGGGGAGAGTATATAAGGAACAGAATGTTTTCAAATAAGAGGATTGGGACTAAAAAATATCATTGAAAAAATATCATTGAGAGAAGAACATAAATAGTATATTTCTCTGTGTAATTTTGGCCTCCTCGGGCAATCTTGTATTAATACACTAACCTACATATTTTATAAGACGAGGCCTTCCTCCCTTATTCTCATCCTCGGGCTAAGCCCTCTCTTGTTGTTTGATTCGCTCTCCAACAAATTTATTGATTTAGGCCTAACTTGAATCCTACAAGCTCACTATTCTAAGTGGGTTTAGGTTGACAGAATTTTTGGTTCTTACAAGTAGAATATCAACAAAGGTGGCTAACAATAAGTCAGTAAATTCAATAGATCTCAATGTAAAAATTAAAGGGAAACAAAGAGAAAACGTGGTATTTAGATATATGAAAATGATTACTCAAACCATATAAGAATATCAAGTTATAAGAAAATGTCATAAATTCAATATTCAAACTGACATGTCCTATGCATTCTTACAGGAAAGACCACACCCATGTATTGCCCCCATTGGTAGGATCACTGAAAAATAAAATAATAGTTAACCAAATTCACAACATCCCCCTCCACAACACCAATTACGTGATCTGAACTATAGCCCATGTATTTCTCTTATTGTGGAGTCACTAAAATTATTTCATGGCAAATAATTCAATTAATGTTACATACAAGCCCTAAACCTAACCCTACTTTTAGGATTTCTCTAATTCCAGTAAAAGCAATAGGATTTTATTTTTGTTTCTTTTCCTTCTTTTTTTTGTTTTCCTTTGCGGTTATTTATCCTTTTCACTGGTTAAATGTTATGCACAAGTTGATGATTGGGTAGGTTTAACTCTAGCAACATCTTGCAAATGGTCGCCAATAACTTTTCATAGCTTCTGTCTTTTCTCTTGTTTCCAAGAGCTAAGTTTGCATATTGGCATGGTGCTAGGGCCTAGGGACCCCCAATAAAACAAGTTGCAAATTTCTGTCTCTTAGCCTGTCGCCTGTCCATGTACAAATGCCCCCCTGGCACACAACTATTACTCTTCTGGTAGCTAAATGCCAAATAACAACTTGCGATTAAATATTTGTTGAGTGTAGGTTGCGTTTCTTATTTAATGATAAAGGATAAGATTACAAGTTCAAGTGGTGACACGGGGTGTGAAATACGTGTGAGAAGCTCGTCCTAATGCATTGGACATCTAGTGCAAATCAATACATTATGATGATCAGTCTCATAAGAAAGGTACATCCCCTTTGACATATATTGATTCTAATGAGTGGACAAGACAATATTACCATTGAAAAATTGAAAAGTCTTGCCTGGCTCTTATATATACTCTACTCTCTTTTTTTATCTGACAGTCGAAATATATTAGATATTAAGCTCTCAAAGTCTTTTGCTTACTAAGCTCGAATATGGCAACACCTACTGAAGATGAATCCTCAACCATAGAGCTTATCCGACACCACCTTCTTGGAGATTTCACCTCCACTGAATACTTTATTAACAGCCTCAATTTCAGTAGTTCTCCTAAAGCCTATTATGCTACTCAACCTGTCAAACATGAAGCTCAAAGCCCCCCATCTGATTCTGAATCCAATTCTCTCATTTTGGACTCAAAATACCACAACCGACAAGCTTCCGATTTCGAAACAAAAGGCAATGGTATTGACTCAACCCCAACACCCCACATTTCAAGTCCAAAGCACTTGTCCAAGAAAGCATGTATCGAGCCCAAAGTAGCTGAAGGTTCCAACAAGGAGTCAGATTATAGTGAGTGGAGGCACTATAGGGGAGTTCGACGAAGACCATGGGGCAAGTTTGCTGCGGAGATCCGGGACCCAACCCGGAAGGGGCATCGGGTTTGGCTTGGAACCTTTGACACTGATGTTGATGCTGCCAGGGCATATGATTGTGCTGCCTTCAAGATGAGGGGCCGTAAAGCCATACTGAATTTTCCTTTGGAGGCCGGCGCGTCTAACCACCTTCCGGTGATAGAAACCAACGGCCGTAAGAGGAGGAGAGAGAACAGAGTGGAGACGCCGGAATCTGATGATGTGGCAGTGCAGAGTTGGGTGTTTTGGGAGGGGGAGGATCAAGAGGAGGATGAGAGTGGTTGATGCAGTTCAACTGTCACGCTTATCTTGAAGAATAGTTGTTACAAGTGTTAATATGTTACTGGGTCTATTTTTAACTTGAAGCATACAATGTCAGATGTCATAAAAAAATAAGTATCTTATTATGCACTCTATATGTAAAGATTTTCTCACATGTAGTGAGACTCACATGCATGAACTTAATGTGCTCACAATTGCACATGTGAGCAATGTTGTCTTTATATAAGATATCACCTCCGAGTTCGATCCAAAATTAATGTTAATGCTTTGATCATAAAGATGATGCTAATTACCCTGTTGGGTGGGGAGTGCCAAACTATTTAGTGGGGTATCCTTTGTGGCTTGCCGGATAAGAATTGGTAATTCAAGGCCAATCCAATGAGGTGGAGTAGGAAGAAAAAAAAATGATTAGAGGAAGAAATTAAAATGGCTGAGAAAGTACATAATAAGAAGTTGTAGAAACTAGAAAGGATTGTGGCATTGATTCTTGTACTATCTGTAAATTATTTTAATTATTTCATATTTTTCAATAATTGAGCAAAATTGAGAATGTTTTCCTGTGATAAGACAATTTTGTGGATAGCAATCACATGTTTTATGTACTTTTCAAGTAAGCTGAGGAAGTGTATCAACTAATCTTGAGATGTTTACAAACAAGGACCATAATACAATGTTGAGGATGGCAAGCGAATTGGCTTGAGAAGAAGCAAACTATATGAAATTGAGAGTTAACTTCGATATGAAACTTATGAATGAAATTGCTAAAATTAGCAGACCAATTTTTTAGTGGTGTACACTTTTTGATGAATGGACTACACGTTATTCTCTATTACATGCATACTCCCTTTTCATAATCTATATATCTAATAATAGGTAAATCTAAGAGAAAATCCAATTAGATTTCAAATTGAAATTTATCAAAAAAAAAAAAAAAAAGATTTCAAATTGAAATTCAATTAGAGTCTAATTTTGTGCCACGTGTCTCATATTATCTAAGTTTTTAAATTTTTGTGCCAAGTAAATTAATTCAATGTAAAAATTGAATTTTAATTAGAGTTTAATTTTGCCATATGTGTCCCATCTAATCTAAGTTTTTTTAATTTTTATACCAAACTAGTGTGTTAACCCGAGCATATACACGTATACATGTAAAAACAATCACAATTACATATATATAATTTAGAATCTAATTAGATCTAAACTCTTCTATTTTTACATTCAATAATTTACTTGCTACAAAAATTAAAAAATTAGATGGAACACACGCGCATAATTGAACTCCAATTAAAATTCAATTTAGAATCTAATTGAATTTAGATTCTTTAATTTTTACACCTAATAATTTACTTAACACACAAATTTAAAAAATTAGATGAAAAATGTGATGCAAAATTAGACTTCAGTTTAGAATTTAATTGGATTTTCTCTTATCTTTGGCTATTAATATATATATGATGATGTGAAGAAAATCAGTAGGCTAAATGCTTCGAATTTGAAAGGACTACTGGCTGTCTTGATGACCTGAAAAAGAAAGTACAGAAATCAAAAATGACCGGAGTTGCCAACCAATAACCCTTCGATGGCAAAGTTAGTTTTTCTCTCTTCAAATTTTGAAGTTCCAACTTTTTAGAAAATGTTCATATGTACCATTGTCTGATTTGAATGAACGTTTATATAGTGTCCTAAAAACAGTTATTAAACTTGTAACCTCCTCTAGATTTGAGGAGGTGTAAGGGTTCAGGAATAACTTCCACAACTGTTTAGGAGTTACATTTTCCTCACATAACGGTCATTGGAAGTTAGGCGCTTGATAAGTAGTCGTGGTACACACTGAAGAATTTTCCTAAGTGTCTAGGGCTAGTCCAGGGGTCCTCCTGTTGAGCATACTTAGCTTCCAAAAGAGGTCATTCTCCTATGGATGACCTTCTTACAGACGAGGTTGATCGCTCGCCTGGACTAGACAGTGCGGTTTTGTCAATCTTGGCCATGCGAGGCTCATCCAGGCATCTTCCTGCATGGACAAGGTTCTCATTGACGAGGTTCTTATACTTTTTCTCTCCTAGTCTTGTCCTGGACGACCTTCATGGACGATATTGGAGTTGTATTTTATCATCTCCCATCAGTTGCCCCATTGTCCATAGGTCGTCTAGGGAATGTATAAGCTAACGTCATTCTTTGGACGTATGCCTTTATGTTAGCAGTTAGGTGTGCCACATGTCATAATTTAATTAGCGACTGGTAACGTCAACTCATTTTTCGAGGAACATGCCACGTGTCACCTTTTGGGTGGTTGCGTTGCTTCGGGTACTGGAGTTCGCTATCTATACATAGTGGAATTCCTTTGCTACCCTTCTTATTTCTGAAATTTTCTTCTTTGACATCCCTCGTCTTAGCGCCTCGTCTAGAAGTTTCCTACATCCATAGCTTCCCCCCGTCTAGATCCAGGTATTTTCTCCACCCTCGTCCTCAGGTTTTAAGCTTTCTCAAAGAATGTCTGAAATAGTCCTTTCTTCGTCTAGCAATAGTTTTGACAAAGCCATAGACGAGTATCATGACCCTAGCAGTTTTAGTGGGTCTAGTGATAGTAATAGCAATAGCAGTAGTGGGGGAAACACTATGGACGAGTATATGTCTAATATCCCTGGGATTCCCTTAGAAGTATTTCAGGAAAGTCTTAGGACGAGGGCTGAGTTTGGGTTTAAGGCTAGTACAAGTGCCCCCTCGTCTTCTGCTCAAGACGAGAAAAAGGTAGTTTATAGCTGTGCTGTTGGGATTGCCTCCAAGACAGACGAGAGAAAATTAGACCTCCTTAAGACTTGGTATCAACTTCCTGAGGACTTAAATCCCAGGGTACCTGTGCGCAAGGAATGGTGTTGTCAACCCCGTTTTGGCGTTGGCATTTATGAGGCTTACCTTTTGGGCGGTTTGAGGTTGCCTCTTAATGCCTTCATAGGGAGTTGCTTACTAGGTTAGGTTTAGGTATATGTCAGTTTAACCCTAATGCATGGAGGATAATTGTCTCTATGAAAGTTTTATGGAGAGAGGTGTTTTAGGGGGATCGTCCGCTTACTGTGGACGAGTTTCTCTTTTGTTATAAGCCCTCCGAGATTAACCAATCTCTTGGCTTTTATCAATTCACAACCAGAGGAAAAGATTATGAGCTGATTAAGTACTTAGTCACCTCAGATAAGAGATGGAAGACGAAGTTCTTCTTTGTCTCTGACTTTTGGGCTGGACGCCCTATTGAGGTTGATAGGGACCCATTCCCTCCCTACACTGGAGAGTTAGGGAACCTTCGTCCTAAAGGTAAGTTTGTGGCTGTCACTTCACTTTTTGTTATTCAACTTTGATTGTAGTCGCCTAATCACCCTCTCTTCCTTTTCTTTTTTTTCTTTTTCTTTTTAGGTGTTAGACGTCCTCATTTGAGCAGGTTTTATCTTGAACGAGTTCAGAAGGCACGTCTATATACTGACAGGACTTTCCATTCCTTGGTGAGCCTTCAACGTCTTGCCACCTAGGGGTTAGGTCCAGAGCCGTCCGTTGAAGCTATCGCTCACGAGGTCACTGTTCGCAAACATAAGCTCTTTCTTTTCTTTCTTTTCCTCTTTTTTTTTTTTTTTTTGGAAGAACTGACGTCTTTCTTTTTAGGAATGACGATGATGAAGGAGAACAAAGGTAAAAAAGTGGTAGATGAGGCAGCTGGTCAGGGAGTGCAATCCCAGCCTCGTCTGTCTACTGGTGATAAAAGAAAAAGCTTGTCATTAGGGGTTAATTTGGGGAACCTCCTAAGTAGGCCTAAGGAGAAAAAGGCCAGGATAGGACGTCCAAACTCAAGACGACCAACCTAATCCTTTCCTCGTCCCTCAGGGTCATTTTGTCCAGATTCTAGACGTTGATTCATAACCAAAGAATCCTCCGTCTTTGCAAATCCCGTCTAGGGTCGATGTTCCAGCCTCGTCTCAACCTTCTCAACAGGTGCCTCAAAACCTTCTTGAGAACGAGGACTTGGCTTGGGAAAGGCTTGAGAAGGTGGTGACGGACGAGGATGTGACGGCAAGTTACAACATGTCCTTGAAGAATTTTGAGAACTTTGGTGTTCATGACCTTTTTAAGATATGTACTCTTTATATATGTTTATCTCGTTCTACCATTAGCACACATGTATGTATTATAATAAAATTTTAATCTATGCAGGCAATGTCTAAGTTCATCACCGCGTCCAGGCAGGCAACTGAGCTAGACAAGGCAAGAATTCTATTGGAGAGGACGGTCAAGAAGGGAAAGGACGGGTCCAAAAGGTAGGCTGAGGTGGTTGCCAAGGCCTAGGACGATGCAAAAAAGTTCCAAAACCACGTTGATGAGTTGGAGGCTGAAGTCAAAGAGAAGGATGCTCGTCTTGATCTCCTTCAGAAGAAAAATGAAGAGTTAAGTGCCCTCCTTGAAAAAGCTCAGGGAGACGCAGTTGTAGAATTTAAGACGTCCAAAGAATTCACTAATTTAATGGATACCAACTATGTAGCTGGGTTTGAAGATTTCAGGATGGACGCCATGGAGAAATTCCCTAAGATTGACTTCAGTTCCATTAAACTCAACCTTGGTGGGGCTACTACGAGCTCCCTCCTCCAGACGAGCTCAGAAGACATCAATGTAGAGGATGATGCTACCACATTGCCGCCTCAGGACGACCCCAATGCTGACGCCCCTCCTGCTTGAAGATGAAATGTTTAACTTATTCAATTGTTAGTTCGTTTTTCTTTTGGTTTGGCCCATTGTTTTTAGGACCTTTATTAAGATGTATTTAAATACAGTTCCCTCGTCCAGTGCTAAGTTTATTAACAATTGCCTTTTAAGGCCTACTTTGTAAGGGTTTTTGGACGGTGATCGTCTACCTTTTTTAAGCTTTAATGAACATTTACTTTTATTCATTATTTATTGTATGGACGAGTTTATTCCCTTCTCATCATTAATGTTATTAGCTTTTAAACAACGCCCCATTCTAAGTGTTGGAGGGCCGTCCATGTGCTTTTCTATTGGATGGCCCATTCGTGCATGGACGTCTTTGCTAGCCATTCAAATTTTTCGAAGTGTGACTCATCCCAAGAGTGAGGATGATGACTTTGTCAGCCCTTTTTCCTCGTCTGCAGACTAGGCAATTGGTATTCATCTTTCGTCAAGACATTCTCTAGCATTTTACTCATCCTAGGTCACTGGAACGTCTTGGCTAGATGCTCATCCACGAACTTAAATGTTTCACATGTATGACTTTTTGTCGTCCGTCTGTTTTTTTAGACGAGTGTGCCTTAGCTTATTTTTCTTTGCTTTATCCACATTTCGAGGAAAGCTTATGAACGTTACACCCCTGCGTCCAGAGATTTTCGTTCGTCTTAGGCTTTTGCCTTTCTATGGACACTATTATGGAATTTAGATTTATGCATTAAATACATTAAAAACCTAAACTATATTATTATATAAACATCGTCCATATTTATGGCACATGCTTAGAAGTCAGTGCCTTAGGAAAATACTTAGAAAAATACTTAAATGTACATAACCTCGTCTTTCACAAAAGTATCTGTAGACGGTGTAAAAGTTTAAGAACTAATGCACTTTTTATTCTTAAAACACACCATAGTAGTAATAAGAACACAACAGTAGATATGAGTGAACACATAGACCATAGCTGTAACTGTCCATAGCATCAATCTCGTCCTTGGAAAATTTCTCCCAAGTTTCACTGATAATACCTCCTTAGGTGCTCCACGTTCCAGGGATGCTCTAACTTTCGTCAGTCCAGAGATTTCAAGTAGTACGACCCCTGCCTCTTGCAATTGATTACCCTATAAGGTCCTTCCTAATTGGGTCCCAATTTTCCATGAGCTGGATTCCTGATTGCCAAGAAGACTCTTCTGAGAACGTGGTCCCCAATGTTGAAGCACCTGGGTTTTACCATGGCATCATGCTGCCTAGCCATAAGATTCTTATATCTCGCCGTCCTTTGCTTTGCGTCCATCCTTACCTCGTCAATGAGGTCGAGGTTAAGACAGAGTTGCTCTTCATTATCTTTCTCCTGATACTCCATCACTCGATAGTTAGCCATATGAACTTCTGCAGGTATGACTGCTTCACTTCCATAAGCTAGCTTAAAAGGGGTTTCTCCCGTTGGGGTTCTCACAGTCATCCTGTAGGCCCAAAGAACACCTGACAACTCATCTGGCCATATCCACTTTGCCCCCTCGAGCCGAGTCTTGATGATTTTCAGCAGGGATTGGTTTGCTACTTTTGCTTATCCGTTCGCCTGTGGGTGGAAGGGCGAGGAATAGTGATTCGTGATTATAAACTGTTCACAAAAATTCCTAAAAAGTGCGTTGTCAAACTGTCGTCCATTATCAGATACCAATACCCTAGGTACTCCGAACCTACATAGAATATTCTTCCAAACAAAATTCTTAACATTTTGCTGAGTGATCTTTGCTAGAGGTTCGGCCGCTACCCACTTGGTAAAGCAGTCAATCCCTACTACCAAAAATTTCATCTGTCTAGTTTCTAAGGGAAAAGGACTTAGGATATCTAGTCCCCACTGTGCGAAAGGCCATGGGGCCATCATTGGGGTCTGGTACTCCGACGGTTGTCTAGGGACGTTGCTATAGCACTGACACTGGTCACAAATCTTGACATAAGCCTTAGCATCTGCTTGAATTGTAGGCCAGTAGTAGCCTGCACGGACAACCTTATGGACTAATGATCTCGCTCCTAAGTGATTTCCTGCATGCTCCTTCATAAACCTCCCTCAAAACATAATTTGACTCGTCCGAAGCCAGGCACCTTAAGTAGGGCTGAGAAAAGCCTCGCTTGTATAACACTTCGTTTATGAGGACGTACTTGGCAGCCCTAACTCTCAGCTTCCTAGCCTCGTCCTTGTCTTCCAGAAGCCTTCCCTCCTTAAGATAGATTACTATTGGACTCATCCAACTTTCTCCCCCTCCTATTTGTTGTATATCTGGGAGGTCTATGCTCGGCATGTATTGGATTCTGTCGTACTCATCCATAACTTCTCCTCCCAAAGCTACTTTCGCCAAGGTATCTGCTTCCATATTTTCCTCCCTTAGAAGTTGGACAAAACTTAGTTCTATAAACTTTTAGACAAGCCGCCTCACTTTGCTAAGATATTTCTTCATCCGATCTTCCTTAGCATCACACATTCCATTCACTTGATTGATGACTAGCTGAGAATCTCCTTTGACTAATATTGATTCCGCCCTTAAGGACTTAGCCAATTCCAGCCCTTTGAGTAGAGCCTCATACTCAGCTTCATTATTGGTAGTTTGGTACTATAAACGGGCTGCATACTCCAACCTATCACCTTCTAGGGACTTGAGTGTGACTCCAATCCCCCTGCGTACAATGTGGATGATCCGTCTACATTGATAACCCACCTTTCAACTTCTTCGTGTTTGTCCAGCTCGTCCTGGCTGGGGGTGAACTCCGCAATGAAATCCACCAACGTCTGTGCCTTTATCGCACTCCTTGGCTGGTATCTGACATCAAACTCACTAAGTTCCACTGCCCATTGGATTATTCATCCTACAGCTTTCAACTTATTCATCGTCTTCTTCAGGGGATGATCCATTAGAACGTTGATAATATGAGCTTGAAAATAATGTCTCAGCTTCCTAAAAGCCGTAATCAAAGCAAAGGCTAGCTTCTCCATCATCGGGTATCGTCCTTGTGCTCCCCTCAGTGCCCGGCTCTTATAGTAAACTGGTTTCTGAATCCTCCCTTCTTCTCTGACCAATGCTGAGCTCACAACGTGCGGGGACACTACCAAATACAAATATAATTCTTCACCAGGTACAGATGGGCTCAGCAACGGTGCCATCGTGAGGTAAGTCTTCAGGTCTTGAAAGGCCCTCTAACACTCGTCCGTCCACTCAAATGCTAACACTCGTCCGTCCACTCAAATGCCTTCTTGAGGACTTTAAAGAACGGTAAACACTTGTCTGTAGCTTTTGAAACAAACCTGTTAAAGGCGGCAACCTGTCCGGTTAGAGACTGGAATTCCTTTATATTCTTTGGTGATTCCATATTTAGTATCGTTTAGATTTTGTCAGGATTTGCCTTAATTCCTCTATGTGAAACCATGAACCCCAAAAACTTCCTCGATGAAACTCCAAAAGCACACTTGCTTGGATTCAATTTCATGTTATACCGACAAAATGTATCAAAGGTTTCTTGAAGGTCGTTTAGATGTTTCCCCTCGTCCAAGCTCTTTACCAGCATATCATCTACATAAGCCTCCACGTTTTGACCAATTTGAGGACAGAACATGTGGTTAACCAATCTCTGGTAAGTCACCCCCGCATTCTTTAAACCAAAAGGCATTACCTTGTAGCAGAATAACCCTTGGCTAGTAATGAATGAAGTCTTCTCTTGATCTTTCTCATCCATTTTTATTTGGTTGTAGCTTGAAAAGGCGTCCATGAAATTCAGTAGTTTATGACCTGCCGTCGAGTCCACCAGTTGGGGTAAACCTTGTTTAAATCGGTAAAGTCCACACACATCCGCCACTTGCCGTGGGCCTTCTTTACCATGACTACATTTGCCAACCAGTCCAGATAATAAACTTCCTAGATGAACTCCGCAGTAAGCAACTTCTGGACTTCTTCTTTGATGGCATTGTCTCGCTCAGGAGCGAAGACCCTCTTCTTCTGACGCACTGGTTTGGAGTAGGGACACACATTTAGGCGATGAGTAATGACACTTGGATCAATACCCAGTATGTCTTCATGACTCCACGCGAAGACATCAAGACTTTTCTTCAGAAACTGGACCAGATTATACTTTGCCTCCTTCTCCATGCTTCCCCCAATTCTAGTGAACTTCACGGGACTGGTCTCGTCCAGAGGGATGTCTTCCAACACCTCAATGGGTTTCGCCGTAATCCTCCTCTCGTCTATGCTCATTGTCTGCACGTGCTCGTCCATTGCCAACATGGCTAAGTAGCACTCTCTGGCAGTTAGTTGATCTCCTTGTCCTCGACCCACGCCATGCTCGGTTAAGAATTTGATGGACAAATGGTAGGTAAAGGTTACCGCCTTCCAACTATTTAAAGTTAGCCGTCCAATAATAGTATTTTATGATGATGAACAATAAACAATAAGGAAGTTTACCTCTTTGGTTAGCTGTTGCGATATACTCCAACCACCACCGGTAATGTAATGGTGCCCACAGGCTGCACCTTCATTCCTCCAAATCCCACCAATGGCGAATTCACTAGTCGAAGTTGATCTCGTCCTAGCCTCATTTATTGGAAGGCGGGGTAATACAAAATGTCCGCCGAGCTGCCATTGTCTACCAACACCCTCGTGGTCGTATAATCGGCAATAAGCAGGGTAATGACAATTGTGTCGTCGTAGGGGTGGTGAACTCTTTCAACATCCTCGTCCGTAAACGTGATGGCTTGCTCGTCCACTTCGCTCATCCTGGGAGGTCGTCCTGACAACTGGACATTTTGCACCACCTTCAGGTATGTCTTTCTCGATTTGGATGACTGAGCTGCTGAGATTCCCCCTATGATAACTCTTGTTTCTCCAAGTAGGGGCCTTGATGGCTCTTCTACCTTGGCCTTCAGCTTCTCGTCTTTGTGGTCTTGTCCAAGGAAATTCCTCAACTTCCCTTGTCTTATAAGATTCTTTATCTGCTGTTTTAAATCAAAACACTCATCCGTGTTGTGCCCATGATCTCTATGAAAGCAGAAATACTTGTTCCTGTTGCATTTGTTAAGATCTCCCTTCATTTTCTCTGGCCACTTCAAGGACGGATCGTCTTTAATTTGCATAAGCACTTGCTCTAATGGCGAATTCGAGGGAGTGTACTGTTGGTTTCTCGATGAAGAACTCGCCTTCTTACTATCTCTATCCCTTTTCTCGTCTACCCGAGGCTTTTTGGGACGAGAACCTTGATCGAGATGACGCGAGTGACCAGCTTTCGAACGCTCTGCTCTCTTCCTCTTCTTGGCTTTGATCATGTCCTCAACACTTATGAAATTCTAGGCCGAATGGATGAGCTCGGTCATAGTCTGTGGTTCTTGCTCGTAGAGTTTATGGATGAACAAGTCGGAGTTGACCTCATTATGGAAGGCGACCAATAACAACTTGTCGTCCATCTCATCCACCGTCAAGGCTTCTTAGTTGAACCGGGTAATGAAGGACCGTAAACTCTCATTCTCCCCTTGCTCTATAGTTAGCAAACTGGAAGAGGAACGCTTGTGACGTTGTCCTCCAATGAAATTATTGACGAACAACTTACTCAACTCCTCGAATGAACCCACCGTGTTTGGAGGTATCTTGTTGAACCACACTCGCGCTGGTCCCTTGAGGGTGGTAGGGAATGCTCTGCACATAATTTCGTCTGAAACCCCTTGAAGGTGCATGGTAGTCTTAAAGGTAGCGATGTGATCACATGGGTTGCGAGTTCCATCATATGCATCTAAGGATTGCATTTTGAACTTCGGGGGTAGGGGATAACTATTGATGGAAGCCGTGAAAGGGGAGTCCATTCAGTGAACTAAATCATCCACGAGGTTCGCCCGTCTCATGTTCTCCTTCATTTCATCCATGGCATTTCTCATCTGGTCCATCTCCCTCTCCAAGTGAGGCACTCTTCTTGAAGAAGTACCCCTTGACTAATTCTAAGACTCAACGTTTTTCCCTCTTCCCTCTTGACTCTGGGCTCGCTCTTCGGCATGTCTTTCATGGTGCTGCCTTCTTAAATTGATCTCCCTATTCAACTCTTGATTCTGACAGGTTTGTTCTGCTATAGCAGTAGCCATAGACTGTATATGTTAGATGGAAGGCAGTTGCATGACAGGCGCTAACTGATGATCACAGTGGGGATTACTGGAAGCATCCCTACTCTCCTAGTGGCCTGGGCTGGTAGCCCTCGATCTTGTCCGAACCATTCAGCCTTTTGTCTGGGAAAAGCGAATCGTTGAAAACAAATAATTAAAGAAAAGAAATGAAAAGTTGCTGATTCCCACAGACGACGCCATCTGATGATGCGAAGAAAATCAGTAGGCTGGATGCTTCGAATTTGAAAGGACTACTGGCTATCTTAATGGCTTGAAAAAGAAAGAACAGTGACCAAAGGTGACAAGGGGTCGCCGGCCAATAACCCTCCAATGGCAAAGTTAGTTTTTCTCTCTTCAAATTTTGGAGTTCCAACTTTTTAGGAAATGTTCATTTGTACATTTGTCTAGTCTGAATGAGCGTTTATATAGTGTCCTAAAAATAGTTATTAGACTTGTAACCTCCCCTGGATTTAAAGGGGTGTAAGGGTTCAGGAAATAACTTCCACAACTGTTTAGAAGTTACATTTTCCTCACATAACGGTCACTAGAAGTTAGGCGCTTGATAAGGTGTTGTGGTACACACTCAAGAATTTTCCTAAGTGTCTAGGGCTCATCCAGGGGTCCTCCTGTTGAGCGTACCTTGCTTCCAAAGGAGGTCATTCTCCTATGGACGACCTTCTTACGGACGAGGTTGATTGCTCCCTTGGATGAGACGGTGCAGTTTTCCCAATCTTGGCCATGCGAGGCTCGTCCAGGCATCTTCCCTCGTGGATGAGGTTCTCATTGACGAGGTTCTTATACTTTTGCTCTCCTAGTCTTGTCCTGGATGACCTTCATGGATGATATTAGAGTTGTATTTTATCATCCCCCATCAATATATATATATGAATTATAAACCTGAATTGCTTTTAATTATACAAAAAAAGACTCATAAATATAAAATCATTCAAAAATTATATTTTTTTATGGTTTACTTATATTGGACCCCTTGTTTTTTACACTAAATTAACTCATTTGACACAAAATTTAAAAAACTTAGATTAGATGGAACACATGGCACAAATTAAACTCTAATTAAAATCCAATTTTTACATTGAATTAACTCACTCAGCACAAAAATTTAAAATTTAAATTAGATAGGACACATGGCGTAAAATTAGACTCTAATTCAATTCCAATTTAAAATTTAATTGGATTTTCTCTCAGCTTTACCTAGAACCTCTCCTGGATTTGAGGAGGTGTAAGGGTTCAGGAAATAACTTCCACAACTGTTTAGAAGTTACATTTTCCTCACATAACGGTCACTAGAAGTTAGGCGCTTGATAAGGTGTTGTGGTACACACTCAAGAATTTTCCTAAGTGTCTAGGGCTCGTCCAGAGGTCCTGCTGTTGAGCGTACCTCGCTTCCAAAGGAGGTCATTCTCCTACGGACGACCTTCTTACGGACAAGGTTGATCACTCCCTTGGATGAGACGGTGCAATTTTCCCAATCGTGGCCATGCGAGGCTCGTCCAGGCATCTTCCCTCGTGGATGAGGTTCTCATTAACGAGGTTCTTATACTTTTGCTCTCCTAGTCTTGTCCTGGATGACCTTCATGGATGATATTAGAGTTGTATTTTATCATCACCCATCAATATATATATATATATATGAATTATAAACCTGAATTGCTTTTAATTATACAAAAAAAGACTCATAAATATAAAATCATTCAAAAATTATATTTTTTTATGGTTTACTTATATTGGACCCCTTGTTTTTTACACTAAATTAACTCATTTGACACAAAATTTAAAAAACTTAGATTAGATGGAACACATGGCACAAATTAAACTCTAATTAAAATCCAATTTTTATCTTGAATTAACTCACTCAGTACAAAAATTTAAAATTTAAATTAGATAGGACACATGGCGTAAAATTAGACACTAATTCAATTCCAATTTAAAATTTAATTGGATTTTCTCTCAGCTTTACCTAGAATCTAATTAGATCTAAACTCTTCTGTTTTTACATTCAATAATTTACTTACAACAAAAATTAAAAAATTAGATAGAACACATACGCAAAATTTAACTCCAATTAAAATTCAATTTAGAATCTAATTGAATTTAGATTCTTTAATTTTTGAACCTAAGAATTCACTTGACAAACAAATTTAAAAATTAGATGAGACATGTGGTGTAAAATTAGACTTCAATTTAGAATTTAATTGAATTTTCTCTTAACTTTGGCTATTAATATATATATATATATATATATGACTTATAAACTTGAATTGTTTTTAGTTATACTAAAAAAAAAAAAAAAAAAAAAAAGCTCATAAATATAAAATCATTCAAAAATTATATTTTTTATGGTTTACTTATATTGAACTCCTCGTTTTTTACACTAAATGAACTCATTTGACAAAAAAAAAATTTAAATTAGATGGGACACATGGTACAAAATTAAACTCTAATTGAAATCCAATTTTTACATTGAATTAACTCACTCAGCACAAACATTTAAAACTTAGATTAGATGGGACACGTGGCGTAAAATTAGACTCTAATTTAATTCCAATTTAAAATCTAATTGGATTTTCTCTGAGCTTTACCTATTATTATATATATAGATGAGTTAATTTAGTTTAAAAAATGAAGAGTCTAATATAAGTAAACCATAAAAAACGTAATTTATGAATAATTTTATATTTATGAGCTTTTTTTTTTGGTAGAACTAAAAACAATTCAAGTTTATAAATCATATATATATATATATATATATTAATAAATAAAGCTGAGAGAAAATCCAATTAAATTTTAAATTGAAATTCAATTAAAGTCTAATTTTGTGCCGCATGTCCCATCTAATCAAAAAAATATAAATTTTTGAACCAAGTTAGTTAGTTCAATGTAAAATTTAGATTTCTATTAGAGTTTAATTTTACAAAACATGTTCCATCTAATCAAAAAAATTTAATTTTTGTGCCAAAATGAGTTAATTTAGAGTAGAAAACAAGGAGTCCAATATAAATAAATCATAAAAAATATAATCATATATCTAACACTATATATAAAATTAGAGGAAGATAGAGTTTTAATGATTTTATATTTATGAGTCTTTTTTTATAAATAAAAACAATTCATTTGGCACAAAAATATATATATATATAATATATATATATATATATATATATTAATAGGTAAAACCTAGAGAAAATTCAATTAGATTCTACACTTGAAGTCTAATTTTGCGCCATGTGTCCTAAATTATTTATTTTTAGAGAGAGTTTTATTTCTTAATTCTGGAATCAAATATACGACCATATCATAAATATCCACTCAAGTGAATTATTGTGTACAAAAACTAAAGAGTCTAGAATTAATGAACATAAAAATATTTAAAAAATGGACAATTTACATTTTCTACCTAATAACTTTCTTACAAGACTTTTAAAGAGTTTTAAAAAATAAGAATGACTATTAATAATATTTAAACTATATATGTAAGATTATTGTACTATGCATCTTAATGTATATCTTTTAAATATATGTATGAGATTACAAGCTAGTTGTCCAATAGAGGATATATCTTGGTTCTATAGGAGCAGTCTTTCATAGCATGTGAATCCTATAAATATATAAAACATACTCTGAGAGGGTCATTTTATATGAAATCTCAAATAGTATAACTTCTTTAGACCCCAAATTCTTAATTAAGGTTTGATTAATTTTATGCTTAACACATTTAATGAGAAATATACGTGATTAGCAAATTAATCAATCGAAACCATTCAATAATTGCATGGATGAACAAATAAGTGCAATGCTAAAATGTAAAAGGTAGTGGGTAAAAGAATAGCAAACCCAAGATAACATGGTGATGTTATCGAGAAGGAAAATCGAAAAACTAGGCGTAAAAACCTATCTACGGCCCTCCAAGTCAAAATGATCTACTAGTGAATAAGTTGGAGTACAAGAATACCAAAAAGACCCTCCAAGCCTAATTTACCTAAAAGTTTTTTAGCCCTCCAAGTTTCAGCTACCAACGGACTTCATAGAGTCTTGTCTTCCTGCAATACCACCTGATTGCACCACCAAGTCTCACCGGCTTATTTTGGCAAATACCCAATACTTTCCAAGCTCCAAACGCTCTCTACACTCTAAATATGTGTGGTTTGTGCTTGGGTACAAATTTCCTCTCAATATATAACAATGGAAGAGAGGAGGAGAAGATGCTACAAGAATTTCTCTCTTAAGGATGAGTAGCTCTCTCTAACAAGGTGGGTGCTGTAGAAATCTCTCTCTAGTGCTTTCTTCTAAATAGTCTCCTTACAATTTTGTGGGTATTGAATGTATATATAATATTGGTAAAGGGTATAAGAGTCATACTTTAAATCTCAGCTGTCAGTGCATCTCGCAGGTCATCTTGCGAGTTAGCCAAATCACGAGATGAGTCACGAAACACACTGTCTTTTTAGCTTCCGGCATGTGCTCCTCATGTGACCTTCAACTCTCTTGATCAAATTTTCACCACTTAAAACTAAACTCATTATAATTAAATCCCACAAAATACAAGGAAATAAATTAAAGAATTTACAACACTTTTTGTCATAGAATAAAACCAACATAAATGTTATGTGAAAAATCATAACTTAACACTATAAAACAGAATTAGAAGATAATTGCTGGTACAATAAGGCAACAAATTAGCTTATTTTCTGTAAATTGGTATCATGGCAAAACAAAAAAAATAAGATTACTCTTTTTTCTTCTTTTTTGGTAAAAGAAGAAGATATTTGAATGAAATTCATGCAAAGTAAGCTCTAAGTTAGTTTTAAAAGAATGGTAAAATACTATTTTGGTCCTTAAACTTTACTTCAAATTTGTTTTTATCCATAAACTTTAAAAAAAAAAAATTCATTCTTAAACCTTGTAAAAAGTTTTTTTATTAGTTTAGAAACAAATATATGGATAAAAAAGAATTTTTTTTAATAGTTTAGGAACGAAAAACAAATTTTTGGTAAAATTTAAGGACAGAAAGTAAAACATTTTCAATATTGAAAGGAAAGAAAATGATCATTTCAATAATTTAGGGACAAAAAATGAACCTTTTAAAGTTTAGGAATGAAAAATAAATTTTTGATAAAGTTTAAGAACCAAAATAGTATTTTACCATTAAAATAATTACTCGCATGGACATTAATCATAGACTTATGTACATGGATAAAGTTTGGTTACAAACTTGGTTGTATCCTAAAGCTACAATTTCTACTAAAAAAATTAACATAGTTACATATTTTGAAAATTTAATCATTGAATTGCATATTATTTATGTTCTCAACACATATGTCAAATTTTTTGTCAATCAGATATTATTTACTATACAATCCATAAACTTTACATACTTTATATTACAAAAACTTGAAATTTAAACATTTGACTAATAACATAATTATTGATATTTGATCTTCTGAAATGAAGAATATAAGAAGAAAATATAATACAATGGTAGATTTATTAAAATTTACATTTAATTAAAAGATATTGAGTAGAGTTGTCTGTTGTCAAACTTTATCGTATGTGTATTATTTTCCATTTACAAATTAAGTACCTTATCACATATGACATATGTCTAGTTGGAATAGTTTCTATTCTGTTATTATTTTTTATTTTCCTTTACTTGCACTAATTTTCATATTAATTAGTAGATACAATAGAGCACAGATGACACGTAATTTAAAGTTCATTATGTCTTAAAGATATTATCCCATCGAAATGAAACGATATGATATGTTTGCGAATCTTTTTACTTCACAGTTCACACCACCAGTAGTTCCTAGAGTTGAATGTCGGGAGTAGTGATATTTTATTTCAATAGTGTTGTGATAGCAATAGCCTATAGAGATTCTATGACATGTCCCACATAATGAACCATGCCCAGACTTCAAACCTATCTTCTACAAAAACAAATACAAGACTTGAAAGTCTTCATGAATGTGGCTGCATACTTATATTAGTATATATCACAGTATTTGAATGAATTGATTGAGTAACATGTTTTGACAAATTCATTTAACCGATGAGCGGATAGAATATGCGGTGGTTTGCTTAATAAGCCGCCTCATATGTTTCTGGTGGTGCAATAGCAACGCCTGGTGTTGCTATCAATCATCAATCTTATAATTAAATATCATCATTATGTTTTGATTAGAGCTGTGTTTTCAAGACTTTTCTATTGCATAGCTATTTCAAAATCATGTGAGACTTATTATTCCTTGTGACGTATTGCATATGAGGCAGGGCAAGTGGAAAAGGGTTTTAGGATCAAATAATTTCAGGTATTGAAAATTTTGAGTGTGATGGTTCAATTATTCTTGGTCTTGGACGTTTAACTTCAAGTATTGAGGAATGACATAAAGTTAAGAAAATTGTGTGTTGAAATCTTGTTCTTAAGGGGGGACAAGGCACTAGATTATTATTTGCATGGTGTAAGTAAGGTAGTTCTGACAACCAAGTTAAAGAGGTAAACCAAGTTGAAATGAGCGGAATGTCAAGTTAGCTACTATGTATTCCTATGATAGTTTTTTTGGGAAGAATTCCTATGATAGTTTAAATGCAAAACTTAAGTCCAATTTCTTAGGTTTTGTCCTTTAGATTTCAAATTAAATTTAATTAGTGATTATATTGATCAATTCAGTACAAAAGATGTTATGTCTTGGACTCTCATGTCGGCCTGTCACCTCAATTTATTACTTTGAACATGGATGGGAGTACATTAGGTGTCAAAATGTTGCAAGTGGAGGGGGGCCTAATTAGAAATATATATGGGCATTAGGTACAATACTTTTCAACAAAAACAGGCACTAGTAATACAACAAACAACATTGTTGAATTATGGGCTTTTAGATATTGGATATGGATTAAGCTTAGCATGGGGACAAGGTTATAAAATCTTATCTAAGTGATAACTTCAAAGTTTGTAATCTATATATATATATATATATATAATAAGTAAAATTGAGAAAAACTCAAATTAGAATTCCAAATTAGAGTTCCAATTTTGAGCTATGTGTTCTAAATTATTTATTTTTAAAGAGTTTTATTTATTAATTTCAGAATCAAATGTGAGACAACATCATAAATATTTATCCAAGTGAATTATTAAGTATAAAAATTAAAGAGTTTATAATAAATGAATCGTAAAAAAAATTGCTTTATAATAATTAAAAAAAAATAAACAATTTATATTTTATATCTAATAATATCCTAAACTGAATTTTTTAAAGAGTTAACAAAATATAAAAATGACTATTAATAGTATTTAAATTATATATATAGAAATTATATTATGCATCTTATTGTACATCTTTAAATATATTAATATATATGCATAGAATTACAAGATAGTTAATTGAGCAACAACTCAAAATGTTTGGACACTGGATATTTCTATTGTAGTTCGCGACCATAGGAATTTATTAGCTCACAAATAGACCATCCATCCATATCACGTATACCATAAAGCTAAAAGATGTGCAAACTGCAAATAGACTGACAAAGAGGGCAAGAGAGCAATCAAGAATAATTAAATTTTAATCAATGTGAAACATCTTGAAATTGTTACTAAATATTGTCTTGCTTTGGAATGTGGCACTCGGCAAATTTATGAAGGTGGATGGATGACTAGTCGGCTGTGATCTAAAAGTTGTTCATGTCTAGTTGTTTGTCAATTAAGATAGAGCCGTAAAAGTAGTCGGTAGCCATTCCAATTTGGATGCATTGGATTTCAGTAAAAGGCAGATAGAGATGGCTCGGTGACAAGTTGCATTCGGAAAAGGCAGAGTAGTCAACCTAGTTGCAAAACTTGTCTCTCGGTTCCAGCGTAAATGTGCATATATACATATCGTGCCAAAGCCTGCTTAGTATGCAACTAGCACATAAGGACGGGCCAGGGACCATCTGAATAGTCAATTAATGTGCTTGTCACTCGTACCCTTACCTCTCGAGAACAAAAAAATATTTGTATGCACTCATTAGTGTAAATTCTAAGCACATTATATATCTGTTGTTTTTCACTTTTTTTTTTTTTTTAAAGTATATTCACATTTAACACACAAAATAGGTGATTGTGCAACTAGCACATAAAGACGGAATTATGCAACTAGCACATAAGGACAGGCTGGGGGACCATTGGAGTAGTAAATTGATGTGCTTGCCACTTGTACCTTTACTTCTCGAAGACAGAAAAATATTTTTATGCACTCATTAGTGTACACTCTAAACACATGATATATCCATGTTTTTCACTTGTTAGTGTACATTTAACACATGAAATGGGTGATGAGCAATGAGCATGAATGATGTACTTCCACATTGTGCAATAATTAATGGTCCTTGGGGAGGTAGGCAGAGGGAGAGAAGTGGTGGTGTGTAATCACCACGGGTTGAGTTAAAACTCATAAGTCATATCTATTCCAAAGGTAATTTTATTATGTAATTCTATCAGATTTTATCACGTCATTAGTGTTTAATTAAATGAATAATGACTAATAATAGTTGGGTGTCTTTCAAAAAACAAAACAAGACAAAAGAACCAGTTAAACGACCCTGTGCAGTGTGCACACTTAAGTACCTAAATCCAAATTGGGAATTCACGCGTGCCTGTCAATTTACTAAGTTGGCCAGCTTTCTCAGTCAATTTAATCTACATGTTTCTATATTCAAATATCATACTACTTTTTAGGCATTGGTGATGTCATATCCCGCTTAAAAAAAAAAAAAAAAACTCTTCACAGAATAAGGAGAAGGTAGAGAACCTCACCTCCAATTTTGGAGAGGATGATTTTGGATTCGTAATGCCTCAAATATTCAAAAATCTCTTCATAAAATTTTCATGCTTTAAATTCTATCATCACATAGAATTCAACAATAAGCCAACAAGTTCCAGATGGCACAAGCCCCCTATAGAAAGAAAACATATACTTTTTTCATTAGCAGCATTTTGTATTTTTGTATTATTCTTTGGTCAAGCTACATTTACAACATTCGAATCTAAGAAATCTTCCTATATATAATTTATCATCAAATAATCACTATAACTTAAATCGATGCTTGCAATACACAATCTAGGATGTAGCCTACAATTGATTTTGAGCCACCCATAACTCAATAAGATTCACCATATAAGGAGGGCAACCAAAGAACCTGTTCATAACTGCAAGAGCAAAGAGCTCTCAGCAAAAAATGCAATCAAGAAATGACGCTGATTGATTTGGATATGAACTCAAATCATAAGTTCTAGACCGATGTAATTTTCATACTGTTCATAACTTCAAAAGGCTCTTGATCAACTTTTTCTGGGATCCCCTCATCACTGTTTAGGAAACTAGGTTGATTTGTTGATGCCAGAAGTCTAGCCCACATCCTATTTGTCAGCTTCACTATGTTTTGTGTCTCAGTCACACGCTGCAAAACCACATTATACCATTCATAATAAGATTTCTGACTCAAAAATGTAGCACATCAATTGTTGCGACAAATTACATTAAAAAAAAAAAAAACTACATATGCTTTAATGAAGTCAGAGCATACAAGAGGGAAAAAATTCACTCAAATACACATACAGATAAATGGAAGAAACAATCAATCAAAGACACAGAAGAAAGAACTCATTAGCTCAAATTCATCATCATCAGTGCAGACCTGGGGAGCAAGTGGTCCAAACTTCAAACCATGTCTCCACTTTACTTCCTACTTAAAAAAATAAAAAATTGCACATATTGAACCCCATTTACTAAGGGGGAGACTACACGTGAGAGTGTGTTAAAATACTGGTTAAATAATTGAATTCACTATTTCTTAGTAATTTAACTTTTGGGACAAGTAATAGTTTATCAAAAAGCATTGGCATCAAGATACTATGCCAGAGAGAGGGAATGTGAAGAGCACGTCAGCTGTAATGCAGTAGCCAATAGATTAGTGAGAGAGAGAGAGGGGCAGCTTAATGACATATTTAGAAATCTAGCCTCTTTGAATTGCAAAAAATAACAACCCCCCCCCTCCCCCAACCCCACCTAGCAAGCAACCCTCCTAATATAAATTTTCATTTTACATATTGAAAATCAAACCTTTCCTATATGCTAATTCTTCTCTCATGCCCCACGCCCCTTCCCCGCCATACCATAAGAAAATGTACCACTCCAGTGCAATGCAGCAAACCGAAGAGATATTTATTTACAATTGATGTTGCAAATATATAGGACCATAATAAGGGTTTTACACTAAAGAAAAAGACATGCAGCAGTATGGGAAACAAAATGATTGATTCCCTATGAAGTCTAACTGTAATGCGAAAGCCAACAAATAATGTTCAAATTTTAACCAAACACACAAGCATCCTTAATGTAAAGGATCGCATCTGAGAAATATTATATCACTTCCGCTCATGTTTGTCTCCACAATTTTACCATTACTGTTTGAAAAAAATTATCATTGAATCCAGACTTTTACCACATATATTCAGAGAAGGACATTTACAAGTGAAATTAGTCAGATTCTATGAATCTCCAACTGTTAATTATAAAGTTCAATCACCAACTAAATTAAAAATAAAAACATAGAACTAATGAGATCTACTTCAAATGGTACTTTCTCCCTCCATAAAAAATGAGATAGAGAATAAGTTAGTGGATTAAAAAAACCCATAGGATGTGTGTGTAACTAACCATTATAATAATTTAAAATAAAAATAAAAACAGAACAAGGATAGGAGGTGCTTACAGCAATTGGAATATAAGCATGTCTGCTGTTAACAGGTCCGACTGTAAAACCAGTGTATCCGGCCATGGCCCCGTGAACTGCACTATGAGCAAGAAGAGTACAGTAGATATTGTCTGATGCATTACTTGGAATAGCTCGAATCATGTACGTAGGATCTGTGAAAATCAAGTCATATAAAACTTAGAACAACTTCCATTTTTTGAACAATTTCAACTACGCTATGAACTTCAATTTTATATATGAGACTAGGATGTAGATGGTTCATTTTGTTGCTTAAAAATGTACAGAGACCTTCATGCCACTAAATTAAAAGATAGTAAGTAGTTAAACATAAGAGAACCCTTGTAAGGAGCACCATATAGCAGTTACAAAAGATATTGAATAATGATCTCTTTTCTCATTAACAGAAGGGGAAATGAAATGTCTAAAAATGCAAAGTAAAGCTACCAGAAACAGCATGTCATGAAAGGCTTATATTATCAAGGTCATCTTTGCTTTTTATATAACTTGAGAGAGAGCTTATGTCCATTGCTTATAACGTAACACAAAATAAAGCACATTTCCCATCACCTGGCTAATGCTTTCAACATAACAAGAAAGAAAGTTGGAGTTTATGAGGTGCCTCTCTCTTGTATACTACTATAGTTTACAGGGATGTGCCCCTTGGAATTTCCTTCACTAACTTTGTTTATCAAGGTAAAAATAAAGTTCCACACAATACAAGTCTCATCCTGAAAGTAATTCATTTAATCAATTGGTATATAAGTGCATCCCATATCACCAACAAATGCATGAATTTACTCATTATATGTTAGTCAGCGGTCAGGCCATCAGCTCCCATTAACTCAACGAATCCATGCATTTACTGCACTCACAACTGCACAATTTTTAGGTTTTCTAGCACTGGAATTATAACTGCACAATTTATCACACAGCATTGCTAAGTTGTGACAAATATAGGTAGGCTATACAAATCTTTCAAGTGCGTTCTAACATACTACCCAAGCCAGGCAAATGAACATTAGGTTCTAATGAAATATAAAAACAGTAAAAAAGTCCAGCCAAAACCTGATAGAAACTAAGCTATATTTTGGCCCAAAGATGTCAGATGAACTGTTTGAACATTTAAATGGCTAAGTTTTCCAAAACTTCCCAAACTTTCCACAAAATATAAACCCTTGACTGGCCAACATATTTTTAAGACATTCCATATCATCAATGTATAATTATACTAGGATTGATATTAGGAGATGTGAAAACGATTTAAGATTCCAGTGCACTACAGAAAGTAAATTAAAAATCAAACACCATTATGGAAGGTACCTATATACTTCATATTTATCGCCATCTTCTTAAAATTTGTAAAATGATCCTGCAACAAATGTGTTATACAAATAGACAAATAAGAATGTAAGCATAAAAAGATCAGAGGAAAAAAAATCATTGGCCACTTAATTAAAATGAAAATAGATGTCAAATCAAACAAAATGATGGTTGGGCAAGGTTTTACCAAAATTGGTCATCAGGCTAAAGAGAAGATGCAAGTTTGAGACTCAGTACAGGGTTCATTCGACACAATATCCATGACCAATTTTCTAGTTTTCATATTACCATTCTCATTCTTATTGGCATTGATAAAATTTAAAATATAATAATAATACATATCAGGCTTTTTCTTTTAGCAATTCACCATATCAGATGAGCAGAAACCACATTTGCTTGCAGCATTCATAAGAGCAAGTAGAAATCACTCAGGAAAGGACTAGCCGACCACCCCAACTTGTATAAGAAAATGATCCTGGCCCAAACTCCATATTAACATGATTCTAGTTTGTACAGGCAATGTTACTGAATTTTAAGATGCAATGAACAAAAAGTTTTAGGCTATATCTATTAAATGCAAAGTCATAATCAATTTCAAACATTGATGGAAGTGACCCCAAGGAAACTGTTTTATTTCTTTTAACAGAAATATATATCCATGAAGTCTCCACCATCAAATCAGTTTTTGAAATTAAATGTCCAAGTCCAACCAAAAAAATAAAGGAAATAAATTAAATACAAACGGCTAGAGGCTAAGAATAGACGTTTGATTGAAGAATTTGGATTATGACTAATATGACTGCTTTACACTGCAATGACAACCCCGAAGCCTCAAGGACGAAGCCACAAAAGAAGATAAAACATGAGCCAAACAAGAATGTAACAGTTTTAACTGCACCTTGATCTTATGAGACAACCATAGACCAACATCTAGTAATAGCCTGTTTCCTGATGCATCTCTCTCATCAACCTGATGCAAATCCTGAGCAACATATTCCTGGCCTGCTCCTTCTGCTAACACAATAACTATGTGTCCATTTTCTTTAAGACGCTCTTCAACAAACTCAAAAAGCCCACCCTGGCCTTCCAAATAGAATGGATTCTCTGGAATCAAACAACAATCCTGTTACATTCCAAAGCCCATCATTAGATCTTGCAATACCAATTACACCATGAAAGCATATTTCCAACCACCAAATCATTTGTTTACTTTTGGAGAAGTAGCCAAAGAATATATTGGATAAATGGCAAAAGAATATATTAAAAAGAGACAAAAATGGAAATAATCTCTCATAAAAAAATTCCACCTCCTGGTGATTAGGAAATCAGCCCATAACATCAATTTCTGTATAAATGAATGGTTGAGTTGCTTAGATCTACTAAAGTCAATTATTTCCACAAACTCAAGTGACAATTCAACCACTGATTTGCACAATCCTCTAAAACAACTTTCCCCTCAGTACAAACCATCCTTATCATTTCTCATTAAACAAAAAATCATTTAATTGTAGATATAGGCACAAATTGTTAACCCACTAAGATGTCAACCAAATTGGTCCAGTTCCAAAACTGTTCAAAATTCTAAGCAAGAAATATTTCCTTCTTCAACAATGTATGACTATAGTTGTCAAAGTTTCTCACAAAGAATTCATTATTTATTATATAAAAAAAAAAAACTCATAAAGAATCTGACTTTTTGAAAAACCTCATAAATGATTAACTAATACAGCAATATAATTTTTGCAAAAGATATGCAGACTTTTAAAACCAACCAAGTTCTCTTCACCCAAACCTTTCATTCCTTTTGTTTCTGTTCTCGTGGTAATTTATGAATTCTTCAAACAAAAAAAGTGATGAAAACACTGAGCCTTGACATTTAGGCACAAAACTTCTAACATATTTGTTTTAGAACATAGGTTTTGACCATAAGATCTTACTTCCAATGAGCAAAAGCTAGATTGATAGGTTTTGAGTCTTTTGACTGTGGGATCACACTTCCTATCAAGTAAAAACTCAATAGTCAATTACAACTTATGAGAAGTATGCCTAGTTCTTAACAACCCCCCCCCCCCCCACCCCAGTTTTTCTTACCCAAAAAAAAAAAAAAAAAAAGTAACTATAAATACAAGAGAGATAACATGAGAAGATTGTAAAGAATGAAAAAATTTCTTTTCCCGAATTTCTCCTTTGCATACCCATCTACCCATGATTCTCCATATGAATGCTGCAAGGTAAATTGATTTTTTTAAGCAGAAATTTGATCTTTCCCCAGTGGTTTCTCTCCACAGTAAACTTTTTATCCCTTTTCTAAAATTAAGAAAATTGAATTCTTTCACTACAGCAGAATCTTATCTCTTAGGTCCTTTTTTCCTTTTTTAGTCCCTTTTGCTGACATTTCAGCCTCCTTCTATAGGAAGAAGCTAAAAGAACTTAATCACGTTTCAGCATCCCCTCAACCAATCAGATCTGTCCCAGAATTCTGATAGCTCTTATCACATTTTCCGGTTTAATTCTTATAAGGAGAATGAACCAAAAAAAGACAGCACAGATGCTCCTTTTTAAATGCTCAATAATCTTAATTGATAAAAGAAATCAAGTCCTTTAATGCTGGAAGCTATTTTCAAATCTTCAGTCAGCAGTAGCTTGTACTTTGTATAAATTAAACTTCTTCACTATAAGACCAGCTATGCTCCTTCGTATTGAATGCTGGACTATTAAGAAGCAAAGAAGCAATATGTTCATAAAATGAGTGTATCTAAATGAGATTGTTAAGATGGATAAGAGAAAATACAATGAAAGACAGGATTCAAAATAAGAAAATTTACTTCAAGATAGGGTTGGCCGTATTGATGAAAAGATGACCAAAAGTTGCTTGGGATGGTTAGTCATGTGCAAAGGAGAGCGATCAATGCACCAATGAGGAAGACTAAATTGATTCAAATCGAGGAAACAAAAAAAAAAAAAAAAAAAAAAAAAAAAAAAAAAAAGGTAAAAGGAAAACCTAGTAGAAATAGCTTTTCTTCTATTTTACTTATCAAACAAAAAGTAAAAAAAAAAAAAAGACACATCAATTAAGAAGGTGACAGGGAGATAGGATAGAATGGTGGAAAAGAAGACATATGCCCAACCCTAATTAGTGTGTTGAGGATCCATAGCTGACCCCAAACTTTTGTGAATAAGGCTTGGTTGTTGTAGTTCTTTACAAGTATTCCATTTAAATCAAACTTGATGAGACCAATTCTGGAAGCATGGAGGACCATATGTTATTATAAAGTATTCCATAAGCCACTTCCAAAGAAAGAGTTCTCTCTGCTGCCGGATTAACATATGGCCATTTTCCAGCTCATGGCTACTTTTTTGACTGTTTAGGACTTTCTCTTTTAAGCTGTTGGATCTCAGCTGCCAACAAATCAAAGAAATTTGAACAATGATACAGAATTCCAGTTGAATACTTAGTGATGAGAAATAGGACATAATTTGAAAGGGCTACCCAGCAGATCCCCACATACCATAAGTCAACCTACTCAATACTTAAGTCAGGAACTTATTTCCTTGTCAATGCATAGCAATATCTCCAACTTGTGTTTTTAGCCAAGTTTATCGTTAGTAGATTGTCATCAGCTTCTCAAAATTGCTTCAGCTTCATTCATTGCTTAAAATGATACATTTGATAACAAGAGATTCTATGCAGCAACTCTTAAGATCAAAATTAGACAATTGTTTAATGTGCAGCGGGGCTAGAATATTACCACATCTCGACTTGCCAAAGTTGCATGCATGGCAATGAAACCTGCAAAATGAAAATTTATAAAGCTTTGTGGCAGAAACACAAAAGTATGACACTCCCTTTTTTTCACTATCTCTCAGGTCAGAAGAAAGGGAAAAAAAAAAGGATTGAAAAATCCAATAAATGCCTTATATTATAATTATATACAGTTATATCACACATACCACTGTATCTGCCCATAAGTTTTACAATTCCAACTCCATTTTCCACACTTTCAACCTCCACATGTGCAGCATTAATGGCCCTCTGAGCTTCTTCAACAGCAGTATCAAAACCAAAAGATTTATCTATGACCTAAAACCAAACATGCAAAATCAACTAATTAAAAAGAAGAAAAACATCTATATAAAACAGACAATCTTATTTTGCCATTAGAAAAGTGCATGCAATTCCCATCCCAAGTGAGAATATTTGACAGAGATTCATATGGGAACCACATAGTGGGTTTTAACTGCTTTTCTTTCCGGGAAGACTCAGAGAAAATAAGCTTGAATGGAACTGAAAAATATATTGTCCACCAATAGTCTTTTTAATGAGAACACAAAAGGAGATTATCAAGCAGCCATTGCAGGTTTTATTCTCTTCTTCCAATCCATCTTCTTATAAAATAATCACTGCATGCAAATCCCATCCCAAGTGAGAATATTTGACAGAGATTCATATGGGAACCACATAGTGGGTTTTAACTGCTTTTCTTTTCAGGAAGACTCAGAGAAAATAAGCTTGAATGGAACTGAAAAATATATGGCCAACCAATACAGTCTTTTTAACGAGAACACAAAAGGAGATTATCAAGCAGCCATTGCAGGTTTTATTCTCTTCTTCCAATCCATCTTCTCATAAAATAATCAATGATCCCATTCACTTTTAAGAGTAATTACTTCACCAAATAATGAATATGTGACAGAGAAAATTTAAAAATAAAATTCACCATTTAGTGAAACTATTTGAATTTGGACACTAAATCTAAGACTTCAGCAAATCATTTGACATTATCATGAGTTAATAGCAGCATGCATAATTACGTAAATAAGGATTGGTTAATATAACTTACGGCAATATCATTATCAATTGTCTTGGGAATCCCAGCAACTGCCACTTGAAGACCACGTTTCTCAACTTCCTTGACAAAATATAATCTTGTTACATCTTGCCACAACATATCTAGATTGACAGACAGTAATAGAATAGAAGCAAATTATGTTAGAGGAACCAATCACCTTGGAAATCAGAGCTGCTCCTTTTTGGGTGCCATCACCTCCGATAATATACACCTAAAACCCCAAAAGAGATCAAAATTTTCATGCCAAACCCCTCTTATTTTTGTCAGATTTTTTTTTTCCAATCTATCAATAACTTAAGCATTGCAAATATTGAGGAAAAGGGATCATATGTCCACCTGATTTATTCCCCGATCCTGAATGTTATCAACTATCTTATGCGTATCATGACCTCCTCGTGAAGTGCGAAGAAAGGTGCCACCACGTTTATGAATATCATTGACAACTTTCGGTGTCAATCTCATGGTATTCTTAGAGTAAAAACCTCTATATCCTCCCTGTTTCAACAGTACCATGGGGATGGATATATATGTTATGTACTAATAAAGCAATAAGTGATGCATGTGACAATGAAAATTAATTGTTTTAAAGCATAGGAGAAAAGTATTATATGAAACTTTGGATACCATAAAATGAATATGAAATCCATAAGACCAAATCCTTCTTTCATTATTCTTTCAATTTCTCACCCCACAAATGAACCAAACAACAAGCAAACAGCACTCTTTCACAAAGTAATGACCCTTATACAATCAAAGTCATAAAGAGAAATACTCTTAAAGAAAGGATATAATTAAAGAAAGAAACCATAATTGTGCATATGCAAGCTTCATCAATGGTCTTTCTGGTTGCCAAGGTACTAGCATATGTGCCTTAGGAATTGTCAATGAAAATGCACATATACATTCTATAAAGAGAATAAAACTAGACTGTTGTTTCCAATATGCCACTAATTAAACATTTCTAAGCAGCAACTTCCACACAATGAAATTACAAATAGAAAACTATTTATAACAAATGATGTGGGAAAACTACTAAAATGAGACAACTACTTCTAACAAAAAATTGCAAAACCAAATGTATCTATAACCAAAGAAAAAAATATAGTAACACTAGTGTAAGAGGCACGTAATCCACATTAAACACACCTCGATTCCAAGTATGTCATCGACGCCATACATAACGTTCAAGCCACATACAATCTCTCGTATCACCGTATTGATTCCCGGACATAAACCTCCACACGTCACAATGCAAGCCCGCACTTCTTCTGACTTAAAATAAACCTAACATTAGAAAAAAACCCATTATCAGCCCCCTGTATTTTTAGGTGATCCCACAAGAACATCACATGGTGGCTTTAGCAGCAAGCAAATATACCTTTTCTCGAGGCCCTGCCCGCCTAAAATGTACTCCTCTAGGACTATCTTTCTGAACAACAACCTGACGACAACAATCCAAGATATATTATAGTAAGATAAATACAACACATCAAATTGTGTGTAAATTTGGTTGTAAGAAGACAGAGGGGTTACTTACTTTTTGTGCAACTACATCTTGAGGGTGTACAAAAGTTTGCCTAGCAAGATATGAAATTAGAACATACAATTGATGCATGACCAAGAAATCACAGTTAGATGGTAAAAAGCCTAGAAAGAAGTAAAATTACCTGACAATGGCATAAGCTTTACTGTTTTGTAATGGATTTGGATAGGACTGAAGGAAAGGAATGTATTAACTCATTAGTGAATTACTTTCTTGGATAATAAGATTTTGCTAAGAAATATTTACAGAGACAGAGAGAATTAAGGAAAACCAAACAATTTAGAAATGGAGAGAAATAGGGTTACCGACCGGTAAATCGGGGAGGTAATTGGTCAAGTGAGGGACGTCTTCGAGGACAAAGCCGTCATTATCATTATTGACATTGGGGTTTTGAGCTCTGGTTCTGATTCTGATTGGACGGTTTTGGCGCGAAATCAGAGGCTTCCCGAGGAAGTTTCTGGATTTGGAATTCGAGTTGGGGAAATTCGGGAACAGTGTGAAATTGAAAGTGTGGGATTTGTTGCGGGGAATAATCGGGGTTGGAATTATAGACTGAGAAAGTGAGAGATCCATCAATGACCTGCTTTTTATTTCAATGTCTCAAAAATATGTATATAGAATCTATACACAGAGAGAGAATTGGTGGTGGGAATGGTGAGATGAGAGACGAGTGTGCGTTTGTTTGAATGATTGAAAGAGAGGGAGTTTATCAGAGTGGTGGGATTTCGATCATTTGCAGGCAGTGTTTGTATAAGAGATGAACATTGATAAACTGGTTTTTTTGACTTTTTCTTTTTTTTTTTTTTTTTGGCTTTGACCCGTACATAGGCATTCAACGGACCAAAAGGCGGCAACAGTGAGAGAATAATACATTTTGGCACGTGGAAGAGTTGGATGGTTCCACGAAGAGCTTCCCAAATGCCAGGAGAATTGACGTCTGAAGATTGTAGAAGCTGCTTGGCGTCCGTTCATTGATATCCACGTTAATATACTATTTTAAGGAAACGTTTTTACACGGTTTTCATAAAAATATTTTTTTAAAAAAATAAAAGCCGCCAAAACAATTACTACAGTTTTTTCTTTTTTTCTTTATTTAAAAACTTTTTAAATTAATAACTTTAGAACATCAGTTGATATTTCTTGTAGGGTGTGTTTAATTGGAATGAAAATAGAAAAGATGGAAAATAAGGAGTGGAAAATAGGATGAAAAATATTGTTTTCAATTATTTGGTTGAGAAAAAAAAAATAAGAGAGACAAAAAATAGGAGAAAAAGTTTCTCCTCATGGGCCAACTTTTTTAATCCTCCCAAATTGGGAGGAAAATGAGGAGGAAAAAGTGATGAGAAATCTATTTTACATAAATACTCTCTCACCTATCCCTCACATATTATGTAATAAGAATATAATAGTCAATATATATAAATTACATTTTCCATCCTTCCCTTTTTCTCTCCAACCAAACAAAAAAGTTTTCCACCCCTCCAACCAAACACATAAAAGGGAAAACTAAATATTTTCTATCCTTCTTCTACTTTTCTATTTTCCCACAATTTTTCATCCTCCCACTTTTCCACTCCTCCAACCAAACAGACCCTTAGATTAAAATATAAAACTGATTCTCTAACTTTTATCAAATTTCATTTTAATCCTCTAATTTTACTTTCGTTCATTTCAGTTATCTAAGTTTGAGATTTATTCAATTAAGACATTTCCGTTAACTTTTGTTAAAATTTTTTGAAAAAAAAAAAATTGGAAAATATTTTTTTAATCATTAATTGAATTTTTTTAATTTAAAAAATTTGAGGAAAAAATTACAAAATTGAAAAATTAACAACAACATATAATAAAAGTTGATGGAAAAACCTTAATTGAATAAACTTAAAAGTTAGAGGATTGAAATGAAATCTGAAAAAACTTAGAGGGTCAATTTTACATTTTACCCTTCCTTTTATTATATTCAACATCATTATAGCATTTTTGTTTATTTTTGTTCATTTGGTCCACTATAGTCCATTCAAACCATTTTAGTCCACTGTGGCTCATTTCAATCCCTTTCAAGTTTCAACCCATCAGAGTTCATTTTATCCATTTCAATCTATTTCGGTCCACTTCAATCCAATTTATTACTAAATATTTAAAATCTTGTATTTTTTTCCTTTTAATATAAGTGATGAATTTAGTTTCTTCTTAAAAAAAAATGATGAATTTAGCTATATCTTATTCCTCTTAAGGCCAATCAAGATGTATTAAAGGATGAATCATTTGTAAAGCACACTAGGAACAAATTCTAACCATATATTACATTATTTACAAAATATCTCCTAATAATTCAATGTAAAATGCATTATTTTTCCTTAGAAAAAACCCACAAAATTTAAAATACTTTCAAATACTTAGATAGCTTAGTCTATCAAATCTAATTTATCGTGTCAACTATATTTTATTAGAATATAATCACATCATTTTAAGAAGGGCTTAGAACTAATACTTGTAGAACAAGTATAGAATAAAAGATATGGGATTTAAACTCCACATCCCCACCTATCTCAAAAATTAATTAATATCTTAGCATAATAATAAAGAATAATCATCATAAAGCAAATGTTATAGATTAAAATTTTATCCTATTTATCAACAATAACAAAAAATTATAGCATAATAATTTTTTCGGTAAAAATGCAAAACTGATCTTCTAACTTTCAATGCTTTTCATTTCAGTCCTTTAACTTTAAGTTTTGTTATTTCAGTCCTCTAACTTTCAATTTTTGTCAATCTAAGCTTCTGTTAAAACTCAGTTAAGATTACCGTTAAACTCACTGAGAAATGACCGTTTTACTCTTCTTCTTTTTTTTGATTTAGGAATTAAAAGAAAAAAAATCTATAAAAAAAAAAAACATTTTAGGGGAAATATCCATGGGATGCTCTGCAGTCTAGGGATGTCCAAGTGAAAGTTTTGACAGTGTTCTTCACTTGGAGTGGGATGAGGTTTTTGTAGTCTCTGTTGGATGCAGGGATGCAATACAGTTTGGTTTCGGGGGAGACGTTGGGGCTTGGCGTGAGGATGGTGATGAAGAGTGTGGCTGCAGCCTTGTGGATCTTGGTTTTTGGTGTGTTTTATGGGCGTAGAAGAATCACGATAGGGGGTGGTCTGCAGAGGCCAATAGGAGGTTGGTTACTTTTCTTGAGGTGGCATTGGTTTTCATTTTGCCGGAGCTTCTGGCCGTGGTGCTGTTTGTGATTCCGTGGATCAGGAATTTCCTCGAGGAGATGAATTTGAAGATCTTGTGGGTTGTGGGTTGAGGGAACATGTGGATAATATCAAGTACACTTTGTTTTGGATTGTGGTGCTTGCTAACAAATTTTTGTTCAGTTACTTCTTGCAAGTTAAACCGATGATTGCCCCAACGAAAGCATTGTTGGATTTGAAGAATGTGCAGTATCAATGGTATCAGCTTTTTACCAATAGCAACAGATTTTTTTTTTTTTTTTTTTTTTACAAATTTTTCTTTTTTCTTTTAATTCCAAAATTTATAAATAAAAAAAAAAAAGAGTAAATCGGTCATTTCTCAGTGAGTTTAACGGTAATCTTAACTAAGTTTTAACAGAAACCTAGATTGACAAAAATTGAAAGTTAAAAGACTGAAATGACAAAATTTAAAATTAGAGGACTGAAATGAAAAACGTTGAAAGTTAGAGAGTCAGTTTTGTATTTTTGCCTTTTTTTTTTTTTTTGTTTGAGAATCAAATTATAGCATAATAAGTACAACAAATTAGAGGGCATCTGTTACATGTGGCGCATGTGTATGTGTGTGTGAGAACCCTATTCTTTTCTAATAGTGAAAAGTTAGCAGCCACTCTTCTAAATTTAGGCACTTTACCAAACAACAAGGGAAAAAAAAAATGTGTTGATGCTCTCAATTTTTATTTTATTCTGAATAAGGTTTGGTTACAAAGTTAGTTTTACCTTAAGGTTACAACTCCACTCAATATTTTTTTTATAAAATATAAATTTTGACAAATCTAACATTTAATTACATTTCCTTCTTTTACCTTTCATACTCGCAAAATTTCCAAAATTTCAAATATCAATAACTATGTTATCATTTAAATTTTAAATTTTCGTAATCTAAAATTATGCATAAAAAATAAGTTTATAGGTCAAAATTATCAAATGGTAAATAACATCATATTAGCATGAAATTTGATAAGTATGTTAAGAGTATAAAAAATATACAATCTAACAATTTTAAATTTTAAATTATATAATCATGTTAATTTTTAGTGGGAGTTATAACATTAGCTACAACCAAATTTGTAGTGAAAACTTTGTTATTTTATTTTTCACTACATTTGCAGAAAAGCAGTGCACTTTTTGTGTCCTACAAACTATGGGCAATGTGAAATAGGTCTCTTTTTTTGTCTTTTTTTACAAACTTGCATTGCAGCTGAGGCTAAGATCCATACCCTTGAGTGGCCTACAATACAGTCTCATAATCTGCTTTGTTCTCCGTATTCTCGCCTGACTGCCTCGCCCTTTTTTCAGCCGGTGGAACATAAACGCAAGCACTTCTATTTATTTTTAATAATTTACTAGTTACAGCGGGGTGAGGGAATTTGGACATTGAATATCTCATTTGAAAATTCCAGGAGGTTTTAGGTGAGCTAAAAAATTCTTAGCAATAAAACACTTGGGAGAAGTAATAATGTTTGATATTCAGCATTGCTTGTTCTTGCTTTTGCTTTCCGTAAGAAATGTAACTATGTAACTTAGTTCGACCACCATAGATAATGACCGTGTGAGACAAGCCAAACGGTTTAGTTAAGTTGAACAAGCATCCAAAATTCTTCCCAAGCACCAACTACAACTTGTTATTGATTTCATTTGGGTTATAATGTCTTCAAAATTTTGGATTTTGAAGTCAGTTTCCTCTTGAAACGGATTATCTAAACAATAAAGCTTCAACGGATTCCCCACCCCCGTGCCATAATTCAAGTTAAAAATTTTAATCTAGTTGTTTTAACTCGTTTTGACGGTTCTATAACTATAAAATCAAAGCAGGTATCTCATCAGTATCGAACCAAAAGTTAGTGTGTATTTGACTCTAGCTTAAAAAGCTAGCTTATTTTAGTATTTAGCTTATTTTTATTACTATTCATGTGCCCCACTGCACTTTTTTATACTATTCATGAATCCCACTATACTATTCATGAGTCTCGCTGCACTATTTCAGCTAATTTTTACCTTTATTTACAGTATTTTCAGCAAAAAATTTTCAGTTTCAGCAAAATAAGCGGATCTCAAATGGACTCTTAATGAGAATATTGTTTTAATAAATTAATCTAGATACAAATTAAACCACTTGGGTTTATTCATGTTGCCTGTACATATACATTGCAAGGATAACAAATGAGCAAAACTTCTCTAATTGCTTCCATAATCGCAAATTATGGAGAGCTTGCCGTGTAGTGAGAGAATTGATCACCTTCAACCTACAGACAAAGGAAATCCAGTCACATTTCAATGTGGCAGATTTAGTGGTTTTGGCAGCATCTCTCTTGTAGCATACCTGAATGAACCTTGCATCCCAGGCTGTCATTCATTTACTTCGAGGAGTGAGGCTCCTACTTGAGAAAATGATCAATCATATGACAAATGACATCTGCACCTTCTATATGCATGCTTTGGTCTTTGACCTGTAAGATGCGCAGAGTAGGAATTTGATCCTTTAGAATGACATAAGTGTCTTACAATTCTTTAAAATAATGTGGGTGTCCAGTGAAAGATCAGTGCTTTTAGAAACAGCTAATCAGCTGTTTCTGAAGCACATAAACTAAAAAATGCATAACAAAAAGCAATCAAAAATTTAGGTTCGGCATTGCAAATTCAGCAACTTCAAGTCAAAAACCATGAACAGCTGTTTATGCTCTCTTATTTCCTTTTTATTTCTCCACTTTTGAGCACAAAGTTTAGTTTCCATTTTTGTGTGATACTCACAAATTAACTATGTATGCTTACGTAATACACTTAGTCAGACTAGTAGGTTGTTCTCTTCAGCATGGTTTTGAGTGCTTTCCGTCATTCTTGACTTCAGCTTGCATCTACCATCCAGTGTCAAGTAATTTTTATTGTTCTTCAAGAGTATGATTTTCTTTTCTTTTCCTTTTTTGAGTACTAATGTGAAAGAACTTCAGCTTTGACAAGCCACAAAGTAATACCTAGAGCCATGTCTAGCACATATTACACAATAGATTAACAGAATCCAAACAAACTTTAGAAATCCATTTTCCTACAAGGATCCTCTTGTTTCTATTAAGATCATTTTCCAAGGGACAGAAATATCTAATGCATCAGTTACCATTGCAATGAGTCTATCTTAAGGTGGGCAAGAGGTGGGGGGGGAGGGGGGGGGGGGGTGGTTGTAAAAACCAAGAAGCAGGTCCTGCGTTCTATATCCTTGACATGGGAGGGCAGCGGTGAGAAATATTTTCCCCCTTTTTTCTCCTTTCTCCTGTTCATCTCCACATGCTTAGGACAAAATAGCCATAAAGGATGGAAGAACATATCAATGAAAATTTTCCAATTTTAGAGCTTCTGTTTTTGCATATAAAACCTAACAACACTGTTATTATCTAAGAAACAATTCCAGCTTTGATATATGTGACCAATAGAAAATACAGAGCCACAAACTCAACAGAAAAATGTAGACATATATGTAGACTTGCATATATACCCACATGCATGCGTAAATTCTTGAGTGTGTGTGGGCAGGTGATTATGTGCATGTGTGGGTTTTTTTTTTTTGGGCAGGGGCTGTGGTGGGGTGATACCTGAATGACACTATGAGCAGCAAACCTCTGTCTGATACTATGAAAGCTCACATCTACTTTCTCCCATGACACGCGAGATAGGCCCATCACCAGTTCCTCTGCACATTTAAGACCAATCAATGAGCTTGTAAGATTGCAAAGACATTGAGAGATACTAATAGAAAACAACTGAGGAAAAAAAACATGCTAGCAAATGGTTACATAATAGCCAAGAAGTTCTCTGACTATCTATGTGAATCTAATCACTAAAAGAAGATGATTTTATTAACGCAGCAATGGTTGAGATAGAACTGAAGCAATAACCTTAGCCTTCACCAACCTAAAATGTTTTCAAGCATGAAATGATGTTTGTCTTCTCATCCTCATTTCCTCCATAAAAGCATTACAACTCACAGCAGCCAACGTCTTTAATTAAAATAGTGCTAGATTTAATCCAGAAGCAACCCAGAATTCCAGTTTCTGGCTAAAGAAAAATGCATCAAGATATGGGTAGTCCTGCCCATAAATTGATGAAATTACAAATAGTGTACATAGTCTCAAATCTCTTGAGAGGATGTTCTATATACATCCCATGTAATGATTCTGTCGGTCATAATAAGATTTTCATTACTTCAAAAAAAAAAAAGTGTAAAACAGTGTCAAGTAAAAAAGATACCCTGTAGCACATTATCCAAAAATGTAGACCCAGCTCAATCAATCACCCATCCAGCACAGAGAGAGAGAGAGAGAGAGAGATCAACAATATTTTTAGTTGAAAGAATTATTCACAGCTGCTTCATTAGAGATAGTAGCAAGCCTTACTTATGATGCAGCCATTGAAAATTGATTTATTAAGAAATGATGCAGCCATTGAAAATTAACTTGTTACTACTTTGCAAATTCATCTATTTAAATTTTATTTTTATGGGGCCCATGTGTGAAATCCAATTGAAATAAAAATCATGCGGTTTAAAAAGTATAATTATATGCATCCTACGGTTAAAAACACTTTATTCAAGAAGTTAAGGTTAATTTTGTATTCAGGGGCAAAACTTTAATTCATGCAACCCCACAAATTAAGGGTATTTTTTTTGTAGTATAGTTATTCTATAATTTTCTAGGAGATCCTGATTATCTTAGATTTTATATTCTTTAGTCCTATATTTGTTATTACCTTATTAGACTTTTAGTTTACTAGTCAAACTAGGAGTCCTAATACTACTAGCATAAAAAAGAGTCCTTATATACATTTATGCTAAATGTACTTGAAGAATAGATAGAGTTGATTAATAAAAATTTTGAATGTTATTATTATTGAGACACTTTGGCCTCATTGCTCCTTTTCTTCCTTTCTCCGTTCTCATTTCTCTTTCTTGTATTACTGAGCATGGGTTCTATTACTATAGCCCTAACACTATAAATCTCTCTATTTCTCCATATAACCGAAAGTCAAGCCCTTCGTCTTGCCTATCAAATCCATAAAGCTTCCACGAACTTTCTCTATCAAATAGCCAAAAAAACTACCAAGCTCTAGCCTATATGAAGTCATAATCCTTTATTCTATAGCTGTAATCCCTAGATCCACAAACACTTCTAAACCCTTAACCCACCACTAGCGCAAGTAGACAAATTCCACAATTTTTAGCACGTCACTTTACCATTTAGTTCTTAACTGACACCAACTTGCATCTTTCAGCTTGACAGTTGATTGCTTTCTCTGTCTAAACTATCCGTCTATCCCAACATATGCTCATTTATGTTAACCTCATCTAAAGACTATATAAGTGGTTTCAGCAATCCAACATTCCCAATCTTGGTGATGCCCCATGAAGATACACCTCAGTTGTCCAACTATTAAACCAAAGATGAGAGATGCCAATCAAAACAATACTACCAGTCCTTGCTGCAATTGCCACATCTAGGACCATCATCTTAAAAGGTATGCAAACGGTCCCCACATATTCTCATTAAAATACAATGAAAAGAAAGTATTGTTTAGCATTTTAATTATCAACTAGTTTTATTAAATTTATTGCATAGACATCATCTCTACAATTTCGGCCCTTATTGTTTCAACACTAATAATTTCTGCATTGAAATTTTCACTGCTAAAATTTCAGCTTTATCAAAAAATCAACCCTAATTGCATGTTTGGATGTTTAAAAATGGAGGGGGAGTAGAGTAGAAGGAGGGAGAGTAATTTAATATCCTTGTTTGGAAGTTTTTTAAGGAAAGAGGGGAAGGGATTTAGAGAGGTTTGGAGGGGTTTCAACTCCCTCTAACCCCTCATTTTTAATTCTCCCAAAGGAGAGATTTGGAGGGAGAGTGGAGGATAAAAATACTTAACCAAATGAATTACCAAATTTGCCCTTACTATATTAACAAAATTACAAATGAAAAAACTAATTACTCCCCTCCCCCTTCCTTAATTTTAAAAACATTCAAACAAGGTGGAGGATAACCATTCCCCTCTACTCTCCTTCCCACTACTCTCCTCCCCTCTACTCCCCTCTACTCTCCTCCCTCTCTAAACTTCCAAACAGGCCATAACTTCGAAGAAGTTAGTCAAGTTACCAAAACCTTAGTAACGTGCTAAAAATATAAGAAGTAAGCACGTAAAAGGTCATATTCAATTACACGAAACAGACAAAAAAAGAAATAAAAGCCAATGGAGCAAGATCAATTGAAAATGCTATATAAGCATAGTAGCGAACTAGTTCTAACAAAAGCAACTAGCAAAAACAATCAGAACAGAAATTTCTCTTAAAGTCAAGTTATAAACCTTCTAGCTTGTCAGACCCATGATCTTCAATTGAAGTAGCCTCACACTCCTCAGCTTCATAAGCCTTGCAATGTTCTTCATATACAACATGCGGATATTTTTCATTAAGAGCATCCTCCCACTGATGAATCAAAAAAATGCTTTGGTTATATAATTTCAATCAGAATGTGCAGTACCTAATCCACCTAAATCACAGTAACAAAATTCAAGCAAACAACAATACCTTCGGAAGATCACTATTACGCCTAATGCTTGATGTTCTCCAGCCCACAATATCTTTATAATGTTTCATAATGGAAAACAATGGTGATAAATTAAACATATATGTTCAAAAGTATAAAATAGTAAGAGCCACATCTTATGTGAAAAAAGGATACGGTCATAGCCAACATTTGAATATGCCACCCGACGTTTGAATGTACGCAATGCAGACCTGCATGAACAAGGGTTTTTTTGGATGAATAATTTAATTTATTGAAGAAAAAGACTACCTCATGAAGAGAAGTAATACACAAGATGCCTAAAGAATTACAAGCAAATGAAGGAAGTTCTAAGAGCTCTTCAATGATACATTATATAAGAAAAGTGAAAGTACATACATGAAGTAACAGTCGCCATCATCTTTTATCAAACGTTTAAGCAATGGTGGCTTTCCTTGGTCATCATCAACGAGAAAAAGATGTTGACCTGTTCTCCTAAAAATCAAATGAATAACAAGAGTTGCAGCTTTCTCAAAAGCAGGTACACCAAAAAGAAATGGTACCTGCACAAGACCAAGTTTGACATGATCTGAAAAACCATACTGAACAACGATGTAAGACTGCAAAAATCAAGAACAAGTCCCAAAAACAGACCAGTCAACCCATAAAAGCCATCTAATTTAGATACCACTAGAAAATGTTCACCTACTGATCCAACCAGTAAAACCAATGAAATATTTGTGGGTTGAATAGCTTTGAAGGTTTTTGTCCCAAATCACCCATTCTCAATCTCCTCCTCTCATTCCCTCCCTCATATTATGAAGTCAGGTAGCCTAAACCCAAAATCATCTCAACATCTCCTCCTTTAAAAGATATCAGAAGCTTTGTCATTATCAACTGCACCATCAATCAAATCAAAGCTCTGGATATCATCACCGTCTAGCTAGCCACCTTCACCATCCAGCATTGCATAAGAAACCATATGTTTCTCCCTTTATCTTTGGGTTAACTGCTGCTTTTGCTTTATGGCTTTCTCACTTAGAACTTTAAATAAACATAACAAACACTTATTTCTACTCACAATCAGTATTATAGGAAAATATGGTAAATATGACACTAAGTGAGACATATTTAGATTATGTTCAGAGCTGCTGTAAATCCAGAATAGTGCAAGTATTCATTTCTATTTCATGTACCAAACTAACGAATGTCATAATTAAAGTTGAAAAAAATCACAACAATGCAATGAATACAACACCCCCCTCTCCCCCCCCCCCAAAAAAAAAAAATCCAAAAAGGATACACCCACTTCTTTCCTGTTATGAGTGGACTTAAAATCACGAATATCTAGCATCAACGGTTGATTTCTCCCCCTTTTAGCATTTCCACAAGTGCAATGGTAGTAACCACATGTGGAAAGTGGGCTACCATTTAACCTTGTCTCCAAAAACTTAAACAGCATATTCTACTTTCATCAGTTCCAAGCCAGTTTTTAAGAAGTCCTCCACTTTTTCATTAATAAAAGTCTAACAGCCTAACCAAACAAATCCCATCATTTCATGATTCAACTTCTCTATCTCAATGGAAATCTCAGCTTAATTATTCAACGTACCCAAATGCTTTGTCAAGCAAATCTAATGAAGCTATAATTTCCGTCCCACCACCAAGCCATCAATTGCCTTGCAATGACTACACTATCTAATTTATTCCTGATCACATAAGCACTAATATTTGAGCATTATTAACTTCAGAAAATATAAGCTACTTTTTAACATTGGACAATGATAAAATTTGTAAATCTCAATGAACAAATTTCTCCAGAGGAACAGATATGGTACCTGCTTATTACCCCTTGAACCAAGGTGAGGAGTAGCAACAGTAATGAAGTTCATAGCCTTCAAGCCACCTATTGTAGCCCTTGAATCCTCTTCACATCTATTTGCAGTGGAATCCTCTACATTTTCACTCTTAGGTGGTCTATAAAGTCTTCCAATTGCATATCTTGCCACTAGTCCTCCCACAGAGTGTGCAACAAAGGAGATCATGGATAGGTTAGGCTTTCTCTGAATAAGTTCAAGGACCTAGAATTCAAATGTTCTGTTAATTACAATATTGTGTGCAGTCAACAATTCTTGTCAGAAAAGAAAAGATTTGGAAAATTTCATAATATCAGGTAGAACCACAGCTCTAACAATACTACCAACCTCCTCTGCTAGCCGCTCTCCCATGACATCCACCCCATCAAGAGTCTTCTTAGACACATTTCGTTCACTACCTGCAAAACAAATTGAACCAACTTAAGTAAAATTGAGCAAATGTTTCTCAATGCTGCAAAAGAGATCCCATGAAATTAGTAGCTTAAATATCAATATTCTATCAATTTAATGTCTATCAAAGCAGTTTTTACTATCAGAGTTCAGAGAAGGGCACAAAACACTCAAAACCTCATATTTCTGACAGCTCAAACAAATTAAAGCACTACATTAACATGTCCCATATCAAAAGGTACAATTATTAATTTGTAGACCACAAAAGTCAAATCTGCAAGCCTCATCAAGGATAATCCTGGGACAAGGCAGTATCTATGTCTAAACACAAACACAAGTATTGTTATACAATAGTCCAGACTATGGCCGTCAGAAAAATGAACAATCCAGTGACCAGTTGCAGTAATATATTTACTGTGCAGTGGCATGTTATTAAAATTCACCAAGGAGAAAAAGTGAGAAGGGAGGAAAAAGCAATATTTGTAAGGATACAAGAAAGCATGAAACATAGCTTTAGAAGCAAAAAGGGAGTAAGAATGACTTGTTATTAAAATTCACTAATGGAAAAGTTGGAGAAATATAAAATAAGCATAAATTAGAATGGAGGAAAAAGAAATCTTGGTAAGGAAAGAAGAGAGTTGCAAGCACGCACCAAAGTTTGGGAGGGGCATGTGGGGGAATCATGAGTCAAAGGTAGATAGTGTGCAGGTAAAAGAAAAGGAAATGACCTCCCTTAGAGGTTGAATTATTGTCATGGGCTTCTTTTTGGTCGTAAATTTAACATACTTCAAATTCTTATTAGAGTATCCATCTATGATTTGTAATTCAAAAATATTTCACCATTTTTTCAAGGTCTAGAAAATCTCAATGCTGACTTCAGCAATTTTAGGACCCAAACATACTACACTGTTGAGAGCCTTATGAATATAAGAGTTTTATCATTTCCCAATTCCAATCAGTGGCATGGAGAACAAATCCTGATTAAGAGTTAAAAAATACATTGCCCAATTCAAATAAAACTTATAAAACATGTTTTAGCTCCCAAATTAAGATAAAGTTATAGGCTTTCTTTCATATAATTCACCCAATCTTCCCCACATTACAAAAATAGCATTTAAGTGAAATGGACAGGGCAAAAGATTGAGATAGAACCTTAAACAAGGTCAAACAAAAATGCTTTTGAGTGATTAATTACTATAACCCAATGAAACTGGTAACATGAGGACAGAAAGAAGTTCGGTTTTCAACTTGAAAGCATAATTATATGCCACTTACAATGAACAATCACTTTATCAGGGAGCATCTTAACAAACTGCTCTGCTGCAAACTTCCAATCTGAGGTGCTGCACAAATAAATATCAATTACTTTCAGCAATCTACGGAAGTTATAAATTTTTTAAATAGAATGTAATAATATTTTTGGTTGTTGAAGGTAAATTAAATAAACTTTCAGTTTAAATAATTTACTCGATACACAATAACAGATAACAAGACCATTAAGCATTATCGAGTTAGACTAGTTCAACCAAATGAAACACTAAAATGATAAATCAGAGAAAACCCAAAACAAAAGAAGCCAAAATTTTAACTCTTACAACAAAAAAGCCTTCAAGAATAAACAAATTGCCAACAAAATTCTACTAACAATAAAACCAAGCCTTAGTCCCAAAGATTTGGGGCCAAATAAAGATCCATAAGAAAGTAGTTAGGGTCGCCACATGTATTCTTTTCTGCCATTATATTCTATCCAAAGTCATTTTTATGACTTCAGGTAATGTTATTTAAGTCTACCTCTACCTCTTTTCATTCCTTAGACGTAATCAACTCACCATTTCTCAATGGTGAATTAATCATTCTCCTAACACATGACCAAACCATATCAAGCCACTCTTCTTCATGTTTTCATCAATATGGATCCACTTATCTTTAAGAGAAATTTCCTCATTTCAAATTGTATCCTACTATCCAGGGTCGGCCCTAGGCTTAAGGCCACTTAGGCAATCATCTAGGGCCCCCTACTAGAGAAAGGCCCCCAAATTTTGGGGCAAACATTGAGATATATATATATATATATATATTTTTGAGATATAGGAAAAAAAATTAGTTTTACATTTTTCTTCTACTTTTAAGAAGTACCAAAGAAATCAGTAATGCTAAAGATATTACAATTTTAAATACATAGGGCTTACAAATATGTGTCACTAATTACAAAAAATAATTTACACAGAAAAATACTATAAATACTATAAATTTTACTTTAAAACCTTTATACAAATTGATGTGACAATTAATATGATTTGTAGACGTCAACAACCTGTTAAATGCATTTTTAGATTACTTAGTGATACATCTTTATAAGCATCATGTTGTAAAATTTATAATATCTTTAACATTATTTATTCAAATAATTATTTATTATTTTCTTAAAGTGTCATTAATCACATTGATTGCTACAACATTTGTACTTTTTTTTAGTAAAATTTGCTATAGTTTTAGCATTTCTTCTTAAAAAAAAACATATTACAAGATAAAAAGAATGCATGTTTGTTATATAAAAATTATGATATTGAAAATTAGTTAAATATTATTTAATTAATAACAAAAAGGCCCCATTTAAATATATCGTCTTAGGCCTCAAAGTTTATTGGGCTGCCCCTGCTACTATCCTTGCATTTCCAGTTTTCCATTTATTCATATTAACATTCTCATTTCAGCTACACTCATATTATGAACATTTTAATTCTCACACTAGTTACAGCTCATCAAACATATCCTTAATAAACTTAATATACTTTATAGGAAGTCCTTTCTTTTCTAAAATCCATCACATAACCTCTCTAAGGATCCCATGAAGTAGTTTACGAGCTTCTCTATATTTTTCCATTAGACGTTGAATTGAAAAATTGCATCGGTAGGACACCCTCACATAAAACAAAATTGATTCTCCAATATTTTTATTGCTCCGTGTCTTTACCCATGTTCAAGAGAGCAACAAAACGCAAAAACATACAAAACAATTTGCCCACTAAAACTGACAAGAATGTAGCAAAAATCCTTTAATTAATAACAAAAAGGCCCCATTTAAATATATCGCCTTAGGCCTCAAAGTTTATTGGGCTGCCCCTGCTACTATCCTTGCATTTCCAGTTTTCCATTTATTCATATTAACATTCTCATTTCAGCTACGCTCATATTATGAACATTTTAATTCTCACGCTAGTTACAGCTCATCAAACTTATCCTTAATAAACTTAATATACTTTATAGGAACTCCTTTCTCTTCTAAAATCCATCACATAACCTCTCTAAGGATCCCATGAAGAAGTTTACAAGCTTCTCTATATTTTTCCATTAGACGTCGAATTAAAAAAAATTGCATCCGTGGTAGGACACCCTCACATAAAACCAAATTGATTCTCCAATATTTTTATTGCTCCGTGTCTTTACCCATGTTCAAGAGAGCAACAAAACGTAAAAACAAACAAAACAATTTGCCCACTAAAACTGACAAAACCGTAGCAAAAATCCTTTAATTTTTAATGCATGCTCTAAATTATGGAGCTGAATTCAGAAAAATAGAAGGTTTCAAATTATTATTAAAAACGAAAAATCATCAATCAAAGAAGTGAACATTGAAATGCCCTACCATTTCCGATATAAACACAAAAAAAGCATACATTTAATAAGACATTAATATTACATTTACAAAATGAAACATGAAATATCAAATTAATGATGCGATCGAGAAAAAAATAATGACAGAATTATCAAAAATCTCTAAAAATTCAAATATTACACGTTATCAAATAGTAGCAGAATTAATTAACCTAAAATAAAATAAAATTCACCAGAGAACAAATTAGTAAAAGCTGGATCAGAGCAATACCTATAATTTAGCGAAATGAACAATTCAAACGATTATCAAAACTAGTGGAAAATTTACAAAAACGACCAAAAAAACGAAGGTTAAGCTTTCATCAAACAGATTCAAAATCAAAAACAACAAGTTCACGTGAAATTATAGATCCTAAAAATTTGAAAAATCAAAATTAAACAAGAATGAAAACAAGAATTCGAGCCAGACCTTCCGAGAATTCCATTCACCATGACGACGAGATGAGAAGCCGTAGAAGAATCAGAGTCCTTGCAGCTCCAAACGTCGCAGCCTCCATTAACCGACTCGGAGGAGCAAACTCCATTCTGTACGGCACCGTTTTCCATATCCCAAAATTCCCGAAAGCTCAGCTAAGCTCAGTCAAGTTCAGATGAAGCGCATTGATCGAGATAAATAGGGAATCGGAACCGAGTGGCCGATCGAGTGGGGAGAACACGAGTGGAGTTCGTGGCGGGTACAGATTCTCGGGAAAATTTGGGAGAGAGAGAGAGTGAAAATGAAATTGGCGTGAAAGAAAAAGAGAGAGAGAGAGAGAGAGAGGTGGTTAGATGTGTTGAAAGAAAAATGAATTGTAACAAACAAAGAGAGAAATATAAAAGAGTCCTTTGAGGTTTGAGCGAAGGAAACCGTAGCGATTATTTTGGGAATTGAAAATTGTATTTTGGATAAAGGGGCTTGGCTTTAGTGCTTTGATTATACACTACGGTGTCTTGGAGTGACCAATTAGTTTTCGCCACGTCGCCAATGAACAAGATTTGTATCCGCAACCGCAAATAATTAATTCTTCAAGCTTGTGTTATTTGTATTTGATCCTTTACTTCTAAGGACTGCACGTTTGCACATCAAAAAATAAAATAAAATAAACAAGGATTGCATGTTTGCAAGATTTATATATCATCAACGTCATAAATTTGTCATCCTCACTTTTCTATGTTTCTCTTGTTTACTTTTTTCTCTTTGCGGTATAAAAGTCATGAAATATGATTAGCATGAACAAAAGACGTGGTACCAACTAATTAATGTCTTTTATGGTTATGATTATGTTTATATTATGTTGAAGAGCATATTCAAATATGAGAAATGTCAATCCTCTCCGCACGGTGTCCATTAAAGATAATTTATTGTGAAGTTTTCTTGATAAAAACTGGTTTAAATTAATAAAATGAGTAAAAATAGTATTGAAATAACAAGTGGAACTCAACAAGTTTACTTTATTAACTTTACAATCTATAAAATTGGTCAAAAATGTGACAAAAAGTTGACTTTATTGACGTAAAGTTATTTCTTAACGGATACTTTGCGGTGCTTGTTAACAGTAACACTACCTTCCAATTATTAGTTACTCTTATTGAAGATTATTAGGTAGGTCCCAATTGTTTCTAAAAAAAATGGGATCCTAATTAACTCAATTAGTAAAGTTTTTAATCGTTGAATAAAATATCTAGAGTTCAATATTTACATATACCAAAAATCAATTAGTATCTTGATCTGATAATAAAAAGGGCAATCATCATAAGCAAATGTCATAAATTAAAATTCTATAAAATAAAATAAGAAAATTTGATTAGCCTTTGGTATCACCAAGCTAAAGTATTACTGAGTCATTTTGAGTAGAGGGGTTCATCGGAGAAATCAATCGTTTTTCTTTTAGTAAGTCATTTTTGCATCACATTATAAAATCAGTTTCTCTGAAATAAGAACCAACATCACATCGTAGAGTACAAAAAAGTCAAAGTAGGCAATGGAGGTTTTCCATAAGCATGGTCGACAAGTTGCTATTAAGTGTGCGTTTGGGAAGTGTTTAAAGTAGTAGCTAATTATTGATTTTAGCTTATTTTTGTTATTATTCACAAGTCTCACTGCACTTTTTGATAATATTTATGGGTCACTGTACTATTCAGTTTATTTTGTTAATTTTTTTCTAAACTTTCAGCAAAAAAATTTTAACTTTAACTAAATAAATTGTTTCCAAACGAATACTAAGAGTAAAAGAACCTTACACATGGTTTTTTTATATGAATTACTTAATTTGGGTGGTCGATGATATGATTTGACGATTTTTGGTGGTGGATTTGGAGTTTGTGTGGTCAATCTGTATAGCTTTGATTATTGGACATACACAGCAAGTTAGACAACTTAGACTTAGGTGGCTGACCTAGGGTAAGGGTCGAAACAAATTTTACGTGTGGTGGTTAATGTACCGTTATTGACTTTCAAATCTCTTGTAGATGATTAAATTATAGGGGTCCATTTGTCAAAAAAAAAACCAACACCCACCATTGCCAATACCATCAATGATTACCAAAATTGGTTTGATCGAGTGTATTTATGGTCGATGATGAAATGATTTTGAACACCCCTAACTATGAGCATGCTCTATCTCTAATAGAATTCTTAAGCGTGTAGACAACTTGTGTCACCATTCAATCACAATTGTGTGGAATTTACACTTAGTTATCAAAGTTATAGGAGAGGATCCAATTGTATTAAAGGCTTGTGTATAAAACGTGTGAAAGGAGAATTATGGTCATTAAGAAACCAATTACACATTTTGTCTAATTTTTAATCCTTAATATAAGTACTTTAATAAAAGGAGGACGTGTGAGTTCCAATAATTTTAGCTGGTAACGTAAAAAAAAGGATGTGTAATCAATTAATATTCATTTTGGTGTATATAATATAAAATCAACTTCTCGAATTTCTTAAAAAAAAAAAAATACTAAATGTTATTGAACCGTCTTACATCGGTAAAGTGTGATATTGAGAAGGGATTTATCACTTGCTCCGCGACACTAACTGCCACATGCAGTTTTGGTGTTGGCGTGTGAGTGTATTCCCTTATCTCATCCACCTTCCCTTATATGTGTGTGTATTTCTCAAAAAAAAAAAAAAAAACTTCTCGAATTTCCAAAATTAAAACAAAAACAAAAATAAAAATAAAAATAAAAATGCTCTTAGGCTTTACTCTAGCGGAAGCCTCTCTTTGTCCCTTTTATGGGTATTTCTGCCATTTTGTAGGCCTTTGAGTCCTATCTTCTTTTGTGTCTTGTCCATTAGGGATTAGGCAGCGTTTAGGTCACCTTCAAATGTCCTTAAAAGGTGGAATTAGTCAAAAATTAGTACAGACTGTTCGGGATCTCAGCTTCTCTACACTTGATGGTTGGATCTTTTATCTTTAGGTGGATGCTCTAATAATAGGGTGGGATCTTCCTCTTGGCTGCTATGGGGTTGGGCTTTCTCTCCTCTACATGTATATATATTGTTTTCCTAAGTGTTTATTGTAGCTTTAAGGTGGATTTGTGAAGGACATGGGACATTAGGGGTGTGCAAAAAACCAACGAACCAAACAAACCGGCCGAAACCGACGAACCGTTGCAAATTTTTGGTTCGATTCGGTTTCGGTTTTGAACTTTTAAAACAGAATATATTCGGTTCGGTTTTCGATGGCAAGTTTGAATGCACCAAACCTACCGAACCGAATTGAATCATATTATAATATATTTTTATATATAATATAAATTTTATAAATATTTGGGCCTCCTATACAATATACATATTGGGCCTTTTTAAAAAAAAAAAAACATTTGGGCCTATCTTTTTTAAATATGATCTGGCCTTTACTTTTATCATTAGATAGCATTGTTTCAATTTTCATTTTATCATTAGATTAAGTAACTATAATATTATTAATTAGATATCTAATTAGACTTAATCTAATTAAACTATAAAAACAAAAGTTCAAAACCCTACAGCCCACATGTTCTAAGTTCTCACTCTCACTCTCAGCCCCCACTCCAATCCCTCTCAGCTCTCACAGTCTCCTCTCACAGCCTCCACTCCACGCCGTCTTCCACACCAATCTGCCTCTGTGCTGCCTCCACACGCCGGCCTTCACACGAATCTGCCTCTGCCGTTGCCTTCAAACATCGGCCTCCACATGAATCTTCCTTTGTTGCTGCCTTCACACAAATCGGCCTCTGTCGCCACCTCCACATGCCGCCCTCCCCACATCGGCTTGATCTTTCCATTCTCACGGAGTCACGGTGACCCTCTCTCTCTCTCTCTCTCTCTCTTTAATTCCTCCATAATTTCCTCTCTCTTTTTTATATTCTGGGTTTTTTTAATATTGAATCAATGCTATTTTTTCAATTTTTATGAGCAAATAAAGTTAGGGTTTTGAAAAAACCCATGTTCTTGGTTGTTTATATTATGGGTTTGTTTATTTTTTTCAATTTTCTCTCTCTTTTTTACATTCTGGGTTTTTTTTTTTTTTTTTTTTTCCTTTGTTTGCTTTCTTAGAAAATAAATGATAAGGAAACCGAAAAAACCACCGAAATTGAAATCCAACCAAAACCGATTGAAATCCAATTACTTCAGTTGGTTTCAGTTGAGAATTTCACAAACCAAAATTTTCGGTTTCGGTTGGCGAACACTTAGAAAACCGACCGAAACCAAACCGCCACACCCCTATAAGACATGGGCTGTTTATTTTTTAAGTTTGTATTGATATCACCTTAGTTTGTTTGAATTAATTTGGTTTGTAATCTCCCACAAACTTTGTAGAAAATTTTCATTGTATATTATTTGTTTTCTGTCAAAATTGAGCAACATACAGTTTTTTTTTTTTTAATGGTGAGATGGCAGGATTTAATTGGCAAGCTAATCATCTCAATAAAGAACAGCGTTGCACAAGATCCCAACCCATCGACAATGTTGACAAGCGCGTCGGCTATGCGCGCATTAAAAAGGTCGGTACTTATGACATGGCCGTTTGGCTCCGTGGAAAAGGATGGCTCACAAGTCCAACTTCAGAATTCAAAGTTGCTATCAAATTCCTAAAAAGTTTTTTTTTTTTATAAGATCCTAAAAAGTTTTTACATTTCATAAAAAGTAAAAACGAAAACAAATGCCTACAAAATGCCAAAAATGAGTAACGCAAAATATAAAATGGTAGACCAAATAAATAAATGATTAAAATAGTGGAGACTCGAGAGGATTAACTTTATTTATATATATATATATATATTGGCAATGCCAAATGTAGGGTTGCAGGCAAGCAGTACATATGGCGTATAACTCATGGTTTTATTTATTTATTTTGTTTATAAATAAACTGTGTAATAATATAATTAAAGTCCGGTCAATGTATATCGTTAGAGTATAGAGTATATATTAATTATTTATTTTTAAAAACTTTTCATAAAAATGAAAAAATTTGTTAAAAAATCTAATTATTTTTTCATAAAAAAATTTTTAAAATAATTTATTTTGATATACATTACTAAAACTAATATAATTATATATAAAAAAAATCGCACTTTTCCGTGAAATAAATTGTGTACACAATAAAGTGTGTAAATTAATAATTACCATTTTTTTTTGAAGTTACTTCCTTTATTTCTAGATCTTTCAGAGTTTTTCTTTTTTTTTTCTTTTTTTTTTCTTTTTTTTAAACAAAAAGTAGGCAACAAGGTTACAAGGGTGAGCTGGGGCATATGATGCTTCGTTGGTCTTTGAGACCAAATGCAGCCTTGGTTTCTCAAAGACCAATTTTCAAGGTCTGTATGCATAAGGGTACTCTCTAGTGTTTCTCAAAGGTTTATTTCTTCTTCTTTTTTCTTTTTTTTGAAAAGCTTTATTCTAACTTTTTTTTTTTTTTTCCAACTTTGAACTTTAGAGTAACTCGCTTCTGTTTACAGAAAATAAAATTTAAATAAAAAATAATACTTCTCCTCCTAACTGACACATGTCCATTTAGACCAGTTCAATAATTCAATAAATAAAGAAATGTTTGCACAACTTCTACCAGTTTTAAAATGGACATATTACCGACATTGTGACAAGTCAAATCCTTGAAGCTGTGTTAGAGAATTTTCTATTAGAGGATGCTAGATATATTATAAATTCCACTCCATTAGTTTTATATACTATAAATATACTGTAAAAGAGGGTTGAGCTTGTATTCAATATTTAGTTTTATTGAACACGTTGAGATGTGGATACCTATCAAAAACCGTTTTCATTTATTGAAGTCCATCAATCACTTTTCTCAACCAAAAAAATTTATCAATCACATTTTTTATCACATCAGTTTATAAACTTTATATAACAAAATTTATAAAAATTTAGTATTTTCTTTTCTATTTTAATAAAGTGAGGACAATGATATTCAAATAAAGAAAAAAAAATAAGGCAGTTAAATACAAAGGAATTACGGCTTACAAAGAATGAGGGGTAGTTCGAACATAATTAATTATTCATTATGCCGCACTATGTTTGGCATTTATTTCGAACTCTCTCAGAGTTTTGTTTGGAATTTTCAAAATTTTGGGTGTAGATGATCCTACCTATTTTTTAATAATTCAAACTTAATTAAAAAAAAACTTATTTATATTTGTTTATTTAATAAACGAATTAAGCTCTATTATTAAAAGCCTCCATCAAAAATCTTTTAGGTCATCTGCTTAAATGCTTTTCATGATTTTTATTTTTATCTTTTAGGTCATCTGCTTAAATGCTTTTCATGATTTTTATTTTTATGAGTCTCCTTAGGCAGAAGGAAAAAAAAAAGAAGTTATTCATGAGGATCCCTGTCTTAAATTTTGGATTGAGTAATGATAATCACACACTCACTCTACACACAAATTGCCACTTGACTAAATTCGTGGCGATTTCACAATTTTAACTAATATAATGTTTAAAAACACGATTTCATAGTGAGTATAGCTTGTGCAATAAGGGTTTGATTTACCTCCCATACTTTTTTAACTGAAATTTCATTTTATTTTAATTAGAAACTGTCACATCATTCACTAACTAAATAAAATGTAGAAATTAAAATTTACTACCACTTATTATTATATATTTAAAATAAAAGAATATATCCAGTTAAAAAAGTATCAAAAGTTTAATAAATAGTTAGGAATAAGATTTTCTTTTCCTAGGTTTCTATTTATTTAAAGAGAAAAAAAGAGGGGGAAAAAAAAACAAAACAACAACAACAACAACAACAACAACAACAACAACAACATAAGGATGAGTTCGGGAAGCCTGTACCAGTACAACCTAACAGTATGACCTCATTCTTTCACAGACGAATAGTGGCTGGCAACCTTGCTCATGATCGAATTTCCTGGTGTCTGGTAATTAAGACCTGACTGGCTGACTAGACCCTCATGCAAGATCTTAATAATTATTGCACAGTTTACCATTTTTAATCAGAATATAAATAATGCAGTTAGGTGCCAGTCAGCGAGCACATATAGGACAACGAAAAGTACCTAATTTGTTGTCTGTAGTCTACGGTAATATTCCACATATGCATTATTATTGGATACTCTTTGCCTGTCGTTAAAGGTTTCTGCTCATCTTTTGGTTGGAAGAAACTGCAGCTTTCATTAATCAGGATCTACGTGCGAAAAATGTTTGTATGATTGTTCTCAGTTGCCAAACATGTGAAACATACCATCACTGACTGGATATTACTTACTGTAGTGAAAGTGAAACACATCTTGGCCGGTGTGTATTATTTATGAAGAAAAATGGAAGGACTTAACATAAGTCCAGTGTATATAGTATACTGGATCCAATCAGATGGTAATATGTATTAAAAAATAGACATATGTCACTATAGGTTCAGTGTTACTAAACACTAGACCTAAGCTTGACTCAAAATTAAATATGTGGCATTTGCCATCTTAAATTTTTTTTTAAAATTAAAATCTCTTCTAAGAGATTTTATATCTTAGTTTATGGAATATTGTTTATAACAATTTTTACGTTTAAATATATTTTCCTTAGGAAAAATTTTCAAAAATGTTTTTTTTTCCTAAAAAAATATCATAATCTTATGGCAAGAAGTAAGAACCAGGCGCTTTATAAAAGTTATAGTATATCTAGGGTCCATTTGGTTAAGTGTTGTAGGAACTTAAATGAGTATTTTTAAAATTCAAAACTCTGTTTCGTAATAGTAACTCATCATTGTTCTTTTTACAAACTCTGATTTTTAAACTCTTACTTGTACAAACGATAATTTTTAAATTCAAAACAAAGTTTTGTAGAAAGTTATACAATTGCAGCCGTAATAATATTACTCAGTAAATTTTTTCTCATATTTGTTCTCAGTCCACTTATTTATTTGGTGCAGCGGAAAGTCCCACAAATGACAAACCTACCCAACAAACGTAAGGGCTGGTCCTTCCTCCAGGACCAGAAGGCTGCAAGTCAATCTATTATATGCTTTTTGCGGTCAACAAATTCAGCGGAGCGTGAGAATCTAAGAATAGAAAGTGGCTGGGTCCAGTTGGAATATACATGATTTCAACGGTTAACCCCCACACCTCAAGTCATTTCCTTGAACTCTAAAAAACATACATAATTACATCCACCTGTCATAAGGACCATTTGTACTACTTTCTTTAATTCTTTTGACCTATATACCAATGCAGAAGAAAGAAAAATGACATTTATTTATTTATTTATTTTTATTTTTATTTTGTAACCTATTGCAATGCCTATGCAATAACATTAATATATTTTATTTTGAGAACATTAATATTTTATTGGTTCTTTGTTTCAATCAAACGATTAGACTCTGTAAAAAAATATTATATGGGTTTTCTTTTTTTAATTTTGGCCTAAATAATATATGAGTTTGATGAATGATGAAGAACAAACTATAGAGCAAGTGGGCAACAAAGCCAAAATTAAAGACCAACAGAGGAAAAGGTAAAAATACTTCAGCTTCTCTTCAGACTTGGCAAAAATACACAAATCTTCCTCATATTTTCTCCAATATGATATCAGCATCCGCAGGCTCCATTGTAAAAACTATCAGTCTATCAACACAACTGCCTCCACGAGAAGAATAATGCTTACCACTTATCCAACGGATAAGGGCAGGTTTATTATACACTACCCTATTACACACAAAGTACACAACAATTTTCTTTATCAGTTAAAAAAAAACTTGTGTGCATACAAGAAGTAGCGTGCACTAACAATTAAAAACTAATTAAGCTTGATTAGCGCCAAGGTATGTTGTCAAATTGACAATGATGAATTCACAACATTGGTTGTAGTGGCTTGAGAGAAAGAGGATGAGGTCCTATATGCATGGGCTAACAGGCATGTTCTTTGTGACCCAATGGCAATAGCTATCCTCTCAGCCTTAAAATCAGCAGAAATTGAGTATTTGCATAAGATCATTGTGGAGGGTGATGCTAAAAGTTGTTTTGATACTTTGAATTTAAGCTTGCTAAGAGCATTCTTACCAAGGCTCCTAAATGCTAAAAATCTTAATTTTTTAGCAGCTAAACCCCAAAACATGCACCCATCAAAACTAGTATATTGTAAAAATTTACAATACTGCTACAGTGCGCTCTCTTTTTTGAGGCCGCATTGTAGCAAGCTTCTATCTTTTTTTTAATATTTTTTTTACTCTCTTCAGACTACTATCAATCTCACTCTCACTCTTACTCTCTCATTCTCGTTCTGTCTCATCTCTCTTTCTCAAATTCTCTCTCTAGTGGGTCTGATGGGTCTCGATGACTGCAATTGGTCTGGGTTCGACGGTGGAGGGTCCGACGGTGGTTGGGGTTGGTTGAGACCGTGGGTTGAGTTGGTTGAGGTCGTGGGTTGAAGATCGGGGTTGAGGTGAGGATCGGGGATCGGGGTTCGGGTTGAGGTGAGGATTTGGGTTGCTGGGGTGGTGGGTTTTGTGGCGGTTTTGAGGCAGTTTTGTGGTGGGTTTTCGCTGTGGTTTGTGCCGTGGTTTTTTTTTTTTTTTTTTTTTTTAATTTTGGTGGTTGAGGTTGTGGTTGGTGGTGGTGGTTGTTGCTGTGGCTGTGGCCGTGGTCGTGGTTTATTGGTGATGAGCTTGAAAAGCTCTGGCCATGGAGGTTTTGAGAGCAAATATCACAGAGACAGAGAAGCTTCTCAGTTTGTGTCATGGGTTTTTTTTTTTTTTTTGGTGGTTGGGGGTTGAGGTTGTGGTTGGTGGTGGTGATTGTGGCTGTGGCTGTGGCTGTGGCCGTGGTTTATCAGTGATGAGCTTGAAAAGCTCAGGCCATGGAGGTTTTGAGAGCAAATATCAAAGAGAGGGAGAAGCTTTACCGGGTTGAGAAAGATGGAAAGTAGTAGGAGAGAGCGACAGAGGGAGAGTGAGAAATAATAAAAAATAATAAAGAAAGAATATTTAAATGAATTGTTAAAAAAATAGAAGTTTTGATGTAAGTGATATTGTAAAGTAGTATGGTATATGTTATAAATATAGGTTTTGAGATGGTAAATGCTAAATTTTTGAAAATGCTTGATAAGAATGCTCTAAGCTTTAGTGGTCTATACCTACTATGCTGAAATGTTGTAGAGCTTAGTTGTTGTTTTGATGTCTGTGCATTTAGTTGGGTTAGAAGTGATGTTAATGGAGCAGTAGAAAGGAGGGTGTCGGACGAAATGAATGATGATTTCCTAAAAGAATTCAAAAGGGAGGAAGTTTGGCGTGCCCTGAAGCAAATGCATCCAACCAAGTCCCCAGGCCCAGATGGTATGTCTCCGATATTCTTTCAAAAATACTGGGATGTGGTAGGCCCTCAGGTAGTGGATTGTGTTCTTAAAACTCTGGAAACAGGTGTTATGCCTAACGGTATTAACAATACTTATATATGCCTGATGCCTAAGGTTAATTGCCCTCAAAAGATTATAGATTTTGGTCCAATTAGTTTGTGTAATGTTATATATAAATTGGTTTCAAAAGTGTTGGCAAACAGGCTGAAAAAAGTCCTCCCAACTGTTATTAGTGATGCCCAAAGCGCATTTGTACTAGGGAGACAGATCACAGATAACGTCTTGGTGGCTTTTGAAATTATGCAATGTATAAATCAGAGGAGGAAAGGGAAAGAGGAGCTGATGGCAATCAAGCTGGATATGAGTAAGGCATATGACTAAGTAGAATGGGCATACTTGGAGGATATGATGCGTAGACTGGGTTTCCGAGAAAGGTTCATTAATTTGATGACGATGTGTGTGAACACGGTGTCATACTCAGTACTTATAAACAGGGAGCCCAAGGGTAGGATTTTTCCAACTCGAGGGCTTAGGTAAGGAGACCCGATTTCCCCGTATCTGTTCCTGTTATGTGCCAATGGTCTTTCAGCCATGCTTAGATTGGATGCAAATGGGGGAATCCAAAAAGGCATATCAATGTGTAGACAAGCTCCGATAGTTTCTCATTTACTATTTGCAGACGACTGTATTGTCTTTTGCAACTCTTTTAAAGAAGAAGGAGCTAGAATTACAAAAATCGTTGAGGTTTACGAAAGGGAGTATGGGCAGAAGCTAAATAGAGAAAAGACCTCCCTATTTTTCAGAAAGAACACGAGCGAGGAGGTTAAAGAAGAGATGAGAGAGATGTTTGGGGCCCAGATCATTCACCAACATGAGCGATACCTGGGATTACCTCCTTTGGTAGGGAGGGGGAAAAAGAAATCCTTCCATCGCATCCTGGATTAAGTTAGTCGAAAGGTGGGGGGTTGGAAAGGAAAGTTGCTGATGATGGCTGGCCGAGAAATCCTTATAAAAGCAGTTGCCCAAGCAACATCGATGTATACAATGAATTGTTTCAAAATCCCGAATTCTTTGTGTAATGTTCTGAACTCTTTGATGAGGAATTTTTGGTGGGGGCAACGAGAGAAGGAAAGGAAATTAGCTTGGAATCTTAGGAGAAGATGTGTACACCAAAAGCAGAAGGGTGGATGGCATTCAAGGATCTCAAAACCTTTAATTTAGTGCTGCTTGCAAAACAGGGGTGGCGGATCTCCCAATGTTCAGATTCCCTTGCCCATAGAGTGCTAAAAGCAAAGTATTTCCCGGAGTCTGATTTTTTGGAGGCTCAATTAGGGAAGAAACCATCATATACATGGAGAAGCTTGATGGCTGCAAGAGAAGTTATGAGGCGCAGATTGAGATGGAATATAGGGAATGGGCAAAGCACTAGGATCTGGGTTGACAGGTGGATTCCAACTCTGAATTCTTTCAAGGTAGCAAGTCCTCGACCTCAAAATTTCAAAGGAGAGCTAGTGGAGACCCTTCTTGACCGAGAATCTGGTGGATGGGACACTAATGTGGTAAAGAGCATTTTCCTACCCCATGAGGTGGAGGCTATATTGAGCAGCCCAATCAGCCCAAGTTTTCCAGAAGATGAAGTGGTATGGGCATGGACAAAAAAAGGTGACCTCACAGTGAAAAGTGCTTATCAAGTGGCATATCAGTAGCTGGCCGAAGCCAGGGGAAGAGGAGCAGGGGGTGAGGAGTCCAACCCGAGAAGGAAAAAAGAATTTTGGAAGGCCATTTGGGAATTAAAATGTCCGAGCAAAGTCAGACACTTCATGTGGAGAGCATGTAAGGACATCCTCCCTATAAACTATTACCTTAGCCGTAGGAAGGTACCTGTGGGTGATGAGTGTGTGATGTGTGGGAAGTCTGAGTCCTTGGGACATGCTTTGTGGGATTATTAGATGGCAAAGGCTATTTGGAAGGAAACAAAGATGCCATTGCCCAGATTGAGTCACCCTCATCGTGATTTCATTGACGTGATATGGAAAATTTGGGAGGATAGGAAGGAAATACAGTTAGAGCGTTTGTTGTGCACAACTTGGTGCATTTGGAAGAACAGAAATGCAGCAAAGTTTGAAGGAAAATGCAAACAAGCAAAGGTAATAGCCTCTGAAGCCAATGTTCTTGTAGAGGAATTTAAGGAACTGAATGGTGCCCCAAGACAAAGTATCCACCTGAGAACAGAAGTTTGGACCCCTCCACGTGAAGGATGGTATAAAGTAAATGTGGATGGGGCGGTGTTCAAAGAGTCGGGCAGCTATGTAATTGGGATTGTGATCAGAAATGAAAAGGGTCAAATTATGGGAGCGATGAGTAAGAAGATGCACATTCCTTTGGGAGCTCTGGAGGTGGAAGCAAAGGCTTTTGAAGAGGGAATTCTGTTGGCTGGCGATCTCAATTTGAAGAATATTATACTGGAAGGCGATGCGAAAGTGGTGACAGATGCGCTGGCAGGCTGCAACTCACCTCCAAGCTCGATCTGAATGATCATAGGTAGTTTCTAGAGGTGGAAACTCAGAGTCCACACGTGAAAAGTTAATTTTGTGCGTAGGACAGGCAATATTGCTGCCCATCTTATGACTAGAAATGCCAGATTAGTGAATGATAGTGTGGTATGGGTAGAGGATACTCCTCCCATCAGTGAATGTCAAGTGAACAAAGATGTACCTGTTTCGGACTTATGTCCTTGTTAATGAAGTATTTACAGGTTGACCATCAAAAAAAGAAGTGATGTTAATAATCTATTCATTCTGCACTTAAGTTTGCTTCTGCAAATAGGTTTTGTTTGTTGCAAGTTTTCCCTCCCTCCTTTGGTATTCAAGGAAGTGATGAAGGTTTTTTTTTTTTTTTTTTTTTTTTTTTTTTTTAGGTTTTCTCAATAATGAAGTCGTGCATTAATTTATAATAATAAAAAAGTTATTATTATTATTATTATAATTATAAACGGGAAGAAGGAAGAGGAGGAGATTGGATACTTGGATTTCTCCCAAAGTCGAACCAAGGATAGCCAAATAATCTTAAAAACAAAAAAGTCTGGCAAAATATAAATTGTATGCCATGGAGGTTTATGTTCATTTGATAAATAAATAAATAAAAATTGGAGTAATAAACAAGTAAAACCATAATCAAAATTAAAGTATCTTTATTAACAAAAAACAAAGTTAGGGACGTTGATAGAACCTAAAGAACAAATACCTTCCTTTTCAACGGTCTTGACCAGTAGGGTAGTAATACAGAACTGAGTTCAAGACAAATTGGGATACCAATAAATACAATTTTTTTTTTCTTTCCTTCCCCCTAGAAAAAAATACACAATTTTGAAGAAAAGCCTTCAAAATTGTACAAGCAACCAAGATCTAACTATTATAAAGATCTTAGCCTTATGTTTGGATGGAAGGGGAGAGAGGGAGAGGATTGGGAAAGATGATCAAGCTATACTAAATGAGATTAAATTCTATAAAGATGTGGTGTAAAACCCATGTTTTACCCCTCCAATCTCAATATGTCACATCATCTTATCACATATTTAAAAATAAACACAATCACACTCAATCAATTCTAATACCCATATATAAATCCAACCAAATTGGAAATCTATCGAGATGTTATTACGTGTGGTAGGATATATTGAATTTTAAGTAAAATGTTGATATAGCAATCACTTATTGGATGGTGAAAAACATGAGTTTTATACTCCATCCTTATAGAATTCAATTCATACTAAATATCAGTACATTTCCACAACCTTCTCCTCTCCTCTGATCCAAAGATACCCATAGCCATAATATAATTACTAGTGGAAAATCTATCAAAATGTTGATTCTTTTCTCAAAGACCATGGTTGTCCTTTGGGCCAATCAGTCAAGCACCAATTAACATTTCTCTAAAAAAGTGAAAACCTGAACAAAGACAAAATGCTGAATAACCACCATACATCATGATTTAATAACGCATCAAAACTGTCTGATACATCCAACTACATACAACAAATGCAGCAATGGTTGCAGCAACCCAAGATTCAAACTAAAATCATAACAGCAGTCACTAAGTTCCTAACTATAACTAATGGAAAACCCTCCAAAATAAGGCACATTACAATGTGTGTGAGAGAGAGAGAGAGAGAGAGAATTTAGAACAGCTCAATTGATGGAAGATGCCTGAGTCATCTAGTGTAAGAGGAAGAAAAAAACCTTCATTCATCCGAACTATATTCACTAGATTCTGGCAGTACAGGGACAGCAGCGCAGCAGAATGACTCCTTATCCTTGAGGAGAAGACAGCTGCCATCAGAATTCCATTTCAGATCAGTTATGGTAAACTGCGGCAGTGGAATATTCACACAGTAAGCACCTGAAGGGGTCCACATGTACAAGTGAGAGCTTCCAGTGCAAAGAACAAGACGTGCGCAAGTGGGGTCCCAAGCAGCTGCTCTAATAGGATCTTTCTGCACTAAGATCGCAGCAATTTCAAGATGGCGAATGTCCCATATCCAGAGAATAGTTGGCATGCTATCATTGCGAGTACAGATATATTGGCTATCATTACTCCACGACATAAGACCTGCAACAGAAACTAGGGCTTGAGCCATATGGGTCACACTACATATCTTGAGTTCTCAACCAGATTGAACCTTCATATAGAGCCCAATAGAAACATATTACAATTAAACCAAATCGGAACTTGGCACTCTAGGCAGTCATTTCATTTAGCAATTCTACTTAAAAGTTGATAATATCTTAATACAACTTATAGTTATCACTAAACAAAATGAACCCATTAATCCAAAGAAAAGTGGTTATGATATCCTTGGGGGCTAATAGCCTAAACGGTAAGTACTACCTTGCCACCAGAATTTTTAATGTTCTCATCCATTAGACTTTATTGTAGGCAAATAAACCTTTAAATAACATTCAATATTAACTCCACCTATTTCTAAGATTTCATAGAGAGAGAGAGCTTGTAGTCTACAAACATCCATAATTTCTACTTTCAATATGTGCATGACATTTGGGGAACAAACCCCAGACATGATGAGTCCACTAACAATAGTATATTAAACTTCAACAGAATTGAATAATGTAATCGGCCGAATCCATCTAGCCAATGAGATCTAGCTAAAATGGAATCTCATTCCCTTTGTAAGAGCATGGTGGAGAGTGAGGTTGTAGGTTCAAGACTCAACAGATGCATATGTAATTATCAATTAAAAAAAAATTGAATCCATCTCATATGTGAAATTGAATAGCTAAATTTAGTTGATAGAAAAAAAAAAAGGTACTCGTTTTTTTTGTTGGGGGGGGGGGGGGGGGGAACAAATGTTGGTTACCAAACACTTATAACTGAAGAATATATAAGGGTAATAACTCAATAATCAAATAAAATTAAAGATCACAAATGCCTTCTTGAAAAATCTGCAATCCAATGGCTAATATGCATGATCATGAAGGGCAGGATGCCTTCATAGCATTTCCAACAGTCAGGACTATCCACAACAACAAATTTGACTTTAATGTTAATATCAAGACTAGATATATCTAGATTTAATCAGAAGCCAAGTCTCCTTATAATTGCCTTGCCACCTGATGAGCCCTATTAAGGACATCAATCAAGTCCTGAGGCTGATCTCATCTGATGGCCGGGCTAATGTATTATTAGCTGACCCTTCCTCTTACAGTGAAAAGAAGAGTGTATAGGCAGCTTCTAAATCATATTTCCAGTTGCTTTCCCAGAAATCCTCGCTTAGCAAGCATACTGTGTGAACAATATCAACTATACTATCCTAATTAAGGTTTGAAAATTTGATCAGGATTGGGCGGTCAGACTGATTGAACTGCCGACCGGCGACTATTTGTCAAGAATAGGATTGACCATGTCCAGTCATTGCCCTGCATAAAAACTTCTTGTCCATCTGGTTCATTTTGGTTTAGTTTTGTAAAAATAGAAAATAATAAATAGAGTTGGCAGGTATTCAACTTAAGACATGGGAGTAGTAGCATTGAAAGTCTTTGCCACCAGGCTATCAAGGTGTTTGCTCAAGTTTTGTACTTAAAAAAAATGCGTTTTTCTTACAAAAGCCTCAAAAATGCATTCCAACAACTACCCCAAAACTCCTTAATTTTATTAAGTTAGTAACACCTTCACTAGCCAAAGATTCCTCCACTGTTGACTCTGTCTTCAATTACATGTACACAGAATTCATATTTATTTACGAATTAATTTTTAACTTTTTAATATATTAATAATGTCAATGCTCAAGAACAGTCAACCCAATGGTTGAACCTCTTACCCTTGACCATTTCACTTTTCTGTTTTGTTGAACAGTCCAAATTCTAAAACACTGATTTGGCATTCTATCCTCGGATTTCATACTACTGAGTACTGCATCAAATGGAAAACATAAAATTTGCACTTATTGTCATCTTTATGGCAAATGAGGAAGCAGGGGCTTACCAATTCCTTGTTTAGGGTTTGGTTTGTCTGCAGGAGGCTTTTGGAAAGGCAAAGTGATGGGCAACTCCATAACGTCATATCTGACTCCAAAGTGTCCTTCTGAAGCATCTTCTTCAAGGTTAAAAAAAGAAAGAAAGGCCTGATCAAATGAGTGAAACACTGAATATTCCATATCAAATATTAAATAATGGATCAATTGTGCAAAAGAAGGCTTCCTAGTGCACCAATGACAAGCAAGAGAGACAAAGAATGCTGTAAAACCCCAATAGAAATAGAATGAAATACTCTTATCTAGTATGAGCTGTGAGATCCTATGACTTGGATCTACATCCATGAATACAATGTGAAATTATGTTGGAGGATGATAATAAGATTTTTTTTATAAGAAAAAATTATAAGTAAGATTTGACCCAAGGGGAGAGGGAAGGGGATTCATTAAGATTTTAAGATCATTACACCCCAAATTCATTCAATGCAATTACAAAATCATGATTTATTGAAATCTATTATAAATTACATTACAATTTATATGGACATGGCATGAGAAGTGTATCAACTTATATTTGCAATAATTTTCATATATAAAAGTTCATTAAATAAAATGTATATCTTGCCAGAATAAAAGCAAAAAGAACATATAAAAACTGAGGCAAAACCATTGATTGAACTTTGGATTACCTACCTTAAGTCAATTGTTGAGAGAAACACACTTCCTTGACATTTGCAGAGATACTGAAAATTCTAAAAAAGACTCCATTTCATGTGGTGTCCAAATGCTCCTTACCATGTCTCTCTCCAAAAACCATATGAAGGCCATAAAAATAATAATAAACTAAAATTTCATAGAAAAGTATCAATGGTTATAAAAACCAAGATGTTATTTCTTTGAATGAAATTCAAGCTAAAAGCAGTTTTTGCAATTAATAAAAGAAGTAAAATTTAGTTGGCTGAATCCTTACATAGAAAGATATGGTGAAGGCTATTGCCAAGTATCACCTCAATATGCAAACTAAAACCATGTTGAAGGTAGTAAGCTAATTGCAAATATTAAATTTATTTTTTGTTCTTTTAATTGGTCAAAATAAACATACTAAGAATGACTAAACAGGAAAAATCCTCAATTATCAATTTTTTCTCTTGGCAGGGTAACTAGATCATTACTTCAACAAAAAAAAGGGTAATTATATCACTAGTGTCCCATAATATACAGTTCTCTTGGTGGGTAGACCATATACAATCTGATGCAAAACATGTTAAATAAGACATTTTATGAACAAACTTGAACATCAAAAATGGAGCATTGAAAATGAATAGGAACATCACATCCCAAAAACTCAACTAATATCATGCTTACCATTCTTGTTTTGTATAAAATCATCACTCAAACATAACTCGGACATATCAAGTTGCAAAGGTTCATCAACCTCCTGGAATTTAAGAGACAAGAGGTGAGATACTAACATATAACCCATCAAAGTGTTTGGCTGCATAGAAAAGAATGAAAAGCAAATACCTTGAATAGAGCAGCGCAACAAGGACCACGAACAGTAGATAGGTGTGTAAATTCAGCAAAAGTTTTCCAAGTCAGGTGATTTAAAACCCGCAACATCTGGTCATAACTACCCACTGCAAGAAACTGGCCACAAGGAGACCATGAAACACTCTTTACACCCAGTCCACTTTCATATGCTTGATACTTAAATAGGCATCTTCCATCTGGAGAGTAAATTAGAACCTGTATCAAACCACACCATCAAAAAGCTTTTGAGTTTTCACTTTTCAGCAAGAACAGTTACAAAAAAACCTACAGGACAAGCAAAATTAACATACATCCTAATGCATTAAGCAGCCATAGAATTGGAGATACTCTTGTACTGGTTGGCACGGCCAAAGCTAGTTACAAATCTATCGATGCATCCACAGATATACACGTAACAGGCTTTTCTGCTTAGTACTAATGCGCAACCAGATGTTCAAAGTTAAGTGATTAAGTTACAATGATCATACATGTGGCCAACCCTGACTAATCTGTTGAAAATCCATAGCCAACCCCAAAATTTTGGGACTAAGGCTTAGTTGTTGTTGTTATTAGCTTATTTGCTTATGTGTAGCTTTTTAAAAGCTCCATTTTTTTTTAGCTACAATTGTACTTTTGCCCACTTTCAACAAATTAGCAAATCAGCAAAAAACTAATACAGATGCACACAAAGAAATTAAAAGGACTAATTCCATTACCTTATATTCAAGTGGGGAATCCCAGATGACTATAGCACTATCATCTGGGGACCATTCTATATCAGCCAAATCCAAAGTGTCAACAGCAAAAACGCCCATGATCTCCCAGGAATGACAAGACAAGAGATTAATATAGTCCTTGCAATCACGCCTAGTGCAAATGGCAGCAAATTTACCATCTTGGGTGAAAGAAACCCCCTTGGAACCATGCTTTGGCCACTGCACATGCACACATGCTGTGTTGACAAGTGACCAAACCGTCAACCGCAATTGGAAATCCGAAGTTGTGAGTATATGACGACTATCTGGACTCCACCTAGCATAGGCAATACCAGCAGGACCTTCATCTATCTTACATGTCCATTCAGGTTGGGTCAATGACCATGCTTGTATCATTGGTCTTTTGTAAAGACCACAAAGAATGTATTCAGAATCAACTGCCCATTCAATGTAGCTTATCTTGTCCAAGCATGAAAACAACTGCACAACCTGCATTACAAATTCACAAATTTAAGAAACAATTGCTCTTGGGCACGAATGAGTATAAATTGCTTAGCCCGTCAGGGGTGAAATGAACGAATGCCCCCCAGATTACCCATTTTGGCGAGTGTGATCAGTTGCACGTAGGTTCTACTAGCTAGAGGCAAGCCCAAACGACTCTTCTAACTTACCTACAGTTGCTTAAGTACTGTATATTAGGTTCCCAGTTAAGTGTGCATTGGTCAATGCAGCAAGTGTTTAAATTTAGGGTTGTGTTAACGGGCACCATAAGGTGCCCATTGACAACACATTTTTGGTAACTTTATGAGTAATTTTTTCAATTTTTGACAGTTTTTCAGTTTTTGACAACTTTTTTTTTATCTCTTTTGGTAATTTTTTTAACAACTTTTTTCCTCTTCTTAAGTAAAACACAAAAAAAGAAACCTTAACAAGCCCCGTCCTGTGCTTGTTAGCATTTCCCTTAAATTTAATACACAATTGCTCTTAGGCACAAATGAGCATAAACTACTTAGCCCAGGTAAATGCCCTTGGATTACCCGTTTTGGCGAGTAGGATTAGTTGCGTGTAGGTTTTACTAGCTAGAGGCGAGTCCAAATGACTCTTCTAACTTAACAGGTACAGTATATTAGGTTCCTAGTTAAGTGTGCATTGGTCAATGCAATGCGTGTTTAAATTTAATTGGAGAATCTAAAGTACCCAACAGTGTAACTGTAACTAAGTTTTGGTGATACAATTTATATTAAAAAAAAATGAACTGAATCGAAATTAATGGAATGTGAAAAAGGAAAAAGGGAACCTTGAAGGAGAGAGTATCGCGAATGACGAGGCGATAATCGACGGCGACGGCTATGAAGCGAGAATTGGGGGAGAAACAACAGGGCCCAGTCTGCTTGTAGCTTTCAGTGAACTCCATCACTCTCACTGTCACTGAATTTTTCTCAAATTCATAGATCAAATGCTAGACTAATAAGACTAGGACTAGACCAGCTACTATTCCTGAATGCTAATTCTATGTACGTTGCATTTGGGTTCATTCGTAGTGGATTCGGTTCATTGATACCAGAGACTGAAGAGTGTGTGTGTGTGTGTGTTTTTTTTTTTTTTGTAGATCTATGAATGAATGGAATGTGGTTGGTGGTTGAGCCTCGGGAAATTGGAATGTGGTTTTGAATTTTGAAAGAGAAAGGACCATTTTTTGCTAAAGAAATTACACTTTTAATCCTGGGGATTTTCAATTTTAAGGATTTCTTTCTGACAATCAATTGAGGGACAACAAGGGAAAGCGGATTAAATAATTGGCATAAACTCTCTTTTAGTCCTTGCGAATTGAGGTCACGTTAATTTGGTCTTACATTTTACTAACAATTAATTTGGTTTTGAGAGACGTTCATAATATTTTTGTAATAAATTATAAATAGTTAGTTATTATTAGTTTAAATTTGAATTTAACACTAAAATTACTTTTTTGAATCAACAACAACAATTAGTAACAACTTGTCACTTAGAATTTGTTGTAAAAATATTGTGAAAATATTATGAACATATTATTTCTCATTTGGTCCCTATTATTTTCAAGTTGCAGTCAAGTTGGTCCTATCATTAACTAACTAATGAAAAATGTCTATATAGCAAATGGTGTGTACTTTGTATTGTTGGCGTACACGTGGTTAACATAATAATAACAACCTCCCATTTAAGATTTGTTGTAAAAATATTATGAAAATATTGTGAACATATCATTTCTCAATATTTAAATATTTAAAAAGCCACCTAAGCATTTTAATTTAAAACAAAAATCCATGTCAAAGAAAAAAAAATTGAAAAGATTAATTGAAAGAAAAAAAATAAAGAACATGATTTTTTTTAAAATCTTGAATTTCTTTTATTTTCTTTCCCATCCAGACAAAACACAATATCCAACAACACCACAATTTGAAACCAAATAATAGCAAAGTTGGTGAGCCAAGGTGCATGAGTAAAGCAGCAGCAAGGGCGGCACCTGATAAGGAAAGGTGCATGAATCAAGAAGCATGGACAACACCATAGCCTACCTGGACTTAGGGATGGCAATTTAGATTCGACCCGCGGATACCCGGCCCGGCCCGACCCTAATGGGCCGGATTTTACCCGGTCCGATAAAGAATAGGGTCGGATATGGGTTTTTAAAAAAAAAAACCCGAAGCGGATCCGGGTCGGGTCTGGGTTTTTTAAAAAAATCCGAAACCCGACCCGAAACCCGACCCGGATAAAAACCCGGTTATATTAAATTACTAAACCCCCTCTTATATATATATATATATATATATATATATATACACACACACACACACATATATATATACACACATATATATTCATATATATATATATATATATTCATATATATATATATCATATTAGTAACCTTGTGGACTTGACTAAATGGGTTTGAATCTAGAAAAAAAATTGTAATTGGCTTCAAATTTTTTTTTTTTTTTGGTTGGGCTAGATTTGGGCCCAAGAGATAAACGGGGCCCGTGGAGCCCGGCGGGGCGGGTTTGGGCCCCGGAAAAAAAACCCGATTAATAATCGGGCCGGGTTCGGGTCTCGGGTTTTGCCCCGCGGGTCGGATCCGGGTATGTAAAAACCCGACCCGAACCCAACCCGTTGCCATTCTTACCTGGACTAGCATAGATCTTTTAGAAGTAATTGAGAAAGTTCCTTATAATGAGCTGTTCATCCATAATTTTAAGGAGTTAGTTCCACGAAGTTAGGCAATTAGAAAGTTTGTTACTTGTGGATGTCACATGTAAAGCTTGGATGGTTCTAGTAACTGATTTTTGTGCCAAATAGGGGAGTTAGTTATTTTGCTTGTTCAAACTGTATATAAGTTGGATTAAGCTATGTATTTCAACTTGGTTGCTTGTAAACTTTTCTTTTGATCAATGAAATTCTCTTGAGTTCTATTTAGAATGATTATTTTATAAATTTTACATGGTATCAAAGCATCTATCACAGTTTTACTGATTTCCTAGCTTTTCGTTCTTGTTTGATTTTAGAAGTTTCTTTTCTCTCCAAACATAAAATTTTCCTAAGAAAATTTTACTTTTTCTCTTTGATTCCAAGAAATTTCTTGAGAGATCTTGTTTTTCGATTTTGAGAAATTTCCTTTTTTTTCATTGATCTCGAGAAACTCTTCTGAAAAAGCTTCTTACTTTCTTCCAATTCTGTCAATTTTTTCTCAATTGAGGTTCCATTAAAGCTTGTGAAGCTTATCAATGGCGTCTGTTGAAGCAAGCAATCATTCTGATCCTGCTCACACTCAGTCTACACAACCAAGCTCAAGTTCTAATATTGAGTCTAATTCTCCCAATCCATTCTTTCTCAGTGCTAACGAGAATCCAGGCAATATTTTGGCTACTCAGCCATTGCTTGGGACGAAGAACTATCAATCTTGGTTTAGAGATATGGTTTTGGCTCTCATTGCCAAGAAGAAGATAGGTTTTGTGAATGCAAAAATTCCAATGCCTCATGTTGATTCTCCTCTATATGAAGATTGGCAAAGTTACAATACAATGGTTCTCTCTTGGTTGATCAATTCCATGCACATCGATTTCTCTAACAGCATCATGTATTGTGAAACAGTAAGAGAGATGTGGATTAAGCTAAAGAATCTTTTTCTCAAGGCAATGGTCCCAAAATCTATAATCTATAGAGAGAGATCTCACATATTTCTCAAAATCAAATGTTAGTGACTAAGTATTACTCCAAGTTCAAGAAGCTTGGGGAACAATTGCTCAACTATGAGCCATTATAGGCATATTCTTATGAAGCAATGAAGACTCTGAGTGTTGCACATGAGAAGGCCTATGTTATAAGGTTCTTGATGGCGCTAAATGATAATTTTGAGACTATAAGGAGTCAAATTCTCATGTCTGAGCCTTTCCCCTCAATTAGCAAAGTGTATGCTTTGGTTCTTTTGGAGGAATCACATAAGAAAATTGGACATGGTGCATCTTTCTCACCAAGGCTTGATTTAGTTGCAATGTATGCCAACTCCAAAGGCAACTATGGAAATAAAGGTGGTAACAAGAAGGAGAGACATTTGTGCACTCATTGCAACATAATTGGGCACACTGTGGACAAGTGTTACAAGCTTCTTGGGTATCCACCTGGATACAATCCCAAAGGAAGGTCCAATGCTAATGCTAATCAGGTTTCATATAACCAAAGCAATGCTGTTAAGATCCCTTCAAGTACATCTATTCAATATCCTATTTCTAAGGCACAATGAGAACAACTACTTGCCTTTTTCAACACTGGAACTAGTTTTAGTGACAGTCATCCTGCTGCCAATGTAAGTGCAGGTGATGGAGTGCAGGTACTAATGCTAATCAGCTTTCATATAACCAAAGCAATGTTGTTGAGATCCCTTAAAGTACATCTATTCAATGTCTTATTTCTAAAGCATAATGTGAACAACTACTTGCCTTTTTCAACACTAGAGCTAGTCTTGGTGATGGTCATCATGCTGCCACTGTAAGTGTAGGTGATGGAGTTTCTGGCTTGCTTTTTGGAGCTTCTGGCATGTCTGCTACTGCTAGTGTGGCTTCCATTTCTTCCTAGCCATTAACTAGCATCAATTTCATTGATACTATGTTAGGTATCATTTCCAAATTTATCTTTCACACCTACCTTAAAGCATTCAATTTTCTCTACTAAAGTAGTTAATAGAGAAGCTTTTCATGCCACTAATTGGGTCATAGACATAGGGGCAACTAAGCACATGATAAAATCTCATTTGCCATTACACCTTTGAGGTCATTGTGTTCTTACTATTGTATATTTGATAAACACGATACCAACCTCAACTCTATCACATAAGACTCCTTTTGAGATTCTCTTTCGACATGGTCCTAGTTATTCACATTTGAAAGTGTTTGGGTGCCTATGTTTCACCTTCACTCTTTCTCATAACAAGTCCAAATTTGCTCCAAGAGCTAAAAGATGTGTTTTTTTGGGGTATCCTTTTGGGGTGAAAGATTACAAAGTTCTTGATTTGTCAATTAACATTGTTTTCATTTCTAAAGATGTCATCTTCCATGAAGATTCTTTTCCTTTTGCCACTGTAATTTCTAATGTTGCATATCCTTCTATTTCTCTTTCTAAATTTCATGTTGCTACTTCTTCCACAATTGGTAATGATACCTTTGTCACTTTTATTAGCATTCCTGAGATTTCTAATTCTTCTTCTTCTGTTTCTACTCACTCATTAGCCGGTCTACTTCCTTTGATTTCTTCTAATCCTAAGCCTAGTACACTCATGATCCCTTTCCCAGTGATGACCTCCTCACCACTGATGCTTCAATGGATCCTTCACCATTTGCACTACCAGCACCTCTTAAGAAGTTTGCAAGGGATATCAGGCCACTTGCTTATTTAAAAGACTATACTTGTACTGCTATTACCACTGCTTCTTTTGTAGCTACCCTTTTTTGGTGCTCCTTATGACATTGCTTAGTCCCTCACTTATTCTCATTTGGTGCCATGCTATCAATCCTATCTTCTGACAGTCAATTCTTGTCCTCAAGAACCACAACACTTATACCAGGTTGTCAAAAACCCCTTTTGGAAAAAGGCTATGGATAAGGAGATCTAGACTCTTGAGAGGAATCACCCTTAGGAACTTACTACTTTACCTCTTTGTAAGTCACCCATTAGGTGCAAATGGGTTTATAAGATTAAGTTAAATCCTAATGGCAATGTTGAGAGGTATAAAGCAAGGTTAGTGGCTAAGGGTTATACATAGAGAGAGGAACTTAATCTTTTGGAAACCTTCTATCCAGTAGCTAAGACTGTTTTAGTGAGGGTCTTGATTGCCCTTGCCTCTACCAAAGCTTGGTCTTTGCATCAATTGGGCATTAGTAATGCTTTTCTTCATGGGGACTTAGACAAAGAAGTCTACATGAGTTTACTACCTGGTTTCACAGTAAGAGGGAGTGTGTTTCTTCCTCATTAGCTGCTCCCAAGGTTTGCAAGTTGGTTAAGTTTCTTTATGGCTTAAGGCAAGCTTCTAGGCAGTGGTATACAAAGCTTTCAGCCATAATCATGCAACTTGGGTTTGTTCAGTCTCAGGTAGAGCAGTCACTCTTTGTTTATAGTAAAGGATCCTTGTTTCTTGCATTATTCTTCTATGTTGATAATATGATAATCACAAGCAATGACCCTGCTTATGTTGCCTCTCGAAAATCAGTCTTAGATTAGAAGTTTGGAATCAAAGACCTTGGCTTACTCAAGTATTTCTTGGGGTTAGAAATTGCAAGAAATAAGAAATGAATTAGCTTAAATAAGAGGAAGTATGCTCTTGAGGTTCTTAAGGAGACAAGAATGACAAGTTGTAAGCCAGCCAAGACACCAATGGAACAACAATTGAAGTTGTCTAAAGGTAGTGGAGAGTTGCTTCCTAATCCTGGTCAATAAAAGAGACTCATTGGGAAGTTGATTTATTCGATCTTGAGTAGACCAAATATCACATATGCAGTGCATAGGCTTAGCCAGTTTTTGGCACAACCTAGAGTACCACATATGAAGGCAGGAACTAGGATACTTCAATGTATTAAAGGTACACCAGGGCAAGAATTTTTCTTTATTGTGGATTATGATTTGCACTTAAAAGCATATTGTGATGCAAATTGGGCAGGCTGCCCTAATACAAGGAAATCTCTCACTGGTTACTGTGTGTTCTTGGATGATTCTTTAATTTCTTGGAGGTTGAAAAAGCAAAGCATAGTCTCAAAACCAGTGTAGAGGCAAAATACAGGTCTATGGCTACAATAACTTGTGAATTGACTTGGCTTTTGTACTTGCTGAAGGATTTACATGTTCAACATAACAAATCTATGTTAATGTACTATGATAACCAAGCTGCACTCCATATTGCTGCTAATCTAGTGCTCCATGAAAGATCAAAATATATAGAAGTTGATTGTCACATAGTGAGGAATAAAATTCTAGATGGGACAATTAAAACCTTTTATGTGTCAACCAAAAATCAATTAGTCGATGTGTTCACTAAGGCCCTTGGGGTAGAAGACTACTTAAGGCTGATTAAGAAGTTAAGCATCATTAACATCTTTGCTCATAATGTAGAATATCCTCAGAATATAGCAATAGGCCAAGAAGCAAGAGCTTTGCTCTTGAGGAGAAGTATTAAAACTACAAATGGTAGAGCATCATAGCAAACTTGGTGAGCTAAGGTGCATAAGTCAAGCAGTAGCAAGGGCAGCACCTAATAAGGAAAGGTGCATGAATCAAGCAGCAAGGATAGCACCAGAGCCTACCTAGGCTAGCACAGATCCTTTAGAAGTAATTGAGGAAGTTCCTTATCATGAGCTATTCATCCATAATTTTGAGGAGTTAGTTCCACGAAGTTAGGCCATTAGAAAGTTATTTACTTATGGATGCCATGTGTAAAGCTTGGACAATTCTTTATATTCAAGTATTGCCGATAAATGCAATTAAGATATAATAGTTTGAATTTATCAAAAAATATATAATAGGTTGAATTTTAAGCCCAAAATTTTGTTTATTCAATATAAAATTTTTCATTGAAATAAAACAGTTTTTAAAGAATAGTGGTTATTGGTGAAGTGTGGAGCTTTTAATTAGATGAATTTAGTTTGAAATCATGTCTCTTGACAAGTGCCATGAATTTTGTAAGTTGTCATGCAAGAATCTACCCCTAATTTCCCAAAAGAAAGTTCAGTGAACCTAAACACTAAAATTAACTTTAGAGTGTTAATGTTAAGGAATAGAAACATCAAAGATGTACAAGTACTTGCTACATGTTATCATTAACATAGTCAATTCTACAATTTGATCCAACCAAACACTTCATGCTTCCAAATTTATTAAGAACCATTTTTAATACAAGAATCTAGATAAGTTTAACCATTTGAGTATCAAAATTCATGTATGTTCATTTAAAAAAAAAAAAAATTCTAAAAACACATTATTATCATTTATTGTAATTTAATATGATCCTATGAATCTTTAAAAATCATTTTGTTATAAATAGTGAATGAAATATTAGAACAATATTTCAAAAAAATTAACAAAAATTATGAATACTTTACGAAATCCTCCTAGTAACATGTTGGTGGAAATATTTTCAAGGTGGGAAATAATTCAATAACACTATTGGGATATATCAAGTTAAGGTATAACAAAACAACTTATTCAATGTATATACACTAATTTATTTCCCTCTATATAAGTTATGCAACCTATTAATTCAATTCTTTCATTTTTCTTAATCAATTGTAAAAGCTTCAGAGAATTAACAGAAAACATATTGGTCCTCTAAAGAATTCGACTCGCTCCATATTTCAATCACCTAATCCTACTAGATGACAAAGCAAAAAAACTGATTTTTTTCATGTTCTGAAGCAAAGAATCCCGATGCACTATTCATAATGGGAACATGCAAATACTTCTTGAATCAATAAATCATTAAAGGAAAAAGATTGATTGAAGAAGCTGTTGCATGTGGCGATTTCATTGCAACATATATTCATGGAGAACATAGGCTTCTAAAAGGTTACTTATGCCTTTCGGATTTGATTCGAAAAGCATAATGACTCCATGAGTATACGATACAATGAAATCGCCACATGTAACAACTTTTTCAATCAATCTTTTCCCTTTAACAATTTTTGATTCAAGAAGTATTTGTATGTTCCCATTATGAGTAGTGCATCGGGATTCTTTGCTTCATAACATGAAAAAATCAGTTTTTTTGCTTTGTCATCTAGTAGGACTAGGTGACTGAAATATGGAGTGAGTCGAATTTTTTGGAGGACCAATATGTTTTCTGTTAATTCATTGAAGCTTTTGCAACTGATTAAGAAAAAGGAAATAATGGAATTAATAGATTGCATAACTTATATAGAGGGAAATAAATTAGTATATATACATTGAAAAAGTTGTTTTGTTATACCTTAATTTGATTTTTCCCAATAGTGTTGTTAAATCATTTCTCACATTTAAAAATATTTCCACCAACATGTCATTAGGAAGATTTTGTAAAGTATTCATAATTTTTGTTTGTTTGAAATAGTATTCTAATATTTCATTTGCTATTTATGATAAAATGATTTTTAAAGATTCTTAGGATCATATTAAATTATAATAAATGATAATAATGTGTTTTAGACTTTTTAAATGAATATACATGAATTTTGATAGTCAAATGGTTAAACTTATCTAGATTCTTGTATTGAAAATGGTTCTTAATGAATTTGGATGTGTGAAGCGTTTGGTTAGATCAAATCGTGGAATTGAATATGTCAATGATAACATGTACTAGGTACTTGTACATCTTTGATGTTTCTATTCTTTAAATTAACACTTTAAAGTTAATGTTAGTGTTTAGATCCACTGAACTTTTTTCTTTTGGGAAATTAGTGGTAGATTATTATTATTATTATTATTATTATTATTATTATATTGGTTTTCAATAGGGATAAACATTATTTTAAACATGAAGAGGCACTTTTACCATCATGGTTTCCCTTGTTCTCATTCTCAAAGTATATTGTTCTATTCAAGTAAGAATCTGCGATTAGTCATATTAAAAGGTTATAATGATTAACATATATTTTTTGTAATTTATAAGCAAACTTAAGATATTTAAGTAATTGTAATATGTCATCATTTGATTAAGTATATTCAATTATAATTAATTTTTCATAGTATTTTGTTCGTGAAATCATCATTGATGACCCAGGCCTTCCAACTTACAGAAGACTGGAAGATGGCCTTTTTGTGTTGAAAAATAGTGTGGAATTAGACAAACGATATGTAGTCCCATACAATATTAACATGCTGATGAAGTATTAGTCACACTTCAATGTTGAATGGTGTAATTAGTCAAAGGCTAGCAAATAATTTTATAAGTACATCAATATAGGTATAGATCGTGTTACTGCTGTTTTGGAAGAAAACATGGTCTGCAATTCAGATGATAGAACAAAATCTATAGTAGAAAAAGATGAAATAGAAATACTTCTGAATGTCCTTATTAGAAACTGAAAAGAATATGGAAGGACACCCAAAGTGAGCATGTCCCTCTATATACCTCAGGATAATTGTAACGTTTAAGAGTTATGGAGTAATGGTTTGGACAGTTACTTCACCCCACTAAGTCCACTATCCTACTCAATATTAATCGAGTGGTGTGTATATAAACACCAAGAGTGATACCCATTGAACAGTGAACAAATTCTGCATTTCTCATAGTGTTTACAGAGTGTTGTGAGGCTCTTTGGTTGTAGATTATATTTGCATCACTTTAGTAGTGTGCAATATCATCGAGAAATGTTTTTGGTTTGTGGGTTATACAAACTAGAATTCAAAACGTGTTTGAATAGCTGGTCTGTGTGGAGGATGGCTCTAGACAGCGTAGAACAATCTCAAAACTCCTGTGTGATCGTCGGTTTAGGCCACAAGAGGCATGCCGAAAAACCGATTGTTTGTATTCCGCTACACAGTCTCTATTTCTGACATTGGTATCAGAGTTTTTATAAGTTGTTCTCGATGTCATAGACATATATGATTAGTTCTTAATGTATTTTATGCTTCTGAGATATGTTATGAATTTTTATGAATTTCTATACATTTCACATGGTCTTTAATGGCAAGTTTTGATATTGAGCATTCTGTGCCTTTAAATTAATATATATTATTTATATTACATGTATTAATATCTACCTTAAGTTTCATAGCAAATCTCTAAATGTGCCATGAGATATAGTTTAACAAAACTTAGAACACCAAAACTTTAAGGACAAAACTGCTCTTATATGACTACTATTTGCAAAATATGATTTCATATTATGAATCTATATGTTATAAGCTTTAAATCGATATATGGTACGTCAAAAACGGATTTGAAATGAAAAAGATATAAACCTTTAAAGTTTCAGTCTAAAACTTATTTTTGCTGAAAGAAGTCGAAAAGAAGGAGTTTGAAGACAACTTGCACATCACGTGTCTTTCACTTGCCAAAAGGGCTAGAGTGATAGCAAATAAATAAAAAATAAAAAAGGGGTCCCATAACAGTTTATTTCCTAAATGTATTTACTCTATTATTATTAGTATGCATTGTAAAGTAAGCCCATCTGCCACGTTTGGGATCTTGTCTTTTGTGAGATTTTTCTATTTTATACATATTAAGCCTATTGATAAATGAGTTTCTTTAGGTGAAATGTACTATTCAACTTAGCACTTATTTCTCATGAAACATAAAAAGTATATACTTCAATGATATGAAATTGATTTAATTTTGTAAATTGTTTAATTCCATTATTATTTCTTAGTGAAATATGGTATAAAAGATAAATATTATATTTAACGTGATAAAACAATAATTATTTCTTAGTGAAATAATGAGATGCCTAAATGAATTTTTCTCATGAGTTTAAATTGTGCTAGCATGTTTGGCTTAATAGTTAATTGATAATATTGGTGAATTATTTTCAATACATATATTTTGTAAATATGTTTAGAATTGAGATATGGAATAGTGGGAGTATGGTTGAGTTGCGTTATCTCTCATACATAATTTTTGCACGATTAGATTAAAATTAAGTTTAGTAATAAATACTAGTGGCGTAAGAGATGATTAAGAAGCTTAGCAAATTTAGAACTTGCGACATGTGTTGATTATCTAAGTTTATTTTAGATCGAACGTCAAAATTTTTTGAATGTGTGTGTAATGTCCCATTTGTAAAATTTTGTAGTGAAATGACTTTCAAAAGTATAGTTGTTGACCTCAATAAAGGAGATAAACTAGATGGTGAAAATTATAATATTTGGCACCACAAAATCAAGTATGTGCTAAATGGGCAAGAAGTCCTAGAGACTTTGACTCATTCGTAGAGTAAACCCGATGAGGGAAGCAATAAGCAACACCAACGTGATCTTGCTGCCTATGAAAATTGGTGTAAGAAAGATTTGTATGCGCACTTTACAATGTTGAGCAACATGTACAATGACTTGATTGGTGAATTTGAGCAGTATACAACTACGCAAAACATGTGAAAGCTCTAAAGCTAAGATATGGAAGGACATCAGCCACTAAACTACGTGGTTTAGCAATGAAATTTGATTCATATAAGATGCGCTCTGAACATACGATGAAGTAGCATCTTAGGGTGATGTCTTCCATGATTCGAGAGCTCAAGGGGCCGTTTGGTATCTTTATTCTAATAACGTTGTTAGTATTTTTTTTGAAATACTTGTGGGTGAAAAAAGTGTATAGAAATGCATGTAATGTTGTTTAAAAAATGAAAACTTGTTAAACTACCATACCAAATAGGTCCCAAATCAGCTGGAAACAATTTTACTGACGAATAACAAGTCCAGGCAGTGATTCGTTCACTACCAAGTTCATGGGAGATGATATGTCAAAACTTGACACATAATAAGAACATCAAAACATTTGATGATGTGGCTCGTCACTTATAACTTGAAGCTGAGCGCCTTGAAGCAGCCAAGACGATTAGTTTTGTGCACATGGCTGAAACTAGCTTGTGTAAGGCATCTAGGCCTAAACGCAAGCAACCTAATTATGCTCCTAGACAAGAGAGACCTAATGGGCCACCGCCTAAGAAGGCTAAGTTTGTCAAACGCAATACTAGAGGAAAGCGCGCAAAGAATGACAAGTTTAAGTTGACTTGTTATAATTGCGAAAAGAAAGGACATTTTGCTCATGATTGCATTGAGCCAAAAAAGGTAATACCTAATCCTACATCTCACCTTGTTTTTGTAACTAGTAATGTCCTTGTTGCTAATTCTACTCCTCTGTGGATTGTAGACTCAGCAGCAACAGAACATATAGTGAGAGATAGAGTAAGATTTGTGGAGTATCGTCAGATTCCTGTTGGGAGTAAAGACATCAAGGTGGGAAATAGATCTAGCATGGAGATACTTGGAATTGGTACCTACAAGCTAGAGTTGCGAGGTGGTCGCACTCTGTTACTCCATGACGTATTGTACGCTCAAGAGATTCAGAGAAACTTACTTTCCGTAATTACTTTGTTAAGACTTCGTTTCCGATTTATTTTTTAGAATAATTAAGTTTTATTGCATTTAGGAACAGTTTATTATGGCCGTGGTTTTATTTCAAATGGTTTTTTAATTTTGGATATTGAATATTATAATAATGATATTTCAGTTTTTTTGACTTCATCTGATAATTCAATTATATGGCATGCTAGGCTTGGCCGTGTAGGGCAAGAAAGGATGACTAGGTTAGCAAGAGAAGGCCTTATGAAAATCTTGCTAAGGTCACTTTGTCCACATGTAAACATTGTCTAGTAGGAAAGTCAAAAAGAAAACCGTTTGGAAAAGTCACAAGGGCATCTTTTCCATTGCAACTAATCCACTCTGATATCTGTGGTCCAATGAATGTGAGGGCAAGGCATAGAGGTTTCTACTTCATCACATTTATTGATGACTATACACGTTACAGTCATGTTTATTTGATTTCTCATAAGTCTGAGGCTTTAGAATGCTTTAGACGATACATGAGATTGGTTGAGAATCAATTAGACAAGAGCATTAAGGCTCTCAAAACTGATCGTGGGCGTGAGTATCTATTTGAGCAATTTAAGAAGCTCTACGATGAAAAGGGAATTTCAAGGTAATTAACAATGTCTTATACACCGTAACAAAATGGTGTGGTAGAAAGGAGAAATCAAACACTATTAGAGATGATTAGGTCAATGATGGCATAAACAAACATACCGATTTCGTATTGGGGGGATGCACTTTTGATTGCAGCCTATATACTTAACCGATTACCCTTTAAATCAGTATCTTCCACAACTTATGAACTATGGACTAGCAAGAAACCTGACTTGAATAACTTGTGGCCATAGGGTTCAACAGGTTATGTTCATAATACTTCTCAGATATGGGAAGTTAGGGCCTAGAGGAAAGAAGTGTATCTTTATAAGATATTCTGAGCATTCCAAAGGTTATGTGTTGATAGGTGAACAACAGATGGAATTGTGACTGAATTGCAGTCATGTGATGTTGATTTCATTGAAAGTGAATTTCCTAACATAGGTGAGGTTGAAAAAAACTTGACTCTTTATGAAATGATAGATCAAGAGGTAGGCGCCCCAAGTAGAGTCTTAAAGGGATAACAGACAATTCCTAAAACTTCTAAAGACAGTGGGAGCAACTCACAACCTAGTGGGAGCACACCACTAAAAGATGATCCATAACAACCTCAGCCTCATAGAAGCAATCGTAGTAATGTTCCTCATCGTTGTTTTGAGATTGAGGGGGAAGCTTTCATGATTGCTTTACAGGACGATGATGAGCCAAGAACTGTGCAAGATGCTATCTTATCTTCTGTTAGTGATGAATGGATGAAAACAATGAATGATGAAATGGAGTCTATGAGGACTAATCAGGTCTGGGATCTGGTAGACCTATTGTCAAGGCGAAAATCAATTGGGAACAAATGGGTTCTTAAAATCTTATGCAAGACTGATAGGTCAATAGAAAGGTATAAAACTCGATTAGTGGAAAAAATATACACTCAAAAGAAGAGTGTTGATTACGAGGAAACCTTTTCTCTGGTTGTGAGGTTTGCCTCTATTCAACTTATTCTAGCCATCGTTGCAAACTTGAATTTGGAATTATACTAAATGGACATTAAGATAGCTTTTTTATATAGAGAACTAGATGAAGAAATCTATATGGATCAACTTATTAGCTTTGTGACCAAAGGTCAAAAGCATAAAGTGTGCAAACTTAAGCAATCTATATATGGTTTAAAGTAGTCATTTAGACAGTGGTATTTGAGATTTCATCGAGCTGTTCTATCAAACGGGTTTTTGATGATCGAAGAAGATCACTGTGTCTGCGTAAAACGATCCAAATGAAGTTTCATTATTTTGTCATTGTATGTCGATGACATATTATTGGCAGGTAATGACACGGAGATGATTATCGCCACAAAAGGGTAGTTGTCCTCTAACTTTGAGATGAAGGACATGGATGAGGCAGATTATATTTTGGGGGTTAAAATCCTCAGGGATCTCTCAAAGAAACTTTTAGGTTTATCACAACAAACCTACATTAAGAAAGTTCTTGAGCGTTTCTAAATGCATAATTGCAAACCCATGGATACTCCAGTTGCAAAAAATGAGAGCTTAAGCCTGAATATGTGTCCTAAGACTCAAAATAAAAAAGAAAATATGGCTCATGTTCCTTATGCTAATGCAATTGGAAGCTTGATGTGTAACACCCCAACCTAATTACATAATTTAATTTATGAGTTTATATGCCTTTTATCATCTTAATTAATTTAAGTGCATAAATTTTTGATATTGTGATATTATAAAACATATATGCTCTTTTAATGTTGTAAAGAGAATTTTATAAGGATATGTATATGTGTGTGTATATATATATATATGCAAAGTTATTTTGTCTTTGGGCATTTCTTGAAATATAAGAATATATGGGGTGAAAAGTGCAAATGCCAAAATGTTGGGAAGGTTGGACTTGGTCTTCTTTTTCTCCTTTGCATTTAAACGTATCCAACAAAGTCTTCATCACTTATCTTCTTGGCTGCTTCAGACAGAAAGTCCAGCATCTTTTTCTTCTTTCTCTCTTCCTTTTCTTTGCTCCTTTGTTTCTCTTCTTTCTTTGCTTTCACACGGCAAGAGCTCCTTCTTCCTCTTTCACCAAAACAACACATATCTCACTCTAAAGAAGGAATTAAGAGCCTAATACTTAAGTTTCAGCTTCAAAGTTGAGGGTAAGTAATCAAAACCTCAATTGATTTAAGAGAATTTTGATAGTTTAATTGTTTTCCTTCTTTATTCTCTAAGCTGATTTTAGAAGCTGAAATTATGTTTCTGTTTTAGTAAGTTTTAAGATTGATGGTTTTATGGTCTATTGAATGCTTTATAACTTATTTTAATGTTTATAGTGTTGGTATAAAAATATCCAAATGAAATGAAGATCAATTGCATTTAATTGATGATTTTGTAAGAACATGCCTTGAAGCTGTCACTGTGACAGATTTGGGGTTTACAAGAAGAAAAATATGTATTAAATCATTTGCTGTGAATTAAGTTGCTAGGAGTAGTTTTTATGAATCCTAAGACATATATGGTTGTTATGGAAGTGGTCTCACTGCATTTGGATTAATACAAAAATAATGGTTTAATTTCTAAGTTGCATGATTTTCTGTCATGACAGATTTGAGTACGTTGCCTTGCATGATTTTTAATAAATCATAGTTTTATTCTTTGACCCTGAAATTTATACGGTATATGCTAGATATACAGGGGAGTAGCTCTGTAGATTTTCATGACGTTTGGATGTGTTTAGATAGCCCGTTTGTATTTTACAAATGAGGAAATTGCTGCTGAAAGGAGCAGTAAACAGAGAAGGATAACTCTAACTTTGTGGATTTAATTTTGAAGTGAAGGTGAATGTTTTGAGCTATAATTTAATGTGCTTATCTTATGGTATGTTTAGATCATTGAGGAATTTTTATGACTTGGTTCCTCTATGTTTTGGTATGCATTTGTGTTTGATGATTGTACCTTATTCTTGGGGTAACTCTATGTGATGGGAATTAAGATTTTATTAAGTTGAGAGTTAGGTTGTGTTTGAGGTTTAAGTTTATATATTTAGGAAGAGTAGTTAGTAATAAGTCTTGGTTTTTATTTTAGGTAACGAGAACGAGAACGTGGACATTTGAACTTCTCTGGTACAAATCTCTCGCGTCTTCTGTTTTCAGGTAAGGGAAATGCGACGTGTGCATTTGATAAGTATAAGAACTATTTATAAAATTATTATGCATCAAAACCTTTTAATTAAAGATATTACATATAAGCATGATTTAAGTAAAGATTTATATTTGTGACTTATTGAATCCTATCTATAAGACAATTTTAGCATATTGATGCTATTATCCATATCATGAATGTAATGTTTAAAGACTGAAATGGATATGCTACTGTTATGACATATTTATGTAAAAGTATAATATCTGAAAAATATAGTTTTCAGTTATTCCATTGTTATGATCTGAACTCAGCCAGTAGGGGTTATAGTACTGGTATTTCCATGGAGATTTCTGATTGGCCATTAAAAGTGGGACTGGCTCTGCTGTACCCGCCCTTGTTGGTAACCGCCAACTTGTGGAGGATGTCAACCTACCCCCATGGTTGAAAGTATGTATTATGATATGATTCCGGAATAACCTAGCATTGTGGGGAATGCTGGATGCCTGGCACTATGTGCTGGAAGCCTCCCAAAGTAGTGACAGACTTACAATTGGACTAACTAATATGTATTATAAATGAGCTATTAAACTATTTGGAAGTTATAGGAAAAGTATGATGATAAGAAAAGTATGTTGAATTATGTTTCAACTCCTTACTATGTCCTTTTATTTCTATATGAAAGGAAAGTGAAGTATTTCATCTAAAAGCTCATACGTTATTTTAGGAACTATATGAAGGCTATTTTATCAAAGTTGGTATATCCATCAAATATTTGTTTTACATGCATTCTTATCAAAGGCCCATGGAGCATAAAACCTTACTGGGTTTCGCAGCTCACCCTATTATATTTCAGTGCACAGGTTCTTCCTGGAAGCAGCGAGAGTGTTAGAGGTGGCAAGATTCTATGATTCTCGTTTCTTAGATTGTATAGTCTTTTTGTTGTTTAGCAGTTTAACTCTTTTGTTGTATAGGAGGAATCAAGATATACTTGATTCTTGAGCACAGATGTAATTCGGAACCTTAGTTTGTTTTGAACCCCAGTTGTATGTCTTTGGGGTTAGGTTTGTAAATACGAGTTTTTGCTATACGTTTAGCTATGTAATATTTACAGGAATACCTTAAGCTTCAGGCAAGTGGTAATCTTGCAAAGTTCAAATGAAATGAATTTTCAAGGTTTTCATCATTTTTTAATATTATGACTTTTATGCAAGAAAAAAAAAAAAAACAGGTATACAGGAAACAAGTCTTGATAAGCACCGTCTGTTAGGTTGGTTCGTGTTAGTATTAAGGTAAATTTGATATTAACATGCCAGTCATGCTCTAAATTCTGAAGTACAGATTTGGGTCGTGACATGATGTATGCAATGATGTGTACTCAGCCTGATATTGTTAGGATGTGTGTCTTTAAATCATTTCATATGATTCTATGTGTGACTAAGTGTTATGATTAATAAAGTTGTTTTATTATTATTTAAAATAATGGTAACATGAATATTGAGACATTATCATATAATCTATGAGATGCATAATATATGATTTATGTGATTTAGTTATAGAAGATATAAATCATAAGTTCTTTGTAAACTCAAAATTATAGTTCATAGTCGGTGATGAAATTGAGCATTTTTTCTGAAAAGGCTATAATGTATCAACTAAGATGATTTGTCTTGATCATGAAAATGGAGATTTCTAGTTGGTATGTTGATATATTTTAAGAGTTAAAACATATTGAACTGGACCGCTGTGAGATTTATTATTCTCCTAACGACTATCAAATAAATAATAAACTCATGACTTCTATTTACATGAATTCTTAATCCTGAGACGATAATGAACTTGATCATGAAGTGTAGATTGCTTTCATATATCAGGAGTGGGTCTAAACTCACGATCAAAATTTCAGTATATTGGGCAGCCACATTTAGTGTTGATAGAAAATATATTCTCAAGATAAAATTCATAGTCTCTTAACGGAAATATAAAATATTTTCTGGAGATATAAAATATTTTTTAGAGATATAAAATATTTCTTTGAGATAAGTTTAATAGGTTTTGTTATTCAGAGTGTTAGACCTAACCGCTTTAGTAAGGAGTTACTAAAATATATATTTATAAAATTGGATTTTATAAATATATGATGAATAACTTAAAAGATTAAACCGGGTACTCAAGGAATTAAGATGTAGTAATTAAACCGGGTACTCAAGGAATAACAAAGTGACAGTCTACTTTCATGACTTTGTATTATTACGAATATTTATGAAAGGGTTGTATGTATAATAAAGTTTTGGGATATAATTTAAAAATAAGGCCTAGAGTGCAATTATATTTACATAGTGGTATTAAATATAATTAATGGTAATTTTGGACTTGTCAAGAGTTGACAAAAAAGCTCAAGGCCCATTGGAGCTAGTGTTTTATTGGTCTCTTTTGGCCCTACTCCAAGCTATACGTTAAAGCCCAATTGGAAAGGCCCAAAAGGCCAACCCAATTAAATAATCAGTTAGTTATAAAAGGAAAAACATATAGAATTTTGGAAGTGTATGAAATTATGTGTATGCGAGTGTGAGAAACTCTTTAATTCTCTCTTGGAAACTGATTCAAAGATCACACTTTTTGGGCTTAAAGTGGATTTGGAGTGAAAATTAAAAGTGTTCCCAAGTATTTTGGATCTTTATTTTGAAATCTATCACACCAAGGTACGCTCTCTTGTTCTTAAATTCTGAAATTTACATAGTGTATGTTATCGATTGCGAATGAAGTAGATCCGTTAAATTTTCGCTGCGTATGTTTTATATGCGATACAAACATGTATTTTTTCAACAATTGGTATCAGAGTGGTCTTCATTTTCGAATCTGTATAACATGTTTAATGAGTTTTAGAATCAAAGAACTATTTTCATAGTTGTGAAGATTATGCGGTCATTTTTTTACAAATTATAGTTTTGAAACTACTGTTTGATTAAAATTGATTTTGATGTTATGATGTGTTTTAAGTTTGATTTTAACAATGTAAAATTGAATTTTAACACTTTAACATCAATTAAATTCAAGTTTTAATCCTAATCTCATCGTTTTTTTATCATTAAGAATGTGTTTTGTTCATTGGAAACGTCAAAAATAGCTAAAAGAAAAAGGCTGTTTCTAGGCATTTTTGTGACTGGCAAGTCGCGAGTGAAAGCTTCTGGATGAACTCGCGACTGGGCGAGTCACCAAAACTCATTACTCGTGAAAGTAGCCAGAATGAGTAGCAAAAAATTTTGACACTTGTTTTTCAACATAAAACATATTTAAACAATGATAAACCTTTAATTTAAATATCTAGTAGGAGAGAGATACAAGAGTTGGATCTCATGGCCTCTATTATTGGTTAATAGTAGTATGGGTAAACACCTCGCCTTGGCGTATATGTTTTGCGATCCCAAATGAGGGTATTTATTTCATAATACTACAAGATTGAACTTACCCATTCAAAGTAGTGTGGACAAACACTTCGTCTTGGCGTAAATGCCCCGCGATCCCAAATGAGGGTGTTTTGTTTCATGGTACTATAAGTTTAAACACTATAAAAGGGAGATAAAATGTGGCTACATATGATTCTAGATAATGGTGTACACTAGACTAAGTGTAATATTAACCTCCCAGAAGAGCTATGTCATTATTGCTTAGAGGCTAAAAGTAATACGGCATATTATTAGTGTTTGATAAGAGTTATCATGATAGCACTAATAATGAGAATAATTTTTAATTAATCATAGTGTTTATAATAAACTTGCTACTAAGGAATTATAGACATGAGATTGGGTTGTCGTTGCATATATTATATTATGGTTTTATTAAAATTCCATACTATATGTTTATATGCTAAATTGATAATGTCCAATTTACTTATTATATTCATGTTTATTATTTTCAAATTTGATCATGATATCATTTAACTTACTTGTTACTATTCTTAATCAAAACAAATCGACTAGATCCTGCTATGTTAACTGGAAAAGAAATTTGAACATTGTTCCTATAGATGAATAGCACAAATACGTGCTTACTCAATCATGTCCTAACTTTCCTTCATTAGATGCTTCTCTTGAGGAAAAACAGCGATATGATCGTTGGCAGAAATCTAATGAGATGGCCAAGTGCTACATCCTAGCATCAATTTCAAATGTTCTACAGCATCAAATGCAAAATGTAGAACTAACTTCAAATATTATGTTAAGTCTAAAGGAGATGTTTGGTGAGTAAAGCCGTTCTGCAAGGCAAGAAACTATGAGACAAACTTATAATACCAAAATGACTGAAGTTAGCTCAGTGAGGGAGCATTGTCTTACAATGATCTCTAATTTGAATACATTGAAGGTTTTGGGTGCCGATATTGATGGAGAATCCTAAGTAGATATGATACTCCAGTTACTACCGGAATCATTTAAGGAATTTAGATTCAATTATAATATGGACAAAAAGATTTATTCATTTTCTGAATTAATGAATAAGTTAGTAGCGGCGGAAGGCATCCTTGGTACTTCTAGTGTTGAAGCTAATATGGGTGAAATTTCTACTTCTCAACCTAAGTCGAAAGGCAAGGGTAAGAAGAAGAAGAAGAAGAAGAAGAAGAAGAAGAAGGACTTCACCAAGCAAGATAATAAATAAATTGCCTTAGAGGTTGCCGACAAAGGAAAGAAGATCAAAGAAAAATATTTCCATTGTGGCGAGAAAAGACATTGAAAGATGAATTGTCCAAAATTCAAAGTTGCCGAGAATAAGGATATGAAAAATTCATTTCTTCTTGAAATATGTTTGTATAGAATCCCACAAATTCCTGGTGTGTGAATTCAGGTTGTACTAATCATATCTGCAATTCTTTGCAGGGGTTTCAGGAGACCAGAAAGTTGAATGAAGGGGAATTGTTTCTTACTTTGGTTGATGGAAGCAAAATTTTCGGTTGTAGCTGTTGGAGTTGTTAATTTATGTTTTAATTTTAGAGTTTTAATATTAAAAGACTGTCTGTATGTACCTAATGTTCGTAGGAATTTAATTTCTGCAATTTATTTAGGTAAATATGGGTATTGTGTTATCCTGAAAGACAATGTCGTAATAAAGAATGATAAAATGTTTATCTATTCTGGCAATATTATAGATGGTCTATATATTTTAACCCTCATAAGCATGAATTATACAATTCTGAATTTGATAGTAACTCTCATGTAAAATTATTAAAGAGAAAGTTTCCTTCTAATGATACATATCTTTGGCACTTGCGTTTGGGTCATATTAATTCAACTAGGATTCAAAAACTAATCAAAGATAGGCTTTTATAGCCCATGGACTTTGATGAATTTTCAGTTTGCAAATCTTGTTTAGAAGGTAAAATAACCAAATGACCTTTTAATGCAAAAGGTAGAAGAGCCCAAGAGTTACTTGAATTAGTTCATACGGATGTATGTGGACCTATGTCAACCCAAGTAAAAGGAGGTTGTGAGTACTTCATTACTTTTACGAATGATTACTCAAGATATGGTTATGTGTGCCTAATGAGACGGAAGTCTGAAGCATTTGATTTCAAAAAATTTAGGGCTGAAGCTGAGAATCAATTGGTAGACACATAAAAGTCATTCGATCTGATCGAGGTGGCGAATACCTTCTTAGGGATTTCAAGGATTATCTAATTCAAAATAAGATTGTATCTCAATTGACTACACCTGTAACTTCTTAACAAAATGGTGTAGCGGAAAGAAAGAATAGGACTCTTTTGGAAATGGTTAGGTCCATGATGAGTTATTCAACTTTACCAGTTTCCTTTTGGGAATATGCACTAAGAAATGTAATGTATATTTTGAATTTGGTTCCATCAAAATCTGTTCCCAACACACCTAAGGAATTGTGGAGTGGGCACAAACCTAATATAAAATATCTTCATATTTGGGGATGTTCAGTACATGTGTTGAAAGGGAAGTCTGATAAGTTGGAAGCAAAAACAGAAGTATGCATGTTTTAAGGGTATTTAAAGGAAACTAAGGGTTATTTATTCTATAATCATAAAGATAAGAAAATGTTTGTTAGTACTCATACCAAATTTTTGGAAGATGATTATGTGAATAACTTTAATCCTAGGAGTAAAGTTGTTTTCACTGGAATAAATGAACCTGTAGTTGAACAACCACTTGATGAAACTAAGGATAATGTAGCTGTATTAGATACACCACAAGATACTACTTATGAGATGTCTAGTACACAGGTGCCTCGTCATAGTGGGAGAATTGTTCGGCCTCTTATAAGATTTATAGATTTGGAAGAAGCTTATAAAGCTATCTTAAGAGAGGCTGAATCAGATTATTACACTTATGAAGATGCAATGAATAATATAGATGCACATCATTAGGTCCAAGTTATGAAATCTGAATTAAATTCGATGTAGTCCAATCATGTATAAAATCTTGTAAAGGTGCCTAACGGCATTAAACCTATTGGTTGCAAATGGGTTTACAAGAGGAAGAGATGGATAGATGGAAAGATTGAAACCTTTAAAATAAGACTAGTGGAGAAAAGGTATTCATAAAAAGAAGGAATTGACTATAATGAAACTTTTTCGCAAGTAGCCATGCTTAATTCTATTAAAATCTCTAATCCATTGCTGCTCATTACGATTATGAGATTTGGCAAATGAATGTCAAAACTGCATTTCTTAATGGCAATCTTAAAGAATGAATTTACATGTTACAACAAGAAGGTTTCATGTTTCATAGCAAAGAACCAAGAGCATATGATATGCAAGTTGAAAATATTCATTTATGGACTTAAGCAAACATCTAGGCATCTAGGTCATGGAATATTAGATTTGACCACGTAATCAAGTTATTTGGTTTTGGACAAAATCTTGATGAACCATATGTGTACAAAAGACATCGAAATGAAGTAGTAATGTTTCTAGTACTTTATGTTGATGATATTCTACTCATTCAGAATGATGTAGGGGTAATATCATCAGTTAAAGTTTGGTTGTCACGCCAATTTGATATGAAGAACTTGGGCGAAGCTAACTATATTCTACGGATCAAGCTTTGGCGAGATCGAAATAATAGGATGTTAGGTTTGTCACAAGCTGGATATATAGACAAGGTTCTAAAATAGTTTAGCATGCAAAACTCTAAGAAATGATTACTTCATTTCAGACATGGAGTTTCTCTGTTTGATGACCAAAGGCCTAAGACTCTTGAGGAAGAAAATATGATGAGACAAGTTTCCTATGCTTCTGCAGTGGGAAGTCTCATGTATGCTATGCTTTGTACTAGACTGGATATTTGTTATTCAGTTGGTATGGTTAGCCGATATCGGTCAAATCCAAGACTTAAACATTGGCAAGCTGTAAATCATATTCTCAAGTATCTAAGGAGAACAAGAGATTATATGTTTGTTTACCGTTGTGAGGATTTGATTCCAATTGGCTATACAAATTTAGATTTTCAGTCGGATCTTGATTTCAAAAAATCAATTTCAGGTTGTGTTATCACCTTGGGAGGTGGAGCCATAAGTTGGAGGAGTCATAAGTTGGAGGAGTGTAAAACAATCTTGTATTGCTGACTCCGCCATGGAAGCTGAATATGTTGTTACTTGTGAAGCGGCAAAGGAAGCAGTTTGGCTCAAGAAATTCCTTTCTGATCCTAGTGTTGTGAGAATTGAATAAATTCCTATTACATTATTCTGCGACAATAGTGGAGTGGTTACACAATCTAAGGATCTAAGGAATCACAAGAAAGGAAAGCACATAAAAACAAAGTACTATATCATTCGAGATATTGTTACTCGTGGAGATGTAGTGGTAGTAAAGATTGAAAGTGCAAAGAATCTAGCGGATCCTTTTATCAAAACCCTGCCCTAAATGACTTTTGAGTCATATTTGGAGGAAATGAGAGTTAGATTAATGCACAATAGTTTTTAGGGCAAGTGGGAGATTGTTTGGATGTGTGCCCTTAAATCTTATTGTATGATGCTATGTATAACATTATGTATGACTTAGTGTTGTGATTAATAAAGTTATTTTATTATTATCTAAAATAATGGTAACATGAATATTGAGACATTATCATATAGTTCATGAGATGCATAGTATGTGATTTATGTGATTTAGTCGCAAAAGATATAAATCATAAATTCTTTGTAAACTCAAAATTGTAGTTTATAATTGGTGATGAAATTGGGCATTTCATATGCTAAGACTATAACATATCAACTAAGATGATTTGTCTTGATCATGAAAATTGAGATTTCTAGTTAGTATGTTGATATATTTTGAGAGTTAAAACATATTGAACTGGACCGCTGTGAGATTTATTATTCTCCTAACGATTGTCAAGTGAATAATAAACTCACGACTTCTATTTACATTAACTCTTAATTCTGAAAGGATAATGAAATCATTAAGTGTAGGTTGCTTTGATATATAAGGAGTGAGGTCTAAAGTTATGATCAAAATCTCAGTATGTTAGGCAACCACATTTAATATTGATGGAACATATATTCTCACGATGAAATTCATAATCTCTTAACGGAGATATAAAATATTTTATTGAGATAAGTTTAATAGGTGTAGTTATTCAGAATGTTAGGCCTAACCACTTTAGTAAGGAGTTACTAAAGTATATATTTATGGAATTGGATTTCATAAATATATGATGAATAACTTAAAGGATTAAATTGGGTATTCAAGGAATTAAGATGGAGTAATTTACAAAATGACAGTCTACTTTCATGATTTTGTATTATTACGAATATGTTATGAAGGGGTTACATGTATAATAAAGTCTTAGGATATAATTTATAAATAAGGCCTAAAGTGCAATTATATTTATATAGCGGTATTAAATATAATTAATGGTAATTTTGGACTTGTCAAGAGTTAACAAAAAAGCCCAAAGCCCGTTGGAGCTAGTGCCTTATTGGTCCCTTTTGGTCCCATTCCAAGTCACACATTAAAGCTCAATTGGAAAGATCCAAAAGGCCAGCCCAATTAGATAATCAGTTAGTTATAAAAATGAGAAACATATAGAATTTTGGAAGTGTATGAAATGGTGTGTATGCGAGTGTAAGACACTCTAATTCTCCTTTGGAAACTGATTAAGAGACCACACTTCTTGGGCATAAAGTGGAATTTGAGTAAAGATTAAAAGTGTTTCTAAGTACTTCTGATATTTGTTTTAAAATTCACCATACTAAAGTACGTTTTCTTGTTCTTAAATTCTGAAACTTACATAGTGCATGTTATCGATTGCGAATGAAGTAAATTCGTTAAATTTTCGCTATGTATGTTTTATATGCAATACAAACATGTATTTTTTCAACAGATATATGTTATGCTGTTGGATTAGTCAGTAGATTTCAGTCTAATCCAGGACTTGCTGCTCATTGGAAATCTGTCAAGAGGATATTAAGGTATCTTAAAGGGACAATAGACTACATCATTTATTATCAGGGTTTAGATTTGTGTATGATTGGCTTTAGTGATGCTGATTGGGATAGTGACCTAGATGAACGCAAATCTACATCTGGATATGCTTTCTTGCTAAATAATGACGCTATCACTTGGAGTAGCAAGAAATAGCTTTGTATAGCATTATCAACAACGGAAGCTGAGTATGTAGCGTGTTCAGTAGTTGTTTAGAAAGTAGTTTGGTTGAGGAGGTTCTTTTAGAATTTTGAGGTTGTCAAGGATTCCTCAAATCCCGTTACGGTATATTGTGATAGCATGGCAACACTTGCCTATGCTAAAAAATATTGAGTATCATGGTAAAACCAAACACATTGATATACGATATCACTACATTCAAGACATGGTTGCTCACAATGAAGTGGTTCTAAAACACATTTTTACAAGTCTCATAATTGCTGATCCTTTTGCAAAGCCCATAGGATGGGATGCTTTTCAGGCTCATGTTAGGAGTTTAAGGTTACGTAGAATATGATGATATGTTGTTCTTAGTTACCATTTATTGTACATTTTGGGATATTTTTTAAATGCATATGATGTTATTCAATTAATAATATGTATGTTTACACACACATGTACCATATGATGAGTTCTGTGGTATGAAAGGTATATTAGCAGGCTTAGGTTGGCTCACTCACATGAGCGATCACCTCTGGCGCTTGAATAGCAAGCAGAGATGAGATACTGTGTCATTTAATGCTTATGTAGTATAGATGATTGACACAAATAGATGTAGCCTTAGTTGGTACTCTATAATATATTTATCTTAATTAGACTATTCATGGATAGTCCATGATCCATGTAGCTTGTGGTTAGCCAATAGCAAGACCTTAATTTGATGTCTGAGGTGGCAAGCGAATAAAGGACTCGAGTTAGGCGCTTAAGTAACGACTAGAATAAAATTTGTACGGTGTATTGAGTTAAGACATACGTTCTTACTTAAGAGAACTCCACTGTTGCATGTATTTCATACTACATGTGCTTGTTGCTCGACCAAAAGCGGAGATGAGAGAATAGATTCCTGCTTCTTCACCGTGTGAGTCTCATGGATTTTTCATTAAGATCCTACTTATGCCCTTGTTACTTTTGACTATGTCATGAAGCTGAGGTTTCAATGTCTGCTACTTTGGCATTTTACCTATGGCCATGTTGGATTCAGTCTAAAGGGACATTGTTGAGAAAGTGATTGGACCAAAGTTAGAGGACATGAGTGCAAAGGGAAGACTAATTTTATAACACATCCTTATATTTGTACTCACTTTCGACAAGTTATAGTGCTTATAGTAGCAAAATAATCGTGAGTACATCTAGATAGTTATGATGGATCAAGCATAAGTTTGAGTATTAGACTAAAGAGGGGTTAGACATGCTTGATTTGATGTGTTAATATATGTCTAGGGCATAATGAGACACTTTAGGGATGTTGCTATGCTAGTCTTGGTATAAGATTTAGTATAGTGCTCCCCAATATGATTTTTAGGTGTGCTCAATAGTCGCACAACCTATTTGCCAGTGTGAACGTACTGAGAAACACATTGAGAGATGGATAATAGAGTCATGCCCACAATGGATGAGTAGGAGATGTTAGAAATTGAAAAGAATATGGAAGGACAACTAAAGTGAGCATGTCCCTCTATATACCTCAGGATAATTGTAACATCCAAGAGTTATAGAGTAATGGTTTGGATCGTTACTCTACCCCACTAAGTCCATTATCCCACTCAATATTAATGGAGTGGTGTGTATATAAACACCAAGAGTGGTACCCATTGAACAATGAACAAATTCTGCATTTCTCATAGTATTTACAGAGTGTTGTGAGGCTCTTAGGTTATGGGTTATGTTTGCATCACTCTAGTAGTGTGCAACATCTTCGAGAAATGTTTGGTTTGTGGGTTATACAAATTGGAATTCAGAACGTGTTTGAATAGCTAGTCTGCTTAAAGGCTAGCTCTAGACAGCATAGAATAATCTCAAAACTCCTGTGTGATCATTAGTTTGGGCCAAGTGAGGTGTGCCGAAAAACCAATTGTTTATATTCCGCTGCAAAGTCTCCATTTCTTACAGTCCTTGACTTAGACCCTATCAATTTCAGTAAGGGTCTTCAATAATGGACAAATATGAAGTGAGGTTGGGCTCTCTGATATGGGGCTCATAATGGGGATAAAATGGTAATTGTGAAAGAAATAACCAAATTTAATGAACAAACAAGGAAACTTCAATGGCTTGGAAGCACATTGAAATCATTTTTCCTTAAACAATATTTGTTCTCACACTTGAGTTGATATTAAATTTTTGCAAACTTATTCAATACAACTAGGCCTATTGAGTTTTATAAATAGCAATTTTAGAGAAGACTCATAGGGCTTCTCACATTTTTGAAAATTTTCATTAGGGTGAATAATGAAAGTATAAGCAATATATAAACCATCTAAATCCACCGATGAAGTGTTATAGTTGATAACAAACGGCTAAAAATAATCTTCAAATGTTCATAAATGTATAAATATCTAGTGACATAATTTTTAGCACTAATTTTGCAACAAATTGTAATTTTTTGCATAATTTGTAAAATGGTCGCTTTTATGCCCCTGAAGTGATTACTTGGTAGTCTTTTAAAATCACACATTGTCACAACTTGTACATGTGTCAACTTCTTATTATATTACATCATTAACATATAGATCAACAACGGTAACTTGGTAAAAAGTACTCCAATTATCACTTAATACATGTGCAAGTTGTGATAGAATATATGTTCCTAGACTTTCCCATGTTGGTTAAGCCATGCCATCTCTAAGTATTTATTTATTTATTTTTAAATCCAATTTTTTCTCCAAAAATATAAAAAACCACATGATCCAAAACCAACCCATATTTTTAAAAGAAAAACAATGTGTACACAATTTTTGCTACAATCCATATAAGGCTAATTGCAAATAATAGATAAAAAGTTATAAGCTACTCACAAACACAGTTTGCTACCTTAATCTATATATATATATATATATATATATATATAATAAGTGAAACAGAGAGAAACTCCAATTGAAATTCTAAATTAGAATTTTAATCTATTGTTGTGCCACCTGTCAATGTAAATATGAAATTGAAGTCTAATTTGTAATTCTGATGTGTTTTTTTTTTTTTTTTTCACACCCGTGTATTTTTAAGTTCACCTCCCTTTTCCACACTCGCGTATTTTCAGGTTCACCTCCCTTTTTCACACCCACGTATTTTCAGGTTCGCCTCCCTTTTCTAGTTCACCTTCCTTTTCCACACCCACGTATTTTCAGGTTCAAATTTCAAAAGAATCTCTTAGTATCAATGATGCATGTATTTGGGTATTTTTGTATCTTATATAAGAAGAGGTTTTTCAAATATTCCAATTATACTTGTCTTTACAATTTTCATGGTCCTGGTTTATGCTCTGCAAAACGAATTCCAACAATTCCTAAGGTTTCTACCTATACTGTCGTTCATTTTTGTGTAAATTTTTTATTGTTTAATTATATAATTTTGTGATTTTCCTATGATTGATGTTGTATGTTTATTATCTTTCATCTGCCTATACTTTCTTTCCTTTTATCAATAATTTTATTGTTTAATTATAAAATTGTTTTATTTTTCTATTATTGATGTTGCATATTTCTTTTCTTTTTCATAACACGTTATCAGCACGAGTTTCTACCCAATTTCGAAAGGAAGTTGTAATCCCATTATTTTTCAAATATCAAAGATTATTTATGTAATTTTCTCAATTCACTGTAAGTTTTCTTTTAAGGATTTAGTATTTATCCTATTTGTTTGTCTTTACGTTTTATACTCATAATTTTAGTAATTTTTAATTGATAAATTTTTTTTAATAAGATTCATGTTATTCTATTGTTATATATTGTTATAAGATGCATGTTATGAAATTCACATTTAATTAATTAAAATATTTTGTTAAAAATAGTTTGTAATAAAGCAACTTAATCATAGTTATATGTACCGTGAATGAATCAATCTTGAATATATATGTCTATGTAGCATTTTTTCATTAGAATTTTGCATGATAAAAATATTTGTTAAAAAATTATATAATACTAAGTTTTATTAAATATGAATAAATTAAGTCTTTTAAACATGATTAAACTTATGATTAATAAATAAATAAGAAACAAAACCAACAGTATCACTTAAATAATAAAATGTAATATATTTATTAGTTTATTAAATTATATTCATTCCCCGTGTGGTAGCATGAGTTACATACTAGTTCTGATAACAGAAGAACTTATTTTTAAGCGAAAAGTTAACAAATGCCCTTTAAAAGATAGATTTATGAAATATTGTCCAAAAATATAAAATTATGCGATTTCTTAAGTTTTTTATATTTTTTATAAAAAATAGAAAGAAAATTTTTGAGAGGAAAAAAAAAAGAAAAAAAGCAGGTTCGAAAGCTCGGGCAGATTAGACCCGACCCACTGGGCAAATACCTGGCAAGAAAAACAAACAAAACCCTCCACCTTTTCTTTCATGTAAGTTTAGGGTTTAAGTGCTCCCTCCCACTCCCACACACACAACACAAATACAAAAACCAGAGACCGCTTCTCTCTCTCTCTCTCTCCCTCTCCGCTTTCTCACTTCTCCAGCAAGCTCCAAAACCCTCTTCAATGGCGATGACCTCTCTAGCCGCGCAGTTACAAGTCATAAAATCGTTCGTACCAGGAGACTCTCAGCCTCTCAAGCGCCCTTTCACTCGCCCTTCCATTCTCTACGATCCCAAAGAAGCCGCCGACATCGATGTCGATACCATTCTCTCCATTGCTCTCCAAGGTCCCCCCCCCCCTCACTTTCCTCCAACAATTAGTTAGGTTTTCGGTTAAAATAGATTCTCATAATTCAGTTTCGTTATTTTTGTCAGGTTTGGAGGTTTTGATAGATACAGATGAGCGTTTCAGAAACTATAAGAACGATTTGTTTAGCCATAAAAGCAGAGAATTGGATAGAGACTTGTTAGGTATAGAGGAAAACAATCGAATTAACGCCTCAGTCGGTTCGTACTTGCGGTTATTGTCTGGTTATTTTCAACTGCCTTCGGCCCTAAAGACGCTTGAGTACTTGATTCGCCGATACAAGTAAATGACCGCTTCTTCGATTATTGCTGCTTCATTATGATTCTAACTTTACTGCTTATTTATTGATAATTTGGTTGGAATTGCAGCGTTCATATATACAATTTTGAGGAGTTGATTAAATGTACTTTGCCATACCATGACACACATGCGTTTGTTCGAATAGTACAGTTAATCGACACGAGGTTAGGAAATTACTTTCAATTTGTTGTATGTGGTTTCGTAAATGGCGGTTTAGTTAAGCTAATGGAATCTGATTGTTTGCACCTATTTATGATTTAGAAATAGTAAATGGAAGTTTCTTGATGGTGTGAAGACCACGGGTGCACCGCCACCTAGAAAGGTCATAGTGCAGCAATGTATTCGGGATAAGGGGGTTCTGGAAGCTATATGTGACTATGTGAGTATTTTCTTCGGATATGTTTTTTTTTTTTTTGGAGAAGAGCCCTTTGAACTCGTCTGCGAGCAAATCAGTTGCCCGAGTAAGCTAGGGGCATTCACCCCTGATGGGTTACTTTGGATGTAGTTGATTGTTTGATTACTTGTTTATTGTGTGGTCGTATACTTGACTGTTCTACTGCTGCAGGCAACTCCGTCAAAGAAGAATCAGCCTTCAAGGTTCAGTATCAGCTTTTGCACGGCAGTTGTTGTAGAGGCTTTGGGTTCCATTACAACTGTTGAAGATGATGTTGTAAAGAGAATCCTTCCGTTTGTAGTTTCTGGACTTCAGCCTGGCACAAAAGGAGGGTCAGATCACAAGGTGGGATTAACATACTGCCCTTAAATGGGAGTAGACACTTATGACTTTTGTATCTGTTATCATTATGCATAATGTTTATGAGGCAATGAAGATAATTCTTTCTGAATGATGTCACTCAATTTCTGAAACATCTTTGTAATTACATCTGTTTCAGAACTGGATAAATGACAAACCAGCATGAAATCGAAGTCCTTATTGTGTTTTCTTTGATGTGATGGATTTGGAATTTTGTTGTTATATTGTATGCATTTGTTGTTATTTTGTGAATATTTTTCAAAATTGTTTTTGCTTTGATCTGTATTTTGCAAATATATTTCTCGTCCTTAGTCAATTGTGAATTTCGGCTGCATATTGTCTAAGTCAGCATGGTTTGACTTTTGATTTTTGTTCTGCCTAGATCTGTTCCCTCAACTCTAGGGTTGTGGGTTAAACATGTGTTATTGCTATTAAATTTTTAATTGAAAGTTCTCTTTCATATGTAGGCGGGTGCTTTGATGATTGTTGGTTTACTTGCAAATAAAGTTGCATTGTCCCCTAAACTTGTGAAGAGTTTGATTCGGTCAATTTCTGAGCTTGCTCGAGAGGATGCAAAAGAATCAAATGATTTGCAATGGTTTCGGTTGTCACTTTTGGCTTTAATTAACCTTGTTCAGGTACCACTGTTTGTATAATCAGTTAGCATTCCAGTTGCATGAGCCTAGAAGCATCAGTCAATTTTTCTGTAGTTATGCTCTGTCCCTTTCTAATTAAGTTGCGATAATCTTCTCATGTTTTATATAGTCATTTAACATTCCAGTTGCATAAACTTAGAAGTATCAGTCAATTTCTTTGTATTTATGCTCCGTCCCTTTCTACCTAAGTTGCGATAATCTTTAAATGTTTTGTAGGTTTTTTCCGCAATTCTGATATGTGTTTAGCAAAGTATACCACTTTTTTTTTTTAAAATTTTTTTTATTACCCCTGTACCAAATGGTATGACTATTGAGTTTGGATATTTTAGTTCTTATCTAAAAAGTTAAAAATCCTATATGTTGGTCTTTACTTATTTAAGGGGAGTCTGTGCCCACATGTGCGGGGGGAGTATTTAGGGTAATTTTTGATGATTAAATTCATAATTTTCAAAAATCTTTATCTTTTGGGACAAGTGGTTATTTATCAATGGTCCTAATGGGTTCTTTTTCAACATAGGAGCTGAATGTGCCTTTTATTGGAGACAACTGCCAATTTTGTTGTGTCTATTTGAGAGTCATTTTTTAGTATTACACAAGTTTTTTGAAGTAGTCGTATATTTGCTGAATATCAATTTTTTGTTTGTGGTTTTCCTCACTTTAGTTTGCATAAAATTTGTCAGATGCAAAATTTTGATATGTTTCCAAAGAAGGCTTTGGATATTTTGAAGGATATAAGGTATTCCTCACTACCATAAACATGCTTGAGCTTATTAAGTGCTTAATATTTTTGTTGATTTTTCATTTGTGCTTTCTAAAATTCTTTCCTGCTCTAATTTGTAGGGATTTGGCAGTGATTCTTTTGGGATTGTCGAAGGAGTTCAATATTGATAAATTCCTTCATATGCTTTTCGAAGTCCTGGTTGACTGCAGGTGGGAAACCGATTCTTTTTTTCCAATTATCCTTATATTTGTCACTTTTTTTACTCAGTATTTGAAAATGATGATTATATGTTTGCAGTTCTTCTGATGAATTGTGCCGTCTTGCTCTGGTATCAATAATAGAGACAGTTCCTGTAAAAGATGAAGTTTTCCATGTAGTCAGTAAGGTGCTATTGTCCTGCTTGAAATTGTCACAAAAAATTGGCGACCCAGGATCATCTGAATCTGGTATGCTATTATCATACCACCTTTTTTGGTGTTTTTCGTTTACAGCACTGGTGTATATTGTAAAGACTCAAGTATTTGATTGCCTTTTCATCTTCTGTCATAATTTTTTCTATATTATTGAATGTTTTTTTGGTGATTACTTCCTCAGATATGTCACTTTGTTTTTGTTTAAAAAAAGAAAGTGATTTTAGAGCTACTTCACTGAATATTTGTCATTCGCTACAAGTATCTTTAGGTAGTTGGCTCTTATTTCTCACCACGACTCTGAATTTTTAATTAGGAAGCTGGGCAAAGAGAATTTTGGTGGTTGTGAATAAGCATTATCCATCTGAACTACGTGCAGCAATTCGCAAGTTCCTTGAGGTCCATTGACCACCTTCTCTCTTTCTCAAACCCTCCCCCCCTCTCTGATTTTAGTTCCAGCTCTAATCTTTTGGCCATTTTCAATAGGATGCGAAAGGGGAGTCAACGTATGAGATATTGGGGAAGGTGTTGGATACAAATTTGGATAAGTCACTGGGTATATCGGATTCAAAATTTTGGTTGGCATTGCATCATCCAAAGGTATTAGTTATTTGACATCCTTTTTTGGGGCTGGGTTTGCTAATGCTTTTGCTTTATTTTTGTTTGACACTTTTATCTTGTCAACATATGGCATAGGCTGTGGTCCGATGTGCTACACTGTCCCGTTTAAATTCCTCTGGCATTCTGAAAGTTAAGGCTGTTGATTCACAGGTAGTATCTAGTGCTATATGCGTATATGCACACCCAGAAACACAAGTGTGTGAGCCTTTTGTTTAATTTACATTGTTATAGGGTTTTAAAATATCTAGAAAACAACAGAATTCCAGATTCAAAATCTTTGGTTCTCAATCATAATTTTCTTCTATTCTCTTGTGACTCAATTATTTTCTAATAAAGTTTATTACTTATAAAGAAAAATTAAATCTTCTCTTGTGGACTAGTCTTGTAACTATTGAAGATCTGGTTCTTATTCATACTTTTTTTCCCCTTATTGTGTACTAGAGTCTTGTAACTATTGAAGATGCCATATTAAGACAGCTTCACGAGGATGATCTAACTGTGGTTCGGGCAGCTCTATCTCTAGATGGATTGTCTGATATGATAAGTTCTTCCGATCTTCTAAAAGAATTGCAATATGTGCTTAAAAGATGCATTGGCATTCTAATGTCAAGTGAGTATGAAGATATAGCGAATGCTTTACCCTAAATATTTTTATTCTATATGCTTCACTATTTCTGCCATTGCACTAATATGCTTCTGTTATTGTGTTAAAAATGAAAGTCACATGATGAATATGATGGTGTTTTGCACCGTAATTAGAATGCTTTGCCCTGGATCTTTTTATTCTATATGCTTCACTATTTCTGCCATTGCACTAATATGCTACTCTTATTATGTTAAAATGAAAGTCACATGATGCATATGATGATGTTTTGCATCATAATTTTATGTTTTGGTGCATCATAGTCAATTGACGTCTTACATTTATTAAATATGGTTAGAAGGGGCACAGCTCATATCTGGGTGCTATAGTTCATGAAATTTCCATGATGGGCTATTGTTTTCTGGAATCACATTAGTTTAAATGGGTGGTTCTGACTCTTTTTTTTTTCCTAATTGTGCAAGTTTGGACATTGCCCCCTTGTATCCAATGTCGTTTGTTGGTCAATATTTGAATTAAAAATGGCCTTATATTCTGCATTAGAAGGCTGTATTAACATCAAGACTGTACCATTCAATAAATTTAGCTTTGAGTTTTAGGGAGCCGGTGAGTAGTTTCTTGTTTCACTTATGGTCCGTTTGGTTGGGTGGAAAAAGTGGAGGATGAAAACTGTGGAAGGAAAATGGGAGTTTTCCATTGTTTGGTTGGGTGGATGGAAAATGATGGGTGGGGATGTCTTCCGCCCAGGCCCACCAAAACTTATACTCCCAAATTTAAAGGAAAATGGCAATGAAAATGTGAGCTTCAAAAGGAATTATTACCCCCTATTACCTCATTATTTCAAACTAAAATAAGGGCATACTAATAATATAATTTCTATCCTTCCACTTTTCCTCATCTCCTACCAATAAAACTTGGTGGAAAACTAAAATCTTTTCTACCCAAGAGGCCTGTAGCTCAATTGGTTAGCACCTCTTTGTTTTTCCAAATGGAGACATCTAAGGTTCAAGTCCCCCTCCACTAACTATTGAATTATAAAAAAACTAAAATCTTTTATATTCTCCCAACATTTTCCATCTTCTTACTTTCTATCTTTCCAACCAAATAGAGCCTAAGGGACTTTTTGTTGTTATGACAGTCGATGTTCCTTTAAAACTTTATTTATCTATTTTTCTCCCTGTTGGAAGAAGGTTGATTCAGGATGCATAGAAGAATCAAAGGGGTAAAGGAACTTGTAATGAGTGGACTGCCTATAAGAAAGGCATAGGGAATCAACTTGTTTTATAGTTTTATTCTGCTTAGAAGGAAATTGCAGTGTAGCTTTTCTGGCCAAGAAATTTGTCCCCTATTAGGCCATGTTTGGGGACTTAATGAACCCATGCTATGTAGAATAGGTCTGTTGAGCTATAGCTCAACTGACTTCCTCCTCCCATAATAATGGATTGGATGGTGAAGTCGTGGGCTCAAGACCTACTTGGTGCATGTGTAACTTACTAATACAAAGAAGAAAAAAAGAGGCAGAATGGGCTTATTAAATAATTGGCATTAGGAAATTATAAACTAGATGTCCAGTCAGAGAAGATTCTCATGGAAATTCTTGAAGTATTTATCAATCGTAGATTTTATTGAATATTCTACCTAACTAAGTAAAACTCATTAGAAATATTCTAGCAGACTAGGGAATAAAAAAAAATTGCTAAATTAAATTTCTTTCTATGTCGTCTAGTCCATTATAAAACATGTCTCATTTGTTCTGTTTCTGTTTGCAGGTTCATCAGATAAAAATAGTCTAGCTACTGATGTAGCTATTTTATGCCTGGAGAATGCCAACTCAAAGTTTGGTCATGATGATGATTATCTGAAGACATTTGCTGCCATGCTGTTTCCTTTGCTCTTAATTCTACCAAAGGTTTCTTGTTCTTTATCTTTGACCTTATGTTTGATTTTCTAATATTTCCATTGTGGCATCAATCATGCATCTTATACTCTTTTCTTTTTCTTTTTCTTTTATTTTATTTTATATATTTTCATTTTGTTTGGTTGTTGATTCGTTTATTTTTTTGTCTTGCTATGTACAGACACAGAGGCTAAATTTGAAGGCTTTGCAGTTAGCCAAGGAAGTAAAGTGGTCGCTTTACCAGAATCTTGCTGTTGCCCCCAGTGCAGAAATGGTAAATTATTTTGACTTGTGAGATTCTGTTTAGCTCACTATATTGAGTTGGTCTATATTTTCACAAGAACTCCTGTGTGTAATGTTTGATAGATTATCTTGATCTTCTGATCATTCTTGGATTTCCATAGAAAAGGAAAATATTAATAACTTTCTATGTGTGTGTATTGGCCATAGTCAAAAGGGGGTTCCTGTATGTTCATGTGCCCCTACAATATAAACTTAGGTTTGGAGTTTTCAATTCATGAGTGACTAGTAGCACTGCCAAATATCACGCTATGAATGATTTATATATTTCTGGAAAAGGACTACGTGATTGGTGGATGAGATCAAGGAGCAGCAATGTTGTAGGAAAATGTTCATTTAAAATCAATCTAAAGAAGTATTAAATGTTATATGGAAATCGACTTAAGACATTGGCATTTAAATTGTTGGTGTGGATAAAAAATTGCCATTGCTTATATGCATTAGGGTCAGCTACTTTGATTTGACTGTGTGTTAACATGAACCTCGATGAGATGGCTGGCTCGACCCATTCAACATGATTTTAGTGTCATGTCGGTGGATAGTTTAGCATTCAGTTGTTATTCTACTTTGCCTGCTATTTTTATTTTATGGTCCATGTCTGTCGGATATGTTTTTATGTTGGTTTATTTATTTATTCTCCTGTGAATTATGAAGTTGCATTTGAAATGCAGACATTGCAATCTGGATCCCTTTCTTCCATTAATATGAAGACGGTTGCTAGTTTGGCTGAGGCTTTTTTGATGCACCCTGAAGAACATATGGCTTGGCTTAACAAGAGTAACAATGATTTTCAGTTGTCAAAGACACACTTACTCTTTATGCTGATGCAGTCATTTATTATAATGAAAAATGGTGTGTTCTCTTTTTTCACTTTAATCGAGAATTGATTTATCTATTTTTTCTGTTTTAATGGTTGTGATCCTCTCTCTTTTTGAACTTTGTACACAGTTTAGTTCACACTGTATTTTAGAAGGTATTTTATTTTTAATTTTTTGTTGAAAGCATGTTATATTAAATATATATAGATTTTTGATAAGTAATGGTATATTAAATATTTTATATGCTCGCTTTCTCTATATGTCTCATTCTCCTTGCTCCTATAAAACCCCAAGTCTGTAATTTAGGTATTCTCTTGAAAATTGTGTTAGAACCAGTTAAATAGCAAAATCATTAACCATATTTATAAGTTTGAATTTTTTAGGGTGATTATATGAAAGCCCTTTTTCCTAGAGTCATGTATATATATGCATGTATTTGGGACATTCTTATTTTCTTTCCCTCTTGTGAAAACTAATTTGGGTCTAGCACATTTAATCGTGGTGGGATGTGGGGTTTCTTATGTGATTTAGATCAGTAATCCAAGTTTTTCTTTATAATATTGAACTTAATTTTGCTGCTTTTACTTTGCAAGTGGTAAAATTATAAAAAAAAGCACATTGCGCTAGCCTATCGTGAATAAATGGTATTTTATCTAAGGGTGGAAGAGTCACTCTGATTAATGCCATGCTTTCTAGTTTACCTACTCATCTATGTCTATGTTTACAATTTCTGTTTGTTGGATAATCTATAGGCAACACCACAAAGGGATATTTTGTAATATGGATTGGAATATGGCGTTAAAAAGGGATAACCTTTAATCAATGTTTGGTGGGGGAGTAGTTTTGGTGTTTTGGGGGTGGGCAGAATCATCTTTGGAGGTGTGGTGTTGATTTGAGATGTGGAAGGACTGGGTCGGTGGTGAGAGGGTCCAACACTTTGAGATTGCAATTGAGCCCAAGGTGGTTAAATTGGGAAGCATTCTTTGGACATTTGGAATGTTGCTTTGCTTTGTTGGATGCGGCTATTGTGGAAAGAATGTTATAGTCGCACTTTGAGGATAGGGAGAGACCTCTGGATCAGCTGAAATCCTTGTTAATCCGCACTTTGTTTGAATAGTCTCGTGTGTGGGGTTTTACTCATTTTAACTTCATTTTTGAGTTCCAAAATTCATTCTCTTTCTGTATTTGTTGTAATTTTTTAAGATTCTTTGTGCTCATTGCCGTGTACATGAAGTACTTTTTTTTCCCCTTTCAATATAACTTTATTACTTATAAAAAGAGTGTAAGGGGAGTGTGAGTTGGTAGACAATTTTTCACTTCATTGTAGGGTGGTGAGAAATTTATAGTTCTTAGCGCCAACTCTTTTTGGAGTATGTTGGGTGATGCATAGGACATTTGCAGAGGCAATTACTGTTGTAAAGGGTCTGTTTGGCTGTAATGTGAGCTATGAAATATGGGTGGCTGCTGCACAATGGATTGTGGCAATAACACGACTTTAGATATTGGTGTATGCCTGTTGTCTGCTTGAGTTATTCTTCTACCTTCTACTAAAATTTATTAGAGTGGAGAGGAGATGTAATTTGCTTGCAGGAGATTAAGACGGATCTGTTTCAACGGAGATGTTAAGGATTTTATTATGGGGCGGGAGGACACTTGGAAGGCAATTGAAGATTGAAAGTCCTTACGAAAGTAACTTTCTTTTGTTGCGTGAGCCTCCTGGCCCAGTGGAAAACTCTGGTTTCCACTCCCCTCTCAACTCACAAGGGGAATCTGGGGTTCTTGATGGGGATTTTCTGAATTAACATTAGCAAAAAAATAAACTTTTTTGTGTTCAGCAGCATTAGGGAATTTTCACAGTAGACAACCTTATCAAATGGGGAATGTTTATAGTGAATATGTGGTGTGTGTGCAAATGATACTGTGAGCATGTACTTCAAATGCATTGCATGAAGCATAATGGGACCATGTTTTGAGTCATATAACTCTGGTGCCTACTAAATTGCATCCAACATGCCAAAAGATGCGCAATAATGCCTTTTCTTGATTAAGACAATCTAAAAGATTATTCTACTGAGCTACTATTGTTGCTTTTCTGGTTGTACTTAACTGTTGCCTGTTTCCCTGTTGCTGGGGTGTTGCATAGCATGGTATGTCAAGTTGTTGAATTCTTTTATTCACTTTTGTGAGACTCTGCTTTTATTATTACCTTGATGCTTGCCTCTTATACTCATACTGCTCTGATTCTTTGAATTATGACAGTAGGATACTAAGTTTTGTATTTTCTTGCATGTTAGAAAGAGCCCAGTTTTCAATTCTCTTTGAAGCTGTCTTTCCATTTCTGAAGAGAGAGTGGGAAGCATTTGAATCTGCGGGTGATGTTTCTGTGGAAGAGGTACAATTTTGCAAACGGAAATTAGCAGCAGATGGGCATTGGTTTCTCTGTTCATCTCGACGAAGCTGAGTTCAAATTATTTTTTCAATGTCTAATGTTTGTCTTTGGTGTTTGATTGACAGTTCAAATCTGAAATTCAAAATTGGGATGGCAAAAGATTCTTAGAACAGCTATCTGATACTAAACTTAGAGCATTAAATATGAATATCTTGATTTTCATATTTTGGAAGTTACTGGAGGCATTATCAGAAATACCTGGAGATGTTTTAGTGGTTAGTGAATTATTTGGGTCTATCTATCATATCTTCTAAGACTGCTTTGGTGACTGGTCATTGACATTGTGGCATGATTTTTTAATGTGGTCTCAGCTGAATGTATAACTTTTCATTATTGCAGGATGATAATGACAAATGGGTTAGCATTCTTGAAGATTTGTTCATTTTCTTCTCTACCTCTAAGTATAAGCATGTTTTCAAGGAACACCTTCATTACCTTGTCAAAAGCTGCAAGGTTATTGCTCCTGCCTGTTTTCTGTCCAGATTTTTTACGGAAGAAGGTACTTCCCTGGTTTTCCCCTTCACTACTTGCCTTCTTATTCTTTTATTTACCTAAAAAACATACTAGGTTGTTTTTTGGTTTTTCTAGAAATGCTTACCTTGGCTTCCTTCTTTGCAACTGCCTTTTCATTCTTCAATCCACCTTGAAGAACAGTAAAACTTTGTTGTACTTGCTTAGATTCCAGGCTCAGATAGAAACACCCCTAGGGTGTCGCTTGGCCATGATTCACACTGCTGAGCATGACAATCATCATGTGCTGAATCAGCACATTGATTTTTGGGCAATGTAATGAAAGAATTATCTTAAATTTGTACAAAATAAAATTTTATTTCTGGACAATTTGTCAATTTGCATCAAATTCCATAATGATGGGGCATTTTTGTTCTGTATTGAGCACCTTTGCAATGACTGGTAATGGGCTTAGGAGAGACATGTTTGGGTCAAGTAAAGATCTTGCTGGTGGCTGGTTGGTTGCATAATATGTGTAGAGATAAAATTGAGGGTTGACTCTTTTTTATGTTATCTTAATATTTAAGAATTGAGAGGTTTTCATTGACGTGCAAGTGTTGGATCATAAAACAGCTGAATGATATGGGTCAGACTCTGAAAATGGGTGTGTTGTCCACCGATACATTTTTCAGTGATTGTGTAACAGGTTTATTGGGTACTGTTTCTTAATTATTGTTTTTCAATCATCTGAATGATGAACATAAAATTTATTTTGTTTCCTGGAAAATTTCACTTTTTGAGGTATATTTTATATTTCAGAAACTTGTTAATAACAAAAATTATTATTATTATTATTATTATTATTTTATTCTATTTTATTGTTGTTCAGTATCAGATTACATTCACATGATATGATGCTGTCTATTACTTCTTGTAGGTGGTCCTGTTGCTGTCAAACTTGAGAGTCTCCGCTGTTTTTCATTTCTTTGTTCTCATCTACAAGATAACTTGTCAATTCAATTTTTTCCTTCGGTTCTTGTTCCATTGGCTAGTGATAATCAGGTATCAATGCAAATTATTATTACTTTTTCTTACTGTAATGGCATTTGTGGCCTCTTCGAAGTCTTGGGTTTTAGAAAAGTTGTTTCCTAAATGTTCTCTTATGAAGTGAGGTGATTGTTTATTTTCCTCCTGCAGTTGTTGCATTGTAAGTATATAGGTTTTTGATGTTTGTCTTTACTTTCAGGATATAAAGATCGCTGCGATGAACTGCATTGAAGGATTACAAGCACAGTGGGCTCGTGTTGACTTTTCTAGCAAGAAAAATGGTATTCCTGCTGTCATAATTACGTGTGTTATATGTTCCCCTCCTTGGTTATATCTATTTTTTGCTATTGTATGGCTATATTCGGAATCTGTTAATCAACAGGGAACAGTGCAATTTGGAGCCATTTTCTTGATGAGCTTTTGGGCTTAATGGTTCAACAAAAAAGGCTTATATTATCAGACAAACAATTTCTCCCATCATTGTTGGAATCTTTGATCAGCTCATCTTGCAGTAGTCTTCTTGTGCCACAAAATATACAGCAGAGGTATTTATAATAATGTTGTTTTTAATGCTTTGCATCACCATCCTTGTCATCTCAATTCATCCTTGTCATCACTTGGAAGATTTATGATATGCTATAAGCGAATTGATCCTTCTCCAGCTTCCGTATGTTATATTAGTTTTATTTCTTTGTTTTGCTTTTTCACTTGGCTGTTGGAAGTTGGAACAGGTCTTTATTTGGGGGTTTCTTTTCACTTTTCTTTTTTTTTGATAAGTAAGAATAATATATATACGAAAAGCTACTCTATCTATGCATGAAGGACATAGAGCAAACCAAGAAAAAACAAGAGGAGGAAAACAGAACAAAAATAAAAAAGAAAACAAAACAACAGAAAATTACAAAAGAGAAAGGGATCTAAGAAAAGAAGGGAGAGAGTCACTAGTTGTGAGTCTCCAAGCCCTAGACCAATAAAAAAGAGTCCCGCTAAAAGAAGCAAGCAATTAATCACCGGTGCTATCCAAATCCTCAAAAGTTTTCCAATTTCGCTCCTTCCAAACACACCATAGGATGCCCAACGGAACTAAATTCCAAATCTGAGATGAGTGCTTCCCCAACCAATTCCACCAGCCAAACAGCACATCAGGTATCGATTTAGGAATAATCCAAGACAAACCAAAAGTTCTAAAAGCAAAGCTTCATAACCGGTAAACCAACTCACAATGAAAAAGTAAGTGGTCTACCGTCTCTCCACAATGATGGCACATAATGCACCAATCCACAAAATCCAATCTCCTCAATCTCAAGTTATCACCCGTTAGGATCTTATTCCAAGCTGCACACCAAACAAAGAAAGAAACTCGCCTAGGGGCCTTTGCTCTCCATATAGCTTTCCAAGGAAAGACAATTGAGGGAGAATCCCTTAATTTGTTATAGAACGACCGAACGTAAAATTCCCCATTAGGCTTTAACTTCCATCTCATCCGGTCTCCAACATCCATTGGAGGAGTATTAGCTCCCAATAAACGAAGGAAATGCAGCCTTTCATCCATCTCCCAATCTTCAAAATCTCTAATAAACCGAATATTCCAAATTCTTCTCTCCTCCGCCCCCTGCCTAGACAAAAAAGCTTCTACAGAAATCCCCTTATCAAAGGCAATACCATACAACCTTGGGAAAGCCAAACGAAAGGGTTGATCCCCATACCACCCATCTTGCCAAAACCTCACTCTATTCCTCAGCCCAACAACAAACTGACAATTTTTGCTAAAATCCTCCCAACCCATGCGAATGCCTCTCCACAAACCACACCCATGAACTCCCCTACTGAGCTTTGAGGTCCAACCCCCCCAATCTCCCTCAAATTTTGAGGCTACCACCCTTCTCCATAACCAATCCTCCTCCTTTCCAAATCGCCACAACCATTTCTCCAGTAAGGCCTTATTGAGAGTAGTGAGTTTCCTTATCCCCAAACCGCCATTGGTTATAGGCGCACAAACTTTATGTCAACCTACTAGATGAGACTTGCTAACACCCATAGAAAGTCCCTTTGCAACTTTTCAATTTTATTGGCCACATGAGTAGGAATGATGAAAAGCGATAGAAAATAAGTGGGAAGACTAGATAATGTACTCTTGAGTAACATCAATCGACCCCCCCTTAGACATGTACAACTTCTTCCACTCAGCTAATTTCTGTTTGATTTTTTCCAAAATTGGATTCAAAATAGAAGGGGAATAATGAGAAGCCCCCAGCGGCATGCCAAGATAAGACATACGCAAAGATCCAACTCTGCAACCCAAAATATCAGCCAGAATATGCACATCAACAACCTCCCCTATTGGAACCATTTCACTCTTATGCACATTAATCTTCAAACCTGTTACCGCCTGAAAATAAAGTAACAACAACTGAATATGTAGAATTTGCTTCACATTTGCATCACAAAATAGGATAGTATCGTCTGCAAATAATAGATGTGAAACACATTCCCCACCACCCTTCCTACCCTCAACATCAAAACCATGGATCAAACCAGCTCCCTCCACTCTTCTCAACATCCTATTAAACACCTTCATCATGATAAAAAACAACATAGGAGATAGATGATCCCCTTGTCTTAAACCCCTTGAGCTACCAAAGAAATCAGATGGAGAACCATTAATCAAAACAGAGAACTGAACTGTGGAAATACAAGTACGGATCCACTTACACCACTTCACTCCAAAGCCCATTCTGTTCAACAAATATAGCAAAAGCTTCCCAATTCACATGATTGTAGGCTTTCTCAATATCAAGTTAACAAATGACACCAGGAACCCTACTCTTCCCTCGGCTATCCACACACTCATTCGTAATAAGAACCGAGTCAAGAATTTGTCTCCCACTCACAAAGCTATTCTGAGTCCCAGAGATCAATTGATCTAAGACCACTCTCAACCGATTTGCCAAGACCTTAGCCAAGATTTTATATACACTCCCCGCCAAGATTTTATATACACTTCCCACCAAGCTAATAGGGCGAATATCTCTAATATCAGAGGCATCATTCTTTTTAGGAATTAATGCAAGGAAGGTAGCATTAAGAGATTTTTCAAACTTACAATGTTGAAAAACTCTTTAAAGACCGCAAGGACGTCTTTCTCCACTACTCTCCAACATTGCTGATAAAACGCCATAGTAAACCCATTCGGACTTGGAGCTTTATCCCCTTCCAAGTCACTAACAACTTGAAGAATCTCCTCTCCCTCAAACTTCCTTTCAAGCCAAACCCTCTCCATATCCCCAATACAATCAAATTCCAAACCCTCCACCAAAGGCCTCCACCCCTCAGTCTCCTTGTACAAATTTTTATAAAATTGTACAACTTGATTATTCACCTCGGATTCCTCTTCAAAAACCACCCCATCCATTTTCACTTTTCTCCGAGTGTACATTGTACATCTCTGACCATACTTCATGTACAGGATGGATATTTCATGTACAGTATGGATATTTCTAAGCTGTCAATGATAAGTATAGTGTGTGCAAATTGGTCAATAGTAGGGATGGTTTAAGTGAGTACTATGGATACCTAACATTCAAATTTTTATGATTTAATAAATAATTACCTCATGTATTTATAAATGTTTAGTAGAAATAAATAATCACCTCATGGATTTATAAAATTTTAGTAGAACCCTCTCCCTGAAGAATTTGCTCAATTTATTATAGATAATTATATTTGTTTGAATCAGTACCTTGTCATGTTGGTAGCTTAGGTGATATATTCTGTTTGTAGAGCCTGATTCCTGCACACTTCCGTCAAATGTCAGTAAATAACAATGAAAGACTTCAATTTCAAAATCACTCCTTAATAACTTAAGTACGTCTTCATTAATGTTTCTTGCCTTGTGTTTCTGGCTTCATCATAATACCCTCTGCGCTACAGAGCCTTATAATTGACAAACACACGCGCACTCTCTCTCTCTTTCTCCATCTATTGCCTTATAGCTTCTTAATGGTTTATGCCTGGAAATGAAACTTTTTTTGCATTTTCCATGTTTTATGGTTTCTCATATCTAGGAAACCTTCATGTTACTCATGCAGTTTTTCTGTTTGATATATTACCATCATCATCTTAGTAGGTCAATTGTGAAACTTGTTGAAGTGTTTGATGTTATGCTTACATCTATTATTGAGTATATGAATTTTTCTTAACCCTTTCAGGTTTGATCAATCTACAAAAGAAAAGATTCTCGCCTTCCTTTTGCGTTCTGCTCTAAGCATGTCTAATTATGGAAAGGTTTGCACTCTATCTATTTTCACATATTTGTTTGTCCACACACTAGAACTTTCCTATATAAGTTTGGCAGGAAAACAAGGTTAACTAGAGTTGATGTCTTTTGCAGCTAATGATTCTATCTTTACTCAAAGGAATCGGCAGTACCATTATGGTTTATAAGGATTTTTATTCAGTTTTAAGTTTACTTTTGGAAAGACGCAGTCGATGTTACTTTGACTTGGATAAGTCATGCCAGAAATTGTCAAAATCTGAAATTGAAATGCTATGCCTTCTGCTGGAGGTAAGTCAATGGATGTTTTTGAATGATTGTTTCATTTGTCTGGTAATTGTGTTTAATTTCGCTTCATAATGTGCTGTATTAGATCTGTGCTGTGCCCTCTCTCTCTGGTGGATATGCTCTCGAAGACCATTTATTTCAGGCTTTGCGAGTATGATGTCACTTGCAACTTGTACAGATTTTATTCTAATTTTCTGGACTTTGATGTTACCTTGCTCGTATTGACATCTTTTTTTGATCTCTTCAGTTGGACAGTATGGGCTCAGAAGACCCTGCTGTTATACAGCCCTGTATCACTGTTTTAAAGAAGCTCAATGGTGATCTATACACTGAGTTGAAGAAAGATATGCAGGTGGGCTTTTTTAATTAACCAGGACTTTGCACAGCATATTGCTTAACTCATGATTCTTGAATGTATGTTTTGACATGCCACTACCAGCTAGTTATTATTAGGATGATTGTTCTGGCCCTTCTGGAGTCTGGATATGTATAGATACATATGAAATTCTGGGAAAAAGGAGAGAAAATAGTTATAAAAAAAACTTTCAGGGTGCCATTATTTAATAAAATAAAATAATATTACTTTAGGCCAACAACGACATGGTTCATGTACCCATGATATGCTTTAAAATAATGCATGCCACTTACATCTATAATTATAGTAACATAAAATTGTCACTATGCAATATTCAAGCGATTGTAATGATAGAAAAATACATTTTTGATTTATAAATGCTCGAGGTAAGTGATTGTTGTCTTTTCTGATACCAGCTTATATAATTTGTCTTTTTTTTTTTTTATGAGATATTTATATATATATATTTTTTATATCAGATAGATGTTTGTTAACGTTAAAAAGGAAATATGTACCCTGCTTGCATTGTTCTATTTTTGTATCAAGTTTGCATGTAATTGTTGAATACTTGTACATAAATCATAAAAAAGGTTAGAAAGTGATTTCTTTTTTTAAATTAAAAAGACTGAGGTTGTAGACTTTGTGTTTAAAATGCATTAACTGCATAACTTTTTCCCCTGCCCTTTTTACCCCCAATCTATATTTTAAGTTTGTTCATTAAAATATTTGGAATCTGCCAGAATCTTTTTTTTAGCATTATTTTTTAAGATATAATTGCAATTTCTGGACAAAAAATTGTCAAGAATGACCTGTAGGCGTGAGTTTTTAATTACATGGGAGTAATCATTTCTTTGAAACACTGAATGTATCTAATTACTCCTGTTAAGGGCTAAAAATTTCTCTCTTCTTTTTTGGTCTGAGCAGGATCTTCTGTTTTATCGGCTTGTATTTTTATTTCGGAATGCTAATGGTGATGTACAAAATGCAACCAGAGAGGCCCTGCTGCGCCTAAATGTTTGTCACTTTCTCTTTAATTTTTTCAGTGTCTTTTCTTTGTTGTAGTGCTTTCAGCATATTTTGTTATGCTATAGTTTTTTGAGCATATGAATTCTGTTGTTTGAATGTTTTTTTTTTAATTTCATGCCGTGTATTTACTTCAATTTTGGAGACTGCTAGTTGCCGGTGAGCTGCTCAGTTGCCCTTTATTTGGGAGGAGGGTGAGGGGCGTGGGTTCAGGACCCACTGGGTGTGTGTGATAAATTGGAGACTGTTATTTGATAATCTGAGGGAGAAGAGGAATTACATTGTGACGAGCACAAACACTAATTGTTTATTGTGTGGTTTGTTTGTGCATGAAGGAGCTGAATTGGGCTTCTGTCCTGCTGTGCAAAAGATTAATATGGCTCTCAGAAGAATTTTTTCTTAAGATTTTAAAAATTATAATGCACATGGAAGCCTTCACATGGGGAATTATGCAAATAAAATATTCTCAGTAGGTTATCTACTTCCTTTATAAGCTGCATATGGTTTTTCCTTCTAAGAATAGAATATAGCAGATAAAAAAAAAATCCTACTGAGCAGCCCTGTTTTTTCTATGTCCATCGTGCGTACCTACATACAAGTTGTTATTCATGGTTAAAAAAAAACATTATAGTATGAAGCTTGATAGTTGTCATTTTACTGAGAGTTTTGAAGGATATTTGTATTTAAAATTTTAAGATGGTGACTATTTAATTCACAGTTTTTTGAGCTTGAAGGATAAGATATATACAAACAAAAGCATATCCCAAACAAAATTGTTGTTTCTATGTCAAATTTTTTCGAGTGGCCTGCCAATCTAGACTTTTGTTTTGTATCCATAATTGCAATTTAATCTTTTTGAAAGCTTTTTACAATGTGAATCACGCTAGATGTTTCTTTGTTTCTAGAGTGACAGACTTTTCCACCAAAAACATCACACCATGCTGTTTTTATGTGTTGGGTGGGGCCCAAGTAGGGTGTGTGTGTGAGGGTGATTTTTTGGGTAAAAAAATTGGTGGCTCTAGCAAAACTCTCTCAACTTTTTGTCTTGTATCATCTAGTTAATAGGATGGAAAAACTTCAAATGTATTTTCTGTGGGGCAGAATGGGCACTGCCTTTAGGTTCATCTAGTTAATTGGGATACTTCTTGTGCTCTAATTAGCCAAATGGGGTTGGGTATCAAGAAACTATTGGGCTTAAATAAAGCCTTGTGGAAGGACTGGAGTTTGACCAAATAGGGGAGTTGGAGAGGGGCTGGTTGGAGAGGAGGTTTGAGAAAGATGAGACTCTATCAGTGGTCCGAGATATGGAAGGGGATAAAGCTCCGGATCCGGATGGCTTTTCTATGGCCTTTTTCCATCAGTGCTGGAGAGTAGTAGAAAGAGATGTTTTAGCATTCTTTGAAGAGTTCCATTAGCACTGTAAGTTCGAGAAATCTCTTAATGCTACCTTTATAGCTTTGATTCCTAAGAAGAACGATGCCTCTAACATTCGTGATTTCAGACCTATTAGTTTGGTGGGAAGTATCTATAAAATCTTGGCCAAGGTTTTGGCAAATAGATTGAAAATGGTGTTTGATCAATTGATATCTGAATCTTAGAATAGTTTTGTGGGAGGTAAGTAGATCCTTGATTCAGTTCTCATTGCTAATGAATGTGTTGATAGCAGAATGAAGAGTAAGATTTCAAGGGTGATTTGTGGGTTAGATATTGAGAAGCTTATGACAATGTGAATTGGGAGGCACTCTTGCAGTTGTTGAAGAAAATAGGCTTTGGGGAGAAATGGTGTAGCTGGATTCGAACTTGTATCTCTACAATGTAGTTCTCTGTGTTAGTCAATAGGTCTCCAGTTGACTTCTTTGGTAGTTCTAAAGGTTTGAGACAAGGAGATCTGTTGTCTCCCTTGTTATTTTTAGTTGTGATGGAGGTGTTTAGCAGGATGGTGAAGAGAATGGAGGGGGTAGGTTTACTTTGTGGCTTTAGGGTGGATGGTAGGAGAGGTAGAGGGGAATGTGTTTTACATTTGCTGTTTGCGGATGATACTATTTTGTTTTGTGACGCTGAGGTGGAGCAAGTCCTTCATGTTCGTCTGTTGCTTCTTTGTTTTTAGGCTGTGACTAATTTGAAGGTTAACGTAACTCAAAGTGAGATGGTTCCTATAGGGGAGGTAAATAATGTGCAGGCTTTGGCAGAGATTTTGGGTTGTAGGGTTGGGGCCTTGCCAATGACGTATCTTGGTATGCCATTGGGGGCGTCCCATAAGTCTCCTTCTATTTGGAACACTATTTTGGAGAAATTTGAACGAAAATTGGCAGGGTGGAAGAAGTATTTGTCAAAAGGTGGTAGGTTGACTTTGCTTAAAAGTGCGCTATCTAGTCTTCCCACCTACTTTTTATCTTTGTTTACCATTCCTACACATGTGGCAAACAAAATTGAGAAGCTTTAAAGGGACTTCCTATGGGGTGACTCTAAGATACATTTATTGAGTTGGGATAAGGTGTGTTATCCTATTGCTAAAGGTGGTTTGGGTATTAGGAGATTGACCACTTTCAATAAAGCCTTACTAGGAAAGTGGTTTTGGCGTTATGGGATCGAGGAGAATAAGCTTTGGAGGAGGGTGGTAGCTTTAAAATTTGGGGAAGAATGGGGGGAGGGGACCTCTAAGTTGGGAAGGGGTGTTCATGGGTGTGGTTTGTGGAGAAGTATTCGGATGGGTTCGGAAGTTTTTAACAAAAATGTCCAGTATAAGGTTTGGGTGGGGGTTCGAGTGAAATTATGGACAGACTGGTGGTGCGGAGATCTCTCTCATTTGGCTTTTCCAGTCTTGTACAATTTTGCTGCAAATAGAGAGGCATCTGTTGAATCTTCTTTGTTTTGTCAAGGAGCAGGGGATAGGAGAACTTGGGATGTTCGTTTCATTCGGGGTCTTAGTGATTGGGAGGTAGATGTGGTGGACGATTTCTTTCATTTCTTGGCGTCCAATTTACCTTCCATGACTGATGGTGATCGTTTGAAATGGAGGTTGACAAAAAACAGGAATTTTACTATTCGCTCTTTTTATCATAAGTTACATAGCTCTTCTTCCGTTGCTTTTCCTTGGAAAGGTATTTGTAAGGTTAGGGCACCTCGACGTGTCTCTTTCTTTGTTTGGACAGCTGCATGGGATAGGATCCTCACGAGAGATATTTTGAGACTTAGGGGCTTTGATTTCGTTGACTGGTGCATTATGTGTCGTTGCTGTAGTGAGACAGTGGATCATTTATTGTTACGTTGTGGGAAGGCTTATTGGCTGTGGTGTTTTGTCCTTAGGCTTTTTGGGATTTCATAGGTTCCCTCATGTACGGTGCAAGACTTTCTATTTAGTTGGTGGAATTGATTGGGGAAGCATTCATCTTACATTTGGAACTTAGTTCCGCTATGTTTAATGTGGTGTATTTGGAGGGAACGAAATCGGCGAACGTTTGAGGGTTTGGATAGATCTGAGGACCAATTGCTTGCTCTCTTTTCTGGTTTCCTTTTTATTGGGTTAGGGCTTGGGGACTCATATCTAGTGACTCTATTCTTTTATTCCTTAGCTCTCTTCTTCTTTGTATTTAATGCTTTTTTTTTTTTTTGGTTGCTTTTCTATCTTTTTTGTACTTCTGTTCTGCTGGTGCTATTTTGCATCTAGTAGTTTTCTGAACATACTTTTTCTTACTCATTAAAAAAAAAAAAATTGCTGTGGTGTTATATTCACAAAGTACTGGCATTGTAGAGAAAGTATATTCTAGGCGGTTGGGACAACCTCCTGTAATTCATCAGATATGATATTGGTGGTGGCTCTAAAGTTCGGTTTTGGCATGATTAGTGGCAAGGGGAGGCTCTGCTTAAGGAGTTATCCCAACTTGTATTGTATTGCAAGAAATAGTGAGTCTATAGTTGCCTCCTGGGCATGAGGATAAACTGCTTAGCCAGTCAGGGGTGAAAATCCCCTGGATTACCTGTTAACTAGTTCTGGAGGGTGGGGTCAATTTTTTTAATTAATGAATTATTTACTTATCAAAAAAAGAAAAATTCCCTCAAAGTCTTTGCTTTTTTGTTGGTTTGAGTAATGTAAACATAACTGATGCTTTAGATTTTGCAGATTTCTTGTTCTACTGTTGGGAAGATGCTTGATTTTGTATCCAAGCAGGAAAGTCTTGCAATTAGTTCAGTGAATGGCAAGAAAAAGAAATCAAATGTGCATAGTTGGTCCAATCTGTCTCCGGATGTGATATGTAAAGGAGAAGATGCACTCTCTTTTCTTAGCTCTCTTCTTGATTTTTTGCTACTGAAGAAAGACATAGCAGATAGGTATATGCTTTTATGAATGTGTCTAATTCTGGATTCTTTAAGTCACGCTGTTGGGGTTGGCATATTACTTGCCACTTCAAATGCCATGACCTTGTACATTCTCATACTAACTGGTTTCGTGTTATTTGTTTCAGGGATTCTCTTATAGGACCCTTATTCAACCTTCTTGGAAAAGTTTTTTCAGATGAGTGGATAAGTGGTACTCTTACTCGGGATGATAAGTTGGTCCAAGTACCGCCCAGCATTTCTCAGTCCATGTCCAGCACAATATGCTACATTCAACAGACGCTGTTAATAATCTTGGAAGATATTTGTGCTTCACTCATCAATGCTGTTCCAATTAAGGTATGCCACCGATATTTCTGGATTTGGAAATTTAGGATGATTACGGCTTCTGTTGGTCTGCCATTTCAGTATTAATTCCTGTTTATTCTAATTACATGTGATACATTTTCATGGCAGGATGACATCTTAAATGAAATCAACATTAAATTGTTGGTTGAGTGTGCCCATTCTGCGAAGGATGGAGTCACCCTCAACCTTGTATTTTCATTAATTTCCTCTGTTGCAAAGGTTGTCCCTGAAAAAGTTTTGGAGCATATACTGGATATTCTTACTGTCATTGGAGAATCTGCTGTCTCACAGGTTTGTTGATATATTTTCTTTCCTTGAATAGGTTTCATGTCTCACATTTTTGTGTGTACGTAACAGTGGTGTTTCCTGTTTGATCAATGTGCTGGTGTTCAACTAGAGGTGAAAACAATTTAAAATTTATCCTGGAGACTATGAGCAGCTTAGTAGATATTTTACACAAGTATCCCTCTTCGGGATAAGATTCCCTCCCATTGAACCCTCCAATTTTTATATGTAAGACATTTGGCATTTAAAAATCCAATAAATGTCACATCCATCTGGCTGAAAATGGGGAGTAATTGGAGGGGATCCTTTCCCTTGTACTTCAATTATAGGTTAAGACTTAAGAGTGATGCAGGGGAGTCTAGTTGTCTAGGTTTCACCACCTAGAGCAGCCTGAAAACCTTAGGCCTCACCACTGATGGTTTGCTTGGAATCATATTTAAAAAGCACCACCTGGAGCCTTATATAGAGTTTCCAGGAATAAAGGATCATGTCCCATTATGCTCTCAACTGAAGATAATCTAAAAACTTATTCCTATCTTGAAAGATATGAAACCTAATACCTATTTGAATTCAAAATAAAATGAAGTATAAAATAATCCAATCACATAAGATAAATTAATCCCTACCTAAAAAAAATATAAGATGAATTAATCCCATAAAATGTGGTGTCTGCACCAGAGTTTCAGTTGCCTGATGTTAAATGTCCCCTTGTCCTTCCATTGGATAAATTGGTAAACAAAACTTATGCACTCGTATGGGGTTGACCCATGGCCTCAACCTTTACCCCTTATTTATGGGGGTAGGAGATTCCGTTTAGTCCAATGACTATTGTCTAAAATTCAATTCCATTCTTGGAATGACAATTCTTTGCCTTAGATTTGTACTAATCCCTTCAATCTTTCTATAGATTGACAGTCATTCACGGCATGTATTTGAGGATCTTATATCTGCTGTTGTTCCATTTTGGCTATCTAAGACGCACAACGTGGAAAAATTACTTGAGGTAAACTTTCCACCTTGGTGTTTAGCATTAGCATCTCTTCTACACCATTGGTCGTAATTGTATGTAAGCTATTTTTCTAATTTGGTTGGGTTTGTCTTTTAGGTTTTTATGAATGTGTTGCCTGAAGTTGCTGAGCACCGGAGGCTGTCAATTGTTGTCTACTTATTAAGGTGCTGTCAAGTTGTTATTTTTTTCAACTGTACTTCTCTTGTTGGTTCCTCATCTCTTGCTTACGTTAATGTTCTTATCCTCAGGACTCTGGGGGAATGTAGTAGCCTGCCTTCGTTGCTTGTCCTTCTATTCCGTTCATTGGTTTCAAGGAAAGGATTACCTTGTGTTAAAACTTTGCAAAATCCAGATAGTTTCACGTCATTGATGCATAGAGAGTGGGAGTACGTCTTTGCAGTGCAAATTTGTGAGCAATATTCATGCGAGATATGGCTCCCTGCTCTAGTTATGCTGCTTCGACAGATAGGGAAAGGTAATTTGCGCCAAGAACTGTTTATGGAATTGCTGTTTGCCATGCAGTTCACTTTGCACAAAATGCAAGATCCAGAATTTGCATTCAAGCTTGAATCAGGGGAATGTTCTGATGACATTCAGGTATGTGTCTTTTACTCTCTTTCCTCTAGCTTTGTTAATTATTAAATGTTGGGTTGTTTTCCAAGAACTTGTTGGCTAGATTATGTCCTGTTATCTGCATCCTTACATTATTGTACCCTGCTATCCTGTTAAATGATAAAACTGCAGGATTCCTCTCAAATTGTCACAACAGATGTTTTATTGCTATTCTGATAGAAATGTAGTGCAAAGGGAATCATCTAGTGGATTATAACGTTATACTTACTTTAAAATAGGTCTATGAATAAATAAAGTTCTTGGAGAAGGGATTGGAAATGGCTGGTTTTTTTTGCAATTATATTCTTGATTGGTTGATCCATATTTATACGCATGTCACTAGATGTGATTTTTTTTTTAAAAAAAAGACATGAGATATAATTCGTCTCTCAATTTTTTTCTGAATTTAATGAAATCGTCCACTTTTGATCTGACCGATGACACTAATATAGGCTCATAATGCGTGCCTTGCTATGCTGCTTCCTCTTTGTTTATTGGAGGGTGATGAATGCTAGAACTTTTGATGGTCTAGAGTTATCAATATTTAGATTGATATCTGATTTTTTTTCTTTCAAAATCTCTATAGACTGAGTGAAGTCACTTGGGGGATTCCATTCTTTCTCTTTGTTGGATTTTTTAGATCTTTGCAATTGTATGGATTGATTTTGTGAATCTTCTCTACGCTTCCCACATACTACAACTATATCTAATTATTATTATTATTATTATATTTCTTTTTGTTGCTCTTTTGGGGAGAGGAAGGAGTGGGTCAAATCTGCTACACAGTGACTGGGAACTTTTTTTGGAGGGGGGGGGGTGGGGTGGTGATGGTAGGTGCCAATCAGACTTCAAGTCTGATGGTGTCTTTTTAATAATAAATTGCAATTAATCATGCCAAGAGCATTATAGCTGGTGTTATCAATGGAGGTATCTAGGGTTCAAATCTCCCATTCTTTGTTGTAATTATTGAATTATCCAAAAAAAAAAAATCGCGAGTAATTATTAAAGAATGTTATCTTCACTACTTCAGTTTCCCACATCCTTCATGTTTATGTTTGAGCTAGCATGAGAGTGTAGTTCTTTCTTACAATCGACATGTTTAGTGACTACTCTTTCATACATAAATTTTTTGTGGTCATCATTTTACATTTTTAGTGATCAAAGTAATCGACATTTTTTTTATCCTTTGTTTTCATCATCGTGTACATAATTTTTTTTTTCTTTATCAATAAAATTGCGTTACTTACCTTTAAAAAAAACATCTTTTACATATGTCAGAATATGTTTGAATGAGTAGGGGAAGATTATTTATTTATTTATAAGTGTGATCAGGGGAGGATACTGTGACATTGTAGTCCGCTATATCTGTTGCCATCTTTAATTCACCCCCTTTTTTGTGGGTATGTATGATGGTGAGCACTTATAATTTCAATGATGGTGATTGGTGCTTTAATTTCAGAGGAAACTTGAAGATCTCATGGAACAGGTTGCTCCTCTCTTGCAACTTGTGGACGAAAGTAGGAAGCAAATAAGTATTCCTGTTGCTATCAGGAAAGAATTAAAGGAGTGCATGCGCGTTGTCTTGAGGACTATTACCATGTGTATGATCCCTTCCGCATACTTCAAAGGCATCATCAAATTGCTTGGCCATGCAGATGGAAATGTTAAAAAGAAGGTATTTCCCATGATGCCTTTTGTATATAAGATAATTGAGATAGACGTGAATTTGGAACTGTGACTGGAGTGCATCTTTTCTTGTCTCTAGTGGACCAGAGATTGTTGACATATAGGATTCTCATAGAATACTTACTATGCTTCACTGTAAATCAATTGTATGCCTATATATATATATATATGTTTGTTGTTACTTTTGCAATTTTGGAAATATTTGAGTGTGTTATAGATTATCGTGGATTGGAATTCAAAATCAAGTGCATCTTTCTTTATTAATATGCGTTACTGATCCCTCTTTTGATATCTGGTAAAAGTGGAATACCAATATGAAAACAATTTGAATTGTTTGTAAATTGTACTAGTCTTTGTGAAAATGAAAATGAAATGGAAAAAGGAAAGATCGTAAGAGGACTCAGAAGTGACAGAAGTAAAATATGTTAACTGGGCACCGTATATCACACATATACTGCTATTTTATTTGGATAATTATGGTCCTACAGTGGTTCTGCTCTACCTTATATTTGTCACCAATGAGTGATATCTCAATTGGCACTTTCTCATCACATAATAATTGGATGGAAGGTGAGGTCATGGGTTTAAGACTACTGGGTACATTTATAACTTACCATTTAAAAAAAAAAAAACTTATATTTGTCTATTACTGCGTATGCACAATAATAGTAAAATCTCTTTATATAATAAATAATACTTTCCTGCAGGTTCTTGGACTTCTATGTGAAACAGTTAGGGACCATGACACAGTTAAATTAAAGCATAAGGGCAGAAGACGTCTCAACCCAAATTCAAGTAGTACTTGGCTTCATATGGATGAGAGTTCAGTTGAAACATTTGAGAAGATGTCTTCAGAAATTATTCTGATAGTTGATGAGTCTACTGACGATTCAAATGCTTCCTTGAAACTGGCAGCAGTTTCTGCACTAGAAGTTTTGGCCAACAGGTTTCCTTCTAATGATTCCATCTATAGCATGTCCCTTGCTTCTGTCACAAAAGGTATTACTTCGCACAACTTGGCCGTATCTTCTAGCTGCCTTCGCACAGCTGGTGCTTTGATCAATGTGCTTGGGACAAGGTCACTAGCTGAGCTTCCTCGGATAATGGAGAATTTGATAAAGATTTCTGGCGAAGTGTCTTCATGCTCAGATCTGAAAACAAAATGTGATGATGACAACACCCCTGTTGCAGTATCAACTTCCAAAGATTCTCTTATTTTGTCTATTCTTATCACATTGGAGGCAGTTGTTGACAAGCTTGGTAGTTTTTTGAATCCATATCTTGGAGATATCATGAAAATTTTGGTGCTTCATCCTGAATATTTATCAGAGGCAGACCTAAAGTTGAAACTGAAAGCTGATGTAGTCCGAAAACTGCTCACTGAGAAAATCCCAGTAAGCCTCTTATCATAGTCTGATGTTTGACCATGTTCTGAAAAACCATTATGTTGAGATGGCTTTTGTTTAATTTTCTGTATCAAACCTTGTTTTTCTTGTCCAGGTACGGCTTGCACTTCCGCCTTTGCTAAAAATATACTCCAGTGCTGTTCAATCTGGAGATTCAAGCTTGGCAATTGCTTTTGAAATGCTTGCTAACTTTATTGGTTCAATGGATAAATCCTCTGTTAGTGGTTACCATGCAAATATTTTTGACCTTTGCTTGCTCGCTCTTGATCTACGCCGTCAACACCCACCTTCAGTTCAAAATATTGATGTTGTAGAAAACAAAGTCATCAATGCAATTATTGTTCTGACCATGCGACTTACTGAGACCATGTTCAAGCCTCTTTTTGTTAGGAGTATTGAGTGGGCAGACTCAGATGTGGATGAAACTGAAAGTATGGGAAGTTCAAATATTGATAGGGCTATTAGTTTTTATAGCCTGATGAACAAACTTGCAGAGAGCCATCGGTGAGTAAACATCTTGTATATGCTCTTGGTGTTGCTCTATTTATGGTTTCCAGTGTTTTGGTTTTTAATGATCTAATTTTTCTTTTTTTCATGTTTTGCTTTCTTGCTGGTTACCTGGTCTTTTAACACCCAATCTATGTGTTGTTGGTTGAAACTTTTTGCCCTAGATTTGAATTCAGTGTGATCAAAATTATGATGCTTTTCCAAGCACCGGATTTAATAATTTGTCCCTTATTGTGTATGTAATTGCACATATAGTTAGGTGAAATATAAAATTAGTTAGAGATGAACAGTTAGTTACTTTAGCTTGTAGTTTTCACTTTGCATCTCTTCTTTTCTATTTTATTCTTTTATCTCTCTTGAATTCTAGTAGTTTTAAGTTGATCTTTCATCTGCTAATTGTATGATCAAACATCTATTGAGTTTCTTTGCAAACATTCTCCGTGTTGGTTTTTTTTCCTTCTTCTTCTTCCCTCTTTAGGCTCTGCAAGGTTTAGATTGTGTGTGTGTGTGTATGTAAATGGGTTTTTTTTTTTTTTTGATAAGTAATCATGCTTCATTGATGAGTGTGTATGTAAATGGTACAAGTTTTGTACTATCCATGGTTTTATCTTCAAAACATAAGATAGCTGCATGTATGGGCTTGTCAAAAATCATAATCTATTCTGAGTTACCGCTCCCTCCTCTCCCAACCTCTCTCCATCTTTTTCCTTTTTTTCCCCTGCAAGGCTGCAATTATCATTAACATCTCTTGTACCATGGTTACTCTGTGTAAGTAAATTTGTGGTTGTTAATAAGTCTAAGGGCTACCACAATGGTTAGGGACCAGGCCTCATAAATTGGAGGTTATTGGTTTAACTCCCTCTTTGACCTCTTGGGGCCACTCATCAAATAAAATATCTGTATTTGTTAGTAATTTTTTTTATGTCAGAGTTGTTTTGGATTTTCAATTTCTGAGAGTGTGAGGGACAGAGACTTGTAATTTTGATTTAATTAACTTGTATCTATCTATCAATTCTTACATTATAACCAGTCATTTCAATTGTACTTCTCTATGATGCAGGTCTTTATTTGTTCCTTACTTTAAATATTTGCTGGACGGTTGCATACGGCATCTTACTGATGCTGGAGATGCAAAAACTTCGGGTTCTACGCGTAAGAAAAAGAAGGCCAAGATTATGGAAGCAGGCAATATGAACGAGGAAAACAGTGTGTTATCACTAAGAAATTGGCATCTTAGGGCATTGGTCTTGTCATCGTTACATAAGTGCTTTCTCTACGATACTGGGAGCAAGAAGTTTCTCGACTCTTCAAATTTTCAGGCTAGTCAATTTATACTTTATTCTCTGACAATTTTCAAGACTGGAATACATTTTTAACAAACAAAAAGCAGCTGCTTCCAATAGTTTCCAAATTTAGATATTTGTTTGGGAATTTTTGAGTTGCATATTGTGGACACTAACAGCAGTTGTTGCAGCATTGCTTCTGATTGCCTATATGTCGGGAGTTTTCCTCTATTGACACTGAAGCCACTGTAGTTCATGATTGAGCTCCTGGAATTTCTTATCACTTGAGTTCTTCTCTTGTTTATTGGTCACACATAATAAAATTTTCAATTTCACAAGTTTAAGAAATCAAAAGAAAAAAGTGCACGCGCACATGTTGGGTAGTGATAGTTCCTCATGGTTCCAAGTAATTGTTGCAACCTTTGTGGTATTTGTGCTAGTGCGGCCTGGATAAATCATTTGTTGGTCTATTCATCAAATACACAAATGCTTTTACTGCCTGGATAAAGTAATTTCCATGCATTTTAACCTTGAATGAGTCTTGTATGTTTTGCATTATAATGGTTGTTATACTGGGCTGATTAAAGCTTTATTCCTATTTTTTCATAGATCATTGTACATTAAAGCATAATAGTTAGTTTGAGATATGAATTACCTGATTCCGATCCAATCCTCTGAAATTTTGGACCAAAAATTGGAGCAATAAAAAATTATTGGAGTTTTTATTTTTAACGTGTCCTAATTCTATTGACATCTCATTTCTTGGTTGTCTTACTGATTTATTCTTTAAATGCCTTTTCACAGGTTCTATTGAAGCCCATTGTTTCACAGCTTGCCATAGAACCACCCTCTTCTCTTGAAGAGAATCAAAATGTACCATCCACAAAGGAAGTTGATGACTTATTGGTTGTTTGCATAGGTCAGATGGCTGTGACTGCAGGAACTGACCTTTTGTGGAAACCCTTGAACCATGAGGTGAGTTTACAAGCTATTACACTAGTCTGCTGCAATCTCTCATTGGCTTTCATAGGAACGCTCAATGTCCTGAGCGTAACTTCTTGGGCTTTAAATAATTGAGTTTAAATGCTAAAAATTAAATGCAAGACATCTTATGTATTAATTGCAAAATTGGAGAAAGATGTGCTCAAATGTGCTCGTCATCTTATATTTTCCATTGCCGGTAATATATAATTGCTATGTCTTTTAACTAGTTAGGAATGTTCTTGCATATTGGAATAAAATTTGGAACAATGGTTTGCAGACTCTCATATCTTTTGGCCTTTCAAAAAATTTTATTGCAGGTTTTATTGCAAACTCGTTCTGACATGGTGCGGACTCGAATTTTGGGCCTGAGAATTGTTAAATATCTTCTGGAGAATCTGAAAGAAGAATATCTAGTGTTATTGGCTGAAACCATCCCCTTCCTTGGCGAATTACTTGAGGATGTAGAGCTATCTGTTAAATCTCTAGCACAGGAGATTCTCAAGGACATGGAGTTCTTGAGTGGTGAAAGCCTCCAGGAGTATCTTTGATGTTGTACACTAGCTGAGAATGATTCTCTTTTGTCCCAAGGTTGACATATTTGGTATAGCAGATATGGGCTTGGGGCTTCAATTTTGGTAGGGTTTTCTAGGAAAGCTGTAAATTGTAGAATTTTGAATTATAGAAGGCTGCTTACAACCAACAAGCTCAAGATAATTAAGTGTAAGGTGAGGGTTTTGCTGAGAAATCATGGCTATGAGCCCTTGTAGTGAAATTACAGTGTGTAAGGTATTGTCACATTTTTGTTCTTACTACCATATCTATAATAATATACGCAGTTTTAAGGATACCCTCTCCCGTTGTTACTGTAGTAGCAATACAGCTTATGTTAATCAATATTCTATCAAAACTGGTTTTGATCTCGGTGTCTCTGATTCTTGTGCTATCCCTATCAAATTCAATTTTTCCAAAACTGAGGGTCATGTAGCTTACAAAACGTCTTTACAAAAAACCTAAGCATTCATTAACAAATTCAAATTGTCAGTTCAATGCGAGAAGCACACTTTTTGAATTTCTTGAATCAAATTACCAATGATAAAAATGGATAATTGATTCCATCTAAAATTCTAATATAATTTGTAAGTAGTACATATATGGCTGAGTGGTGGACAATTATTTGTAGAGCCACAATTTATTCACAAAAAAATTTATGTGGCAAGTTGTTAAGGTTGTTATCCGTAGAGTAAAAAAGTAGTTTCAATAGTAAGTTCAAATTAGAACTAATAACAACTAATTACGTATTATTTATTGTGAAAATATTATGAATGTAACATTTTTTTTATTTTTATATAGATTTAACACCTTTTGTTATCCACTCACAACCTGTCTATTTTTAGAATTGTGATGCAAAAGTGTTCTAAACTTTTTCATTTGTAAATTGTAGTCTTTTAGAGCATTGGTACAATTTGCTACATATATTTTCCCAATAATTTTATAAACTTGAAGATTATTGTCTACTCTTACATATATGAAGATTATTGTTAACTCTTACACATATGTATTAATGTATATGTAAAATTTGAGTTTCGAACTTAAATAATTCTAGTATGTCGTTATACATATGCCATGTGGACTTTATCAATAGTAGAGTGAAATGAGAGTGGATTCTAAGTTAATTAAAATATAATTTAAATAAATTTTTATTTATTTATTTTTTCTGATTTTCCCCCATTTTCTTTAGGGGCTTACTTTGATAATTGATTCAATTTTGAGTAACATCAATAATGTTAAATTAATGTCCCCATTTCGAAAAAGATCAAGAAAAAGAAAAAGCAACGTGGTTTTAATTTGATGGCGCCACGGGTAGCGACTTCCTTGGTGCGCCCCAGGGGGTATTTTGGTCTTTTTAACCTAAACTGAGTGATCATCAAATTAAAAGTTAAAACTCGCGGTGGAGGACCATCGGACATGACTGATATTGTCCGCACCGAATAAAATCTCCTGGTGTAAGAAGGAAGAAATAGTAAAATGAAATGAAGAAAGCTAAAAAAATGGACGGAACGGAAGTGGCTGAGAATACGATTACGTGGATCCCGAAAAAGTAGTAGGGTTTAAGAGTTAAGACTCACTCACTCACTCTACCATTTATTATTATTATAATCAAAATCATTCTATTTTCCAAAAACTTGGCGAAAATCATTTTCAATCCACACAAAGGTAAATCGTCTGATATTTTGGTTTCAGAAATGAAAATATCTGCTTCCAAAAACACTTGTTCTGTTCAGAAATGAGATTCTTCACATTTGTTGTTGTTGTTGATGTTGATGTATTGGATGTGTTTGTTTTGAATCAATCTTTGTTGTAGGGAATTCATGATGTTGCCAAGGTGGAGCCGAGCCATTGCTAATCTTTCGAGAGCTGGGTTGCAAAGCAACTTGAAGTACGGAAATGACTGCTCCAATGTTGTTTTGCACCGAAGCTATGCCAAGGTTGCTGCTGCTACTGATTCGGTTCTAAAAGGTTTCCCAAATCAACCTTCGGTATGGTTTAAGAAGAACCTAAACCCTTTTTTTTTTTTTTTTGGGTCAATAATATATATATCTGCTATGTATTGGAATTTAAGTAATTGTTGTTGTCATTTGCATTCTTTTTTTTTTCTTTTTTTAAATTTTCCTGTGTTTGAAAGATTAGCTCTTATGATCATGGTTTTGCTGGGAGTGTAGAATGCTATGCTATGATCAAGGTTTTCTGTTTCGGTGGTTTAAGCTCTGTCAATGTGTAGCTCATCTCATTAGACTCATTGACTTGCTAGTTCATATGGACTAGGTCTCTGGCTTGCTTCTGCAGGCAAACTAAAGCTATCTTGTGCCTGTGGCTCTTGTGTGTTTCATTTATGCTGGTGCCTACCGTTCCGTTTTGTGCTGAACAGTCATAATAGCCTCTTTGCATGTGATTAATTTTTGTAGCCGCTAGTTTGTTCTTTGACTTCTTTCATGTGGTGCAAAATGTTCTTAAAAACAACCTTGATTCAAATCCAACTTTTTTTTTTTTTGGGTTTGTTCTCGGGCTCTTTGAGATTCAGTAATTAAGTGCACCTTGAGACTTTCATACCGCTAAATCTTCTGTAATCCCAGTGATATATTATATTATTATTTGTTAATCATAAGATAGAACAAATATATTTAGTTATTGTTTTTCAGAAAGTTACTTTTGTTTTCCATAACCCGTATATCTTTTCCTCTTTCCCTCTTGCCTTTTGGATTTATTATCTATGAGAATCTGGAAAATCGTAATATCTGATGTGTCTATGCAGACAACTTGAAGTTTCTTCCCTAAAAATGTCATTTTATTTCAAATATCATATGCTAAAATGTATTGCTACTATGCATACCAATTCATGCTTTTAATGTCATTCTTCTTGCTTAGCTTGTTACTGAAGGTTAGAGTAACTATATCCAACAGATTAATTTAAATAAAATGTTTTGGTCTAAGCCCTGTTCATTGGCTTTGGCCGCGGACTCCCCTCTGAGAGTTGAAGAACCAAAGTATGAGGGCATTAAGCATACTATCTTCAAGCTGCTGCTGTTTTATAGTAAACAAAGCCAGTCTATTCGAGGGGCAAATGTGGTATACAAGAGAATCATTTCACAAGTTGAGAAACCTCTCATTTATGAAGGTGAATCCTCCCTCATGTTATTGCTTATGATAAGAATATAATTAGATTTTTTTCTTTTACTTTTTCTTTTCCCTTTCCTATGCTTCCTCTTTGGTTTTTTTGGTAGCTCCTTGCCCTGTTCAAGGCACTATGAAGAATGGACTAGTATCTTGTAATTGGCTGCATTTGCCTCAATAAACAAACTCCTTTTGCTAAACAAATCAATGTCATCGGTTTATAAGGAAATGAAAACAAATTATGTTGTTACACAAAATTGTTTCGTGGTTGAATTTTGTATCTTCTACCATACATTTTGGGCAAATGGTAGGCAAATCTTGGTTTACCAGACCTGCCAATACTTTTCAACGAAAAGGTTCCCTCTGGTCCTGTTGCTAGGGTTCCTGTTCTTGGCCTTGGTACCAGTCTTGTCTCACATGCCAGCAAGTAAAATAATTGGCAGTTTCCAAAGTCCTTGATCGATGGTCCCTAGTAGCTATCAAAAAATGGCTTTCTTTGAAAGACTAGGATGTCTCCCTTGATACAATTACCTTAGACAGCTTGCTCTACTCACTTTAGCAGGTGTTAGCCAAATGCATGTGTATGTGTTGTGTTTGTAATTTCCCTTGTTCACAGATGTTAGCCTAATGTTCACCAGTACATTGGGCAAATATAGTCTCACTTTACTTTTGTTACAAATGGTCTCCTTGAAAGAACACATCCATGTATCTTTTTCTCCTCTCTCTATCCTTATTTATTTCTTTATTTTTCACTTTGATTGGTATGATTTGAATTTAAGGTCTAGTCTACCCCTACCACCCCTTTTTCTACCCTTGCCAAGGCCCAGTGATATACAATTGTTTTCCTCCTTCCACAGGATCCCATGTTAAATTAAGGCTTGGATTTTTACAGTTTTAAGTCATCATAGATTCACAACTCCAGAAAACAGCAATATGTCTGCTTGGCAATGGCCCATTCAATATTTTCAGTCTTTGTTTCTTTAATTTTTTTTTTTTGGGGGTTGTTGTCTGCTTATAGCACATGCCCATGCCCTGACTCTCAAAAGCACATTTATACATGCATACATACATAGCAAACACACACATACGTCCCTACACATTTGTGAACAGCCAATCTATTTTGTAAACTCAGTTTATGGTTGTAGACTTTGTCATTCTGCTGCAAGTAAAAGAGGGATTTAGGAAATTGTACTGCAAGTCACTTTCGCATATAGCCCTGCATAGGAAAGAAAGGGATTAGAACTGTGAAAATAAGATCTTTGCTCATAAAGGACTTGATTCTTCTTAACTATGAATTTGCTATTATATACTAACGAGATATTTTGATTTATGCATGCTCTGCTGTGCAAATCTGAATATATATATATAACAATAACAAAGCCTTAGTCCCACATTTTTTTGGGGTTGGCTATGGTGAATTCATTCATAATAGTCTTTACGCTGGCCCTCAACCTACCACAACCTCCCTCCTTTTCCGGGCTTCGGACGGGCTGTGAACAACATAGGCAGAGTTGAAAAAAAGAACTAGAACAAAAACTCAAAGCCCTTGTTATGCTAAATTGGAATTTATGGAGAATGTTGTTATCATATTTCATCCATAATCCACATTTAATTCCTGACAACTATGTTATAATTCTGTAGTGTCTAATTTAAACTCTTCTCTTTCTCATGCAGTATTTAACTTGGAGAAAACATTCAAAACAACATTCTCTTTGCTTGTACTTCATATGTGGCTTTGCTTACGCCGCATGAAACAAGAGGGAAAGGAAGGCGTTGAACTTGGGCAGTACTTGTATGAAATTTACAATCACGATGTGGAGATGAGAGTTTCAAAGGCTGGGGTGTGTTATAAAATTTTCATCTTTAATATTCTTTGGAATTTAATATTGTTCGCACTTTATTGCTTTTGTTGATTATATTCTCATTGTAATTGAATTATTCTTCATGTAAAGTAGATCTTTTCAAAATTGAAAATAAAGGCAATGATCAGATTGTCATACTATTCTTCTCAAAAAAAAAAAAAAAAAAAAAAATTTGTCATAACTATCCATGTTTAACATTTGTATGCTTTCAAAAACCATAAGGAGTTCTTTATATTAACTGTATTTTTACTTATCAAAAAAAAAAAAACAAAACCATAAGGAGTTGTTTAGAAAGAATCTCGTTAGCTCTTGGCATCTAAGATTTGACAGATGAAAACATGGTATGATATTAACATCTATTTTCCTTTGTGAGAGTGCTGTTGCAGATCGGTTGTTAGTCTTGGGTCTAATAGTTTTTATGCTTGCATTGGTAGAAAGCTCTGGAGGCAGAATATTTATGGGGATCATAACTGAGCCTTTATTATGTCTTGTACATAACAATATAAATGCACTTAATTGTTGAAAAGGCTTTGCATTTGTGATACATGCATATTGATATATATATATATATATATGTTTTAACCTGCAGGTTAACTTACTGTTGCATAGATGGATGAAGGATCTGGAGAAAATATTCTATGGAAACATTGTTGCCTATGATTCTGCAATTCTTCCAGTGGCTAAACAGGATGAGCTATCAAATGTGATATGGAGGTTAGACTCATTAGCACTTGGTTCTGCCATCGCTTATTTATCTATTTATTATAACAGTGTTGAATCTGTTGATTGTAATTTTCTGCACTTGTTTAGGAGTAGAAATGACACTGATGTTTTTTTTTTTTTAATTAAATAAAAAAATAGAAAACATTTATGATTTAGTTCTTCAAAACCTTTAAAATCTGTTGCAGCAGTTATACTTTTTCACTTACAGAGTCCTAACTCGGTTTCAGATAACCCTGCTTTCTTTTCTCCACTGTGTGTGCAATGTTATTGTTGTTATTTAAAAGAGCCCCACTGTCTTTCCTCAACTTTGTGCAATGTCACATTTTCTAATATCTTTATTCTCCTACCCTTAATGAATGCATTATTCTTACAATTCATATTTGCAGCTATCAAAAAAAGATAAAAAGCTTATATGGCTAAAAATACTAGAAATAGCAAGAGTTTTTTTCCCCCCATCAAAATAGTACTGAAAATTGGAATAACGAAAACTTTATTGGTGATATGTTGTAGGGATATTTGATAATAAATTAATACTATTGCTAAACTGTGCAGTAGCTATTGAAAGCCAATGGGCTGCTGAAGAGACACCATTTCTGATGTTAGATGCCAAATTTGCTCTTCTTAACTCTTGCTACTTGTGTTTATTGTGTGCAGGAATATCTTTTCTGATGATGGTTCATCGCCACCAAATGATGCTGCATCACAGACAGTCCAGGCATGTTCTCTTTTACTTTTATTACTGTGAATCTGTGATAGTGACCAGGACAATTGGAACACACACACACACATATTATATTCCTTCCTGGTTGATGTGTAGGGACTGTCTCCCACATATCTGAAATTAAAATTTGTTCTTGAAACGCTACATACATGTATGCAGGCTTGTCGCCGGTATATTGCTGTCCTAAACGGACATGGCAAGGAATTTTTCATTTCTATGCTTCTCCACATATGCAAGATTGTGAAATGTTGGTTTTTTGTATTTATGGAGAGATGCGCCAAATGAAATGTGTTATTCTTGAAGTTTAAGATGGTTGGAAGTGTTTAGAGGTTTGAGATGTGTAGGAATGGTGAACAAAGATAAAAAATAGGTGGGAAGACTAGAGAGCGTACTTTTAAGCAGAGTCAACCTACCGCCTTTTGATAAATACAACTTCTTCCACCTTGCCAACTTCCGATCAATTTTCTCCAAAATAGGGTTTCATATAGAAGGGGACTTATGGGACACCCCCAACGGCATACCAAGATACGTCATTGGCAAGGCCCCAACCCTACAACCCAAAATCTTTGCCAAGGCCTGCACATTATATACCTCCCCTATAGGAATCATCTCACTTTTAGCTACGTTAACCTTCAAACCAGTCACAGCCTGAAAACAAAGTAGCAGCAGACGAACATGTAGGATTTACTCCACCTCTGCATCACAAAACAAAATAGTATCATCCGCAAATAGCAAATGAGAAACACATTCTCCTTTACCCCTCCTACCATCCGCCCTAAAGCCACTAAGTAAACCTGCCCCCTCCATTTTCTTCACCATCCTACTAAACACCTCCATCATGACTAAAAATAACAAGGGAGACAACAGATCTCCTTGGGATAAAGTGTGTTTGCCTATTGCTAAAGGTGTTTTGGGTATTAGGAAATTGACCACTTTCAATAAAGCCTTACTAGGAAAGTGGCTCTGGCGCTTTGGGATCGAGGAGAATAGGCTTTGGAGGAGGGTGGTAGCTTTGAAATTTGGGGAAAAATTTTGGGGGGGGGGGGGGGGGTGTGGACCTCTAAGTTGGGAATGGATGTTCATGGGTGTGGTTTGTGGGGAGGTATCCGGATGGGTTGGGAAGTTTTTAACAAATATGTTCAATATAAGGTCGGGGTGGGGGTGGGGGTGGGGGTGGGGATAGAGTGAAATTATGGACAGACAGGTGGTGTGGAGATCTTCCTCTACTTTTAGCTTTTCCTATCTTGTACAATTTTGTTGCAAACAGAGAGGCATCCGTAGAATCATCTTTGATTTGTTAAGAAGCAGGGGATAGGAGAACTTGGGATGATCATTTCATTTAGGATCCTAACGATTGAGAGGCAGATGTGGTGGATGATTTTTTTCGTCTCTTGGCGTCCAATCTACCTTCTGTGACGGAGGGTGATCAGTTGAAATGGAGGTTGACAAAAAACGGGGATTTTACTATCCGCTCATTTTATCATAAGTTAAATGGCTCTTCTCCCGTTGCTTTTCCATGAAAAGGTATTTGGAAGGTTAAGGCACTCCGACGTGTCTCTTTTTTTGTTTGGAGAGCCGCTTGGGATAGGATCCTCATGGGAGATATCTTGAAACTTAGAGGCTTTGATTTCGTTGATTGGTGAATTATGTGTCATTGCTATGGTGGGACAGTGGATCATTTGTTGTTACATTGTGGGAAGGCTTGTCGGTTGTGGTGTTTTGTCTTTAGGATTTTTGGGATTTCATGGGTTCCCTCCTGTATGGTGCAAGATTTTCTTTTTAGTTGGTGGAATTGGTTGGAGAAGCATTTATCTTACATTTGGAACCTAGTTCCGCTGTATTTGATGTGGTGTATTTGGAGGGAACGCAATCGGCGAACGTTTGAGGATTTGGATAGATCTGAAGACCAACTGCTTGCTCTCTTTTTTGGTTCCCTGTTTGATTGGGCTAGAGTTTGGGGATTCACGTCTAGTGACTCTATTCCTTTATTCCTTAGCTCTCTTCTTCTTTGTAGTTAATGTTTTTTTGTCTTTGTTTTTTCTTCTTTCTTTGCATTGTTCCCTTTTCTTTTTCAATGAAGTTTTTTACTTATTAAAAAAAAAGGATGGTTGGAAGTGTCCTTTTCATTTTTTGGGAACATGAACAGTAACAAAATCAGTATTTCTGTGCCACATTGGAAAACTGTAGTGGCCACTGGTCACAAAGAAAAAAACATGGAGAGAAGTTGGTAGGTGAAGCTGTTATGCCTTTCATGTTGGATGTGTATTTTGTCTTTGCATTGTATACATGTTTCTCAGTGTAAAGAGGTGTTTGAGAAAATATTAATATCCTCCAGCCTTTTTCTCTCCTATATTGATTGCTTAACACCACTAAATATTTTAATGCATCTGCAGGCAATGGCAAGGTATGCCCGCCGGGAAGTTAGCTGCCTGTCCTTAACCGGTAGTGTACCCCTTTTTTAATCTTCTTAATGTGTACCGTTTTAAGCTCGTGGGGATAAATATTTGTTGGTATATCAAATCAAAAGTACAGGAATATATGCAAATTCTTGAGTTGGCTCAAGTAGTTGATGCATTGCATTCGCAATGCAAACAAGGAAGAATCCCGTTCTTATACAGGGAAAATAAGAGTAGTTGGGGGACAGTTTGGATATTAGAAGAATACAAGCTTGCTGAGTTGTTCTCTAGATAGGATGGCTTAACTTGTCGAGCAACCAACTTGACCTGGTACCGGTTTTAAGAATGTCCTGTTTGGAGCAATTTTGGTGACAAAGCATACACAAGTGCAAGCACTCACTAACACACAACACCAGGTTTTAAGAATGTCCTGTTTGGAGCAATTTTGGTGACACAGCATACTCAAGTGCAAGCCCTCACTAACACACAACACAAACACACACAAACTTTGTCATGTCTATGTGAATATATGTAAATCTGTTTCGTATTAGGCACTTGAAATGTTTGTATTTTGACTCTATTTGTATTGCACAAACGTGTTGGATGTTTTCACCATGGTACAATTTAGGTATAATACATTAGGTTCTTCACCATTATGCTTCCCAGTATTTCAGCTTTGACAAAGTTGTAGAATTTGGATTTGCAGACAAAGAAGCTATGCTTTCCGGGAATTTCATGTTTACCTCGTTAGAGACTGAGAAGAATTCGAAGGGGCGTTAAGTGAGAATGCATTGAATGATTGTATTAAAAAAAAGAAATCTACAGAAGATCCTATACATTTATATTAAATAACAGTTGTAAAGCCCTAGCTGAAAGGTATTGTTTTTCTTTATTATTTCATGTAATCTTCTCACCTGGCGATTGAGCATGTAGAGGGCCATCGATTCATTTGTTGGTGACTATTTTTTATTTTTTTTTATGAACAATTGTTGGTGACTTTTAACTCTGTAATGATGGGTTTATTTACGCTGATGCGGCGTTTCAAAATAATTGTTTAAAGTTCCTGATGAAGACAAATGTCTGCTTCTCTCTCTCAAAAAAAAAACTAGCTTTTTCCTAGTGAGTGACGCCTACTTCTCGAGTTTTTCCCTCAACGACATTAATCTAACGTCTTTAATTGATAGACTTGTAGAAGAGGAACTAATAAAAGGTTGAAAATTGAAGTCAATTTTCTATCTTTGGCCAATAGTTTATTAGTATTAAATGCGAGGTAGTGGAGAAATTTTGGCCGTCTTTGTTTCAACACAAAATATTTTTCTGAATTTTTTAAAAGTGTTTGATTGTGTTCCTAAAAATGTTTTGAAAAATATTTAATTTTGTTGCATTCTTGAAAAACATATTTTCTAGGATAAAATGCTATTTTAGTCCCTAAACTTTATTAAAATTGTGTTTTTCGTCTCTAAACTTTAAAGTCCTTTTTTCATCCCTAAACTTTATAAAGAATTTTTTGAATTGTATAGAGAAAAAAATAAGGATGAAAAAAGAATTTTTTTTAATAATTTAGGGATGAAAAACAAATTTTTAGTAAAGTTTAAGAATATAAATAAAACATTTTCAATAGTTTAGGGATGAAATATGAATTTTTCAATACTTTAGGGATGAAAAATGAACTTCTTAAAGTTTAGGGATGAAAAATAAACTTTTGATAAAGTTTAGGGGCCAAAATAGTATTTTACCCTATTTTCTATTATTTTCTCATGTTTTTTCATCCCCAAACACATCATAAAAAAGTGAAGTTTAGATAATAAAAAAGAAATTGAGACAAGCAATGGAGGTAATTAGTGAATTGTAGCACCAATTGAAAATAAGAGACTAGCGACATCAATAAAGAATTGTGCTTTAGGCTGCTAACAGTTAGGGGTGGTGGGTAAAGCTTGGGATAATGAATTTTGAGTGAGGCGTAAAATGTCCTGGCCACAAATAAAAGTGTAATATATTTTATGCCCAAGGTTCCTCTATTTTAGAGTTAACTGGAAATTGTATATATATATATATATATATATATATATAAAGAGTTATTTGGAAATTATTTTCAAGTTGACTAGCAATTTTAGTCTTACAAGTTGAACAGCAAGTTTAGTCACCCAATCACCTAGATATGCAAAAAATATTTTTCGAAAATTAATTTTTTTCTAAACAAACGTAATTAATATTGAATGTGAGATAGAGTAGAGACATGATGATTACAACTCCAGATCACTTGCTCTTTAAGGCCGTAATGGTATATATGATATTACCCTAAATATAGGTCGCTCCTTTTCAACAATAAACTATCACTTATCCTTAAAATTGTTTGGAAATTTTGAATTTTAATTGTTTTATTATTATTCTAACAATATCCTTAGTTTCCAAGAGCCTTGCAGATGTGATTCACTTGTTTGGCACCTCTTTGATATTTCCAAATAAGTCATCTAGGGCTTTAAATCCCCAACTATTGAATTTATAAAAATTAAAAAAAAACCTTTTTTTTTTTTTTTTTTGAGAATTAAAAAAAAAACCCCCACATTTGACATGGATTAGGATCCGGTGCAATTCACCATTTTCTTTCACATTTTTTTTTTTCACTTTTCACCTTTTTAACTTTCGCTTTTTAAATTTTTAAAATTTTTTCTCACTTTTTTGAATCAATAGTTGAGATTGAAAGTTGTTTTTTACAATTATTAATCTCAACCATTCAAAGGAATTGCATCAGGTGCAATACCCACCTGATCTCAATCCCATTTGACATAACATTTAGGCACCTCTTGATATTTTCAAATAAGACATGTCTTGATATTTCCCAATAAGACATCTAGGGTTAAATCCCCCTACTATCAAATTTATAAATAAATAAAAAATTGCTTATTTGACATAATATACACCTACTATGGAATTTATGCAATATTCTTGGTATAATTGACTCATCAATCATCAGTTTTAGTAGCTTTTATGTTTCTAATAACGGGAGAACAAATTCACACATGCCAATAAACATATTCTCTCTAAAAAAGATTATAGATACCAAAAAGGAACAGAAGAATAAGTAGAGGGTTTGCTGAGAAAATGGTGTTCGACAGTGCCATTTTCCACATTAAAGACACCCATGTCATGTCCATGTCCGTATAGAAAGTCATCTGTGAAGTATATGCAGTTGGCTTGGCAGCTTCCCCTACTGTCTGATGCGTTTAAAGACACAGATGAAGTACCTACAAACAGTGCCTTGCTGCCCAAGTTGTTCAATTCAATCCAATTGTACTTGTATTCACTTCCCACCTGAGTACATTCTTCCAGCTTAAAAATTTTGAACCTATACGTCCAATAGGGAGGCTCCTCAATTCTAACATCATATTTAGTCCTACGAACACATCTTGTGCGAGCCCTTGAAACAAGCAAAAGATCACCTGAAGATTCAACAAGATACTTTATGAAAGTATCAATCATTCCGTGAGGGCCTGGTGCAATAACAGTACCTCTTGGACTCTGGTCACGAACAAATTCAAAAACAACCAATGCACCTTTGCAATCAACAGCATAAAATCTGTCCTTATAGTATATGGTGTCGAAATAATAATGAGAGGGTACTTGTACTTTGGTCCAAACCCTGTCTCCTGGTCTTGCAATTGCCAATATACAAGCTTCTGAGAAGATTGCCATTATTACAAAGTCACTTACTTCATAGTCGTTGCAAGTTGAGTTCTTCCAGGGATTTGATGATAGAACAGCTTTCCGTATGAAGATGTCACTGAAATCTTCAGGCTTGTGAGTCATGTTAGGATCAAAGAACTCACTAAATGCAGGGTGATGAGGATCAACCAGATCATCAAAGTTAGGATTAGGAGGAAGCTGAAGTTGATGTCTTGAGAAGGGATGCAAGAGGCTAATTTGTGAATCCACACTTAAAGTTAGTAACCATCCAAATTTTGATCCTAAGCATCTTTTGTAAGCAGATTTTATGAAATTAAGCCTGTAAACATGGGACTCAAAATGCAGCGTGCAACTCTCACTTGTGCTTGTTCTCTTTTCCTTCTCTAGTGAAACAAAAAGTCCTCGTGAAATAAGTGTGAAGGATTTCTGGATTTGCATATCTTCCTTGTCTTCATTGCCTCCTCCTTGTTTATCTCTTATTTGTATAAGCATCAGTACTGGAAACTTGGGAGGCAAAGAGGGCTTCTCTAAAGCAACAGCCAATTGCCATGACTTACAGACAACACTAAAGCTAATGACATCTTCCAAGAAAGTCAAATGTTTAGCTATGGTGGTCAAAAGTTCCTTTGGAAGATTAGCCCAATCAACCTTGCCAACTGTGTACTTAAATCGCATGCTGAAATAAAAAAGGCAAGAAGAGAGGAAAACTAATTTAAAAAAAAAAAGTGCAAGAAAAAGAATGAGGATTAGCTTTCAACAACATATTATAGATTACCTTGCCACTAACTCAAAAGTCCCAACTGTTTTTAAGATCAATTTTCTGCCGTACCAATACTTTCTTTAGTTTTCTTGAAAAGCTAGATTACTTCTTCAATCATGTTAGACTTATACCTGTTGGATCAGAAATAATTTCATCATATCTTTTATCATATGCATAATTTCATTCTGAACACGGCTACAAATAATTCATCTAACATTGAGCTTAGCACAATCTTATGATGAAGGCTGCTATGTGGTTACAGCTAAAATGATCTTTTTTTTTCAAACTTAGGAATGCGATTACATAACCTCTTTTATGAGTACAAAAAACATAGTAATTCTAAAGTTAGCACAGACTAGTGAAAGAAGTTTTGCACTCAAGATCCTATGAACCAAAACCTAAATGAAGGATCAGTTATAATCTCATTCAAAATTTATAGAGATGCATCTAAAAATCATCTCAGCCTGAGCAAGTTCAGGTACCTTAAACTGAACTTGAAATGCAGGAGAATAAAATATCACAGACAATTCATATGCCTTAGCCAAAAAAGGAAAAAAACAAAGGACAAACGCCAAACTATTTTATAACAGTTTTACAAACTGTTGCTATGGCCAATTATTCAGGTTTTCATTTGGGTCTACCACTAACATCACTTTTTTCACATACTAATAATCACTCACCACATTAACAGAAAAAATTTTGTAGCTCTAGCATTTTCCTTTATATAATCATCAGTTGATACAAGGTTTCAGTCAAACAATACAAAAAGCTCAGGAAATTTCAATGTAATAAAGACCATTTCAGCATATCTGCGGAGAAATCGAACTTAGAATCATAAGAAATATTGTCAAAATTTTGAATTAAATCAATTTCTGGTGTTTATGAATTTGAAAAAAGACACAGATACCCAGTTCAGGAATTTCATGGTAACTTTTGTTAATGAAGATAATAATTCAAAAGAACGGAAGAAAAAAGGAAAACCAATATCGAATTTCATATATCATCGATGAGAAAAACCAACCATCTAAAACCCATAAATAGACAACCCCAGAAAATCAAATTCAATCAAGAATCTAAACCGCACACCGAATATCAGATTGAAACCCAAAAGGGTCAGCTCATTTCTTGAAAAAAAAGAAAAAGAAAAAGAGATAGCTCCAATTTTAAGCAGTTTGATGAACCAAACAAGGACAAAATAAATCACTGGAATTCATTTTCAAAAAAGAAAAGAGAAGAAAAGAAAGAATTAAAAGGCAATTAATGAAGAAAAGCATATGAAATTTAACATAAGAGAGAATCATGAAGTTGTGCATAAACAGATAGCAAGATATTTAGAGCAGAAAAAGTACCTGATGTCTGACTGACTAACTAACCGACTGACTGAGAGAACAACCAACCGACCGACTATGTTGCGTTTGTGAAGAAAAAGGGTGGTAGATACAAGAAACTATACAGTACTAGACTGGCCTTCAGTGACTTCAAAAGACAACCAACTACTCATTACGTTTATATGTATATAGATATTTATTACTCATTCTGCCTTTTCTTAATAATGGTGTTGGAGATAATGGCCTTTTCCCTTTATTTTTTTAAATATCTAGTATAATATTTTTATTTTGAAATTATATAGTGACATTTGTATGTGAGGGGTGCTACGTCCATAACAATTTTATAAAATTTTCACAACAAATCATAGGTGGTTAGTTGTTACTGGTTCAAATTTAAATCTAACACTAAGATTACTTTTTTGCCCTAACAATAACAACCAGTAACAGTTTGTCACTTAGGATTTGTTGTGAAAATGTTGTAAAAATGTTGTGGACATATCATTTCTCTTTGTATAATATTTCTATTTTGAAACTATATAGTGACATGTGTCTGTTTTGAAACTTGATTTTTTTTAAAAATTGAGTTTCAATGTAAAATTCGAGTTTATGAAAAATTTTCAAATGGAACTCGAGTTCCACAAAATCTATATATATATATATATATATATATATAACTCGATTTTTTTAAAAATCGAGTTTCAAAACATGGACATATCCCTACATAGTTTCAAAATAAGGATATTGTGCTAAATATTTTAAAAAATAAGAGTAAAAGCTCATTTTCTCCCACTGATGGTGGTCCAACTCCCAAACTTAGTTAGGAATAATTTGTTCCCTCTCTTATCAAATAAAGAAAAAAACCAAAAAAAATCTGTTATATTATATCATTGCCCAGTTTGGTGGGTTTGGTTTTTGTTTTTTTTTTATTAATTTTATTTTAAATTAGAATTATTTTAAAACTTCATCCGGGAAGGAAATAGAATGAAATGAAAAGAATAATTTTAGAATAGTATTCCCTTCCCATATTTGAGAGTTTTAATGGAGGGGATGAAATGAGTAGAAAGGAACTCCCATTCCTCTCTACTCCTTTAAAAACTCAAAATTTTCATTCCTCTTGAAAATGAGAGGAATTGGAGGGAATATCATTTGATTTAATGATTTTTTTTTTATTAAAACTCTCAAAATACCCTTATATATTTAATTCTTTATTTTAAAATAGAGATCTAATAATAATATCGTTATAAAATAATTTCATTCTATTTCTTCTATGTTACTCACAAACAAAACTGCTAACACTCCATTCGTTTTCATTCCCTTCCATTCTTTTATTTTAAAACATTCAAATAGGGTTACTTAATTCATTTCCATTTTATTCCCTTATGATAATTTCATTCCATTCCCTTATGAACTCCCAAACGATCATTCCATTTCATTCACTTATGAACTCTCAAATGAAGCCTAATAGTTAGGGAGATGATTTGAGCATGGATTGTCTTGGTTGGAAACAAGAATGTGTTATGTTGAATTGCAAAACTTTTTGGATACCAGTTTCACTGTATTATATCACTATCTCCCAAAAACAAGAATGTATAATATAGCTATATATATATATATAAATAAAGTTTAACTACAAACTTGATTATAGTGAATGACTATAACTCTACTTAATATCTTTTTTATTTTATTTTTTTATATGTGAATTTTAATAAATCTATTATTAGATTACATTTTGTATTTCTTGTATTTTTCATACTTGCAAAATTTCCAAAAGATCTAAGATAAAAAACTATGCCATTAATCAAATATTTAAATTTCAAATTATTGTAATCTAAAATTTTGTATAAAAATAAGTTTATAGATCGATTATAATGAAATTTAACACGTGTGTTAAAAACATAAAGAACATACAACTCAATGATTAGTGTGAGGACACATTAATCGGCTTTGTCCGCTTTGGGGAGCCAGGCCCTCACGGTTTTGTCCTGAAGGGGTGGGAGCATCTGCGAGCAGCGCTTGGCTACGACGTACAGAGTCCCACATCGCCTAAAGAACCCTCCCACACATGCTTTATAACCTCCTGGGCACCACATGTGTGTACCATTATCACACATGTGTGATAATGGTACACACATGTGGTGCCCAGGAGGTTATAAAGCATGTGTGGGAGGGTTCTTTAGGCGATGTGGGACTCTGTACGTCGTAGCCAAGCGCTGCTCGATCCTTTTAATGTGAGGACACATTAATCGGCTTTGTCCGCTTTGGGGAGCCAGGCCCTCACGGTTTTGTCCTGAAGGGGTGGGAGCATCTGCGAGCAGCGCTTGGCTACGACGTACAGAGTCCCACATCGCCTAAAGAACCCTCCCACACATGCTTTATAAATGTGTGTACCATTATCACACGATCCTTTTAATGTAAGGACACATTAATCGGCTTTGTCCGCTTTGGGGAGCCAGGCCCTCACGGTTTTGTGGGAGCATCTGCGAGCAGCGCGCGCTTGGCTACGACGTACAGAGTCCACATCATAAAGAACCCTCCCACACATGCTTTATAACCTCCTGGGCACCACATGTGTGTACCATTGTGTGATAATGGTACACACATGTGGTGCCCAGGAGGTTATAAAATGTGTGGGAGGGTTCTTTAGGCGATGTGGGACTGTACGTCGTAGCCGAGCGCTGCTCGCAGTGCTCCCAACCGTGAGGTGGCCCAAAGCGGACAAAGCCGATTAATGTGTCCTCACAATTAGAATTTCAGAATATATAGTTATATTAGTTTCTCTACTGGGAGTAATAGTTTTAAACTTAATTAAATTTGTCTCCAAATTTTATCTTATGTATTATAAATAAATAATGAAGGAGGGAAAGGTTTCAAACAACAGCATTATAAATCATACTACATAATATAGCCACAATATTATACCATAAAAAAATTGAGAAATTATACATAACCAAAGACTAGTCAAGTCTTAAACAAAAAGACTAGTCAAGTCTTCTCAAAAAAAAAAAAAAAAAAAGAAAAAGAAAAAAAAGAAAAGACTAGTCAAGCATTCCGATTTGGAAGACCGCTAAAAGTGATAATGACAGAAATATTAAATAAATAAAAGAAACAAATATAGAATTTATTTTTATTTTTTATATTATAAGATCAAGCTTACTTAGATAACTAACACCTTTGGAGTTGGAGATAACATATAATAAAATAAATACAGAAGTATTAAATAAGAAATGCCAAGTGGGTGAGTTTCTTAAAAGATTTGGGCTGGTAGTACGCGGGTCCTTGGTGGATTGGCTATGTTGGGTTTTTAAATTTCCATAAAAATTCATAATGAAAAAAAAAAAAAATTGATATCATAGGACCACTTTATACTTTATTGTTACCCTCATTCAGAAAATAATCACTATTACCTATGAAATAGGTCATGTTTTTTCCGCCCTAATCCCTGTCTTATACTAGTTGTATTTTCATGCAAGATTATATAATTCAACTTTTTATGTAAAAGAAAGAAAATAATTTACTAATTTTAACAAAATTATCTTAATAATTAGTAAATCAAATGAATTTTAAGAAGAGTTTTACCTATAATCAATTAACTATCTTAATGATTAATAAGTTACATGACAAAAACAAATTAATTTTACAATGTGTGTAAGTTTATTGTATTAAAAATAGAAAATTTTGATAAATGATTAAAACAAATATTTTTATTTTGTGGTAATATAATTTTAGTTGAAATAGAATTTTAAAATTACTTTAAATTAGTTAATATATTTTTATCTAAACTAAATTTCGTAATAATTAATAAGTCACTTGATAATTTGATAATAGAGTTTCATTTGAAGTAAACTTTATAATAATTAGCTCGTAACTCTATGCATCTGCATAGATATACTTAAAAGATACACATTAAGAAGCATAGTATAATAATCTTACATATATAATTTAAATATTATTGATAATAATTCTTATATTTTTTTAACTCTTTAAAAAATCTTGTAAGAATGTTACTAGGTAGAAAATATAAATTGTCCATTTTTTTAAAATATTTTTATGTTCATTAATTCTAGGCTTTTTGGTTTTTATACACAATAACTCAATCGATATTTATGATATGGTTCCACATTTGATTCCAAAATTAATAAATAAAACTCTCTAAAAATAAATAATTTAGGACACATGACTCAAAATTAGACTTTAATTGTAGAATTTAATTGTATTTTCTCTATGTTTTACCTATTAATATATATATATATATATATAATTTTTGTGCCAAATGAATTGTTTTTAGTTATAAAAAAAGACTCATATATATAAAATCATTCAAAGTCTCTATTCCTCTAATTTTATATATAGTATTAGATATATTATTATGTATTTTTTTATGATTTATTTATATTGGATTCCTCGTTTCTACTCTAAATTAACTCATTTCACACAAAAATTTAAAAAATTTCGATTAAATGGAACATGTGCAATAAAATTAAACTTTAATTGAAATCAAATTTTTACACTAAACTAACTAACTTTGTTCAAAAATTTAAAAATTTAGACTAGATGGGACACGTGGCACAAAATTAGATTTTTATTGAATTCTAATTTAAAATGTAATTGAATTTTCTCTTAGCTTTAGTTTTATATATGTATAGATGACTTATAAACTTGAATTGTTTTTAGTTCTATAAAAAAAAGCTCATAAATATAAAATCATTCAAAGATTATGTTCTTAGGGTTTACTTATATTGAACTTCTCGTTTTTATAATAAATTAAATCATTTGGTACAAAAATTAAGAAACTTAGATTAGACGGGACATATGTCACAAAATTAAACTTTAATTGAAATTAAATTTTTACATTGAATTAACTTGCTTGGCACAAAAATAAAAATTTATATTAGATGAGACACTTAACTCAAAATTAGACTTTAATTGAATTCCAATTTGAAATCTAATTGGATTTTCTCTTAGATTTACCTATTATATATATATATATATATATATATATATAGATTAATGATAACGTAGCCACTTGTCTTAAAGAGAAAATAATTACTTGATATAGCTACGACTTCTAGGACCTAACTTCTATATATAACTTCTATTATATAGTATTATTTTAATTTTATTTTATTATATAGTATATGACACGACTAAGATTTTATAGGAAAAAAAATATAATGAAGAAGAAAATATAATAAAATGAGAAAGTTATACCTCTCTTATACGGGTACGGGGATTTCAGGATATATATATATATATATATATATATATTTATTAAAGTGTATTATACGCTAAAGAATAAAGATTACATTGCTGTAAAATAAAAGTACAAACAAAAAATAAATTAGTTATTCCTTAGGAATTACTATTACTAGTTGCAGACTCATGCAATATGTGAGAATAGATAATTACTGTGTAATTTTGATATAAATATAGTTCTCCTAAATTTGTTGAAAATAATTTGCCTAACCAAAAAATTAAGAGAAAAGTTATGTCAACAATAATTTCATAACACTTTCACACCAAATCATATGTAGTAGGTTGTTATTGGTTGGCAAAAAAGTAATTTTAGTGATAGGTTTAAATTAGAACCGATAACAACTTACCAACTATGACTTGTTGTGAAAACGTTGTAGATGTAGCATTTTACAAAAATTAAATAATTTCTAAAATTATTTTTCATCTCAATATCTCTACAAATACAAATATATCATTCTATTATTTTTGGGTGTACTTGATTGATATGTATCCATTTTTAGGTGGTTCATATTCCTTTAAATTATGTTATAGTGCGTTATGTTCTCCTAATTTGGGTTTTTAGTTTTAGATTTTGGATTATGCTATTTTCTTCAACAACTTGATTTTCTTTTTTGAATTTTCTCCTCTTAAATATCTAGAATACAACTAAACTTTTTAAATCAAAACAATAAGAAGGAGAGAGAGGACTTATGATAGAAAACTCAATTCAATTCAATTGGTCTTCTTCATATTTTATCCAAATTCAATTTCTTCATATAGCCAAGCATACATCTTTGTGGAATTTCTCACATCCAATTGGTCTTTGTGGATTTTGCAACTTTGTCCAAACTTGGATAATCTTTCACCCTAGTCTTTTTTTTGGTTGCCTATTGCTACCTTATATAGTTTTATACATGTCCTTTGATTTCATTTTCTTTCCATTGACATCAAATTCTACAATTTTGGCAAAAAGTCTTACAACAAAGGCATCCCATAATAATATCTAAATTTGTTACAATACAAAAAAAAGTAATATATCTTGTACTAAGTTATGCATCTACATTCATGTCACAATTAATATGTATGTACAATAGAACTTGTGGGGGCAGAAGTATCAAAATACATCTTTGGGCCTTGGGCCTGATCCGAGAGCATCAGCTTCTCCAAAGGGTAGCAGGGCGGAGACAAGGGCATCTAACTTGAGGGCCCATGGGCCCACCGTTGGGTCATTGGCCGTTGAGGAAGATCCAAGGATAAGGGCCTTCTCGGCCAACTGAAACAAGGGCCACAAGGTACACCATGATGTCTAAGGAGGAACCTGTGGAGCTTGGTAGGCAAGGTTACGCTCCAGTGGAGCACAAAAGGGGAAAACAAGTGAGAAGCACTCCGCAGAAAGCTGCTGCCACCGCATTAAAGGCTTCTCACCTACCCTTCTGGCCGCATTAATGGAGAAGTGACATCTGAGGGGTGGGGGTCAGCCTTATGGCCATTGAGGGAGATTTCGAGAGAACAATGGATGGAAAAGGGATCTGCATTTATGACTCCATGAATAGAAACACGAAGAGGAGGAATATAAAAGGGAGGTGGAGAGAACATTGTGAGGGATCTCTTTTCTCTTGGGTGAGGAAAAACTTTTTCTAAAAGAATAGGAGAAACCAACTTAGAACGTCCTCGGCTCATATCCGAGAAGAGCTCGCACTACACCATAGTCTCATTGCCTGCAATCGTGGTTCTAGCCCAATACCATTACTTTCCATCATCCTAAGAAACCTAGGTCTTAAGCCCACTCTCTACAAATTTTATTGTTCCACGCCGTTTGGGCCGGTTCCATCACGTATTTGGGTCTGGGCTCGATTTGTGTCCTTACAGAACTAATTTATGCTACGCATATACAAAGTGAATCATTTATCCATAATGGAGAATGCATCACACATTCACATAAAAGGAATAACATCAGTGGAAAAAAAATCATCAATGATTAACAACCACATAAACTATATAGTAGTAAGACCCCACTACGATTCTTTTAATGTATTCTTCACCATGGCTTTGAGATTTTTTTGGTTTGTTTATGGGAACCAATTTTGTTGACACTTGAGATCTCTGATGGCACATCAATCACTAACAAAATTAATTCAAAAAACCTGAAGGATATGGGGGAGAACGAAAAGAAAAAAAAGAAAAAGAAAAAAAAAAAACCTTCACTTAAGAGGGACTTTCCAAATTTGTAGGAGTGAGGTAGAGCAATTGCAAATATATGTAGACAAAAATCAATAGGGATTTTTTTTGGAATTCTAATAGAGTGGCAATTGAACAATTTTCATAACTACTTGATTGGGGAGAGGGAGAATCGTAAAGTTGAAGGAAGTTTGAATTATTATCAAATTGGGTTTGATGGAATAATAAATGGAAAGTTGAAAAGTTAGGAAACGTTAATTAAGAGATGAATATTTTTTTGTTTTTGTTTATTGATGTGATTGGGAAAATGTTAATTTGCAAAAGGAAGGAAAAGAAAAAGAAAAGAAAAAGAAAGTTAGTAGGACTGATGATGTGACTCAGCAGGAGCATAGCAATAATAAATGCTATGCTTTAACTTTTAGATATATATAGATGTAATTGTGTTTATTACAATCTATCAAATATGTCCAAAGTCCAAAGTGTTTGTAATAATTGTTTGTTTTGTTTTGTTAATACACTCTTTATAACTAATTCTAACCTACCATAAATGTTTTAGAGTTGCTAACATTTTATCTAGGATTGTCCAAGCAACTCAGAGACCCAGTCAAACTAACCAAACCGACTAGAACCGACCCATCATGGCCAAATTCGACACCTCTGGCAGTCGGTGGCGGGTCTTAACCTCTGAAACCTAACTCCGGTGGGTTGAATGGCGGGTTTCAATCAAGATCTACTCTCCTTTTTCGTCAAATTTGCTTAAATTCGGCGATATTTAGTTAGATTTGACTCAAATCTACTTAAATCCTGCTATTCTTGGTTAGATTGTGCTCCGATCTACTCAAATCTGGCGATATTTTGTTAGATCCGGTCAGCCTTCAACTCAGATCGACGAAGATATATCTTCTCCTCCGCCCGCCGTTGCTCATCATTAGACTCGATCGAACCGACCGTTTGCTCCCTTGAGCTTAGCTGACTCAACCGGTGGTGCTCGGCGGTCGGTTGTAGGTTTGTTCTTGTTCCACTCGTCCTTAGTAGGTTGAGTCTGGGTTGAGGCCCAAATTGACCCGGACCGACTCGTGGATGATCCTAATTTTATCCATTCGGTATGTTATTTAGGCTCTATTTAGGAGTTTATAAGGGAATGAAATGGAATAGAATGATCATTAAATGAATGAAATGGATTTAGTATGGAAAGAAATGGAATGGAATGGAATGAAATTTAAAAATCTTGTTTGGATGTTATAAAATAAAGGAATGGAAATGAATGAAATGTAAGTAATATTTTTTGAAAGTGAAATTGGAAGGAATGTAATGGAATTATCTTATAATTATATTACTATTATACCCCTCATTTTGAAGAACATAAAAAATGATTCTAGTTTATGGAAAAAAAAAAAAATGTATTGCAGCTAAAAATCAAGTTATGTATATTTTTATGTTGTAAAGTGTTAATGGTCATTTTTGCGACAAATTTTATGGCTCGACAAAAACGAATAAGCCCAATCGATTTGCGGGTTCGACTAATGAATTTTATCAATGTATTCTGCTATGTTGCACAACCCAAGCCCATGCGAATGGTTGGGGAATTGAGTAGTAATGGTTTTAGTGGGTGTGGGTTAGTTCCCATTGGACTTTTTACGCAGGCCCAACCCGTAGGTGCCACGAAGTGGGCTAGTGACGTTGGAGGCGTTTAGGGCCCATGAAGGAGGTCTAGTGGCAGAAATTTCTATCCCAGATTTGACTCCATGCTTTGGGTGACTGTGCCCCTAATTTTCAGGTCAGCTCCATTTTTCCACACCAATGCATAGCTGACTCTAAGGAAAAGGCTGAACAGCATAGCCCATTCAGCCACCCAAATGTAGTTTTCCAAAGGCTACAAAAACCAAAGACAACAGCTATGAAGAAAGACAACTTGGTTTCCAAAATCATGCAAAAAGCAACCAAACATTTCCCTAAGCAAAAAACATGATACACCAAGTCATAGAAATAGCATCTGAAAGGTCCAAGGCTTTTCTCCCAACCAAATGACTGGTCACAAGCATCCCCTAAAGCTTGATATAAATATGCACCACCAGCCTACACAAAAAAAAAAAAAAAAAAAAAAAAAAAACGTTTTTCCCTACAAAAAACCCACAACTTTGACACAAAAGTCCAGCAAGCTACTGAGTGCGTGAACGATTTGAAGGCCTGGAGATGAAAATATAGAGATAGGGGAATTCTCCCTCTCTTGCACAGGGCCTCCCTCAATTTCGTCCTCTTGGTGATTGCGGGCTGAAATTTTTGACTGATGAAGACATAGATTTTGCACTTTCTTGTGTTTTCATTTTGTGTTGGTTTCTTTTTCCATAAAGCACCGTTAGCCTTTGTGTACCTCACATTGCGAATTTTGGGTTTGGCTCTCCAAACAACTAACGAATTTAACGAACCCAAGGGGAGTTTTGGGCTCTTTGTTGCAAGCTCGGCCTTTGTCGCAAAACGTCCCGGATATAAAGCAATTCACGCAACATATTTATTTTCAACAAAATAAATATTGTCTAAAAATGGAAACAAATATCTTTAAAAAAAACTCCTATAATGAGTCTTGCCAAAATAAAACAAAATAACAAAATAAAGAAATCTAAAGTTGGCCAAGAATTCCACACTTTTTAATATTTAGGCCTAGACATCAATGTCAATAGGACACATTTGCACTCAGGATCTACGTAACCACAGAACATCTCCTTATATGTTAGATTTTTTATCTAAAATATGTAGGCCTCATATTGGATCCAAGTCCAATACGCTCAAAGCTGCGTGAACTTTTGCTCCATATGACTTTGAAAAGTACTTTGCCATAACCTCAGTCGCTTTATCAATTTCCATTGATACAATATCAAATGACTAGGAAATTACATTCCCAAGTTTATCATCTTCTGCTAGTCTTCTTTTCTTGCTTTTAGAAGACATTGCATCTTGTGATGACACTCGAGAACATACAACATTAATTTCTGGTGACCTCTGATCATTTTCGACTTCAAAGTTCTCGAAAGAAACTTCATTTTGAGATACCAAATTATCAATCTCATTGATAGTGGTAGATGCAGCATACCTAGCACATTTCTCCTTTGTAGTTTCAACATGATTACCTTTTGCTCTATCTTTAGCCTAAAGTTATACCATCTTAGAGTAGTTGGACATAGGTGTTGTCATCTACTTCTTGACCGTAGGTTTAGACTGTTAAAGCTTTATGATTCATATACAAATGATTTTGATATGATTTATTTGGGTTATTTTGTTGAGAGATTGTATTAAAGGATACACTGTAAATGAAATCTTTGATTTGATGTTAAATTATTATTTTTAGAGTTAAATGAAATTGATCACTATCCATTCATGAAATTCATATTTTGATCATATCTCGGCCATAGACTCCACCAAATATGGTAGAGATATTGAGATCTTTGCTATGACATGCTGGCACCATCAAATCTAAAGCAATTTTGATTTCGATTGACGACCGTTGTAACTCCCAGTCATGGTATGGTATTGGTGGTTGACCCATATTCCCGTAGTTGGTAGTAGGTTGGATGTTTTAAGACTTGTTATGATCAGGTCGGTTGCCAGGTTGAACCCAAAAGCAACTCTAATCGACCCATGGACACCCCCTAGTGCTACACTGGATTTATTTTTTTACTTCTCTCTTTCTTCTATATAAGAATTAATTTGATGAGTAATGCTAAGAATTTTTTTTTTACAACTTGCTAAAATGATAAATTGTGTTCGTGTGATATAACTTTTATATGGATCCATTATTGATTAAACTTTTTATTATGTACCAACACAAACACACAACATATCATATTAATAATTATGAAAAATGTTGTAAGTTGTATTAATAGACTTATTATTATTGTTTTTCCATTGACAACTCTTTTATGATTCCCATTGATGCCTTTAGTTGATTTTTCGTTAGTTGATGGGTTGAAATTTTATTTTGAGTCTCATGTTGGGTTGGGCTTGGGGGGATAGTTTTTTTTAGTTGCCTTTTTAAACCAATCCTAAACACCATATAGGTAAAATTTATTTGATTACTTAATTTTAATTATTTAGTTTGATTTATTTTGGTATTTTAGAACTAGTTTAGATAAATTTGAAATTTTGCAATATAATTTAGGTATATTATGTCAATTATAATAATTTGTTATAAAAAATAATTAAATAAATGATGAAAAATCCAAATTTTTTATTAGGTATGAAACATGGAAGTACAACGGTACAACCTACCAACTCAACTCGTCTCACTCAGGTGTTGGAGTTGATTTCTATACATGTGATGAGTTGGTTTCGGTAAAAAATTTCTCAAACCTGAATAAGTTCAATTGAGTTAGAATAACCCTTTCACCCCAAACCATGCAGCCCACAACCCCCACTCATATTGTTTTTTTTTTTTTTCGAAGTGGTGGGTTGCGAATCAATTTAATATTCCCAATAATTCTTAACTTTCCCACCCAATGTCACACTTTTGTTTACGTTGTTAAGAACCAAATGAGCACACTCACTGACTCACTGCTACATTCTTCTGCCTAACATTACATAAAATCACTTTCAAAACCTTCAGAATTCCCAGCCCCAATGATGCTATGATTGGTTCCCATAATTTGATTTGATTATTGGTCTAGGTTGAGCTATATGTTAGTGATGAATTGAAAGTCTTGCATCCGAATTTGCTACTATTGCTCATAAGTTGTTTGATAGAATTCCTAAATTTATTTTCTTTTGGTATGCGAATTTATTTGCTCTTTCTAAAAGAAAACAACTATTGTTTTAGTTTGTGATATTCTTCATAGATATAAGTTCTCCAATCAATGGACTGCCATATTTTTTATGCTGAAAATATATAAATTGATCAAAATATTGGAAAAATAAAAAAGAAGGAAGTGATTGAGTTGAATTTGGCACACTGATTTTATCATTTGCTTGAGTGTTGGGTATTTGAAGTGGCTCATAAGATTGAGGATTTTCAAGTTTCTCTTGGGAGATAAAGTTGCCATAGACATTGAACGGATTTGATTAAATATACAGCGACGATAACGACAACAAACCTTAGTTTCATAAGTTTGGGGTCAGTTATGGATTTGACTAAATATGAAAGGCATGAAATATACACTGAACGGATTGGACTGAAAGTGAATTGAGAATTTTTTAGGGCCAATATTAGATTTAGAATTGAATTGCATGCTAATATTTGATATGCTATGACTGATGATTTTGTTTGGTACAAGCTATGTTTGAGATGTATTCAAAAAATTGTTTTAGCTTAGAAGAGTTGGTTGAATGGTATAAAATCAGTTTAGTGATATTTTTCTTAAAGCCTTTCAATGACTTATCAAAAGATAGCAATATGTACTTAGAGAACCTAATTTATAATTTAACACATGCACTATTTGACATATTCTGTGCATGCATCATGTGTTATTGGCAAAACAATATATCTATAAATTTGTTAAAACATGATAAATATATTGAAGTGAAATACAATAACAATGTCACTGAAAATATAGCATAATGAGTGTCTCATGTAGAATCACAACAATTGAATGTCTTGTTATAGGATATCCAGCACATAGCGTGGGTTAACACTAGTAGCATAATTGTAAGGGAAGGAGGCATTATTATAACAAAATCATTGGTTTTGCCAGAACTACAACACTACATTCATGGCACCAATTCCACAACTAGGCAATATAGCCTCAATCTCCCCTTAAACCACATTGGATTTCATAGAAAATTTTTTGGCGCTGAATTCGTTATTTGATGGGAGGGATTGTCAGCAAATGCTGATGGTAGAACTGTGTAAACTACAAGCGGGGTTCTTACCATGTGCACACCATTGATCCAACTAATTGAACCTGATACAATTGGCACCTGAGTTATGTGTTTTCCTTTAACATTCACAATGAATGTTTTCTTGTCTCCAACAGCAGAGAATGAAAGAACAGATGGTTCCACTGTAATGTAGAGAGAATCAGGTTTATCTACTTTAGCATGGTAGGTTGAGTCTGGTGAGCCAACATTTGTAACTGTCCTAGTGAAAATGCCACTGATTTTTTGGCCATCTTCTATGGCTAGGGAAAAGGAGTGATAATTAAGAATTTAAGATCCCATCCCCTGCCAGCTTTGGTGCTTTTACAGACACTGTGTTCACCTGTGACTAGTCATAATGTTGATGTGTTGTAGCCTTGCTTGCATAGAAAGTCAATGTAATATGAGGGAGATGCGTCAAAGACCAGCCCAGGATCTACAGCGTTCATTGGGTTGAGGAGGCCAGATCCATAAGCAAATTCTCTTACATCTTTATGCTTTGTTGGGTCCATGACATATGCTGCATTTAAAAAACAAAATGTTAAGTAAAAGAGTACTAAGTGCATTTGAATACAGCTTTTTATTGAAAGCTTATCTTGTTGAACGTTGATTGAAGTATGAAGTCTTATTGTTGTCAGGTAAGATACAAATTATGCAGCATTTGGGCTGGCTAAAGTGGCAGTCCTTCTCTTCACCTGTGGTCATGAGTGCGGATTTGATTGCTGCAGGAGACCGACTTGGGTGAGTGGCTTTCACATAAGCTGCAACTCCACTAGCATGTGGGAAAGCCATTGATGTTCCAGAGTCTATATAGTACTTGATACTTCTGGTGTTCTCTTTATAAACTGAAGTGGATGCAGGGGGAGTCCAAGCAGCAAAAATATTAACTCCCAGTACAGTGTGTTCAGGCTGAAAATTTTAAATCCAACTGCTCAGTTCAGAAAATAATATTTTCTAATTTCCTAAGGTAAAAAGAAGTGACAAATATTAAATTTAGATAATTTGTTTACCTTGAAAATGTCAGGAGTGATCGGGTTGGGACCTCTAGATGAAAAAGAGGCAGCATAGGGAGCTGTGATATCTTGTTTCCTCACTTACCATAATAGTAGCTTCTGGATTCCTGAGGAGGTAATCTCTCGTAATCAACATTACTATCATTTTTTTCCCTCTCCCTTGTGTGTGTGTGTTTGTTTCTCAAAAAAAAAAAAAACATTACTATCATTTTTCAAATGTGAAAAATATAAGAGTAAATTTATAAGCTATTGTGTGTTAAGTTATATATGTAAAAACAATAGATTTGGTGGTGAATTAATTACTTGGAAGATCTTATGTACTCCAATACTTTAGAAATGTCTTTGGTGCTGATGATTGTGGTAGGCAGAGGGAAAGGAAGTGCAACATTATCAAAAGGTCAACTAGGCATTATGACTCCCGCCCTGTTTGCCATGATAACACCAGAACCATCTCAGCGGTCTTCGCAAAGAACAATTTTACCCTTCACTTTGTTCATGTCCAATGCCCCACGGATACAGTACTTTGAAGTTAGGGAAATGTAATAGCCAGAAAAGTTTGTAGCATCTCCACCCCATATCAAAGGAAATGGGGTACCATTGAGCTCAAAAGCATTTACAACAGATCCCTTATGATATATTGATCCAGAATAAAAATCAAGAAATGAGTAACTTGTTAGCTAAAGGTTAGGACCATGCATTTAAAAGGTCGAAGTTTTGTATATTGAATAATCCCTTACCATAAATATCTGTCCATTTCCAAGAACCAAGTGGGACATAAATTTCCTGTCAACGCTGCTAGCTGCCACAGTTGGTGACCATGGTGAGTAATTTTGGATAACTGCTCGTTCTGGTCCATAATTTCCAGAAGAAGCTGAGGTCAATATCCCATGTTTCATTGCATAGAAAGATCCTATTGCTACTGGATCTTCCAGTACTGGAGTACAGTTGATTTTCCAATAGAAACTGATATGAGATCGCCCCATCAGCAATCACATCATCAACAGCAGCAAGGATATCTGCAGCTAGCATCCGGCACCTAACCAACAAGATTTGTACACAGTGACTCTTGCTTTAGGTACTCCACCCCTTGCTAACCCCTCAGCTAAGCCAAAGTAATTTGCTCCTTTTCCCTTGCTACCCTCTGCAATTGAAGCAACATGAGTACCATGTCCCTGTGAATCTCTTGGAGATTTGATGTCTTGAGGAGAATATAAATCTAGGCTATTGTAGTACCGAGCTCCAATGATTTTGCTGCAAAAGTTTTAGCTATTTCATGAGCTATTAATTATCAAGTATGAAGATTAAGAAGGTCAAATGATCATAAAGATATCTCACTTGTTGCAGGTAAAGTTGTGGTTAGTTTGGCAAGTTCCCTTCCATTTTGCGGGTGGAGGGCCAAATCCTTTATCACTAAAGCTTTCTGATTCTGGCCAGATTCCTGCACAACAGTCCAGTAATTTACCTGAAGATGGTTTAAAATGGAGCCTAAAAATATTAAGTACATTAGAGTTTCACATTTCCACCTGAATCTATAATTCCAATAATTGCATCTCCTACTTGAGAACTTCGAACGTGGGATTGATTAAATCCCAAAAAGTCCCACGATCTTGTTGTGTGAAGTTAAAACATGGTGTTATGTCTAACTGAGACTACTTCTTCCATCTCTGCAGTTGAAAAATCAATTTAGTTCATGCAAACTAGCAAAAGAATGCAAACATATTATCAGTGCTGAATACACGTATGAAGATGTCACCTGAAAAGGTTACAACTTCTTCATCCAATAGTTTAGCTGCAAATCCATTAAAACTCCTTCCGTAACTGTAAATGAGTGATTCCTTTGCGTCTTCCGTACTGCAAGTCAAAATGTTTAAAAACAGAAGATTCACCTAATTGTGAAGCTATGTTGGGAAAATCACACGAAAAGATAGAAGGCAAACATCATGAAACACAAAATTGCAACCAAAATATAAATTCATTACAATCATTCATAAACTCTCACAAACGTAAGGTGTTCTCATACAAACACACTAGAAAGGAGCTTTCTAACTCTCACACTCTAACAGATACACCACCACTATGTTCATGGGACTATCGCACCACTTTAGCTTTTTTTTTTTGGCTTATCAATATGAGACTCACAATCTTAATAGAAATTATTGTTCCCTATTATTATTTTAACTAATGTAGGATTCAAAACCAATAAAGAGATTTCTAAACTTATCCCTCATGAGTTGGAATTAACAGTCTCAACAAGCCTGTGAATGATGACCTGAATGGCTCCACAGAAAAAAAATTACATTACTATTGAAAAAAAAAGAACTCTGTAAATAAAATATCTTGAATCCATCACTATACAATAATTCAATTACTTGTGACCTTCCAAGAATTCTTTCTAACATAGAGCAATGCATGTCGTGAGGCGCGGATGCTTCCCTTGGTTTGTCTCCCATATATACAACATGGACCTGTATTTGAAACCAAACTCACTCAGAAGTTCTAAAGAGTAACTTCTTGTATCCAAATTCCTTTTTGATGCCATAATGAACTGTAGAAGACTAAATTTCTCGGTTCGAAATAAATCAAACAAGTAAAAATAGTTTCTCAAATACGAATTTGTATTGATGAAAGTGTGTGGTACAATTCTCTGTAATTACAAGGATTGATCCTTTGATTCGATCTCCTTAAAAGATTTGTGATGTGGTTTTGATTTGAACACAAAGTATCCTTCAATTTGGCTGAAGGATGGATTGAAGATCTTTGAAACAGAATTATAATGAATTTTTGGCTATGAGCTTGTTAGAAATCCTTTGTTCTTCCCGTTCTTCGTGTTCTTCGCGTGTTCTTCGTGTTCTTCGTGTGTTCTTCGTGCGTTCTTCGTCTTCGAAGGTTTATGGTGGAAGCTTTTCGGGGCTTTAGAGGCTTGAATCCGTAAAACTTTGTTGATTTGTGATTTGTCGAGGTTTCTGAAGGCTTTCGAGCTTAATTTTAGTGACTTCTAAGATCTAGGAGAGTGATTTGGATGATTTTGCTTCGAATGTTCGCCGTATTCGAAGGTTGAAGTTCTTGAAGTTCTTGGAGGCTTTAAGGCTTGATTCCAGCAGAGTTTCAATACTTCTGAATGCTTCTTTGACGCAGCTTGTGCTCTAGATAGCTTGGTCTGTCCAAATGCTTTAGGAAGGCTTCTATTTATAGGAATTTGGAGGTAGGTGAGCGACATGTGGCAGAGCCTGATTGGTGACACATGTCACAGCTTGATTGGTCCGCTTGTGTCATCGCTTACACAGCCGGATTGCTTGAGTCATTGCTTACACAGTCGGATTCGCTTGCATCATCGCTTACATGCGCCTCCATGTGATTAGCATTTTGCATGTTTTTCTTGTTCCTATCTTAATGAAATTTAGCAAATTTTTAGTAACAGTATATGATACTTTGTAATTAGCCACACCTGATGGACTTGGTGGCATGACGTGTCAGCTTGTGATAGGCCGGGAATTTTCCCTCTCTACATGAACAAAACAATCAGAGCAGAAGTTGATCATTAAACCATTGTGCATCCCTTTTTAAAAGCATTGAATGGTATCTATGTATTAAAACTAACATGTGCAAATTGGTACTCGTTTAAGGTGAGATGAGATCTATGAAGCTTTTAATTGCATTTCTCAAGGTTGCACGCATGTATAGATTACAACGAACACCACTTTAAAAAAAGAAAAGTAAGTAGTGGAATTTTTTTTTTAAAGTTGTAAAACCTATTACACTAAGCGTATAAACTGTTCAAGAACTTGAATTACCTTCCTCTCTTGGGAATGGCATTGCATCACAAAGGCTATTAGAAGGTACAGAAGAGCGAGTTCTCGTGGCTTGGCCATTTTGTTGTGGTTTTGTTGGGAGCTTTGTGACTAACGAAGGTGAATTGGTTTCTCAAGCATGGACATTAGATTTCAGGTTATTTATAATAAATCAATAACAGATGGCTTTTCAATACCATTTGACTCATATTATTATTCCAAAGGGTGTCGTAATTTGATCCTTGTGAATTATGACTTTCATTGCATTATTTTAGAACTAGAACAACGCATAAGGGAAATGTCACGAAACTTTATTGGTAGATGCCAATGACCTTAATGGTCTAATAGCACCTAGAGGGTCTCAGGTTCAAGACCCCGTAGGGGCAGGGGTGGGGGTAGATTTAGAATATTAACCATGACAAAAAAAAAAAGAACCTTTAAGTTTAGACGTGGGATTATTCGGTGCTGTCCTTAAAGATAAAGAGAGATTAGCAGGTGATTTCCAAAAGAGGAGAGTAATAACTAAGAGCTCTAGTAGTGGTTGGTTCTAGGGTCCGTTTGAATATAAATTATTGCTGAAAATTAAAAATTAAAAACACTGTAACAAAATAATTTTTAAATGTATAAATAGTACCGTGAAACTCATTTTTAATGAAAAAATTGCTTAAAAGTGAAGTTTGTGGGTCTATAAACAGTGCACGGATGCACTGTTCACGAAAGAAAAAGTCAACAACTATGGCTACTATTTATGAACAGTAACCGTAACTGAAAAAGTTGTCGTGCAATAAAAAAAAAACAAAGGAGAAAGCGCGCATTTGAAAAAGCAACGTGTATCCAAACAGATACTTAGTTAATTGAATTTTGGATACCTAGTTAATTGAATTCGTAATATTTCTTGTCATATTGAATAAGATCTCTTGCATGCCAAAAAAAAAAAAAAAATGGCCCATATAGGTTTAAATCCTATCACATCTATAATTAAATAATAAAAAAAATCTAATAGGTCTGATTTCTTTATGTAAAACTTTTATTTTATTCTTGGGCAAACAGCAATTTTTGTCTAAAAGGCTCGGCCCATTTTCCAATTTTGTCTAAAGAATTTCCAAAGTAGTAGTCCTTAAAGTTTGTATGCAAAATGATCTAATTCAGTCGTTAAAATTTGCCTAATTTTTCAATTTAGTTTGTAGAGTTTCAAAAGCTTGTAATATGATAACTCTATTTTTTTCTTTTTATATCCTTATATTTTCCCATAATTTTCTTATTGGCCAGACGGCCCAGACATGAAATAGAGAATTATTCAGAAAGTGAAAACTCTCGTTCTTTTTTTTTTATATTAAAAAATAAATTTCATATCAATTTCACGTAATTGAGCCATTATGGTAGCTATATGGCACTTTTAAAGTAATTAAAATATTATTGTTAGAATCATCATCAAAGAAATCTATATAACATCTAAAAGTAGCATGTCAGTTTACTTTGATCTATTTTGGTCAATTTCGGTCCATTCAGTCTAATTAGGTCTAAGATGGTTTACTTTAGTCTATGTCGGTCAACTTCGGTCAATTTGGTCTAATTCAGTCGAGTTCTGCCCATTCGGTCTAATTCAGTCCACTTCTACCCGTTTGGTCCATTTAGGTCTACTTGTTCCATTTTGGACTAATTGAGCATTAAATATTTGATTCTTTTTGTAGATTGCCTTTTCAGTTTTTAGCTCAAAAATACATTTTTTTTCTTAGATTTTGGGTAAATGTATGAAATTTTATTCTATTTGGTCCAAACTCTTTAGTTTTAGGCTAAAAAAAAAAAAAACAAAAAATAGGCATTAGAAAGTAGAGATATTGGCCATACAAAGGCAGTAAAAATGATAAATATTCACAAGAATACCTTAAAATTCAAATTTTAGTAATATATGCATTATACCTATATTTGGAAAGGAAACAAATTCTACAACTCTAAACTTATATAATAATTTAAACTTAATGTTACATGTGTTCCATTGAATGATGGTTTACAATTTTTTTTTAATAATATTTTCTCCATTTATATAAAACAATATTATAGTTATGTAATTTAAATATTTTTATTAAATTACGTTATATATATATATATATATATATATATATATATATATATATATATTGTAAGGACGCAATTTTGGTGCTTAAGCCCAAAAGGAAAAGGATCTAGGCCTAAAGAGCCCAATATAATGAATTTGTAGAGAGTGAGCTAGAAAAATAGGCTTTAATGAGTTAGATAGTGATTATAGTGAGCCCAGATGACAAGAAAACAAGAATAATCTAGTTTTGCTTCGAGAAAATCGTCCTCAACACAGTCTGAGGAGACTAGTTCTTATATGTATATCTTTTGAAATTTGTTGTAAGTCCAGTTCTTGTTGTTACAGTATTTTTTCTCTCAAATCTTCGATCCCCCTTGCAAGGGGCTTCTTTCTCTATTATATACCCCTCTTTCCTTCATCTCCACTGTTCATGTGTAGGTCAAGTTGTTGGCTTTGATCCTTATCCCATCAGCACCTTTCTGAAATCTTTGGGAGTAGCTGTAAGGCTGCTGGCCACTGTTTAGGTATCACCTCCGCATTAATGCAGCCAAGGGGTTAGCTGCAAAGTATTTAATGCAGTGGTAGCAGCTTTTCCTTAGATATTTCTTAGCTTCCCTTTGTCCTATATTTCCCTGATGTTTATCCTTATCAATTGAACCTTCCAAAACATTGCCCTTGAGGGCAGACCAATCCTTTTGATCTTTGCTTTGCTTAGCCAATGTAGCATTCCTCCTCGGATTACCTTCCTAAACCTTCGCAGTCATAGTTTGCTCGTGGAGCTTTGACTCTTATGTCTTCCCTATTGTCTATCTGTCCTCGGACCACTAAGTGTCCTCAAACAAGGCTCACGTCCTAATATATACTCTTGGACCTTTTATATCTACACACACACACACACACACACACACACACACACACATATATATATATATATCATTGTTGAATGCAAAATACATTGCATGTTCCATTACATAAAATTTATAAAAATAAAAAATACTTTTAAATAACACATGCACTATTTAACATACAAATATTACATTATATTCTCAAAAAATGATTATATTACATTTTTCAACGCATCACGTGACATTGCGACTAGTTAGAATGATTAGCATCAACAAGAATTAGGTTGTGTCGATCAATTGCCTTGCACAGTATAGTGGTATTACTTGGTTATTCCCTCCCATTTATTGTAGGGGGAAAAAAAAATCCCTATAAGTTCGCATAAGAAGAATTAAGGTATGCTTGTTTCCTCTCTTTCCCTTTCCAAGAATTTGTAAAGTTTCAAAAAGCTTTGTATAATTAAGTATTTTGATATTTTCCTTCAACTAGCTAGTAAGACATTTTAAATGTCACAACCCGATCGTCCACGGGTGTACCTCTAAGGGGGAGAAAAAGAAGGAAGCATCCTGTGAAAGTAAGTAATAGTCGGAAAAATGGCCAAAGCCTTCATTATCTCTTCATATTCTCTTATGTTCAACCTAAAGTTTATTATTTAGTTTTTTTTTTTTTTTTTTTGAGAAGAAGTTTATTATTTATTTGATTGTACTTCTAACCTGTCCCAAGTTAGATTAAACAATCAAATTGACTATTCAAATATATTGTTAAGTTCAAACATGGTTCATTCATGGTGTACTAAAGCGAGTCCCTATGTTAGTTGCCTCTTTCCTTATTTCATAACAAAAGGGTAAGGAATTCAAGCCAAGAAAGAAAGACCCCTAAACTAATATAGTTACTGTTGTATTTTAAATATAATATAACTATAAAAGCAACCTTTGAGCAGTTCAAACTTACTTAGCAACTCCCCAGGAAATGCAAAGGTCGCTTAAAGTTTGGGCTTAAATAGTAGATAAGACTTTACTTTTTAAATAGCTAGTCGATGTCCCTATAATGTTTGGATATATTATAGGTTCATTTTAAAATATTTTGTAGCTCTAGCATTTTCTAAAGAATTATGTTTATGACCAATGTATAACCTATACGAGAGTTGACCATAGATTCGAAAAACTTGAGCCACTCGACTGACCTGGTTTGATCCAATAGGTTGTGGGTGGTTTCGACTGGGGTGTTGAAAGTTTTGATCCATATACCTATACACATTTTTGGTTTTCATTGGAGTCTGACTGCCTTTTTTTACATGTGATCTCTCCATCTCTGAGATCAATCTCTTTCTTCGCGGACAATTTCTTTGTTCCTTGTTGTCAACCCCTTTGTCATAGATTTCTCTGCCAAGTAGTTTTGTTTGCCTTTGCTCGTTCAATCATTTCAGTTACTTTACCCACCAAAAGGCTCCGGCGCTCTGTCCACAACTCAATTTGACCGTTGTTCCTCATGCATTTGTATTATACTGTAATAAGGTGTTGATTTTTTATGATTGAATTGTATTTTATTTTATTGTATTCAGTTTGATGATTTTTTCTTCTTAGCTCTAGCTTTGTGGGTATGATTTTCTTTTGAGAAATTTATGTTGAAAAATACTCAACCATCCAAAATCTGATTGACTACTCGAATCTAGAAATGCTCTCGATTATTTAGACAATTAACAAGAAGTGCGAAGATCGCTAACTCGTCATTGTAGGGTCAAGTGATGGGTTGACCCCAAACCCAATTTGACTTAACTCGTGAACACCCTAATTTATCTATACTATTATTTAAATAGCTTCCTCTGTTTGAATTTCTCATTTTTTTGTTCAAAAATGCCCCTATACCCTTATGTTTAAGCAGAGATAAAATTAAAGGACAATTTTGTTAAAATGTAACTCTAACTCCCACTAAAACATTGCCTAAAAAATAAGACTACTTTCCTGTTAATTTTCAAATTACTTTATCTACTTCTAAATTAGATTTTCAAAATAAAAATTATATATATATATATATATATATATATATAAAATAAAAAAACATAGTTTTTTAGTTTTTTTATTTTACAAAATAAACCACTAAAAAAAAGAACCCTATTACCTAATTGAATGTTATTTCACCTTAAGACAAATCTAGGATATAAAAGTATTAAGAAGGCCAAATGATCAGATAGATTGCTCAATTGATGCAAGTAAAGTCGTTATCGATAGTTTGGCAAGTTCCTTTCCATTTTGGAGGTGGAGGGCCAAATCCTCGATTACTAAAGTTATCTGATTTTGCCCAGATTCCTGTAGAACAACATGAATGTTTAAATAGTGTGTAAAACACCTATGAACGTTTAGACCTTCAAATTACAAATTACCAACACAAGCTTATTATCAAACAATGTATGTGCGGAATATGAAAATAAGCTAAGACATAGTAGGTAAAACAATCTAAACCGAAATTAATCACAACCATAACAATAATTAAAAGGTAAAGATTGAGGGAAGAGAGATGCAAACACAAAGACAACATAACGATGTGTTATCGAAGAGGAAACCGAAATCCTTGATCAAAAACCTTTCCGCCGCCCTCCAATCTGTCAATAATTCACTAGAGAATAAAGTTGGGATACATGAATAGTAGAAGACCCTCCAAGCCTAATTTACCTTGTACACCTAAGCCCTCCAAGCTTCTTGTTCCAACAGAGTTACGTTGAACCTTGTCTTCTCTAACTTACCGGATCCCGCAATAAGCCCATTGTATCAACCAAAATGAGTTGGTCCCTTCATAATTGCTTCCTAAGTACCAAAAATGCTTCCTCACAGATATGAGTATGGTAAGATAAGGATTTGACTAATGTCCCTTTCAAGGCTGTAAAAATGGAGAGGGTGAGAGTAAAGGAATTTGGAGAATCAAAGGATGAAGATTGTGGATGAGTCAATCTTGCTTTTCTTTGGGGTTTCTCTCTCAAAATTTTCGCTGGAAGCTCTCTACATTTTATGGGTATAAGGATATTTATAGTAGGGAGTGTATGGAATGCGAAGAGTCAATTACAGCCATACAGGGCATTCTAGCGACTTGAGCTCGCTACTGGAACGAGTTGAGAGTTTAAGTCGCGAGCTAACTGCTTGGCTAGCAGGAGGTTTTGTCTTGTAGTGCAACAGCTGGCGTGACCCTCAGCTCCCCTTGCATGCTTTACACGTGTGCCACTTTTGGCAACTCGCTAGTCGCGAGATCCAGTCGCGAGACTCTTCTTGAATGCGTACTCTTGAGCTTTTCTGCACACTCTTGAGCTTTTCTACACACTCTTAAGCTTTTCCACACACTCTTGAACTTTTCTTCACACTCTTTCACACACTACCCTTACATGATTCCCACCTAAATACAAGGTTTCTAAATGCTGAATTACAACCAAATTTGGCACGGAATAAAGCTAACAAAATGATTGAATATATTCAACGTTACACAACACAAGTCCAATAATCTACATAAATATTGTTTTAACATAGAGCCTACAAAATATTAAGTACATTGGAGTTTTCACATTTCCACGTGACTCTATTATTCCAATTGTTACATCTCCTCCTTGAGAACTTCAAACATGAGATTGAGTAAATCCCAATAAGTCCCATGATCCTGTCGTCTGAAGTTCCAACATGGTGCTAGGAATTACCGAGACCACTTCTTCCATTTCTGCAGTTGAACTTCAATTTATTTCATGCAAATTAAAATAAGAAAACAATCATATAATCAGTGTTGAATACACGCATGACAATGTCATCTAAAAATATTGCAACTTCTTCATCTGATAGTTTAGCTGCAAATCCATTAGAAGTCCTCCACTCCTTTAATTGCACCTTCTGTACTGCAAGTCAAAATGTTTAGCATCGAAGATTCACCTAATTGTGAAGCTTTACTTGTTTAAAATAGTCACTGGAAAAAAAAGTAGTGGATAACAATGACCTGCTTGGCTCCAGATAACTATATCATTACTCTTTTGTTAAACTATATATATCATGAATTCATCATTTATCCTGTACCTTCCAAAAACTTTTTCCATTATAGAGGAATGCATGTCATAAGGAGTAAATGCTTTGTTCATTGGTCTTTCTCCCATAAATACAACATGGACCTGCATTTCAAACAAACTCATAACTTCCAAGAGTATTCGCTGTATCCAAATGACTTTTTTTTTTTTGGTTTCCTTAACGAATAAAACAATCAAATAAGAAGTTAATCATAAACCATTATCCACTCCTTTTAAAAGGGTTGAATTGTATATGTTTAACAATTTATGTTTGATGCAAGTCTATTGATGATGCTCAAAATCGTCAATAAGCCACACGGTCCTCACGTGCTCCCGATGAAATGCTTGCACAGCACAAAAGCTGAAGACCTTAAGAAGAATATCGGTGTGACACTGGTCAAATACCCTCCGATGGTCAAGTTAGAGAAATCTCTTGTTTATAACTCCAAAGTGTTAGAGCTGAGGTGAATTATGCGTACCTTGCTTTATGAGGTTCTTGGGGTATTTATAGTAGTGTAGGGCCAAAATTCATGCATTGGTTAAGAAGTTCTCTCCTTCTAGGAGAGTAACTCCTGGATTTTGCGTATCTCTTTGAGTCATTTTCGTTATAAGAGTCTTCTTAATTTGGGTTAGGCGTGTAGCGCAAGAATCCTCCTTACATACGTATACGTGGAGGTCAAGTAAGGTTGCAGACGGGAGTTAAACTGACTTCTTCAGCTTATTCCTGTCAGCTTGATGCCGCTTATTTCTAAGGTCGTTGGCTTGTAGGTTGAGATCGTCAGCTACATAGTCGTCAGCTTTAGGTTCGTCAGTTTTAGGGTCGTCAGCTTTTGAGATACAGCCTCCCATCGTTGTAGGCAGTCCAATTGGTACCACGAGATTCGTCGTCTTAGTATTATCTACAAAATTACCCTTATCAGCTGCCCCCTACTCCATAACCTTGTCAGCCATTCCTGACGGGTTATGGAGTACATACTTAAGAAAGTCGTGACATCTCAGGTCGGCCCCCATTAAATGCTCGGACATATGGCCTGAACTGATTCGCCTAGATCCTGGACAAGTGTGTCGCTTCGTCTTCTGTGCCCTTTTTCCCTATATATATCTCACCCCTTCTCTCATTTTAAACTTTCCAACATTTGCTGATTTTGAGAGACAAAGCGTCACGTCCAAAACTCCTGTTCATCTACTTGCTAGCTCTGTCACCTTTGTTGCCGTCAACTTCTTGGGACTGTCGCCTTTCTCGAAGAATCTTTTACCCGTAAGTTCTCTTCTTTTATTCTATCTTTTTTATTTTTCTAGCCAATACCCTTTAGTGAGGTCGTCGGCCTAGGTTCTTAGAATAAACCCGTCATTTGTAAGTAGTCATATGTCTAGAGAAGCGACGAGTGAACAATCGTCGATCCGTGAGGGAGCGGGTTATGATGAGGTCTTCCAATCAGGTCGTGAGCCCGAGGAGGGCTTATCTTGGTCATCCAAAAGGGACACGTCGGCACATTCTTTTGATGAAGAGGAAGGAAGTTGTAGAGAAGGTGAGGTGAGCGAGGATGGGGACAGTGAAGAGGAAAGGGAAAGAACCGGTGATGGGGGTGAAAATGAAGGTGACGAGGAGGCCTTAGAGAGCACCTCGGGGGCCCTTGGTGACGACCGTCCTTTCATCTTACCCCTTGAATGGTTCGTCAACGAATTCTTGCCGACGATGTCGGAAAATGTCTTCAAAAATTTACGGGCCCGTTATCAAATACAGGACGATATCCTAATTCGTCTCTCCGAGGAGGGTGAGAGATACTATTCAGGATGAACTGCAGATGTTGGCATGTATGATGCAATGTTTGTTGCGGGATTAAGACTACCGCTGACGGCCTTACATCGACAGCTAGCTAATTTTTTGGGCATATCCATCAGTCAAATTGCCCCTAACGTTTGGCGAACATTTATTGGTGTTGAGATCCTGTGGGGTCGTCTGAGTGGTGGGCACCGTCAGTTAACCCTGGACGAGTTCTTTTGGTGCTACCGTCCTCAGCATATTTCCTCGTCAAAAGGAATATATCACATTTCAGTAAGGAAGAAAGAGTTGAGATTGGTGTTGGATATGCCCGACTCTAATAGAAAATGGAAGGGCAGATACTTCTTTGTAGAGGGGACTAACTGAGTATGCCGTCAGGAGAAGTCATTAGCAATCTTTCACTGAATGGAGTGTGATAAAAACTGAAATACTGAGGGGACTATCTTGAAACCACACCAGTGCATCACCGTCCATATGGAAAGAAGCCATTAGCAATCTTTCATTGAATGGGGTGTGATAAAAACTGAAATACTGGTTTGCTTTGTATATCCATGAAGCAGGATCATCACCCTTAAATCTAGGGAAATCTAATCGAATACCCTTTGACAGCTGCGAGACAGGTAGAGGAACCACATGGGCACTTGGAGAATTTGGGGAATGAGACGAAGATTTTAGAGATGAAGATTTTGGAGACATGACCTGTTGCTGTCTCTTTTCTTCAGCTTCATTCAGCTTTTGCAGAGCCAAAGTAATGGCCTTCAATTGTTGACTATTGGCATTCAGTTACTGCGTGTTGGGGTTCAATTGATCAGTGGTAGCACTCAATTTCTTGTCGATTTCTTGCAACGAGTGACCATGGTGGTCTGTGGTAGTTTTAAGAAGGGACAAGGATTCGTTGATGTAAGAGGAAGACCTAGTTTCAGTCATGGTCATAGGAAGGTAGGCTCTGATACCAATTGTTAAGTTCTTGACAATTCCAGAACTATGGCAGAGAAGGGCAGAGAAGGGTAGTTACTTCGAGGGAACTGGCCTCCAGAATTAGGGACATAAAGAAAAAGGGGGTTATGGGAAGAAGACGAGAGAGAGATAAGAGAAGAAGCAATAGCTGAATAGTTTCTTTTCTTAATTCCTCAATTCTGTACTTACAACTTATATATCCCAGCCAACTCACTAACCAAACCAAACAACTAACTAACCCAACCAAAACACTAACTAACTTCTCATGCCAACTCATCACTTAACTACTTGCATCAACTGACATGAATTAACAACTTTACAATATAACCAGTACAGTACAATTACAACACAATCCCAACTATGGTACTTAACTTGGACTCCTAACATGTCGGGACTTGATTACCCTTGACGCCTTGCATTTGTATTGCGGTGGTCCGGAATCGACGTAGGAAGCTTGCAAGCTAAACGAGTTCTCCTGTCGATGTGATTATTCCTCAATTACTTCCGTCACTTTCCTTATGTCGTTTCCCCCCTTCGTTTTCACTTTTTGTCCCTTGTAGAAATGGAAACGACCAAGCAAAGAATTTGGGTTGCCGCTGCTGCCAAGAAGAAAGAAGAGGAGAAGAAGGCCAAAAGGGAGGCGACACCGTTATCAGTCCCCAAGTCCGTCTAGAAGGCGAGGGCAAAAAGGAAGGCCGACGGAAAGGATGAACATTCTGGGAAGAAGGTGGCCTTTACCCCTAAGGGTAAACCCCCTAAAAAGTAATCGCCTAAAAAATCGTCCCATGGGGCAGGCAAGGGCCTGATGACGGCATCTGGCATCGTCAGCCATGATCCCGTCCGTCACCTGCTTACTTATAAGGATTATGCTGTGGAGGTGGCAGAATCCATTTTGAAAGACGAGGAGATAGACCTATGTAATGAGCAGGCGACGGATGAAATAGGGTCGTTAGGGTTGTTTGATCTTGCTCGGGTATACTTCCCTCTTCATGTCTTGACTTTTAGACGAATTTTTAGTGAACTGATGCCATTTTTGTGTCTTGCAGGCCATGGTTAGAATGAAGACCTTGCAAAATAGGTGCGCTGCAGGGGAAGGGGTGGTTACCCATCTACATACGCGTATTAAGAATCTGATAGATGCGCAGCAGCAATATAAGGAGACCAGCAAAATTCTTGGTCAAGAGGTGAAGGAGCTGAAGGAAAAATTGGAGGAGGAAAGTCGTTAGCGGAAATTGGAGGAAGAAACTAAGCTGACGGCAGAAAAGGAGTTGAAGGGACTTTTAAGTTAGGTGGAAATGGCCAGGGCTGACGCTGTGAAGGAGTTTAAGGACTCTCAGTCCTTTATAGATGCCTGTGCCGTTTACTATGCTGACGGATTCGAGGACTGTCTAAAGCAGGTGAAGTTTGCTTACCCTGACCTGGATTTATCCAGGATCAATATGGATGAGCCCCTACCGTCAACTCCGGTGGGTGGTTCTATTTTTGAGGAAACCAATGAGACTACCCAGCTTAAGGTGGACTTAAGGGATGGCAGCTGCATCCTCACTCAACTTGCTGTAGACAAGTCCGTCACCCTAGCTCCGTCAACGAATCTCCATGCAGAAAATCCCAATGTTGAAGATGCCTCTACGCCAATTGTTACTTTATCTCTGTCAGCTACCCCTCTAGCTTCATGAACTTGAGCTTTTTTCTATTATTGTAATATGTTTCAATGCTTGACGTCCGTTGTTTTAGGCCTTTTTACTGTAATATATTTCAATGCTTGACGCCAGCTGTTTTATGTCTTTTGTAAAAACACAATTTTATTTTATAGTATCAATCTCCATTACTCCCAATATGTTGCTTTATATTTGGTTTTCTTATGGTGTCAGCTATTGATGTGTTTTTATGGCGTCAGCTTCTTTTTGGCTGGCTTTGTAAGGGACTCGTCAACTTACTGAACCTGTCACCTTTGTGGTTTTAGCAAATTTACTTGGATTTTAGTAGTAGACTCGTCCATTTTGCGGACTAAGTATTAAGGTCATCCACTTTGTGGACTTAGTAATAAGGTCATCCACTTTGTAGACTTAGTAGTAAATTCGTCCACTTTGTGGACTAAGTAATAAGGTCGTCCACTTTGTGGACTCAGTAGTAGGTTCGTCCACTTTGTGGACTAAGTAACAAGGTCGTCCACTTTGTGGACTTAGTAGTAAGTCGTCCATTTTGTAGACTTAGTAGTAAATTCGTCCACTTTGTGGACTAAGTAATAAGGTCGTCCACTTTGTGGATTCGTTAACAAATTTTTCAGTTTGTTTTTGAATAAACTTCTCTTGTTCTCAAGAATGCATGCATAAGTAACACACTATTCCTAAAAAGAATATACCTCAGCCTTTTGGGCTTTAATAATCAAAGACAAAAGATTAAAAGAAATAAACTGGAAATGAGGAGTAATGTTCTTCATGCTATCTTCTACTGGTAGTACTTTCTAAGATGCTCGGCATTCCACAGATGGCGTAGCCTCTGCCCGTCCAGCGTCTCTAAATGGTAGATGCCTTTCCTTAGCCATGATGTTATTTTGTAGGGCCCTTCCCAGTTTGGATAGAGCTTTCCTTGTGTGGGGTCTCTGGTGGCGCCCATCACTTTCCTCAAGATGAGGTCTCCAACTTTGAAGTCTCGGTGTTTGACTTGGGAGTTGTAATGTTTGGCCATAAGGTTTTGGTAACGTGCGAGCCTTTGTTCTGTCGTCTTCCTAACCTCGTCAGCTAGATCAAGCTGTAGACGTATGGCTTCGTCATTCCTTTTCTCGTAGTAACTATCTACCCTATAGCTTGTGAGCCCAATTTCAGCTGGGATGACCGCTTCGTTTTCGTATGTTAGCCAGAACGAGGTTTCTCCTATAGGGGTCCTAACTGTCGTCCTGTATGCCCATAGCACGCTGGGTAGTTCTTCTGGCCATATATCTTTTGCTCCCTCGAGCCGAGTCTTGATTATCCGAAGTAAGGACCAGTTCTTGACTTCAACTTGTCCGTTGGCTTGGGGATGGGCAGGCGAGGAGTAGTGGTTCTTTATTCCTAATTGCGAGCAGAATTCTTGAAAGGGGTCATTGTCGAATTGCTTACCATTGTCCGAGATCAAAACCCTTGGGATTTCGTATCTGCAAATGATGTTCCTCCAAACAAAGCTCCGCACGTTCTTCTTATTGATTGTGGCCAAGGCTTTAGCTTCTACCCATTTGGTAAAGTAGTCGATGTCGACCATTAGGAACTTCAGCTGCCTTGTTGCTAGTAGGAATGGGCCCATGATGTCTAGTCCTCATTGGGCAAAAGGCTACGGAGCTGTTATTGGGGTTAGCTCTTCCGTTGGTTACCTGCTAATGCTGTTGAACCTTTGGCACTTGTTGCAAGTTTTGACATACGTTTGGGCATCCTTCTGCATGTTTGGCCAGTAATATCTAGCCCGAATTAATTTATGGACCAATGACCGTGATCTTGAATGATTGCCATAGATCCCTTTGTGCACTTCTCTCATGACATAATCCACTTCTTCAGGTCCTAAACATCTCAGGTATGGTCGAGAGAAACTCCTCTTGTACAAGACGTCCCTTATCAAGACAAATCGAGCTGCCTGGACCTTTAGCTTCCATGCGGCTTCCTTTTCTTTAGATAGGATGCCGTCTTTTAGATAAGAAACCAAAAGGGTGGTCCAATTACTCTCAGATCTTACTTCCTGCACGTTAATGACATCTATTAGTGGTGCGTTTTGAGTAAAGGATAGTACCTTGCCGGGGGTGGTCATGTATTCTGTAGATGTGTCTTTAGCAAGGCGGTCGGCTTGTTCATTTTCTCCTCTTGGAATTTGAACGACTTTTGCCTGCAACTTGTTTACCCTCATTATTGCTTGCTCCAATTACATTTTCATCCTTTCTCCCTTACATTCATAGTTACCGTTTACCTGATTAGTGACGACTTGAGAGTCGCAATGAATCACCATGTCTACGGCTCCTACAGCTTTGACTAGATCTAAACCTGCTATGAGTGCTTCATATTTTGCTTCATTGTTAGTTATAGGAAAATCAAGTCGAATTATGCATTCGATCTCGTCGCCCTCCGGAGACTGAAGTACGACCCCTACTCCACCAGCTTTTTTGTTTGACAACCCATCGGTGAACACACTCCATTGAGGATTCTTTGCCCCCTGGCCCTCGCCATTGGTGAACTCCGCAATGAAGTCAGTGAGCACTTGTCCTTTGATGGCGGTATGTGGGCGATATTTTATGTCAAACTCGCTTAACTCTATTGCCCACAAGGCCATGCGCCCTGCAGCTTTTAGGCTACTTATCGCTCGTCGTAAAGGCTTGTCAGTTAGTACAACCACGGTATAGGCTTGGAAGTATGGCTTGAGCTTGCGAGCTGCCGCAACTAGAGCGAAGGCAAGCTTTTCTATCGGTGAGCCCGGATCTTGTCCGGTTTGGCTTCAATACCTCTTTGGGACACCATGTATTCAAAGAATTTTCTTGCCGTCACTCCGAAGGCACATTTGCCTGGATTAAGCTTCATGTTGTAGGAGCAAAGAGTATCGAAGGTTTCCTTGAGGTCCCCCAGGTGATCTTCTTCCTTTCTGCTTTTAACTAGCATGTCGTCGACATATACTTGGACATTTCTTCCAATCTACTGTGCGAACATCTTGTTCATGAGCCTTTGGTATGTCGCACTTGTATTCTTCAAGCCGAATGGCATGACCTTGTAGCAAAAAAGGCATTGGCTTGTTAGGAACGAAGTCTTCTCCTGATCAGTTTCATCCATTTAGATCTGGTTGTATCCTGAGAATGCGTCCATGAAGCTCAACAGCTGGTGTTGGGCCGTAGAATCCACCAGGAGGTCGACCCTTGGGAGAGGATAGCTATCCTTAGGGCATGCTTTGTTTAGGTCTATGAAGTCTACACATATCCTTCAATTTCCGTTGTTCTTCTTTACCATTACGACGTTCGCCAACCACTCGGGGCAGTAAATTTCCTTAATGAAGCCCGCTTCTTGTAGCTTGCGGACTTCTTCTGCCACTGCCCGATCTCTCTCTTGCGCAAAAACTCTTTTCTTTTGGCGAATGGGCGAAAAGGATGGCGATACATTCAACCTGTGCACCATGACCGACGGGTCAATTCTTAGCATGTTTTCGTGACTTCAGGCAAACAAGTCCCAGTTTTCTTTGAGGAAGGTTGCGAGTGCTTGACGTATCGTCGGGTCTGCAAGGGTGCCGATCTTGGTTGTCCGCTCTAGTTGGGAGTTGTCGAGGGGTATATCCTCGAGCCTCTCAATGGGCTCCGTCGCTGCATGACGTTCTTCTATGCTTAGGGCCTGGTGGTGGTCATCCATCTCCATCATGGCTATATAGCATTCGCGTGTGGCCACCTGATCTCCTCTTAATTCTCCTCCGTAATCAGTAGGGAATTTTATCATCAAATGGTAGGTTGAGGTCACAGCCTTCCACGAGTTGAGGGTGGGATGTCCTATAATGGCGTTGTAAGCTGATGAGCAATTGACTACGAGGAATGCTACATTCTTGGTGACCCGCTGAGAGTAGTCTCCAATGGTTACTGCCAAAGTGACGACGCCAAGGGGAAACACCCTCATTCCTCCGAAGCCGATAAGTAGGGTAGTAGAGGATGTCCGCCGAGCTGCCATTGTCGACGAGAACTCGGTGCATGTTGTAGTCTCCTGCCTGTATGTATCTAATTGTCATATTATGTGGGACAATAGATAGCGTGTGTTGCACCAGAATTTATGATATCACAGAAGATAAACTATTGAATTGGAGGCAGTACTTGAGACCCTAGAATATGCTGGGTTCAAAATTCAGTTTGTTCATGATCAGTGGAAGGGAGTTACAAAAGCTTACTTTGGACTCCAGCTTAGAAAACTAGAAGATGACACCTAAGAAGCACGGTGCGTTTCTAGATTCGGGTGCGGGTGCAGGACTCGGCAATTTTTGAAAAAATAGGGTGCGGGTGCGGGTGCGGCGATGAAAAAATTATTAAAAATATTTATATATATATATTTTATATATTGCTAATCATGCTTATATAATAATAATAGATAACTCATATAATACTAATAATAATAATAATAATAATAATAATAATAATAATAATAATAATAATAATAAATAGATATACACAAGTTTTTGACAATTGAATTATTGACAGAGGTATTAAAATAGATAAGACTTCCCATAAATAAATAAATAATAATAAAAGATGTGGCTTAGTGGCTCACTTATTTGATCAGCCCAAAAACAAAATAAAAGATATATGGGGCAAGTATTAAAAAAGGTATAGCTTCTCATTATTTATAAAAAAAAAAAAAAAAGATAGCTCAGGCTCACGTGTTTGGTCAGAGAGGCACAACAAACAAAATAAAGCCTCTCTGACCAAAGGCATTTAACCATCATTTTCAAAAAAAAAAAAAAAAAAAAAAAAAGAAGAAGAAACAAAACTTATCAAAGAAGTGCAGAACAAATGCTGGGCTCGCGAGAAGATGAAGAAGCAAAGAAGAAGAAGAAAGCGGTTAAGGTCGGTGAAGACAGCGATAGCGACAGTGACGTGTTTCGATTTGAGTTTTTTTATTTTTTTTTAACCAATCGATTTCCTTTTTCTGGCAGATAAGATCCGATTCGGAGCGGATTGGCGCGCGTCGGAGCCGAAACGGCCCAATTTCCAGCGCATCGGCCCGAATTGGCTTCGTATCGCGCCGAAAATAAAAATTTTTTATAGGCGGACGCGGCACGGACTCGCAGGCAGTGGTGTTGCCTGTGAGTCCCCACATCCCGCCGTGTCGGACGCGGGTGTGGCGGCCCAAACGCCACACCCGTGCTTCCTAGGATGACACCCTTCAGGAACTTGAAACAGATATCACAAGGTATGATGCAGAAGTCAGGAAATGACTACAAAATTGGAGCGTATAAAGACAAGCACAAGCGTGTGACATCTGAAAAATCTGGTAAAAGGTCGAGCTTAATCAAGGATTGCTTGAGAATGGCCGCCGAGTTGAAGTGGAAGAAAGCTGGCGCGGGTCTAATCAAGCTGGGCTAAAATCTATAAAAAAAAAATGTTTTCCATTTTTTTTTTTTTTTTGAAAGGATGTTAAATTTTAAGAATATGTAGTCGACACATTAATTTAGTGTTCGCTTCAGTGAGGCAGAACTCTGAATTTGTGAAAGATTATTTGTCCATTACAGTGAAAACCAGTATCTTGTGACGAAACAAGCAAACCAATCTATGTACTAGCGTGTTATGTGCAATGATCATGATCAATTTCCAGTATAATGTAGGGCATGTTCTTTCTTGCTTCCCGGTTTGAATTTTTATGTTCAATGAATATTAGAAACTACGTTCTGACGTAAATGCATAGTCTTTAGTTTATGTGATGGTGATTTTACTAGCTTTCTTGTTCAAAATTCAAATACAGTTGTTCAAGATAATTTATGGAAGAGTATTTGTTCTTTTTGTTGCGTGTGTATGAAAGGACTATTGCCAACAAAAACTGCTATGTTTGAACGATTCGGATACTTTTGTGACTTTGTCATACAACTCCTTGCCATCTAAACCTAATCAAACTCAAAATATGAAGATGGGTGTTACCAAGTTAAAAGTAAACCACGTTTAAATTAAAATACATTAGGGATTTCGTGTTCTAAAATGTCTGCTAATCCATACGCGCCAATGCTAAAACATTTTTCATCTTATGGAGGAAAAAAAGAGAGAGAAAGATGTGGTTGGCATTTTCAAGTCCTTTTTTTTTATAGGCATTTTCAAGTCCTTTTACTTGCATATGGAGTATGCCACAAAAAAAAGTACTTATTTTGTGAACCAATATTTAAATTTAAAAAGAAAAGGGATAAAAGTTTGTTCCTTCAAATTCCATTTTTACAATGGGAAAGAAAAAAGATAATTTATTGTCCATCCTATAATAGTTTGCTTAATCAAGATTTTTTTAAAAGTAAAAAAGAATAGAAGTTTTATTCTTTCAAACTCCATTTTTGCAATGGGAAAGAGTAAAGATGAGGTCTTTTCCATCCTATAATATCTTGCTTAAACAAGATTTTTTTTTTTTTTTAATGTAAAAAGGATAGAAGTTTATTCCTTCAAAATCCATTTCTACAATGGGAAAGAGAAAGCAAGAGTTATTTTTCCATTTTACATTAGCTTGCTTAACCAAGTTTTGTTTTGTTTTGTTTTTGTTTTTGTTTTTTTTTTTTTTTTTGTTTTTTTGTTTTTTTTTTTTAAGTAAAAAGGATAGAAGTTTATTCCTTCAAACTCTATTTGTACAATGAAAAAGAGAAAAAGTGGGCATTCCTCAATTGAAATGAATGCCTTTTCTATCTTTTTTGCAGCTCTAACTAGAGCTAGAGCAACACAAGTAAGTATTTTAAAGAATAAAATTGAATGAAATGCAGCTGGAATGAGCAACAATATTTTGGATGTCATCCAAACCAACCCTACCTCCGAATGGCAAGGAGCTAGCATAGTCTAATTGATCAAGAATTTACAACCACAAATTATTTTACAATATTTTTACAAACTGTTAATGTGGTAAATTCTTGTTGGTTCTTAACTGGATCCTCCGCTAATATTACTTTTTTACTTACTAATAATCATTCATCATATCAACTGTCTGTAAAATATTTTATGGTTTGAACATTTTCTAGAATTTATTAGAGCAAAATTTAGCATACTTATTGGGTTTTATATAAGTTGTGAATTAATGATGTAGCATCTAACAAGAATTGCGCGCGCTATGTAGCAACTATCAATTGCACATGATACAATAATGAGGGAAATAATAAGATTTTTTTTTTTGGAAGTGGACAATAAGATTCGACAATTCATAAAAAAAATTTAAGTCAAAATATTAATTAAAACCCTTAATTAATACTTTGTTTTTATAAAAATTTGTCTAATATTAGTGGATTGAAATTCATTTAAAAATGATTGAATATAAACACATAAGAGTAATTGTCGTGTAAGATAAACTATTAAAAAAATAGAAATTGGATTTACTCAAAAAAGAAATTGGACTTTACTGATTTGCTAAAAATATTTTTATTTATAATGCCTTGTTAGTATTTTTTTTTTTAATTTCTCTTAAAAAAAAAGGGATCTTCTTTTTTGGAAAAATTAATAGATGTCATTAGTTTATAAAATATTTTAGAAATTCTTTATACAAAAAAAAATAGATATTAATTTTTTTATTAATTTTATATATTAATAGTGTCAAAATTTCCTTTAAATATTTTATTAACATCTGGCCTAAGTGAACCGTTAACTAAATCTTTCTACTTTCAAAGAAAAACTAATCTCAATACCATAATTACCAATATAATCCTCAACTCCATGTCCAAAAACCTTTCAAAACACCTTATTTTCTTCGCTCATACGCAACCGAGTACAGTAATCCTCTTCTCTTTCCAACCCAGGAAAGAGAAGAGAAGAGGTTTATTCATTCATTGTTCCAATCCAAACAATTAAGATTGCCAAACAGGGAAACGTATTTCCTTATTCTACAATCATTTTAAATCTTATCGGATTTCTCACTTTCCCTGAATTTGTTTTCTCATTTCACATTGAATTCCATCGATTTCTCTGATACCCAGAACTTCAATTCCCTCAAACGTTAGTTTTTCGTCCCCACAGCATGGCTTTCCTGAGAATTCTCATTCTATTCACTTTACTTTCCTTTGCATTTTCTCACGAGAATTCCAATTCCCACATACTACCGAGGCCTTTGATCATTGAATACCCGGAAAACATTGAGACCCAGTTCAAGGAATTCGATGAGGAGGTCAGATTACACTGTACGAGTTGGAGATTCGCAGTTGAGAGCAACAATCTCAGCCCCTGGAAAACTATTCCAGTGGAATGTGCGAACTATGTGAAGGATTACATGATGGGTCGAGCTTATAAGATCGACGTGGAGAGAGTATCTAAGGAGGCTGGGATTTATGCGAAAAGTGTGGAATTGGGTGGGGATGGAAAAGACGTTTGGGTTTTCGACGTGGACGAGACCTTGCTTTCGAATCTTCCATATTATGTGGAGCATGGTTATGGGTATGGTTCTCATTCTTTTTGTTTACTTTTTCAGAGTGCTATTTGGTTGTTTTGAAAATATAGGAAAGAAAAGAAAATTCGAAAATTTAGGGATCTGGATTTCTTTTTTTTACTTTATTTGGGACCTGAATGAAATGTGTTTTTAGTTTTTCCCTGCCTTTTGGTTATTATGTGATGAAATTTGTTATATGTTGTACTTGTTTGATTTGTGAGAATGTATTCGTCTATTCGTTAAGAATAAGTAAAGTGAATATTTTATTACTCCACTTAGATATGAGATTGTTTGAGGACTTTGTGAAGACTATATCCTATAAAGGTGGAGCTTTTATTGTATAATTAGAAATCAAGCTGGATTTCCTCAAAAAAAGAAATCAATCTGGATTCTTATCTTTTTTTGGGGCGGGGGTATAGATTTGTGTAAAAATGAATTTCATTCTTAATTGTTGGTGATGGCGGTTTTGTGAGAAGTACTTTATATCTGATTTGGGTTGATGTGGAAATTTACAGCTTGGAGAAATTTGATTCTGTGGAGTTCAGTAAGTGGGTCGAGAAGGCAATGGCACCTGCCCTAGAGGCCAGTTTGAAGCTCTATAAAGAGGTTTTGGGTTTGGGATTCAAGGTTTTCTTGCTGACCGGGCGTAATGAGAAGCAAGAAGAGGCTACTGTCAAGAATTTGAATGATGCTGGATTTAAGAATTGGGACAAGCTCATATTGAGGTGAGTATTGAGAACTGCTCTGACTGCAACAGCTATTGCTATCTAATATCTATGTATTATTCTTGCCTGTTAAGATTATGAAACTGTGCCATTTAATATTTTAATTTGCTTAAAACCTTACCATATTTTCTAGCTATAAGATTTGTTCAGAGATCCAAGCTCAAAAGGATGTACATGTTGTTAAACTGGAATCTAGGCTAGCAATTGATCGAAAGCAAATGCTTGATATCTTCTGTAGCATTTTCTGGGTTTATTATACATAGAATAAGTCAGAACCTTCTCCCTGATGAGGTCCATAATTCATTGAATATATGAGAATCTTCTCCCTGATGAGGTTATTATTTTCTACCTCTTTTGATATAATTGATACAAACTAGTAAGCCCTCCTCTTGTCTCCATCTTTCTTGTGGTGTAGTGGCCTCTTTCTGCTCTCAGTTATCTGTAGATTATAGTTGCTTTGTTGCTCTCTCTAAGGTTTCAAGCTGGATGTTTATAAAAGAGATATGAAATGATAGCTGAGAATGGTAGTCTGTTTCTGGAGTTGGTACAAATTTATTATTTTCTACCTATTTGATATAATTGATACAAACTAGTGAGCCATCCTCTTGTCTCCATCTTTCTTGTAGTGTAGTGGCCTCTTTCAAGCTGGATGTTTATAAAAGAGATATAGATTCTCAAATTTCTTCCCTCCAAAATTTCACCACACCCCCCCCTCAAAAAAAAACCAGAAGTGGAATCTAGCCTGCACACAAGATTTCCACTTCTCTGTTAAACTGTAGAGTTCAAATTGAGGGCACGTTTGGTAGACTATAACGGGAATTACATAGGAAGAGATACTACAAGAAATACAAAATGCTGTAATGTAATGCTTATTACTATTCATTTGTTTGGTGATAATACAATAATGGAACCCTGAAGATAATGGAATGAAAGTATTTTAAATCAAACTTAAGATATATTTTAGGAAATATCTTACTCATATAACTATATTTCCTAAAGAATAATATTATTTAAATTTGAAAGAGAGATTAATTATTTTTATAATTTTTTATTTTCATAATTGTTATGTGCATGTAGAAAGTTTGTTTATTTAGAAATATATTAATTGTGGAAATTAATACACCTACTATGGAATAGCAATTACATCCCTTTTAGAGATGAATAGTTATTTCTCATTTTAAAGAATAGCTATTTAAAAGGAATGGCTATTCTCTGTAATAAAAATATTACCAAACTACTGAATAGCTAAACTATAGGAATAACTATTAGATTCCAGTGCCTGTTACAGTCTACCAAACATATCCTTAGTTGTGTGTGTCTCAATTCACTTGTGCAGAATTCTACTGGGCAGTGCTTCAGCCATTATACCGTATTTTGAACAGCAGGGGTGGGACCTATTTCCTCTTCTATCCCCTCTGTGCCTCTGTGCAAGTATACTTATTAGTTCCTAAATGTATTTTATGCAAGATCTCGAAGTAAATCTTATGTTCAAGGATTCTAGTTGCCAAACCTAGAATTCAAAAGTTTAGTGCAACACACTTTCAACTTAAAGTATATGCTTTCTTCTTCTTATGCCTTCTGCAAGATGATGCTCTTATGGAAATTAAGTTACCGTCCTTTAAAATTTTTTTATAGCGAGGTAATTGTTGTCTTATCACCTTTTCTTTTTCTTTTATCAATATTATGTTTATGAAATTTAAGGGCATAAGTGACTATATGTGTCAAATGGCGTCGCAGTTCATAACATCATTATGTGATTCATTGCTTTCATTTGCATGTTTTAAGCATACTAGTCCCTGGATGGGGTAATAGTTGAACTCAGAGCATGTGAACCAATACAAATATGTTTTCCAAGGCCTATTGTGCAAAATACAAATACTATATCCCCCACCCAAAAAAAAAAACTGTTTTTCCTCTCATTCATCTTGCGTGTAAACTAATAATATGAACCTCAATTTTGGGTTTATGCTAAATATTTTTACTGTAAAACATGGTTAATTTAGAAGTCTTGATACATCATCATCATCTAGACCCATTCTGCCAATATTTTCAATTTTTGACAATGGTTACTACCTTTACCTCCATTTTTTTGCATTTGGTTTTATCTACATTGTATGTGTGTGTGTTTATATATATATTCTGAAATATCTAGTTACTAATGATTAAAATTGCTTGGAATCTTAAATGAATCTAGGTTTAAATATTACTTTTGGAGGAGTTCCTGTACATTTAATTGTGTTAATTAGTCTCTTGTTTCTGATTGTTTCAAATGTTATCCTTATTGTTAAAAATGGTACGGAAATTGCGGACATCACTAACGGAAATTCCCAATTCAATTTTGTTACCTACTTGGATTAAGACTTAGTACACTAGGCACCAATTGGTACATGTGGCACTCAAATAGAAATTCCCCTTTCTCTAATGAGTGGCTGTGCGTGGTGATTTTGTGAAGAGGTGTTCTGGTTGGAATCTAAGATTGTAAAGATTTGATGACCTTAAAATGGAATTCAGTTTAACATGCATCTGAATAATAATCGAATAATTCTTTTCCAAAATTTGATTAAAGGGCTTTCTTCCCCTTCCATTTCTGTTCAGATTTCTCCCTAAGAGACCTTAGAGAATGAGAGAGAAGATGAGAACAGAATGGAGAAAAAAAGTCAGCAAAATTAGCCACTTCAGTTAAATTTAAATGATGAAAGCCCTTTTCAGCAAAATGTATGAGTTGGGGACTTTCCATTTGTCATTTCAGCAATTTTTTCCCATTTTTAGTAGTACGGTAGCATTGAAACCAATTAGAGTCAAGAGTGACTAAGTTGATACAATTAAATATCTGGGACAATACTGATACTGCCCCCATTGTTGCAGGAACAAAGTAATATTAAAACCATTAATCTGATATGTAGTCATTTATGCATGTGTATCCCTGCTGGTACACAGATATGCATACCTAGTCTTGGGGCCCACCTCCCCCTTGGCCTTCAAACAGGCCCCCAACATATGAGTATCTGAATCCAAACATGTAGGTCAGTTGTTGTTATTGGTCTTAGATTTGAAGGCCAGATGTTTGCCAAATCCATCATATCTCCTATTTGAACAAATTGCGTTCAATTGTTCATAGTTTGGTCTATAGAAGATCCTAGCTTTTTATATATTTTTTTTTCATTTTGAAGATGGAATGTGTTATAGAGCATATTGCAGATAACTATCATTTAGCTCCTGAGTGCTGGGATAGGACCCAGAACCCTTTCATAAGAATGTCATTGTATTCTCTTAATAATCTTGGCCTTCTCTCTCGTAAACTTCTTATTTGTCTCTTTATAAGTTAAGTTTTCCATGTAAGATCCTAATTAGTGCCTTCTGCTAGGGACCCAAACTAATGATGGTGTCTGCATAAAGCATTCATAGTTGAGTGACAATTAGCAAATGGTAAAAAAACTATATAACATTTTCTTATTATTAATTTCACTTTACCTTTATCCTGTGACCAAGACATATGATTAAACAGATTGAAACTTCTATTTCATGACACTGTTTTTCTTTGGCTTCATAATGTTTTGCTGAATCCCATGCTTCTCATATTGTCCAGGACTTCTGATGACCATGGGAAATTAGCCACTATATACAAGTCAGAGAAAAGGAACGAAATGGTAAATGAGGGATATAGGATTCTCGGTAACTCGGGGGACCAGTGGAGTGATTTATTGGGTTCCTCACCATCGATACGCTCTTTCAAGGTTCCAAATCCCATGTATTATATTCCCTAATGGGGAATGATACCTTCCTGTATTTTTTTTTTCTTTCTCAAAAAAAAATAAAAAAAGTGTATAGATGTATTAAGGGGATCTTATTCTTGTCACTGTTACATGCATTCAAGTGTACTGATTAACTTATGATGCCCCAATCAATCTTACGATATACAGAGATTTTTATTATGCACCCCCATTTAAGTTCGTAGTATATCATTGCTTCTAACTTGTTTCTATGCACACATATACTGAATATGCAGTTAGCCATGTACATTGCTTGAAATGCAACTGATTTAGTTTGAACTATTGGTTCCTGAAATATATGGAATAGAAATAAGATACTGTAAAAACATTTTTTTTACTTTTCAATACACGTTGGTTGGGTCATTTCTTTTCCGTAATCAAATAAGATTATTGTTAAGATTTTCCAGAAATTTTTTTTTTCTGGAGCAGACGACAATGTTGGACTATGAAACATTCTTTATGAGTATATGTGGGTAAAAGAAGAGCTACGTCGAAATTGCTGTCTCTTAGTCAAAACACATTCACTCTTTGGCACGCAATCAGAGCAAAATTGTATGGTTTCAGGAAGGAATAACAGGACCACATAGTACGTGATTGTAAACTTTTTTCCACTGTTTTCTTTGTGCAAAAGAACAAATGATAGATTCCTCATTGCTAGGAAGAAAAGGAATGATGTGCAATTATTTTGTCTTTACAATTATTTCTACAGTAAAGTAGTGATGCACATGGTAAAATCATACAATTATTTTATCCACGCCAACTTGACTTTTTCTCATAAAGAAACTGAGTGACAAACAAATAAATAAATAAAAAAACTTATTTTTCTTTTTGATAAAGAGAAAAATATTGTCATTCTCAATAATAATTGTTTAAAACCATACTCCTTGGAAATATTTTCTGGATTCACTCCTGGCCACAAACATAGCAAAAAAATTTCATGGTTACAGGTTGTTCACTTTGTGAACCAGTTGACAGAACAGAAGTTTTTTCTATCTCCTATGCTATCTTTTCTTTTGCACCCCTTCTCTCATTGCTATTTTAGTAGTTTTAATAAACCATTTAGAATCAAGCCCTTTGGGAATTCTTCTAGGGGACCAAAGTGCCACACTTTGTTAGTGCTACCATGGTCATTCTGCACTAGAAGCCTTAGCACTTGTGTTTTCTATCTCATATAAAGACTACCACAGTACCACACTATGTTAGTGCTACCATGGTTATTTTGCACTAGAAGTCTTAGTACTTGTCTTATGGGTTGTATTACTATTATCTACACAACCTAACTTGTGCGTGAACGGGAACAAGATAGAGTGACTTATTGCTTTCATTCTTGAAGAGTCAGTTTCAACTACTAAAGGTTTCCTAGTGATAAAAATGCTGTATAAACTTGACTGGATATAAGTTGAGAATATTCTTCTTCTTTTTTTCCTTTTCATAATTAGTTAAGAATAACTTTTCTTTTGCTTCTTATCTACTTTGATATGGTTGAGAATAGCTTTTCTTTAGCTTCTTACCTTGGGACCATAGAAAAAGTTAGGATTCTAAACAACATTTTCTTTAAAGGGTGTTCAAAATTAGAGTGACACTAATGGTGTTAAGGTGGTATAATAAGCTATAGGATTTGCATTCTCCTGGCTTTTATTCCTTTGTATGATATTTTAAGGTACTAAACATTTTTTTTTTCTTTTTGATAATAAACAAGGGAAGAACAAAAAAAATTACCGAGGTGTTGGAGGTCTATGACTACAACTAGGACGAAAAGTACTTCAAATATAATAACAAAAGTATAACTAAGCCTTCACTCAAAAACATAAAACAAAAAACCAAAACAAAAAGTATAACTAAGACTTCCTTTGTCCCTGTTTTTTTCCTCTGTTGTGGGCTAGCTCATGTGATACGATTCTTTGATATATGCTTCTTGTACGTCATTACATAATTTTAATTCCAGCTGTTAAATTTATATAGTTGTCCCCCCTTCTACAAAAAAATTTATAAACTGACTCAAGAAATTCAACAAATAGATAACAAGAAAAATTTATAAAAAAAAAAAAAAAATTGCACATATTCAGATAATAAGAAAATCTTTGAATAAATCATAAATTTGGTTTAAGCAAAAACAATAACAACAAATCAATAACAAAACCTAGCAAAAAAAAAATCACAAAAACCCAATAACTTTTGCCTAATTTCTACCTCTCCCTTGAGAGATCTATGCTCCTCTCAAATGAGTCCACCCTTGTAACTATAGAGACAACTCCTATATCAAATATTAATTACTTCATTCACACATTAGTTGGACCCTAAAAATATTAAAACGTGCCAATTGATTTGCAAAACTCTTGATTATAAAATTGTATTATTAATTTTATTTTCAAAGAAAAAATACAAAGAATAATTAATAAATTAATACTAATAATGCAACTTTGTCAACCTCTAAAATTGATATTTTAATTTTTTTTTAAATCTTTGAATAAAAAAACTTCGACCCCTAAATTTGAATCTTGGTTTCGTGTATGCGATAAGCCAACAAAAGGTGTTTGGATTATTCCTAATTGTCTGCATAAAATATTTGGAGACAGAATGTGATTAGATTGTATGTTCCATTGGTCCATGTGCTTCCTATATTATTATATTTCCATTGATATATCTTGACAAAGTCTCACCGAAAATATGTCTAAATATAAGAACCCATTATATGTTATTTAATTTATTCCAAATACAATTTTTTTAATTGCTTTAAATTATTGGATTTGCTTAATCCTTTTTATTTTTTCCGACCATATATCGTCAGCTACTTGCGCCATACGAAAGCGTTTATTCTGCCTCTTTAATTGCGTCCTTGTCATGATTAAACAAGATTTGTGTCACAAATTTACTGCATGCTGAAAAAAAACTCCCTTACTTTCTGTATGCTTTCACAAAAATTGATTTTACTAAAAATTTTTAACGAAATAAACGTAGGTTTTATAAAATCACTTATCTATGAGTGACTAAAGATTTCTTTGACTATATATTTTCCTTAAACTCCATTAATAGATTGCCGCCCAACACATAAAAGAAAAAAGTATGAATGGAGAACTTTTCCAGGTAAACACACATTCAAGAGCCAATATAAAATTAAATCCACGTGTTATATGATAAACTTTTTTTTTTAGGTAATTACAATATGCTGCTAATTCCGCAGTTTAAACAATTTCTTAAACTCTAAGTATTTCTTACATAGAAATATGTCAATTAAGTTACAAAGTTCTTGACATATAATAACCATATAATACAACACATTACGTAAGATTGTGCACGATTCAAGTTGGGTGGGTTGAGGCCAATATTCTTAACCAAACCACCATTGGTGAGTTTAGAAATTTTCAATCTATCACCGACCTACCAACTTTTAAAAACCAACAAGTCGATTGAGCATCTAGGTGATGTAAGTTGGCAAATTTATATATTAGGTATATTCTAATTAGGCCATATAACAGAACTTTTTTTTTTTCCTTTTAATAGGTATTATTTCAAAAACAAATTTATTCTCTCAAATTTTTTTAAAAAAGAAGAACAAATTTTTTTATCTCTGAATAAATAAAGTTATGGTCAAGCAGATTGGCTCTTGGCAGATTAAAAATATCTCTACTTGCAAGTCCAAGTAACCCACTATTGTGATGGTCATAAGTACCCAACCCGCAACTCCTCACATAATAAAATTGAATAAGTCAGCTAGGTCGAGTGGATATTTTGCATAACCCTATATGTATTTAGGATGTGTTACATATCCAACCTTAATTTTTTTTTAGCATTAAAAAAGGAAGAAGGAACATATTAAATTAAAAAACCACAAATTAAAATGAATATATTAAAAAATAGACAGTAGAAACAAAATGGTACAGTAAGGAAAATATTTTACATAAAAAAAAATAGCTTAGAGAAAAATTTATACAAGAAAAAAAGAAGCAAAAGACAGAAGATAGAAAAAGGTTATTCAAACTTCCAAAAGGGTGTGCATCTCCCCTTCATCTCCATCTTTTCAACACAAAGTTTCAAGTATTTAAATGGAATTTTCTTCGCTGATTAGAAACATTTCAAACTAATTCAATCGATACAATTTCTTATATCATATACTTTCTTCTCTTAGATTAAAGGTTATAAGAGAGGATTATTGTCATGATGGAGTAATTCAACCTTTAAAATAACCAAAAAATGATATATTGTATAATAAAAGTTGTCTTACGCCTAAGTGGATGCCTTATCATTTTTTTTTTCTTCTTTTTCATACATTGTGTAGTTCTAAAAAAGACTCTATTGTCAAAATTTGAAGAAGTCCAAAAATACCAGATATTATTGCTAAACATTTATAGAATTTTAGAAAATGTTTAATTAATTATGGTAATTTATTTTAATCATTTACCATATCTTTTTTTTTAATAAAATTTGGGCCATACATGTTATACTTACACTATATGATATAACATAAGTATTACATGTCGTGATGATGTCACTATAATTTTATTAGTATTATTAACACAATTTGCTTTATTAGAAGCATTACTTTCACTACAATTCAATAACTAAAAAATTTCAAAAAAATTAAATTAAGTTTCATTATTTACAATAAAAGATTTGGCTTGGGTTCAATATACTAGAGCAACTAGATTCAAGTTTCGTCCTATAATAAAATTTTATTTTGTTAATAAAAACTTTGTCACACACAATGTGCTTTTACCACATATTAAAATATATTTTTTTACTATTTATTTTATTATTCACTTTCAATTTATTCTTAAATATATTTTTCAAAATATGTATATCCGTGTGTCTTTATTCACCTAATTAAATTGGCTCCACCATATGATTACCCATATAAACTGAACTTTTATGGGGCACTTGATGTAGATCAGAATCTGTAATTTGATTTTTAGGTTAGGGTTATTATTTTCTTGATTTTTGTATTGAATGTTTTTTTAAGTCAAATTAGGGTTTTATTATTGTAAGATATTAATCAGTATCTGTTTTAAAATATATTTTCTTGTCAGTCAAGTCTTACCGGGTTTTTAAATTGACCTCCAAATGGATTCTAATAATTATCCTTGTGGACTCAACTGTTGTATATTGAAGGTTATTTTTCAAAGCAAACATGTTTTACTGCAAGATTAGGAGTTGCAATACGGGACCAATTGTGCAATGTTTTGGCATAGCGAGTCAGAATATCCCATTATAACAGCTGTAATTGAGATTGTGGAACCGCTGCTAGAGAGATTAGCAGTCAAATTTGCGTTAGAACATGGAATAATTGAAGCAATTTTTTAGGGTAATTTAGAAGTAGTTATCAAGGCTATTAAGAACGCAGAGACATCGTTATCTCATTTTGGTCACATTGTTTAAGATGTTTGGTAGGGAGCTCAACGACTTATAAGATGCCACAGTTTTATATACGTGAAAAAGAACGGGGAATGCGGTACTCAATACTTTGGCTAGCCTTGCTACATAGGAGCTCAAATCTGGATAGGATAGGTTGTATGATTCAGACTATAGTGTCATCAGATTTTTCGCAGATCAATAATAATATATTAATACCCAATGCTTTACTCTTAACACTTCAGACTTTGTAATTCTAAGCAATGATCAATTTTTTTTAATTGGATGCGAATATGACAAATCTATAGATACATTAATATGTTCTTCATGCTTGCAATGCATTTCAATCAATTGTTAAAATTCAAATTTTTGTAGTTTAAAATAACAAAAGGCATCCGATTGATATAATTACTTAAGAACATATAGAACATAATTCAACGGTTATTTTCAAAATATTATTCAATATATAGTGGTGTATATAGAGTATACATAGGTATAATTTGAACCTATCTCATTACTTTATATATATATATATGTGTGTGTGTGTGTATAAATAATCTCGGCTAATTACAAATTTACAACTTTTGAAATCCTGCCCTTCTAAAAAAAAATTCTTTATTTTTTTGAAAAAATAAAAGCTAAAGTACAAATTATATCCCTAGAGTTTGAGCATTTTTAAATTTTACATCCTGCAATTATAAAATTTAAATTTTTCTCACTAATATTTTGTTTATGTCAGCAGTACTCTTCTTTTTAGTGCTACATATGCTTGACATGTGTAATAAATTTGTCCAATAAAATAATACTACATCATTTTATTACATGAGATTTAACCAAAAAATATAAAGGCTTGTTTGGCAATGTTGTTTAAACAATAATTTTCGTTATTTAAATAACACAACGTATATTTTTACAATACTTTTTTACTCACACATATTTTTACAACATTTAAATAACATTACTAAAACAATGAATGAAATATCAAAGTCTAAAAATTATCTTTATTCAACCTTCTTCTTTTTTTTTGTGTGGTCATGCTGTGCTTTACACTTCAACAAAAATAAAAAATTAAAAAGCAAACTCGGACCACAAAAGTCAGTGCCCAAAACATGTGTAGAAGGTAAAATGGGAAGTATCAAGAGTCCCACACAAATCGCATGGGAAGACATTAGTACAGGAAGTGATGATAAGAGTAAGACCGTGTGTTATTTCTTCTTCCTCCTCCTCCTACTTCGAACATGGCTGAGGATGACCCCGTTAAATAAAATAAAACCTGGCGGGGCCCATCTCTGTCTCACAGTCACAGATCATCATGCCGCACGTTGTGGCAAGGGTCCCACTTCCACCACCCCACTCCCCATCCTTCCTATCAATTCTCAATTAGTACTTACCAGCTCATCCATCTGCGCCGTTAACTTACAATTTGTTGATTCTACAATTTATTTTTTTATTTTTCTTAAAAAAAAAATTGCTTACCAAGAAAATGTTATAAAATTGGTTACGGCAAATTGACTCAACCGATTACTGTTTGGATGTCTTATCAAATGTCAAGGGGTCAATTTTGTGTCTTTAATTATAAAATTGGAATCTAATCATTTCTGCACAAATAAATAAATAAATAAATAAATAAATAATTCTTCAGTATTTACAAATAAAAAATTTCTCATGCATCAATTTTATGAAACCAACCTCTTATAAGCAGATAAGGCTTACACTCTCGTGCGTTAAGTGCATGAAACTTGCATCTCACAGGCAGGTGGGTAAGACCAACATCTCACAAGTAAGTGGGCCTCACACTCATGCATTAAGCGCATTAAACTTGTCTCTCACAGACAGGCAGGCTCTACACGTGTAGAGTCCACCTGCTTGTGAGAGACTGGTCTTATGCGTTTAGCATATGAGATACCAACTCATTTACAAATGCCCTTAATGTAAACAAAAAGAATGTTATTATAAGTTAAAATTTGAGATTATTTAATAAAATATAAAGATTGATATCCATTCTTATAATAATTCATAATTATTCATGGTAAACAATATCTTACAACTTTACTATCTTTTTTTCTAGGATTTATGTTTTGGAAAATTTTACCATTTCATGTATATAATTGTGAACGAATTAATTGAAGATTAATTATATCTCATGTATTGTTTTTTAGATATTTACAATACGTTGTTAACTTTGTAATTTGAACTTTTTTTCTCCCTAGACTCTTAAACATTTTATGCATGAGAAAGTGCTAATTATATATTGAAAATTCAAAATTAATCATCTATATTGAAAAATGAAAATGTCTTGATTTACAGAAGATGGATGAAGTGTTTTGAATGAAATAGGAAAGCAAATAGACCTTTTTATTTTTGTTTTAACAAAATGTCCGATGGCATATGTCATATGAGAATGAGATACAATGAGCATAAATAGAAAACTAAGTTTGTTGAAACTAGTTTGATTAATGTAGAAATTATTAAACGAGATCATCATCTTCTTTGTAGAAACTTAGCAAAATAATTGGTGCCTCACCAAACTTGGAGGTTTCTTTTTTCTTTTTCTTTTGTTTTTCAACCTTGGATTATATGTTAAGAAGAAAACAGGAGGTGCCGGGAGGAATAGGGAAGTGGTATGGTATCCCATACCTGCGAGACAAGGCAAGGCAAGGCAGGTGGATTAGATAAATTATTTATGAAGGGATGTTTTAAGTGGTAATGGGTAATGAAAGCTTTTGATATCTGATAGCGACGAGTCACCCTCTACACCTTAACAAGCAGCCCCATGTGGGTCTCTAGCCAATCAAGTTTATATCTCTTTTATGGTTCATTGCTATTATTGTCACCATCTTTTATTTCCAAATTTCCAATACTTTCGAGTTTGAAAATCTTTATATCATACGATCAACAATTATTTGGTAGTTATAAGAGTCAGCACCCCTAGCTCTCCTAGAGGGGCCAATATTTAGTGTCTATAAATATCAAGGCTCAGCTCAGTATTTTGTTGTAATATATAGTTTCTATTGAAAATATTTTTAAGGAACATTACTTTTGTTTCCATGTTTTAATTGCTTTCTTGAAAATATACCAAAAAATATTTTTTTAGAATTTGGTTTGTGAACATTTTTATTAAAAAAAAACAAAAACAAAAACAAAACAAAACAAATTTTCTTTCGAACATATCTAGACAAAACTAGCAAAACAAGCTTTGTCACAAAACATCTTAAAAAGATTAATAGTCTAGTAACAAGAAGACTCTTTATAGTTGTTTATAAAGACTAGATCAATTTAGTATTTGTACGATGTGGGACTCAGCACACAACTACACACTACAAACCTTAATCTACTTGAGTAAGACCACAATGCAAGCAATAGAAATCGTATAGTGAGAGAGTATGTATCAGCACTTATAAGTGTTGATCGACAAATTGGGAGGATAGATCGACATTTAACCAAGCTTGTTGAAACGGGCATTGAGCAGAGGTTGAGCGGAATGCAAACGAGGGCAAGCAAGTATGAGCGAGGTAAGGCAGACACTTGCTCGAGGGTGGCTTGACATTTTGCTCAAGCTTGAGGCTTGCTTGAGCAAGATAGTTGCAGAAAATGTTTTTTTCCCCATGATTTTGCAGAAAAATTGAGTAAATGAGCCATTTGGGTTTCCAACAACTAGTATTAATAATCAATACATTAATGTTTTAGAAGGCTCGTATAATTTTTTTTTTTTTTTAAGTGGTCTTCTAAGTATAATGATAGAAACAACGTGTAAATATTTTGTAATTGTGACAAAACATTAGAAAGAAATTCATGGGAGTCTAGTCTTAGTTGTATCTTAGAGGTGATATGAAAGGAACCTTATACAAAACTTAATTGGGTATGGGTAAATATCATCTTAAAGGGAGCTATAATCCTATAGTCTATTGAGTATTTTTTTTTCCACAAATCCATGGTTAGGTATATGATCTCCTTCTACCCTTCATATTTAGAAAATATGAAGATGATTCAAGATTAATAACTATCTCAATTATAAATGTTTAAATTCTAAGTCTTTTATATTTAAAAATCATACAAAAATATGGATTTATTGATCAAATATTAAATAATAATAAATTAACACAAAATTTACTATAAACATTAAAAAAAAATAATAGAATAATAGAATGTATAATCTATCAATATATTTTCAAAATATTGATTTCATAAAAAATCATTAAGTGATATACATTAAAACTTAGGGCACATTTGGTACTTTGAATGAATATTACCATAGGGATGATAATCTGTATTATGTTGTAGTGTAATAATAATTATTATTATTATTATTCATACATTTGGTTGTCAAATTATAATAATTTCAAATGTTATGTGCAAAAGATTTTTTTTTAATAGGCATATGGAAAGTTTGTGCATATGGAAAGAGAGATAATTTTTTATGAGTTTTTATTTTTATAAATTTTATGTGCATATAGAAAATTTGTATTTTTAGAAATATATTAATTTAAAAGTTAGTACACCTATTAAGGAATAACTTTTTTTTTTTTTTTATAAAAAGGAATAACTTTTCTTAATAATATAGATGTATCTCTCTATGAAGGTCTTAAGATCCTACATCCTTAAAATGTCATGGATCTCTCTATGAACTGTACTGAAGTGGGATTTGTGTGGGATCTCAATTTGGATCATAGAATCTTATAGGATCGTGATCCCATAGCAATACCAAATATCTTTTTTTTTTTTTTTAATTCATTTTTTTGTGCTTATTTCGTCCTTCAAATGGAGCCCAAAGGCCCCAAACAACAACAAAAACATAATAAAAATTTGCCAAGTGGCCCTAGTCCAAATTGATAAAAAAAAAAAAAAACAAAAATACAAAGAGAAAAAAACCCCCCTAAGTCTCAACTCACTCTAATCTAATTAACAAAATCACAGAAAATAAGAGAAAATACTAGAGAGTAGAGGGGGAGTGTGAGAATGATAAAGAAAATCATGCTATTAGTGATGAATTTGAGTTTGCCGATGGCAATGAAAATGAAGTGAATGAACCTCCAAATGCAACATTAAGAGATTTTGATGATTATCCAATGGATGATACGGGCCATGTGGCTGCTAACAATGATAAAAATGTTGTTTATAAAGATCAACCCTACTTTGAGGAACCCAATCAAGATAACCAAAATTGTGGTCTTGATGATTGAGTGTATTTGTGATGTTGTTTGAAACATTATTGTTTGTTTTGTGTTGTTTATGTGAGACGTTATGTATTGTTATTTGTTTTGTTCATGTGAGACATCATGCATATTTGTGTTGTCAGAACTTAGAACTTGGTATTTGTTAGTTGTAACTTTGAATTTTGTTCATGCATATGTAATTTGGTACTTTGCCTTTTATTAGTAATTTGTGTCAAAAATTACTTTTGTTAATGTTTCTTTAACATGTACTATGAATTACTTGCAAGAATTTATATATATATATATATATATATATATATATTTTTTAAATGAAAAGTAGGATCTTACAATATTTGTACCAATCATATGATCCGATTCTTGAACCTTCTCCCCGATTTCGTGTAGAATCTTAACATAACAGTTATTTCACATGAATAACCATTTCATTACATGATCTACTAGTTAATAACATATGCAATGTACAAAAAAAATTCAATAAAATGTGATTTAAAAAAAAATTGACTCTCTCTCTCTCTCTCTCCTTATTTATTTTTATTGTATTTGTATATAAAATATTAAATATGAAATTTGATAATTATGACAGTTATTAATAGGTATTTATTATAATGTTATGTTTTTATATGGAACTATTAAATATATATAATTATGATTATTATTAATAAATATTTATTAATGATTGTATTTATGTATATAACCATATATTTTATTCTTTTTTTTTTTTTTAGAATTAACCATCTATTTTATTCAAGAAAATGATTTGGTAACATTCAAATTGAGCGAAAAAAATTTTACATAGAGAATATAATTTAAACTCAACTAAACAATATATATTATAATACTAGAATCAGTAAAAGTGTGAAGCGTCAAAAACTTATTTATCAAAATATTATGATATTAATCAAAAATAAAAATTTAAAATTATATATCTATACTACTGTAAGGACACAAAGTAGGTTTGGGCCCAAATAGATGACTGGGCCGGCCCAAGTGGCCTTTACAATAGAATTTGTAGAGGATGGGTTTTAAGCCCTGACTTCCCGGTACTATGGAAGGGTGCAATGTAAGATCCAAATGCACTACTGAAACGTGGCTGGCTGGTGGAGTGGACTAACTCCCTTCCCAGACGTGCGCCGAGGAGATTCCGTGGTGGTTTTCGTTCTGTTCTTCAAGGGAGAGGACCTTCTTCTTTTTCTTGGTCAAAAGTCCGGATCCCTTTTTCTCGTTGTATCCTCCCTTCTCTTTATACTCCCCACTCCTGACTCTCACCTGTCTTTTCCCTGAAAACGCTCCCCAACGCCCTTGGGGCCATTCCCCGTCCCTTCAGAAGTCATTTCCCCATTAATGCGGCCAGACGGGTAGGTGGGAAGCCTTTAATGCGGTGGCAGAAACACTGTGCAGTGCATGTCCCCCTTCTCCCCCTCGGCATATCGTTGGGGGTGTGGGATGGCTCGCCGAGCTCCGGAGGCGCTTTCCCAGGTGCTCTGCTGCAGCGTTCTGCTCTCGATTCTGCGTCCGAGGAGACGTTCTCCTCGGCTCGTCTCTGATGGCTGGGTAGGCTGACCCTTGGGCCCCGGTGTTAGAGGGCCTTGCTCCCGTCGCGCGGCCCACTAGCGGAATTCGCGCCCTCGGACTAGGCCCAGAGCCCACAAGGTGCCTGGTCGCCTTCACCCCCCACAATAGCCCCTCAAGAACTCGTTTGACTCTGATCCGGGGAGGCAAATGGGTTGTTGACCCATAAACTTTCGATCCATGTGTCATATAGGTTACCGCACGTGCGGAGTATGCCCGCGCCCTTTGGATGCCTCTTTGGCGCTTCGTAACGCGCAACGCCTGCATTTAATGCGCTGGGTGACTCCCTGTCGCGCACGTTCTACGGTGAGATGAAGATCTAACGGCCTGGATTTGCCCCGAAGATTTGAGCGGGATATTTCCCCCAAACCGCTATTTCCCGATCATTTAGATCACCTTGGTAGACGCGATACGCATCATTTGCTCCAGAGAACAAACTCGCTGCAGCGCCTCACAACTCCTTTCTTTCTCCCAACAAGCTCCCCAAGTGCGCGCGTCTCTTCCCTTGTGTAAGTTTCTCCTAGGCTGTCAACTCCTCTCTCATTCCTTTACGAGTCTACTTCCCTAGTTTCGATTCCATGGGTAGATTTAAGTGCTTAGTGGATACGCCCTCCGGCATGGAAGGGTTCCGGGCCAAGTATCACATTCCTGACGATGTGGGCCTGGAATATTGTGCCCCTGGGGCCGTGGCGGGCTCCAGGCAACCGGAGCAGGTCGTCATTCCCATTATTGCCTTTTTAGAGGGCGGGATGACCCTCCCTATGAAGGAGGTGACCAGGGAGTACCTCGCAACCATAGGCTATGTCCAGACCAGTGCGCGCCCAATGTGTTTAGAATCCTAGGTTGCGTCGACGCTCTTAACGAGCAAATGGGCCTTCACCTTACATGGCACGACGTCGTCTACATGTATGAGTGCCACCGGCTGAAAGATGCAGGCTTCTACCTCAAGTCGAGGTCTAGCGCGGTCCGGCTGGTCTCCTGTCTGCCAAAGTCCAACAAGGGCATGAAGGACGACTATCTCCTTGTCACTGGGAGGTGGTACGACGGCCCCCATTGCCCAGTGAGGGCGGGGCAACCAGGTGTGACTCCCTAGGGTTTAAGGGCTTTAGCTTGCGTGACCTTCCCCCATTTTAGTTCCCTTCGTAGCTTTGTTGTCACTTGTTGCCATTCTTTTCATTTCCGCCGGGCATGTCTAACTCCGTTTGCATTCTCTCCTTCTTTCTTGCAGATAAGCGACATACGTCTCCCAACTTGGGCAACGTCAACGTCCAAGATCTCAACAGAGTCCTGAGATCCGAGGTCTTTGTGAACAGCGATCTCCAAGTCAGAGCTGCTCACCTGATTTTGGGGTACGATCCCCTCTCCAAAGCCTTTGGCGAGGTCGAGGACGCCATTCTCGCCGGCCACAAAAGGCGAGCTCGGATAGACGTCCGCTACGAGGGCTTTCTCGCTCCCCGAGCCCTACCAGACGAGCCTTCCACCATCTTGTACGGCCGGCCTGTTCAGGCCACTCCTTAGCCGCTCATCACGAAGTCCAGCCAGTCCGAGAAGACTCCGTAACTTCAACCTCATCTCTTGGCGACGAGATCGATAGGTTCAACCTAGAGGGAGCCGAGAGACCGTTGGCGGGACACGTGGTCAATATCTCCGACGAAGAAGAGACCGCCTCGGACAGGCACTCGGGTATTCCGGGATTGATAGTTGCAAGACCGGAGGTGTCCTCCGACGAAGAGGAAGAAATGTCAAGATTGAAGGAGCTTTTTGCCAAGAAGAGGGGGATAAAAGCCCCCCGAGACGATGCTTCCGGGTCCCAACCGGCGATACTCCCGCCTCCGCCTCCCCCTCCCTCCGACCCCCCGTTCCTCCTCCCAATGGTCAAAAGAAAAGAAGGAATGAGAGCGAGGAGGCGGAGAGAGAGAGAGAAAAAACAGAAGCACCATAGGCAGCTGCAGCAGCAACAACAGCAGCAGCAACAGCTAGTCGCCAAGGGAGGGGGCAGAGGCTCTTCTATAGAAAGTGGGGAAATCCGCGGGCAAGCTGAGGTCCGCCGAGGTGAGCCCAGCTGGTTTCCCCTTTGGAGGTGGACGGGGCTCCAATCTCGGCCCAGGCGAGCCTCCGAGACTACCAGAGAGGTTACGCCCTTCACCTGGCCAATTCGCTGGAGAAGCCTCTACTCCTACCAAGGGATATGGAGGAGCTGGGAAGGACGGGCCGCACGCGTCTCTTCTCTCTCTCAAGAGGAATTTAGGCCTGGTAAGCTTCAAATATCTCCGCTCCGCACTGTTGCCTATGTCCTTTAACAAATTCCTGGGATAACCTGCATCTAACAAACTTCCACTGATGCCTTTTACACAGGCTATACAGGAGGCCTTTGCTGCCGATGCTCTGGTCGAGCATTACCAGACGCAGGTCGGGGCCGAGCAGGCGGCAAGGGCAGAGGTAGAGAAGGACCTTGGCCGAGTCACGGCGGAGAAGGCCGACCTGGGTGCCAAGCTGGTCTCGGAGCAGACGGAGAGGAAAAGCCTGGATGCTGGCCTTAAGAACGCCACAGCGCAGGCGGAGACCCAGCGCAAGCTCCTGCAACAGAAGGAGGAGGCCCTGGCCAAGGCGGTGCAGGAGGTCTCCAGCTTGAAAAGGGAGCTTGCGCAGGCCGAAGAGGCGGCTCGCACTGTCAGGGAAACGGTGGAGGCCGCGACCAAGGCTGCCTTCAACGAGGGGGTCGAAGCGACCGAGAATCGCCTGACCGAGGAGTTAGGCGAGCTGTGCAGGGAGTACTGCCAGCAGGTTTGGGCTGAGGCCTTAAACGCCGCGGGACTCCCTGCCGGCTCCGAGTTGAGGGCATCTGAGAAGATCTGGTATCCAGAGGATATCAGGTTTGTTGAGGACGTTGCTCCAACTCCGGTCGGCGCTGAGATCATTGCCCCGGAGCAGCCCCCCTCCTCCCGGGTGCAAGCCCAGCCCCACGATGTACTCGCCGACCCAGGGGGGGTCCCGGACGAGCATGCCGACTTAGCCCCTCCTCCGCCTGAGCCAAAGGACAAGGGGAAGCAGGTCCTAGATTCATCCGTGGCCGAGGCAAGCGTAGAAGAAGGCCAAATCGTCGAGGATCGCGCCAAGCTGCCGAAGGAACCTCCATTGAAGATTAAGGGGTAGGCGGGCTTAGCCTCCCTCCATCACTCCGCTCCAGGCGGCTATTTTTGTGCAGCTGTTCCATTCCGCTTTGTTTTATTTCTTTTGTTTTTAGGGTGTATTTCCCTTTCTCTGTAATATTTCGGACAGCTTATCATGTATGGATTTTGCCCTTTTTATCGCTATCGTGTAACTGTTTAATCTTTAGTGCATTATGCTTAGTTGTTCTATTGTTGCTTTGTTTGCGGTGTGGGGATGCTGTGTAGCTTGACACCCGCGAGGGGGTTGAACCGTGCGTAAATTTCTGAGGCAAAGGATCCTCGGACCTGACCCATCCGCGGCCGGCTTTAACACGCGATCCCAATGATAAATTGTGAATGTGTTAGAACTTTCTTAAGGCAGGAGGTCTGAGGACTTGGCTCAGCCCCAATCTATATTTGACACTCAAGACGGGATAACACTTAATTAACACTTATTCGGGATGAGCCGTGTTAAAATTTGAACACTTAACTAAAAATTGAACAGCGCTGACCTCTCCCAAGGCAGAAGGTCAGAGGACCTGGCGTAATCGAGGTTGACATCAATACTTAATTAAAATTTAGATGGTGTTAAATTTTCCCAAGGCAGAAGGTCCGAGGACCTGGCGTAGCCAAGGTTGACATTAACGCTTAATTAAAATTTAGAGAGTGTTAAATTTTCCCAAGGCAGAAGGTCCGAGGACCTGGCGTAGCCAAGGTTGACATTAACACTTAATTAAAATTTAGATGGTGTTAAATTTTCCCAAGGCAGAAGGTCCGAGGACCTGGCGTAGCCAAGGTTGACATTAACGCTTAATTAAAATTTAGACAGTGTTAAATTTTCCCAGGGCAGAAGGTCCGAGGACCTGGCGTAGCCAAGGTTGACATTAACCCTTAATTAAAATTTAGAGAGTGTTAAATTTTCCCAGGGCAGAAGGTCCGAGGACCTGGCGTAGCCAAGGTTGACATTAACCCTTAATTAAAATTTAGAGAGCGTTAAATTTTCCCAGGGCAGAAGGTCCGAGGACCTGGCGTAGCCAAGGTTGACATTAACGCTTAATTAAAATTTAGAGAGCGTTAAATTTTCCCAGGGCAGAAGGTCCGAGGACCTGGCGTAGCCAAGGTTGACATTAACACTTAGCTAAAATTTAGACAGTGTTAAATTTTCCCAGGGCAGAAGGTCCGAGGACCTGGCGTAGCCAAGGTTGACATTAACACTTAATTAAAATTTAGACAGTGTTAAATTTTCCCAGGGCAGAAGGTCCGAGGACCTGGCGTAGCCAAGGTTGACATTAACACTTAGCTAAAATTTAGAGAGTGTTAAATTTTCCCAGGGCAGAGGTCCGAGGACCTGGCGTAGCCAAGGTTGACATTAACCTTAATTAAAATTTAGAGAGTGTTAAATTTTCCCAGGGCAGAAGGTCCGAGGACCTGGCGTAGCCAAGGTTGACATTAACACTTAATTAAAATTTAGAGAGTGTTAAATTTTCCCAGGGCAGAGGTCCGAGGACCTGGCGTAGCCAAGGTTGACATTAACACTTAATTAAAATTTAGAGAGTGTTAAATTTTCCCAGGGCAGAAGGTCCGAGGACCTGGCGTAGCCAAGGTTGACATTAACACTTAGCTAAAATTTAGACAGTGTTAAATTTTCCCAGGGCAGAAGGTCCGAGGACCTGGCGTAGCCAAGGTTGACATTAACACTTAATTAAAATTTAGACAGTGTTAAATTTTCCCAGGGCAGAAGGTCCGAGGACCTGGCGTAGCCAAGGTTGACATTAACACTTAGCTAAAATTTAGAGAGTGTTAAATTTTCCCAGGGCAGAAGGTCCGAGGACCTGGCGTAGCCAAGGTTGACATTAACACTTAATTAAAATTTAGAGAGTGTTAAATTTTCCCAGGGCAGAAGGTCCGAGGACCTGGCGTAGCCAAGGTTGACATTAACACTTAGCTAAAATTTAGACAGTGTTAAATTTTCCCAGGGCAGAAGGTCCGAGGACCTGGCGTAGCCAAGGTTGACATTAACACTTAATTAAAATTTAGACAGTGTTAAATTTTCCCAGGGCAGAGGTCCGAGGACCTGGCGTAGCCAAGGTTGACATTAACACTTAGCTAAAATTTGGTGGGAGGGACAGGGATAATAGTATTCGACAATTGGCGTGATACAATCATATCTAAATACATGGCGGCCACACTTTTCATTAGTAGTAGTATCTTCGAAGATTATTTACATTGAAAGGTCGCTTTACATGCTTGTTATCCAGGTCGGCTAGGTAATATGCTCCCAGACCGGCCACTGAGGTTATCCGGTAGGGACCCTCCCAATTCGGCCCTAACTTCCCCCACGATGGGTCCTTTGCCGTCCCTACGACCTTTTTTAAGACCAAGTCTCCCGGGGCGAGAGGTCTGGAACGTACGTGAGAGTCGTACCCCCGTTTGAGCTGCTGCTGGTAACTGGCTAGTCGGACCATGGCGTTTTCCCGCCTTTCTTCCACCAAGTCCAGCCCTTCCAGCAGCATGTTGTCGTTGGCTTCTGGGGCGAAGGATTGGGTCCTCATCGTTGGGAACCCCATCTCCACAGGAATCACAGCCTCGGCGCCGTACGTCATTGCGAAAGGAGTCTCGCCGGTGGATCTCCGTGGCGTGGTTCGGTAAGTCCATAAAACGTGCGGTACCTCATCCACCCATCGGCCCTTAGCGTCATCCAGCCTTTTCTTGAGCCCATTGACTATCGACTTGTTCGTGGCTTCAGCCTGGCCGTTTCCCTGCGGGTACGCTGGGGTGGAGTACCTATTCGCGATGCCGAAGTCTCCACAGTACTTCCTGAAGGCTTTGCTGTCAAACTGCAGCCCATTGTCCGAGATGAGGGTGCGGGGAATCCCAAATCTGGTGATGATATTCTTCCAGACGAACCTCTTCGCGTCTACGTCCCGGATATTCGAAAGCGGCTCGGCCTCAACCCACTTAGTGAAGTAGTCCGTCCCGACAAGCAGCCATCGCTTATTGCCCGCTGCCCTTGGAAACGGACCCACGATGTCCAGGCCCCATTGTGCGAACGGCCAAGGGCTGACCAGAGGATCGAGAACGCCACCAGGCTGGTGGATGTTCGGCGCATACCTCTGACACTGGTCGCACTTCCTCGCGTACTCCTGTGCTTCTCTGCATGTTTGGCCACCAGTACCCCTGCGTAAGGGCCCTGTGGGCTAGTGACCTTCCGCCAGTGTGGCTTCCGCAAGTCCCCTCGTGCAACTCTTCCAAGAACTGCTCTGTCTCGTCCGGGTGCACACATAGCAAGTATGGCCCCGAAAACGAGCGTTTGTAGAGCTTACCGTCCTCGGACAGCCAGAACCGAGGAGCCTTTCTACGGATCTTGTCGGCCTCTGTCTTGTCCTCGGGCAGCGTGTCGTGTTTCAGGAACAACGCTATGGGGTCCATCCAACTGGGCCCTGTTCTGATTTGCTGGACCCGCATGGCCGGGCAGCCCGTTCCGGCTGGCTTAAGAAGGTCTTCAACGAGAATGACCCGAGGGAGCTCACGTGCCAATGAGGTTGCGAGAGTCGCCAGGGAGTCTGCGTGAGTGTTCCCGCTTCTGGAAATATGCGACAGTGAGAAGGACTCGAACTGGGCCCGTAGACGCAAGGCGCGCGCTAAATTCCTGCATCCTCGGCTCCCTCGCCTCTAATTTCCCTTCCACTTGGCCGACCACCAGCTGTGAGTCCGAGAACACACGGACCGCCTTTCCTCCCATCTTCCAGATCATGTCCATTCCTATCAGCAAGGCTTCGTACTCGGCCTCGTTGTTGGTTGCCGGGAACGCTATCCTCAGAGACTTCTCGATGATGATCCCATCTGGCGATACCAGGACTACTCCAGCGCCCGAACCTCTTTGGTTTGAGGCTCCGTCCACGTATGCTTCCCACACCGGTTGTTTCTCGCATGAGGCTACGCCGACTAGCTTTCTGTCCAAGCCGCTTGCCGCTAGGCTTTCTTCCAGGGAGGGCTCAGTGAACTCCGCAACCAGGTCGGCTAGGACTTGCCCCTTTACAGACGTGCGAGGGAAGTACTTGATGTCGAAGGCCCCTAAAAAGGTCCCCCATTTGGCGATTCTGCTGGAGTAGTCTGCGCTTCGCAGGATGGACTTAAGTGGGAGTTGGGTCAGGACGACGACCGTATGAGATTGGAAGTAGTGCGGGAGCCGACGAGTGGCGTGCACCACAGCTAGCACCGCCTTTTCCAGCGGCAAATACCGAATTTCGGCCTCCTGCAGGGACTTGCTCACGTAGTAAACCGGTCTTTGTATACCGGCGTCCTCCCTTACCAGGACCAGGCTGACGGCGTGGGCAGCCACCGCTAGATACGCAAACAGGACTTCATCTGGATCGGGGCGGGACATAACTGGCGGCTGAGAGAGGTATTCCTTCAGCTGCTGGAACGCCAGGGAACACTCCTCGGTCCATTCGAATCCCCTCCACTTGTTTAGTAGTTGGAAGAAGGGTCGGCACCTGTCCGCGGAGCGGGAGATGAACCTGCTGAGGGCGGCCGTCATCCCTGCCAGCTTTTGGACTTCCTTCGGGTTTCGAGGTGGTTGCAGGTTACAGATTGCGGTGATCTGCTCGGGGTTGGCCTCTATACCCCTGTGAGTGAGCATGTAGCCTAGGAATTTACCAGAACTTACGCCGAAGGAGCACTTAGAGGCATTCAGTCGCAACTTATGTTCCCGCAGGGTCTGGAACGTGCTGTCCAGGTCGGCCACATGGTCTGTTACGGCTTTGCTCTTCACGACCATGTCGTCTACGTATACTTCGACGGTCTTTCCTAGCTGTGGCTCGAACATCCGAGTCATCATCCTTTGATAGGTAGCCCCTGCGTTCTTAAGGCCGAATGGCATAACCTTGTAATGGTAATTGCCAGTGGGGGTCACAAAGGCAGTTTTCTCCTGGTCCTCCAGTGCTAGTGGTATCTGATGATACCCCTGAAAGGCGTCCAAGAAACTCATGCGGGGGTGGCCGACCGTCGCGTCCACCAGTTGATCTATGCGCGGCATCGGGAACGGGTCCTTGGGGCAGGCCTTGTTGAGGTCCGTGAAGTCCACACACACTCTCCATTTCCCGTTTTTCTTCTTTACCACGACTGTGTGCGCCAACCACTCAGGGTAGAATACTTCCTTGATAGCCCCAGCCCTCTTGAGCTTGATGACCTCCTCCTTCACTGCTTCGGAGTGTTCCGCCGAGGACCGCCGAGGGGGTTGTTTCTTGGGCACTGCCGCCGGGTTTACATTTAGATGGTGGCATATGAAGCCTGGGTCGATTCCGGGCATCTCGTGTTCGTCCATGCGAATACGTCGAGGTTCCTCCTCAAGAACGTAACCAACTCCTCCTTTTCTTCGGTCGGGAGACGAGCCCCAATCTGGAAGAACCTCTCCGGGTCACCGTCCACGGGGACCCTGTCTAGTCCTTCGCACGCCGGCTCCCCCACCACTGCTGCTCCGGCGGTGGCAGAGGAGGCTAATTGCTATGAGGCCTGAGCCGCCTGAGCCGCCGGGGCCGCGGCTTCGTTGTCCGGCCTGCGTAGTATTGCGGTGGTCAGGCATTGCCTCGCCGCAGACTGGCTCCCGATGATTTCCTCGACTCTACCGCCGAATGGGAACTTCACCTTCAAGTGGAGGGTGGAGGGGACAGCCCCAGGGCGTGCAGCCAAGGTCTCCCCACAATGGCCGTATACGGGGAGTAGGCATCCACCACGATGAAGTCTACCTCTACCACTGCCGGCCCCGACTGCACTGACAATCTGATCTGCCCCTTAGGGATCACCATCCTTCCCTCGAAGCTCATCAGGGGCGAGTCGTAGGCAGAGAGATCCTCTTCCCTCAGGTTCAGCCCCTTGTACAGGTCGGGGTACATGATGTCTGCGCCGCTTCCCTGGTCTACCATCACCCTCTTCACATCATAGCCTCCAATCCTTAGCATTATGACCAGGGCGTCGTCGTGGGGTTGGATCGTCCCCTCCTTGTCGGCGTCCGAGAAGGCCAGCGTGGGCGGCTCATTGCCCTTGATCTTCTTTGGCTCGGGCCAGAGCCTCCGGTATGGGCTCGTACCACGTTCATCACCCTTGAAGGACGCGAGCCCGTCCTCCCAGGGGCTGCGAGGATGGTGTTGATGGTTCCCAGAGGAGGCCTTGGTGCGTGGTGGCCCCGGCCTGTCGGACCATGATGTTCCCCCGCCCTCCCCTGGTCGTGTACAAACTGACTCAACTTTCCCCTCTTTCGCCAACTGTTCGAGGTAGTAGCGTAGGTTCTTGCAGTTCTCGGTTGTATGGCCGTGCTCTTGATGGTACTGGCAGTGAAGGTTCTGGTTTCGCTTTGAGGGATCCCCTATCATCTTGCTGGGCCATCTAAAGTAAGGTTCGTGGCGGATTTTTTCAAACACCCGCTGCATGGGTTCACGGAACACGATGCCGACCGCCTGCGTTGGTATCCGACGTGGCTGTCCGACAAACTCTCTCCTAGCCCTACCGTTGCTGTACCCGTCCGACCTGAAATCCCTCTTCTCCTGAGGGATTACCTTCACCCTCGCCTTCACTTGCAGTTGATCCTCCTCCACCCGTGTGTACTCATCGATGCGGTCCATAAGACGTCGTACACTCTTGACAGGCCTCCTGGTCAGTGACTTCCTCAGGTCATGATCGCTTGGCAGGCCGACCTTGAAGGTGCTTATGGCCACCTCGTCAAAGTCCCCATCGATCTCGTTGTACATCTCCCAATACCTGTCAGTGTATGCCCTGAGGGTTTCTCCCTCCCTCATGGCCATGGACAACAGCGAATCCAGGGGCCGCGGGATCCTGCTGCAGGTGATAAACCGCTCGCCAAATGCCCTGGTGAGCTCTGTGAAGGAATCGACAGAGCTCGCCTTCAGGCCGTTGAACCATCTCATCGCTACGGGCCCCAAGCTGGAGGGGAAGACCTTGCACATCAGGGTCTCATTCTTCGAATGCACCGCCATCCTCTGGCTGAAGTGGCTCACGTGCTCCACTGGGTCCGTCCTCCCGTTGTAAATTGTGAAGGTTGGCTGGGTGAACTTTCTTGGGAGCTTTCCCTTCTCAATCCTCCGAGTGAAGGGCGATTTGGAAATTTGGTGGAGCGCCCTGCTCAGTGCATTGTTGGCCAGGCCTCTGGAGGACGCCCCCTGTCTCTGGGTGGACGACGGCGTTCATCCCCCTGGGAAGAAGACTCGCTAAGGGGAGTCCTGGACCTAGAGCTGTCGGAGCCACTACTGGCGTCCACTGAGGATCGGTCTGAAGGGGTAGGCGTACGCCTCCGCTTTTCCCGGCGTAGCTTCCTTCTCAAATGATCAACCTCTCTTTGCAGGGTCTCGACACTTTTCTCGCGGGAGGTTCTCCTACCACTGTGTGCATGGCTCCTCCCACGCGTGTGTTCCGTGTGGACGCTGTTTTCGTGCTCTCCTTCCAACCGCGCAAGATGGTCCTCTGGCTGGGACCCCCAGACTCCGCATGACGTGAACCTGAACCTTGCATGGCACTTCCAGTCCCTTTCCGTCAAAGCTTCCCACAGACGGCGCCAATTGTAAGGACACAAAGTAGGTTTGGGCCCAAATAGATGACTGGGCCGGCCCAAGTGGCCTTTACAATAGAATTTGTAGAGGATGGGTTTTAAGCCCTGACTTCCCGGTACTATGGAAGGGTGCAATGTAAGATCCAAATGCACTACTGAAACGTGGCTGGCTGGTGGAGTGGACTAACTCCCTTCCCAGACGTGCGCCGAGGAGATTCCGTGGTGGTTTTCGTTCTGTTCTTCAAGGGAGAGGACCTTCTTCTTTTTCTTGGTCAAAAGTCCGGATCCCTTTTTCTCGTTGTATCCTCCCTTCTCTTTATACTCCCCACTCCTGACTCTCACCTGTCTTTCCCTGAAACGCTCCCCAACGCCCTTGGGGCCATTCCCCGTCCCTTCAGAAGTCATTTCCCCATTAATGCGGCCAGACGGGTAGGTGGGAAGCCTTTAATGCGGTGGCAGAAACACTGTGCAGTGCATGTCCCCCTTGTTTCCCCCCTCGGCATATCGTTGGGGGTGTGGGATGGCTCGCCGAGCTCCGGAGGCGCTTTCCCAGGTGCTCTGCTGCAGCGTTCTGCTCTCAATTCTGCGTCCGAGGAGACGTTCTCCTCGGCTCGTCTCTGATGGCTGGGTAGGCTGACCCTTGGGCCCCGGTGTTAGAGGGCCTTGCTCCCGTCGCGCGGCCCACTTAGCGGAATTCGCGCCCTCGGACTAGGCCCAGAGCCCACAAGGTGCCTGGTCGCCTTCACCCCCCACAACTACTATTTAAGGGGTTTTCCCCGTTTGGACCGGATTTTTTTTTGGTCCAAAATACCCATATTTCCCTAAGTTTAAGTAGAGACTGAACTAAAGGACAACAAAGTAAAAATACATCTTTAACTCCCACTAAAATATTACTTACAAAATATGATTGCTCTCCCACTAACCCACTTATTTAGAAACAAACTTCACGTTTAAACTTTTCTCTTTCTTTATTTTTTTAATTGGCTGAAAATATTTCTTTTTTTTTAACCCACGTTAAATTTTTTTTTTTTTTAAATTTTAGAAACCCATGTTAAAAAGTTATTATTATTTTTGGGTAAAATTTAATAATTTGCATCAATTATAATTTGGAATTATTACATTTTTCAATCACAAAAAAAACATAAATGTGGATAAGTATTATGCTTTTTGTACAAAATATTAAAATTATAATTGATACAATAGTGTATATATATATATATATGTATGTATATTAGATAGAATCAGCTTGGCTTAGTGGTAATCTGTTAATTTCAGCCAAAAAAAAATGTGGTTATTTGTTAATTTTTGAACACGTGTCAAATACTTGTCACACATTAGCACTAGATGCACGTCTTTTTCTTTTAGAATTTCAACTTCTGACATTCATTCTTGATTATAACTTTTTACTATCAAATCAAAATATTAATCAATTTTTAACATACACGGTGATTGAACTGAAACTATCAGGACTTTGTCCATCACCGAGTACAGCATAGCAAACATGTCCTTGAGTCATTGACAAACGCGGGGGGCAGGGACGGACCCACTAAGGGGCAGAGGGGGGCCATGGCCCCCCCCCCCCTCCAAAAAATTTTTTGAAAAAATTAAATAGTATATAGGATGAACAAAAATCCCCAATTTATAACAAAAAAATCTCCACTTCATCAATATCATAATTCAATAATACATAACCAAAAAAATCTCATAGAAAAAAAAAATCCCCTTACGGAGTTACAACAATTTATATGAATTTTTTAATTAATTTATAAACTATGGGAAAGTGAATTACAATATTTATATTTTAAAAAGATAAAATGACAAAATTTTTTTAGAAGCCAATATTGATGACGTAGCATTGCCAACTCTTAACATTGATATGATGATATCCCAATTTTTTAAAATTCTCAAACAAAGTTTTGAAAAACTTCATTAGTGTGATTTTCAGTTGCATCCAAAAGTATGAGATTATCATATTAGTGAGTCGATCAACATGATAAAATCAACATATTAATTCTAATTACCCAAAATATGGAGATCTGAAGTCCTCTTTTTCTTTTTTTCTTCTTCTTCGAAAAAGTTTACAATATCGCGTTTTAACTTTCAACTTTTTTGGTTCATATTATATTTTTCTTGACTTAAATATTTAGGTAATAGAGTGCAATTTTTTGTCTACCATGAATTTTTTTTTAATAAACCATGTCACATGAATTTTTTTTTGGTTCATGCTTTGGCCCCTCCTAGGTTCAAATCCTGGTTCCGTCCCTGGCGGGGGGTGTAATGTAAGGCTGTCCTTATGGTCAGTTACGTGCTGGACCAAGTTCCTATAATTAAGTGCTACTCTTTCTTCTTCTTCTTCTTCTTCGTCTTCTTCTTTTTTTTTTTTCTTTTTTTTTTCTTCTTCTTCTTGTAATACAAGGTGGTACTTTACTTGCTTCTCAAAACAAATAAAAAATGTTATTTTAGGGTCTGTTTAGTACATGTATTTAAATAATAATTTTTAATTTTTTAAAAATATGTGTAAGTAAAAAATATATAAAAATACGTGTAATATTATTTAAAAATTAAAAATATCTATTTAAATACGTATATCAAACATGTCTCTAGTCTCGAAAGTAAAAGTTAAACAAATCCAATCATAAAATCTTAATAAATTTACTACCCCGAAAAACAAATGAAAAGAAAAAAAGGAAAAAGAAAAAAGAAACACAAACTCTAGTAAAAAATTAGAGAGAAGCATCACATGGCTAAGATCTGTCTTACACTCTTACTAGATCAGCCAGCGTACATTTGCTCTCTCTTTTTTGTTTTCACCCTCTCACTACAAAATACAAATGTAAAAGCCTCTCATGTTCCTTGGATCCGAATGACCAATACTTACTTTCAATTGCAACTACTACCTTTTTTTTTTTTTTTTTTCCTCTAATATGGTTCTCAAAAATCTTGGGTTTCACACCCAAACATAGTTCAATTCTTTGAGCTTCCTCATGTCCTACATTTTCAACTGTCATTAATAATGAACCAGATTTCCATGCTATCAATCACTTTCCAATCCAACACCTTCCACTTAGATCTCAATTCTTTGTTTTTTACTCATTCACACAATCCAAGAATGTATTAATCTATACTGTCATTCATAGTGGTTCTCTCACCAAGCTCTCAGAAAATAATCAAACTTTCGGTAGAATGAAAAACACCCACATGCTGGAACTAGTAGTTGGACTTCCTTCAACAATCTTGTTGATAATTCTCATACTTTACATCTTCTTCTACCGCAAAAGAGTGTTGAGAAATGGTGGTGAAGATATAGAAATCATGGAAGAGGGACATGGAGAGAAGGAACAGATAGAGGACCTGGTGACTTTCCAGGATGGTGAGGACCTCACAATCAGTGACATATTGGATGCTCCTGGAGAAGTTATAGGAAAATCCGACTATGGCACACTGTACAAGGCCTTGTTGCAGCGGAGCAACAAGTTGAGGCTGCTGAGGTTTTTAAGGCCAGTGTGCACTACAAGAGGTGAAGAATTTGATGATGTGATTCAGCTTCTGGGGTGTATAAGGCATCCCAACTTGGTTTCTCTCCTGGGATTCTATGCCGGACCAAGAGGTGAAAAGCTTCTCGTTCATACATTTTATAGGATGGGCAATCTGGCAGAATTCATTAGAGGTAAGCTACATGTCTAATATTCTGTTTTCTGTTCTTTTCTTTTTCTTCTTCTTTTTTTTTTTTCGTATAGCTGGAAATGAAAATAAAAACCAGTCCAACAAGTTTGTTTACTTGAAAAAAGCTTCAACCAGTTTTTCTACAAGTAAAACAGCATATTAAAATTTAAAAAAATAAAAATCTTTATCCTTCTATTCAGTTTCTCTGTTTTCTCAGGAAAGAGACTGGATAATTTTGTTTTTCGATTTTTGATAAGCTGATTTAATTACTTTCCTAATATTGGTAGTAGTTGCTTGATCTCGAATAGATTGTTGAATGATTTCTTTTTTTGGAGAAATTCCAGATTTAATTAGGGAAAGGAAAAGGAAGTAGAATGTTTGATATATGTACAGCTTTCTAATTTTCCATATTTCTTTAATTTTCAGTCTTTGTGTTCTTCTATTTCTTAAAAAAAAAAAAAAAAGAAGAAGAAGTCTCTGTGTTCTTTTTTTCAACCTTCTTTGTCTTAATATCTCGGGTTTTCTTTTCCTTTTTGAGATAAGGATTTGCTTTTCTTGGGATCTTGTTCAATTAAGAATCCAACAATAAAAAGCAAGTTGAGGATCCGTCGGCTGCACAATTAGGAGGGGATAATTTAAGTTGATCAAATGTTTCAAAAAGAATTTTCTTTTACTGAACTTTTTGACCATTTCTCTTCAATTATTGCTCCTAACATTGATATAGAAATAGTGAAAGAGAAAGGGATAGTAACATGGTTTTTACTTTTTAATGTTTATTTTGAGGGGGATGGATTAAGACCTGCTTGCATGAATTGAAACGGAATTTGTTTTTTTGCATAAATTATGCACGTTTTACAGGCAACTAGATTGGAATCTTTTCCTCACCTACCATTGTCAGTTTCTCTTCCATTTCTCCTTTGAAAATGAAATGAAGATAATGCTAGTTCACCTTGTTTATCATTTCATTCTTTTTAGACATTTGCTTCTTTGTTGGACATATTTAGCCTGCATATACAATCTCTGAATCTGTTTTTGAGTTAATTTCTCTTTGTTCCATCTATGTTCAATTAAAATTCAATCATTTTGAAAAGAAAATCTGTGTTTAAAATTGGCAGATGGAAGCAATGAATCTCACAATTGGGCCATCATTTACAGCATCTCCTTTGGTATAGCCAAGGGATTGGAACATCTCCATAGAGGATTGCAGAAGCCTATAATCCATGGAAATCTCAAGTCGAAAAACATACTTTTGGATCGCAATTACCAACCATATGTATCAGATTTTGGACTGTATCTTCTGTTGAATGCTACTGCTGGCCAAGAAATGCTTGAAGCTTCAGCAGCTGAGGGCTACAAAGCCCCTGAGCTGATCAAAATGAAGGATGCAAGTGAAAAAACTGATATATACAGCCTTGGGGTAATCTTACTTGAACTACTTTCAGGGAAGGAGGCAGTCAATGAGAACCCTACTCCTGATGAGGATTTTTACCTTCCTAACTTTATGAGAAATGCAGTTCTGGGGCATAGGATTGGAGACTTATTCCATCCCAACATACTTCTAAGAGACAGCAATGATGATCAAAGCCGGGCTACTGAAGAATGCATTCTCAAATTCTTTCAGCTTGCTTTGGCTTGTTGTTCTCCTTCACCTTCTCTCAGGCCCAATATTAAGCAAGTCCTTTGGAAGCTTGGAGATATTAGAAAATAAGAAGCTTTAGGATTTTGCAGAGGTACTGATGGTAGGTCATTGTGACAATTGATTTTGGGATATTTCTTGTATATCAAATTCTCCCAAATCAACATGGTTGATGACAATGACAAAAATGGTGTCATCAAGGTATATGAAGAGCGTAAATGAGTATACTCTCAAAGCCAAGTAGTTGAAAATTTTGGTTCCATCCAAACAAGGTTGTGGGATTTTGCTAATATTTATGTTTATGGAGAAAGATTAATCACTCGAGCAAAAGTTGCACTTTCTGGCCACCCAATGAGGATCATGGAATTGGTGATTACATGTTTGTCATCTCTCAGAATTCTTATTTGCCAAACATCAGCAGCTCAAGATTGTGTAATCTATCTGGTCCCAACTTTGACGTTGTGGAGGGACAATTATTTTTAAAGAGATCCACCATTAACAGAAGCAATCTTATTATACTTGTAATTACCTCAGCAACTGGACCTGTAAAGGTTATTGAGTGACTATCTTTACCATTAAACTGGATGATTAGGCTATTTTGGATTTTCATTTACTTTGCAGTAAGAATGCCCGGAGCATTTGAATGAAGCTATCTAATTTTTTTTTTTGGGGGGGAACATGAAGTAGCTAATTTACCACACTCAAAACTGTCAAAAAGTTTTAGCCAATTTTGTACTGTTTTAGGCTACAATTTTACTCAATATCTTTTTATTAGATGTGAATTTTGATATATTTACTATTGGATTACATCAATAGCTATGTCATCAATAAATTTTTTAAATTACAAGTTTTTATAGCTAAAAATTATACATAAAATATGAACTTAGAGATCATATATTAAATAATATCCAATTGATACAAAATTTAACATGTGTATTAAGAACGTAAAGAACACGCAATTCAACTGTTAGCGCATTAAGACAAAGTTAACATTGCTTTGTCATGGTTTACTTAAAACATTAGTTTACAGCAGATTTGTAAAAATTGTACACAATCCAAATTCTTTATTTACCTCCCAAAAAAAAAAAAAAATTTCTTTATTTACCCGCTTATATGTATCTTTTATTTATTTATTTATTTATTTTTTCAAAACTCTCCCAAAAAATATTTTCGAAACGCATATATTTGTTAGCTAGCATTGAAGTGTTATTGCCGTAGTGAAGTGTCACGTTGAAAATAGTTGAGTCGAAGAATATAAAGATTTAGGATTAAGTGAGAAGAACGAGGAAGAGAAGATTTTTTTTTTTGGAAATAGTTTCAACTTATGGTTTTTAACTAGTGCTCTTTATCATTAGAGCAAGATAACAATCGATTTTTGGTGTAGGTGGAAATTGAATCACAGATCCCTTATTTTACCATAAAAAACTTTACCAATTGAGTTAACTGAAACCCACGAAAAGAAAAATAAAAAGAGAGAAAAGGAGAAAAGAAACAAAGAAAAATTTGAAGTCATTATCAGTTAGTCTCACACCTTAGCATATATTTATAAGACAAAATTTAGGTATAAAATTGGTTATGACTTTAGGCTGCAACCTTACTCAATATCTTTTTAGTAGAGGTGAATTTTGATAAATCCACAATTATATTACATTTTCTTTTTATATCCTCCATGCTTGCAAAATTTCAAGAATATTAAAGATCAATAGTTATGTCATCAATAAATTTTTTAAATTGCAAGTTTTTATAATTTAAAATTATATATAAAATATAAACTTATAAATCATATAGTAAATAATATTTGATTGACATAAAATTTGACATGTGTATTAAGAGTATAAATAGCGTGTAATTTAAAGGTTAGATTTTTAAAATATGTAATAATATTTATTTTATTGAGTGAGTTTGTAGCCTTAAATTACAACTAATTTTGTAGTTAAACTTTGTCAATATTTATATTAGTGTTTATAGCATAATTACAAAAATACCCTTATTAACATGATAATAAAATATATATAAAAAAACACTAGAAGAACTCTAATAATAATAATAATAATAATAATAATAATATAATAATAGATAAAGCTGAGAGACTCAAATTAGAATTCTAAATTAGAGTTCCAATTTTGCGCCATGTGTTCTAAATTATTTGTTCTTAAAAAGTTTTATTTCTTAATTTTAAAATCAAATATGGGACCACATGATAAATATTCATTTAAGTGAGTTATTAAGTACAAAAACCAAAGAGTTTAGAATAAATGAATCATAAAAAAAAGTGATTCACAATTTTATTTTATTTTTTTAAATGGACAATTTACATTTTATACTTAATAATATCCTTACAAAATTTTTTACAGAGTTAACAAAATATAAAAATGACTATCAATAGTATCTAAATTATATATATAGTGGAATTATATTATGCATCTTATTGTATATCTTTAAGTATATCCATACATATGCATGGATCTACAAGCTAATCTATATATATAATAATAAGTAAAGCAGAAAAAAAAAATCCAATTAAATTTCAAAGTGGAATTCAATTAGAGTTTAATCTTGCATCATGTGTCTCATCTAATCTAAATTTTAGAATTTTGTGCCAAGTGAGTTAATTTAGTGTAAAAATTTAATTTCAATTAGAGTTTAATTTTGAGCCATGTGTCCCATCTAATCTAAATTTTTAAATTTTTGTGACAAATTAGTTAATTTAGCGTAGAAAACGATGAGTCTAATATAATAAACCATAAAAAATATAATCATATAACTAAAAAAAATTCAAATTTATAAGTCATATATATATATATATATATATCTTTATATAAAATAATAGGTAAAGCTGAGAGAAAATCCAATTAGATTTCAAATTGAAATTTAATTACAGTCTAATTTTGCGCCACGTGTCCCATCTAATCTAAGTTTTTAAATTTTTGTACCAAGTGAGTTAATTCAATGTAAAAATTGGATTTCAATTAAAGTTTAATTTTGCGACGTGTGTCCCATCTAATCTAAGTTTTTTTAATTTTTGTACCAATTGAGTTAATTTAGTGTAAAAAAACGAGGAGTCCAATAGAATTGAACCATAAAAAACATAATTTTTGAATGATTATATATTTATGAGTCTTTTTTTTTTTTTTTTTTTTTTGTAGAACTAAAAACAATTCAAAGTTATAAGTCATCTATATATATAGTCCCATATAATCAAAAATTTTAAAATTTTGAACTACGTTAGTTAGTTTAGTATAAAAATTAGATTTCAATTAGAGTTTAATTGTATGGCATGTATTTCATCTAATCGAATTTTTTAATTTTTGTGTCAAATGTGTTAATTTAGAGTAGAAAAAGATGAGTCCAATATGAAAATCATAAAAAACATAATCATATATCTAACACTATATATAAAATTAGAGAAAGAGAGAGTTTGAGTGATTTTATGTTTATAAGCCTTTTTTTATAACTAAAAACAATTCAAATTTATAAGTCATCTATATATATAGAGAGAGATGAGTTCAAGTTACACCTGGTGTAACTCTAAAGAGTTATACATTTTCTAAATCATTGGATTTAAGTAGATTCAACGGTCAAAAAAATGTACTAATTAATGCTAATATTCTGATAAGGATCTCATTTATTATCCTTATTTATAACATTTCATACCTATCTCTAATCCCAAAAATAGGTATATTTTCTCTCTGCTCTCTCTTTCTCATCCACTATACGTTTCTCTCTCCTCCATTGCTCTTCTACCTCCATTTTCATAAGGTTCCACCTTCACAGCCACATAGAATATGATAAATCAAAAACTCGAACTAATTAAACATAAGGATGAAGTAAATAACTTAAAAATTGAAACTAACCTTTTGCATAGAACAAATGAAGCTCATGCATGCACTGGAAAATATATATTCCTTGTTGAAATTCTTTAGAAGCTTTGGGCAAAATCTGTTTGGACTTTGTAGTTTATTAGAACTATTAAACCAAAATCTTTGATTTCCGTGAAACAAATTAACAAAATTAAATTCAAATAACGTGGAGGGTGAAGATGGGTTTGAATATTCCAATATTATGGACTTATGGTTATATAGAATTGAATGCAAGATTCGTGTGAAACAATTTGGGCTTTAAAGATTAGTACACCTGGGTCAACAAAGTCACAGGCGTCGTTGATATTTGTGATTATTGGTCGATTTAAACAGATTTATTCCCAAAGCTTCTTGAAGAATTTCAACAGGAATATATATTCTCCTATGCATGCATGCGCTTCATTTGTTCTCTACAAAATGTTAGTTTCAATTTTTAAGTTATTTACTTTAGCCTTATGTTTAATTAGTTTGAGTTTTTGATTCATCAGATTCTATGTGGCTGTGGAGGTGGAACTTTATGAAAATGGAGGTGGAAGAGCAATGGAGGAGAGAGAAACGTGTAGTGGATGAGAAAGAGAGAGCAGAGAGAAAAATATAACTACTTTTGAGATTAGAGATATGTATGGAATGTTATATATAAGGATGATAAATAAGATCTTTATCAAAATATCAGCATTAATGATTACATTTTTTTTTTATCGTTAGATCTACTTAAATCCAATAGTTTAGAAAATGTGCAACTTGAACTCATCTCATATATATATATATATATATATATATATATATATATATATATAAAGCTTAGAGAAAATCTAATTAGATTTTACAATTGAAGTTCAATTTTGCGTCATGATCCAATAGTTTAGAAAATGTGTAACTCTAAATCCAATGGTTTAGAGTTGCATCAGATGTATCTTGAACCCATCTCATATATATATATATATATATATATATATATATATTAATACGTAAAGCTTAGAGGAAATTTACTTAGATTTTATAATTGAAGTTCAATTTTGCGCCATGTCTCCTAAATTATTTATTTTTAGAGAAAGTTTTATTTCTTAATTTTAGAATCAAATGTGGGACCATATCATAAATATTCATTCAAGTAAGTTATTGTGCACAAAAATCAAAGAGTCTAGAATTAATGAACATAAAAATATTTTAAAAATGAACAATTTACATTTTCTACCTAATAACATTTTCACAAGATTTTTTAAAGAGTTCAATATATATATATATATAAAAGAATGACCATCAATTATATTTAAATTATATATGTAAGATTATTTTACTATGCATCTTAATATATATTTTTTAACTATATCCATGTATATGCATAGGGTTACAAGCAAGTATATAATAATAGATGAAGCTGAGAAAAACTCAAATTAGAATTCCAAATTAGATTTTCAATTTTGCGCCATGTGTCATAAATTATTTATTCTTAAAGAGTTTTATTTCTTAATTTTAGAATAAAATGTTAGACCACATCATAAATATTCATTTAAGTGAGTTATTAAATACAAAAACCAAAGAGTCTAAAATAAATGAATCCTAACAAAAAAAAAAAGTGCTTCACAATTTTTTTTTAAAGGAAAATTTACATTTTATACCTAAAAATATCCTTACAAAACTTTTTAAAAAGTTAACAAAATGTAAAATGACTATCAATAGTATTTAAATTATATATATATGACATTCTCAAAAAAAAAAAAATTATATATATATATATTATATTATGCATCTTATTGTATATCTTTATGTGTATCCATGCATATGCATGAGGTTACAAGCTAGTAATAATAATAGATAAAGCTAAGAAAAACTCAAATTAGAATTCCAAATTAGAGTTTCAATTTTGTACCATGCGTCCTAAATTATTCATTCTTAAAGAATTTTATTTCTTAATTTTAATATCAAATGTGAGACCACATCATAAATATTCATTCAAGTGAGTTATTAAGTATAAAAACCAAAGAGTTTAGAATAAATTAATTGTAAAAGGAAAAAAAAAATTCACAATAATTTAAAAAAAAATAGACAATTTACATTTTATACATAATAATATTCTTACCAAATTTTTTAAAGAGCTAACAAAATATAAAAATGACTATCAATATTATTTAAATTATATATATAGAAATTATATTATGTATCTTATTATATATTTTTATATGTATCCATACATATGCATGGAGTTACAAGCTAGTAGATACTAATTAGTGACAAGAATATATAATTAATATAACATAATTGGACCTAAACCCATTGACTTAAAATTTTGGGTCAAATAATTTCATTATATGTTATATTAACCTTGCAATTTAAGTGTTCCCAAATTGCTGTCTCCCCAACAATTTAAGTACAAGAATGTGTGGCTAAAAACTTAATGTAACACAATTGGGCTTAAACTAAGTTTTATAGTCAAATGATGTGCCTATGTATGCAACTAAACAAAACAAAACAAAATAAAAAAATTAATGTGCCTATATGTTATATTTGAGAAATTGAAGCTACCCTAACAATATTCCTTTTTACGCTCCACATTTCGTAATTGAATTTAATATGATTTTTATCCAAATTATTTTGCAAAATTTTAAAGATGCAAACAAAACCATCAGTCACAAGCATGTTTAGCATCACATTTCCGTTAGTTGAGTCAATTACAACTTCTAAAATATGTGCACAATTATTCAATTTCATAAGATCTCTCTCTCTCTCTCTCTCTCTCTCTCTCTTAAAGCCTATAATCTTAGTTTGATTTAACTGAAAATTGGATCTTAGATGAAGCCGCACTAACCATAGTAGCTAATATCAGATGACACAAAATATGCTATTTGATATTTTGAGACTTGCACTGCAGAACATAACAATAATGTTCTAGTAACATTGTTCTAGTAATGCTGTTTAAGTGTTATAAAAATACATATGAATGAAAAAGTGTTGTGAAAATACGTTGTGTTAATTAAACAACAAAAGTCGTTTAAACATCACAACCAAACAAGCCCGTACACTCTCAAAAGAAAGATGTTTCTTTGTATGTACAATCCATCTTTCAAATTTGAAACCACATGCACTCTAACATGCAAAACCACATGCAGAAGTAGCACCTAAAACATTAACAGCTGACTTTTGTTTCCTGCTGCTGCTTTCTTTTTTTCCCCACAAAAAATATAATTACATGATGAGTTTTCAATTAAGGAATCCGCAAGGAAACAACTGTGTCAGCATTGTCCTAAATAATTATGAATGAGAAATTTCATTGGTCCCTAAACTAATCCACTCTATAATTACAAAAAGAAGGCTCATGATGCACTAACAATTGTCAATGTAATTCTGCAAAATCAATAGAGGATGATTATTGGTTTCCGGATTTCCACTCCATAACTGCAGAAAGAAGCGTGTAATTTGGTATCAGATTCTTATGAGGCAATGGCATATTTGTCATAGGAGATGTATCATTCTCTTCAAGCCATTGCTTTATTGCTCTGCGGTCATAAGTGTAACCATCCGCAGCAACGCAAGGATCGTCCATCACATCCTATAACAAAATTAAATAACATTTCATTGACAAATTATTGCAAGAGCGTATTCATGAAGACAATGAAAGCTACAATCACTGTAGATTGTCAACAAACTAGTCAAGATCAGTCACATGTATTCTTTTTACCATTTACTACTTATACTAAATATATGGGGCTTATAATTGAAGTTAAAAGAGGTTTATATCTAATATTAATTAGCAAAAGCAAAAGGTCTATCAATCCCAATTTGAAATTGGAGAACTGAAAAACAGGAATTAAATCTCAAATGTAATATAAAAAATGGCCTTTTTAAACAAGCATTAGCCCAGACAGATCTATGTTTACACTACATCTGCTTCTTCCAAAATTACAAGACCTTTCCTCCCTATATGAGGTTGTACACTTCTACTTTCAGATTTCTAGGACCAACAGGTCACCATTTCCTGTACAAATAGTAAATACAAAAATAAAAAAAGAATAAACATAACTAGGCATTAGAATATTTTAAATTGGTACTCACTAGATTTAAACTGAATCATATTGCTACGTCCAGACTCATAACATAAAATTCAACCCACTTGATGAATAAAATTTAACAAACATCCAATTAAATGTAACATGCAGCAAATCATTATCACAATATAAGTTCACAAGAACATTAGCATATTTTTTTCCCCAAACAGGAGGCTATAAGATGTTGGCAGTAGAAGATTGTGCAGCATACCTTAAGAATTGGGCAGAAGAAGTGGTTAGGAGGTGTAGATGGCACTCTGCAAGCTGAATCTCGAGCCCTATCAGCAACTTCTTTCAATCTCTCCAGTGCAGGAAGTACTTTATCTTTCAAATCAGGCCTATCTTGACGCCGAAGCTCAGCACAGCTCAGTCCCATTTCAGCCAATTCCTTTGCCACCTCAATTGGCCAATTCCCACCTTCTTGATCCAAAATCTCCAATAACTTACCATCACTTAAAGCAGTTTCCACCACATGGGCTAGTGCTATTGCTGGTTTTGCAGTCAGCAACTGCAAAATCACCATTCCAAAAGCATAAACATCGGACTGTGGAGATAGTAACCCAGTCCTTTGATACTCGGGATCTATGTAGCAGAGTGTCCCAACAGGCCCTGTGTAAGAGCATGCAGTATACATAGAAGAAACATCTGAATTAAGCATCGTAGAAAGGCCAACATCACCAATCTTGCTCACAAGGTTATGATCAAGCAAAATGTTTGCTGGTTTCAAATCACGATGGATTATTGCTCTTGGCTTTGAGTTGTGAAGAAAGATGAGAGCTGAGGCTACTTCCCAAGCTATTCGGCACCTCTCAAACCAAGGAATCGGAGGTGAATCATTTTTCTTGAGCAACCTGTCCTCCAGGCTACCATTCTCCATGTGCTCGTAGACTAGGCAACCACGATCTTGACAGGCTCCAAGAAGGAGTAGTAAATGGGGATGCCGAATTTTACTCAAGATATCAAGCTGAAATCAAATGGAAAGCATAGGTAAGTATTCAGTCAATATTTCAGCTGGGGTAACCCTATGTACCCCCCCCCCCCCCTCTTTTAAAGTTTTTCCTAACAGAATAACAGGACATCACAAGGTATAAAGATTACCACTCATTATTTACAGGAACACAGCAAAGCATATACTAAATTGCCTTCTAATTAGTTTCTTTCTTTAGTGAATAAGTGACAATGCACCCGGTAAACCGGAAACCAACTGAATTGCAGAAAGTGGGAAGGCTTAAGTGCTAAAGTGTATGCTTAAATATGTGTAAATAATGATCAAAGAACTATTTTTGTTTCTTCATTCAATTGACACTTTTTCTTTTGTTTTTGGGGGGGGGGGGGAGAGTCTTTACAGTTTACCTCCTGCAGGAACTGCTTATTATTGTGACTATCTTCAGAGTGAAGAACTTTCACTGCTGCAGTTGTATGATGCAGATTGCACTTATAAACTGATCCATATGCCCCCATCCCTATTTTAAGATCTTCAGAGAAAGATGAAGTGGCAGACACAATCTCTTCCCATGTGAACTTATGGTATTGCTGCACTGGACCAACAAGAGCATTCTCAAACTTTTTTTTCTCTTTAGCATCATGAATAGCCTTCATCTCTGCTTCTCTCCGTTGGGAGGCTTCTCTTTCAGCACATTCTTTCACATATTCTGCTTCTCTTTTTGCAGCTTCATGCCTCTCTTTCTCTTGTCTTGCTAATTCTTTGGCTCTCTCCTCTTTGATATTTATCTCCTTGAGCTTCATTGCTTCCTCCATCCGGCGTTCACTGAGATTGTGTAGCTGATCAAAGAAATAACAAGAGCATGTTACTTGAAGAAATGAAACAATTAAGATAGACTAGTCCAACTGTAATGTAAAACAAGATAGAACGTTTCTGTTAGCCAATTAGCCATCAGGAGAAACAGCCACAACAGATATAATAATCACTAAGATTGATGATGTACAATTAATTCAAACAAATAATTGGAAAACATTGATAATGCATTCCATCCTCCAAATATATCAATTAGAGAACTATATACCATTTCATCCCTCCAAAAGATTGCAATAAATTGTTTCCTAGAAGGATTTCCATGAATTAGTCAATTGTATATGACGTATTAGTTATTACATCTTCTAATACTTTGTTCAGTGCTCCTTTTTTTTTTTTTTTCCTTTTTTTTTTTCTTTTTTGGGTAAACTTCAGAAAAAGGCCTGCTGTATGATGTTCCTTTGTATACAAAATAGATAAGCAGATTTATGAATTCGCATTGCATATATTTTTGTAAATAGTAATGATATTGACTCCATATATGATTCCCAAAGGAAAACATTTAGCTTGCAATATAGGTAGACAATTTATAAATTCTAGAATTACAAAAAATATAAAATAAAAGGGTTATGAATGCTAACTATGATGGAAGTCATGGCAAGAGTTTAATTACATAGTTCATGTTATATTAAATTTCAGATGGCCTGAATGACTTAGCTCAACTTATTTAATCATTAATCCTTAGCAATTGAGGTCGGCTATGTGTATCTTGCTCCACTATTCATAGGCATGAATAAAGGCAGTGGTGCAGTGTGGGGAGTTGGTGGCTAAAAAATTTAAAGTTGAAGCTGAAAAATCATAAATCTCACTCTATTTTCTCTGTTTTTGCAGATACATTGTTAGAAATATTCAAACAAGATATCAAAGATGAAGCAATGAGAAGAAATACAAGATGACTAAGGGACAAAAATAATTAATAAAATAGCCAGAAGTCACCAGTCTGATCAAAATCCAAAATCTTGGAAAATCACTTATCTAACATGTAGCCAGCTTAGATGTAAAGAGAAACAGCAGCTAAAAGGATCTTTTGTAAACAAAAGAAAACCATAATTTACCTTCCGAGAAGCACCTATTGTCTCACTTTGAGCTATTGCATACATTCCTCGGACATGTCTGAGTTCTATTCTTAGCTTTTCCAGCTCAAAATCAATTTCCTGCCCATTAAGTGAAAACCAATGTGAAACTTCAGAAATACAAACAAGTGTTGTATTGACTTTCAAATGTGTATTGAAATCAACATATATATTATGGAAATTATTCTCAGTCTAGAAAAAAAAAAAAAAAAACTTCTTTCTCAATTATTTAGATAAATGCTTTTTTGCAATATTACATAGTCATCAAAAGAGGGTGTTTTGCACCTCTCAATCACCATAAACTATTTTCATGAATAAAGAAAGGTAAAGCAATGACTCTTTAGCAATGTACAATTTCATGACTTCCGGAATGCATGTATTTTTAAATGAAAGGGGAAAAAAATCTTAAAAGGAAACGGTTTGCATGCATGTATTTTTAAATGAAAGGGGAAAAAAATCTTAAAAGGAAACGGTTTGCACTACCTTTTATATTCATTAATGAAACTCATATGTCCTAATATTTTCAATGATGCAAAACCTATATCACATACAACTTAAATTCAAATATATATATATATATATATATTTCCATCCAAAGCACATGCAGAATCCAACACAATTTTCCAGCAGGTAAGCATTTTTGGACAAGCAGCTCGTTAGCACCGATATACAAAGTCAAAAGAAATTAGATAAGACTACCTGAGTATTTGATGAAGGATAATCGGTGAGAGCATCTGAGTTGGAAGCTTGATCAGAAATCCATGATTGATCATCCATTGGCAGGGTTTTCCAACTATAGGCCCCACTCAATGCAAGTTCAGAAACTGCTTTATTGGGACAAGAACTCAGATCATCCTTCCTTTCCTCAACACCCAAGGACTGGCATCTAGAATGGTTTGTTTCAACTGAATTTGTTCCTGTCTTAAGAAGGTTGTGGTTAATAGTAGCAAGAGCTTGAAATCGCTGCATTGGTAGTGAAGAACAGAAATGAGACTCCGAAGCAACCGAAACATAGTCTGTGCGTGCCAGGAAAAAGAAGAAGAGACGTGTTACAACTTTCATCTGGTAAAACCACCTCTCATAAATTTTTCATCCTTTAAATTATGAGCTAATAATCCAATTTACTAAACTAAAATCCATAAAAGATTGACAGATGTTTTCAAGTTTAGTTCCAATAGAGAGAGAGAGGATAACTTAAATCCTAGTTAGAACTGTCGGCGTGCTTTATGTAGTATTGAAACAAACTTAGGTCAGTGTAGGAATGTAACAAACCTTTGAGACAATGTACTTAAAAGAGCAAAAAAGAAAATCCCCCTCCCTCCCCCCCCCCCCCCCCCCCCCCAAAAAAAAAAAAAAAATTGGAAAACTTGAAGCACTGCAGAGATGCAGTGGCAGAATTGTGTGTTTGCATTTCTAGAAGCATATAGCATGCACAGAAATTAATTATTTGTATTTTTAATATGAAAAGGAAGTGTGTTTTTCTGAAGAGTCTCTAAAGCATGTATTGCAGCTTTAAGCTGTATTCTGGCTTGCCAGCAGCAGTTGCTGAATCCTCCATCATTTTGCTGATAGAATTGGTACTTTGAAGGTCATCAAATATAAATAATATCTTTCAACATCATGCTTATGTGCAACATCAGGCAAAAACATGTCAAAATTTATTAATAACATATTTATGCATTATGAAAGACAGAGTAATAAAGCAAGCAGCAGAAATCCTTAAAAAAGAAAAAATAAGTACATTCCTCCACAGGTTAGTTTGAAAATGCATTTTATACCATACTCTTATTCATTGAGCAGATGTAGCTCAGAACTTAAATGAAGTGCATATACCTGTCAGTGAGCTGGAAGTCTGGCTTGACAAACTCTGGCTAGAACAACTTGTCTCACTACTGTCATCCTTGAAGCTTCCATTCATTTCTGTATTGGATGGGCGTATGGAAGACAATTTTCCTCTCGAAACAACATAGACTGTACAAAATCTTGGAGTGCTCGCTGAGATTCTTGAGGATAGACCCTTAAGTTTCCTTCAAACATTGATAGTATCTTGTTAACAAGAGCATTCATGATGCAGATGGAGAATTGAGCTATGAAAGATACTTATGAAAGAATTCGATGATATTTCCAATCTGTTCTTTTAAAATAGAAGATGATAGCAAAATTGATAGTACAGATGACATAAACATGCTAAGTAAATACCTTGTGAACAAGCCCCGTGATGAAGCTCCTATGACAAGCTTGTGGATATCATGCTTAGCAACCTCCTCTGCTATTGCTTTTTCCACATCATCTGATTCAATAACTACATCATCTACTTCCACCTATATCCAGAACCATGTGTGTTAAGATCCCATCCTTAAATTTATCCAAGAATAAATTTCAAAACAGAAGATATATATTGACCTTTTTCTGAGCACACAATTTCTTGTAAGGAAGAAGCATTTGACTTGTCTGCCAATTAATTTCCTTTATATAAGCAGCTGCTACATCCTCCCGTACTTGTGAAAGCGGAATGGAATTTCCCACTGGAATAACATAGAGAAGATTATTTGGTGAAAACCACAAATTATTTTCTGTTGCTTAGAATTATATAAACAAAAGTGGTTTTTCTAAAGTTTGAAAGTTAAAAACTAGGTCAGTTTTTAAATTTTGAGAAGGTAAAGTGTAAGGATAGGAAAATCATTAAATTACTTGAGAATTCAGCTTCCAGTCATAGGTACTTTTTCCAATTCCCCTTTCTTTTTCCTCAACTTTCCCAAAAGGCCATAATGGAAAGTATCAATCCTTACACAAAACCCAATAGTAAAATTTACTAGGGACGTATTCAAACCCCAGAAGAGAATGTCCACGTAACTTGTATGCAACATGGATATCCAAATCAATGATTTTCTGACTTATATTCATGCTAATGACCTTCAAGGTGGCAGAAATGGTATGAAACTTTCTGAAGACAGCATTATTAGAATCCTGATCTATTTTTTTGGGCAAGTGTAATGTTTCACATTTTGAATATAAACTTTATGGAAAATGGCATTACCAGATAGAACATTATTTCAATGACTACAAAAACTGAATAGACCTGCCCTTACTGTTTTTTAAAAAGATAAAATTAGCCCTTTTCTTATTTTCCTATGAAGTTTCTACATGAGTTAAGAAAATTTAACAAACTGTTGAAGTCTACATATCATTTCCCATTTGAACACATAAATTTGAAGGCACATAGCTTACTTTGTGTAGGAACTCGAGTAATCCTTTCACGGACATGTATTAGTTTGAAGATAACCTTCCCCTCAGGAACACACTTCTCTAGTGCCCACTTTACTACATATTTGCTTTTTCTGTTTCCATTGACAGCTAATGCAACCACTGGAGATAAGGAAGGCAACGACGCAAGATTGTCAGCTTCTTCCTTTACACTTTTCTCCGTTACTGTGGCCATTGTTGCTAACAGAAATTACCCTGTAAAAAAACAAAGAAAATCATGAGAGAACAGTTAATTGCAGCCATGGAGCAATAGACAAACAAATATTCAGGACATATATCCTGAAAAATGAGGGGTCCCCTTGATTTCCAATTCATTCAAGAAGTATACAACAGAGATATTTGCAATAGCATAAAATTTTGTCCTCTTTTTTTCTTCTTCAAAATCACCCACTATACATATGCCAAAGTCAAATTCTACAAAAGAAATATACAAAACCAACATGCCAAGGGCGAACAGAAGCATTAATGTAAAATCAGAAGTGACAAATAAAGAATTTCCCTCTTTGTTGAAAAGATCATTAGAATATTCTTTTCTCTAAGCAAACAACGATAGACAACATAGAATCCAGAAGCAATACACCTGTAATTGCTCCAAAACATAATTTAAAAATAGAATTCCTGACCAAACCCACAGAGAGTGAGAAATGGATTAGTATCATATTATAAATATAAAATGATACAGATAACGTTTTCCCAATGACAGACAGACTTGACATCCAAATCCGAGGTATAAATTTCATAAAAAAAATACTACCATTACTACTAATACTCAAACTTCATGCTGTAACAAAAGAAATTCAAAACCCAAGAGCTTACGTAGAGATTTGAAAAGTCATGAAGTGGCACACAAATAATCAAAGAACTAGCTCAATGTCCATTCTTGAATTTCGAAACCCAGATGTAAACTTCCATGAAAATATGACTCAAACTTCGGAAAACAAGAAACAATTTTGAAACCCCACAAGAATTCACACCGACATACGGATAAAACAAGTTGATGAAACGACAAAAAAGTTCAATGAAAACAACAAAATGCTTCAAAATCCCAGAAAACTGTGCAAAAGGAAATTCCAAAATAAAACTTCCAAGAACAAAATAGTAATAAAACCATACATACCGACCAGCTTTTCAGAACTTCAAACTATAAGCCCCCTTAAACCAGTCTTGAGAAAGAAGGAAAACCCATCATTCTCTCTCTCTCTCTCTTCTCTCTGCTCTCTGCAAAAACCATTTCAAATACTCAAACTCCATTTTGAAATAAATGAAAGAGAGTTTATAGTTTGACACCATTAAGAGAATAAAAAATAAATAAAAAAAGTTTATTTTTTGGATGTTACATACGATTTTACATATGACGTTAAGATATTACCCCACAAGCTACCGTGCCGTAGTTTATCAAATCTTTGGGAAATTGTAAGGAAGAAGAGGTTATTTATGTATATCTGTGTCTGGTTAAATTTTCAAGTTCAACAGACATTGCTTAGCAAAAAAAAAAAAAAAAAAGTTCAACTGACATTTGTTTTCAAAGAGAGGTATCTATCTTCCTAGCTAGACGCTAATCATTACTTTAATATAAGCTTACCTTATCTATAACTATCACCTTCCCGTTTGAAGAAAATCAATATCAATAAAATATTAATTAATAATAATTTATGTATTCAACTAGTTTTTTTTATAAAAAAAGCAAAAGAAGAAGTATTCAACTAGTTTATTTAAAAATTATTAATTAAGGACCCAGATGATATTCTTTTTTAATGCTAATAAATGTATGGTTGTTGGTTTGTTCACGTGTTTTGGTGTTCATGCAATTTTTGATCTTGTAACTGCCCTACTGACCGAGGCAAGTTACAGTGTTACACACGGTAGCTGAAATTTTAGTTTCAAAACACGATATTAGTTATAATTGTGAGACGGCAAAATTTTTGTTTTTTGAGAAAACAATTTCACAATTTTGGCTAGGTGTTGTGTACCATACAAACAGTATGTAACTACAATCACTCAAAAAAAAAAAAAAAACTTGAAATATGTTATAGGAAATGTTTTGATGCGCTAAAAACCGTGTGAACGCGTACTTGGAATTGGAAAAATGGGACTAACTACCATTGGCCTTGCAATAATGTGTCTGCTGCGCGGTCGGTCTCTGAACTTCACGTGTTTTAGAATCAGAAGCTACCTGGAATTTTATGTTAAAATTTTAAGGTTAAGCGTGTTCTACAGACTTAGACTTTTTATATACCCCTTAAGAAAGTAACAAATTTAATACATAGCCAGATTAGAAAAATGTTCTGTTGAGCTTGTAGCTAGCTAGTATTTTACAATCTTTCAGCATAGTTTAGCAAAGATCTGGGAAAATGTTTCAAAAACTTTGGCCAAAAAAAGAAAGAACAAGCTGTGCTTAATTGGGTTACTAAAACTTTTTATTAGGAATTGCTATATTAGCTTACAACTTTTTTTGGATGATGGAATCTCTATAAGAATACGAGTAAGAGGTAGGGAATATACCAAATTGCCAAGTAATTCAATCATTCATGCTTTATACATGCATTTTCCTCTCTCTCTCTCTCTCTCTCTTTTTTTAACTTTTCCACAATTTATTCTTAAATTAAATCATGATTTATCCTCTTTTTTTTTTTTTTTTTTTTTTCTAGTAATAATCCCTAAGCTTGAATTTCTTTAATAGTTTAGTGGTGCAAATATTCATATAAACGACAGCTTTTCAATTAAATCTCTAAAAAAGAGGATAAAAGAGCTAACAAATTGGTCGTTATCAATTAAGTTGTGGTTGTGGATACCTATCTTTAAAGTACCTAGTAACATTATAACATGTCCATAGATAATTCTAAAGTCTTTCTTAGTCAACTGAATATCGGTTTTTCCAACTCAATTTTTATGTTTTGGGAAAACAAAGTCCCACCCCGTGTTTCACAAATAGTAGTATTTGATTGGATGGCAAGTTGGACTAAAATTTAGCTTCCCTTTCATGTCAATTTTGCTCATTTAATGTGACCAAACAAGAGACAACTGGATTTAGATTCAATGGGCACACATAGGCCCCTCAAATTGTTGTCATGAAAAGGATTTCTACTCACATTTTCCTCCTTGAGTTTTTTTTTTACTAGAAATCCTTTTCCCCTTGAGTTTAATTGAAATGTAAGTTGATATTAAATTGTTGACATTGGAAAGCTGCATATTTTGTTGGTGCCTTTTTTGACTTCCGAGAAGTATAGGGAGACTTGGTCTATAAGTCTTTTTCTATTTGATTACAGGGCTGGATAATCACTTTCACAGTACCGAATGTTATAGAATATTCAATACCTAACAGTAAGGTGCATGTGCTTTTTAGTTGAATAGTTTAATCTCGTTTACTACTTTTAATCAAGAAAAGATAAGACAAAAATGCTCTATCGTCGCTGCCTCCAGAGCCCTATTATACATTTGGATTAGCCTTGCATAGTAAGTTATGTACATAACCTAACAATTAATGGAGACACTGAACCTATCTTGAATGTTATCTCTAATTAACTTGACTGAGTTTCGTAACAATTTGTCGATTTTGATGGGTATGTACATGTATTTATAGCTTCCTGATGACTTTTGAGCTAATCTATTTTAATGTAAAGATCTTTTAATGAACCAAGAATATTCTAGATAACTTATTTTTGAAGCAATATCCAAAAATGCAAAATCACTCAAAGGTCTAAGTTCCCATGACTGGAATTTATGTTATCAAGCTAAGCATCGTGTGGCACATGTCAGTTAATATACTTTTAACTCTTTAGAGCAAAAATGAAAAATAAAAGAGGAAATAGAAGGAAAAGCAAATGCAAATGCAAATGCAAAAAAAAAAAAAAAAAAATCCTAACCTCATTATATGAATATGAATATGAAAAGGATAAATATTTAGTATTTACATGTCATAATTCAAGTTAAACAAAAGTTTGACTACAAATTTAGTTATCGTTTAAGGTTATAAACTTGGTTGACACTTAAAATTAAAACTTTAAAAAATATTGACATTTCTACATATTTTGAAAGCCTAACAATTAAATTACATGTTCTTTATACTCTTAAAATAATGTAAAATTTTGTGACAATCAAATGTTATTTAGTACATGTATATGAACCTATTTTTTTATACATAAATTTAGACTATAAAACTTGCAATTTCAACAATTAATTAATGACGTAGTTATTAATTTTTAATTTTCTATAAATTTTATATTATGAAAGATATAGGAAGAAAATATAATTTAATGATGAATTTGTTAAAATTCACATCTTATAAAAAGATATTAAATGAAGTTATAGTCATAAATTACAATAAAGTTTATAGTCAAATTTTGTCCATTCAAATTAACTAAATAACTAGACAATATATTTGGGGCAAAATTGGTAAAATCATATTATTTCAATAATTTTTTTATCTAAATAAATAAACGTTATCTTAAAGCTATTTAGGATTCTAACCTCTTTTTTCTTTTTTTACTTCAAATTCTGTTTCAACGATTTTAGTTTATTACCATGATTATATGTATACTCCGTATTTGTTTTTGGGCTTCGAGGCTAAAAAATCTTTGAAAGTTGATAGTTCAAAGTGAGATGCTACTTGTCTCGTTTGACCATTCAATCTTCACCTAATACATTATACATATACAATTGGTCATACAAAATAGTACTGTTGACTTAAGATTCTGTGATTGACCAAATTTAAGATTACGTCATAGATTATTGGCTAAGAAATTACAGGTGTAAATGTAACCATTGTCCATAGTCCATAGGTGATAGGACATAGGCAAAAAAACAAAGGAATCTAGAAGCAAGATGAAGTACTTGACTGCATTGGAGTTTGCCCATGCTATAGTACTAGTATTGTTTATATGACAGCTGTTTTACTCGTTCGTGGTCCTTCAGATTGGCACTTTCCTAGAAATATACATTACAAAAGATATATGATAATTTTAAGGGTTGTTTTACTTGTTTGTGGTCCTTAGAATTTAATCAAACTTTCAAATGTTAAAAATTTTATTTTTTTAGCATTTAAAAGGTTTAAGTCCTATCATCAAATATTTTATATTGTAAAATTTTTATAATTGATGAATGGTGCTATTTCATTTTTGAAATGATACTATTCACCAATTGCAAAACTTTAAATTAATTTTTATCTAATGGGGCCCACAAAGGAGAGGGAGGAAAAATAAAAAAATTAGTGAAAAATAATAAACAAACAATATTTAAATGAAATTGTAAAAAAAAAATAGAAGTTTTGATATAGGTTGGATTGGAAAGTGGTATTGTATATGTTATAAATATAAGTTTTGAGAGAGTAAATGCTAAATTTTTTACAATGTTTGATAAGAATGCTCTTAGGGCAGTTTCTTTGTTTAGTCACTGTTTATTTGTGTTTTATCCTATGTTTTTTTATTATTTTGAAATTGTATTTTTGTTATTGACTTGGGTAAATAGATAAGGGTGAGATAAATAAATCTTATCTACATGTATGTAGTTTATAGATATTAGGTTTTTATTTGAATCTAAATGTTAGGTCCGTATAATTTGTAAAGTCATGTATATATATATATACATTGCTAGATGCTGAATAATAAAAAATATGGCAAAAAATATATTATTATTGAGTAGAGTAGTTCATTTATTAATTTGAAGGTTTTGCTTCCCTCAAAATAACCAACAAAAATATTGGGTCCATAACCATCACCAAAATGTGTAGTTCAAAATATTTTATAATACTTTTTAGGTATTTGAGATGTTGAAACAAGAGAGGGAGACAAAGAAAAGGAAAATTAATAGAGGAGAAATGTTTATATGAGCAAAATATGTATTGCTAGATGACAAGTATCTGTAAGAGTGAGTCTAGTAATTCTTAAGTTCTCATGAAATTCATGAGGTCTTTGATTCAAAACTCCAAGCCTGCTTTTGAAACTATCCCTATTCCCTACAAGATTTTTCCTTATAATTGTCTGATATGTACGTTAGCAAGAAAAAAAAAGCATAATTAAATACAAGTTTTAAATACTTGGAAGTCCTACCAGGAAAAACATGTTTAACTTTGACTTTTTCAACGTATTATCTATATCTATATTATAGGTTCATAACTACATCGAAAAAGTTGGGTCATAAGAGTTGTGGTTGCATTAAATGATTATTTTCTCTCTATGAAAAGTGGCAACATTCTCATTGGTTATTAAGAAAGTGTTGGTGTAATTATTAAAATAAAAGAAACTAGTGTTGTTGCATTTTAATAAAAATGAATGAATATTTATATTCATAATTTTGTAATTACAAAATTTATTTTGAAATATTATACCCCATTAACTCAAATAGTTGGATTCAAGTGATAGCTCAATATTGGCAATGGTATCAATTGTAATGTCATATATATGTGGTTTAAACCCTTCCACCCCCTTCCCCATCATCTTTAAAAAAAAAAAAGTTTCAATATTAATTAATATCTCATTAACCATATTATCTTTGTAATTTATATTGTTATTATATTGAGATTAAATTATTATAATGAGTTGCATGCATTCTATCTCTATATAGAGGAGTCTTGCCACTCCTGGGAAGTGTATCTAAGATGCCTTTTGGGTGTATGCACGCTCAAATGTGGGAAAAAAAATTGATAGATGAGAATACATATATATGGCGAGCAATTTTGTGTAGGTTATTATATGGGTAGAGAAAGGTATTGATTTGGTTGCGTTTTGTTCAGTTTGTGGTGTAATGTAGACTCATGAAGCTTGTAGTGTATATGCCTGGGCTATTGTATGATGGGAGCAACGTGCGACTTATCGATCCCGCTACATCAATTAAGACATGATGTAGCATATTCTCTCTTGATGGTGAGAAATGCCTTAAAGAGAACGAGATTTCCTTACTTGTATAAATCATTTTCTGATATATATATATATATATATATATACACACACACACACACACACACTACTAATATTACAATAGTAAAATATTTATACACTAGTATTATCTTGGTGCGATACATGGCTTGATGAAGATTCATATGTATATCAAAAATTTTAAAATAATTAAAAATAAATTATTTAATAAATAGTAATAATAAATTATAAAATAAGTAAATAATTTTAATAAAAATAATTACTTTAAGTTGTGATTGTTTGGAGTTTAGACTTTATTAGTCTTTATATATTTTCTTATAGACTTTTTTTGTCCTTTTTGTTAATTTCTTTATAATGAGATATGGAATGAGTTTAACCATTCCTATTTGAGTTATATTTAATCCATGTCGTAGCCAGCATAAACAATAAGGGTATATTTGGTAGACTGTAATAATTGTTGTAATGTAATAAATATTCATATGGTATAACTATTCGATTATTTGATTATGTTTTTGTAACTATGAATAGTTATTCCTCGTGAATAGCTATTTTTTAAAATAAGAAATAATTATTCCTTACCAAAAGCGTTGAACGTCTATTCATCATTCTTATGTAATAAACTTTTTTCAAAATTTCCTAAAAAGTCATCAATTGCTGCATTTTCAAAGTGAAAGAAAATAAGCTAGATCCTTGTATAACTTTTATTTTCACTTTTATAACTATTATGGAGTTATTAATTTTTTAGACAAAGAGCATATATATTAATTATTAAATTATTAGATTTATACATAATAAGCTAGATCCTTCTCCCACTTTTTGTTTAAAAAAAAAAAATGTTAAGCTTTTTTTTTGGAAAAAAAGTTAAGCTAGATCCTCAAAAATTGTAAATATAATTTTATAAAATAAGAGTATTTTAGAAAATTTTGACTTAAAAATGATGCCATTCTACATTCTTTTCATACTCTACCAAATTGTGGTTACATATTCAGAATTCTATTCCTAAATGGTCACCAAACTAATAAATAGTAATACTTACTACATTTCAACTTAATGTATTTCCTTGTAATATATATTCTTATTTGCATGTAATAATCATTACAATGTACCAAAGGTGCCCTAATAAACAAAATAGTTCGTCACTATCAATTTTTTCCTATTGATAGTCTAATTGAAATATATCAACACACTCACAAAGTAAATATAATAACCATAACTAAAAATCAAAACATACACAAAAGAGTGCAAAATTTGAGAATTAAAAAAAAAAAAAAAAAAACTTACATAAGAGAACCAATAACTTAAATGAGTGTCCATTGTTTTGCTTCTTTATAGTAAACTTCTTTTGGCATATTATCCTGCACACAAATTCAAAAGTAAAGAAAAATAAGTAAGATGAATCTATTAGATTAAGACATAAGCATAAGTTGCATTTTGAAAAAAAAAAAAAAAAAACACCACAACATGGGGTGTACTGTGTGGGATTTAATTAAAGGGATGACCTATTGGTTAAGAGGAATTGTATCAAAATACCATGACTGAATATATTCAAGTTCTCAAAATTTTGATAACAGACTTTTAGTAGGAGTGGAATTTAAATTTATAGAACTTAGATGATAAAAATCTGTCTAAATTAAATTATTGTTAAATCTTATCCCTTAGTCAAGAGTTTTGTAGCTTAATATCCTAATAAAATATTAATTTAATAAGATGCAACTTGAGGAAAAAAACAAAAACAAAAACAAAAACGTGGGTTGTGTCATGTGTGGGATTTAAGTTTAGAAAGTTTTTATATTAGAATTTAAATTTGTTTTAAATTATTATTAAATCATGCAACTTGAGGAAAAAAACAAAAACAAAGACGTGGTTAGTGTGGGATTTAAGTTTACAAAATTTTGATAATTGACTTTTAGTTTGAATAGAATTTAAATTTATTTTAAATTATTGTTAAATCTTATTCCTTAGTCAAAACATGAGGTTTTTTTGTTTTTTAGAAAGAAAATTTAGGTTGTTGTGTAGGATTTAAGTTTAAAAATTTGTTATAATAAACTTTTAGTTTGAATAGGATATAAATTTGTTGAAATTACAATGATAAAATTTTACTTAAATTAAAAGTTGTTAAATATTATTCCTTAATTGAGGTAATACGTCCTATCAAAAAATAATTAATTAATTTACTAATTAGTGAGAAATAGTATAAAAGATATGGACTAAATACGTAGTTTACTCATTTAAAATTATATTACCAACATTTTCAAGTAATTGTTTTGATTATATTTATTTGTTATATGTTGCAAAATTAATGTGATTTTGATAAGTGGCTCATTAATTATTAAGACATTTAATTTACTTTAGGGGAAATTCTATTAAAGTTTCAAAACAATCTCTAATTAACTAGATAGTTTTAATGACATAGGTAAAAAAAAAATTCAAAATCTCACATTTCTTTACGTCATTATTCTTATATATGTTTTAATTGAGTTTTTAATTCTTAAGGATTCCCTATAAAACCTCATAAATTTACAACTTCCGTTAAAATATTGTCACCTCATATTTTCTTTTACTAGTAGAATAAATAATTCCGGATATAAATATAACCATAATATATCTCTATAAAAAATAATTATAATTATCAAATTATAAATTTAGAAAAAAAAAATTAAAACAAAGAGAAAAGATAGAATTTTGTTGAATTTTCTTGTGCAAATACTGGATTACTTACTAGTATAATACAAAAATAAAAGTTTTTGAATTTTTATTTACTTCCTTTAAGGATGTCACATAAATTTTTGAAAGCTCAAAATTTTCCATCTCAACATTTTAATATATATTTTTAATTTAGTTTAATTTTTAGAATTATAAATAGTATTATGTTTGGTTTAAACTAATTAAAACTTGTCCTTTCTTTTTGACAAAGTAATCCAAGACCAAATAAATCGTGACTAAATTGTCTTTTCTAAAGAAACTCAAATTAAATTAGGTATTTATTTTTGAGTTGGGTTCAAATTACACCTGGAGTAACTTTAAATTATATTACACTAGTTGATTATTTGTTATTGAATTCATATTTTGAAAAATCCAGCCGTTGAATTAAATGTTATATATATTCTTATCATGCATGTCAATTTTCATATCAATTGGATGTAATTTACCATTTGATCCATAAACTCACTTTTATGTATTATTTTAAACTACAAAAACTTAAATTTAAATAATTGATTGATAACATGAATATTGATCTTTGATCATCTTTAAATTTTGTAAGCATGAAGAATATATAAAGATAATATAATATAACGGTGTATTTATTAAAATTCACATCTAATTAAAAAATATTAGGTGAAGGTGTAACTTTAACCCAACCTTTTATTATTATTTTTTTAGTATAAATGCTCTAGTTTTACTTTTTTTTTTATTAATTTAATATATATATATATATTTATTTATTTATTTAAGTTTTTAGTATATTGTATGATTAACCACTTATATATATATATATATATATATATATATATATAAGTCAATACTTCAGAATATCTGCTGCTTCTTTACTTTATTACTCTTTGAATAATTTAAAAATCTAGAATAAGCCTAGTAAGTAATAAAGTAAAGAAGAAGCTGATATTTTAAAGTATTGACTTTTACACATGATGTAAACATAATATTGAATTTATATTTTAAAAATATCAATCTTGAATTACATGTTCTATATTTGTTTAATCTGCATGTCAATTTTCATGCCAATTAAATGTTATTTACCATGTGATACACAAACTATCAAACTCATCTTTTATTAATTATTCTAAACTACGAAAACTTGAATTTAAACAATTAGTTGATAACATGACTATTAATCTTTGATTACCTTGAAGATTTTTAAGCATGAAGAATATATATAAATATAATGTAATTCAACGATATATTTGTCAAAATGCACATTCAATAATAAGTTATTAAATGGTGTAACAATGGTTACACCATTCAATAACTTATTAATGAATTTATATTTTGAAATCCAACCGTCGAATTACACGTTCTATATATTCTTAACATGCATGCCAATTTTTATACTAATCAAATGTAATTTACCATTCGATCCATAAACTCATTTTTTATACATTATTTTAAACTACAAAAACTTGAATTTAAATAATTAATCGATGACATAATTATTGATCTTTGGTTATCTTTAATTTTGTAAGTATAGAAAATATACAAAGAAAATCTAATCCATCCGTGAATTTATCAAAATTCACATCTAATTAAAAAAATATTGAATGATGTAATATTGCTTAAAATTACATCAAGTGTAATTTGAACCCAACCCTCTTTCTAGAGAGAGAGAGAGAGAGAGGTGTAACTATTTGTTAATGTTACACCAATCAGTCACTTCTATTAGACGAATATTTTAAAATTTTCACTATTGGACTATACACATTATCAATATTCTTTTTAACACACACGCGCACACACACACACACACACACAAAATTTGTGATAATTGGATGTTATTTATTATTTGATTCATAAACTCATATTTTATTTTAATTTAAAATACAAAATTTGAAACTTAAAATTTAAGCATTTTATAGATGAAATAATTTTAATCTTTGATTATCTTGAAATTTTGCAAGCATGTGTTTATAAGAAGATATGTAATCCAACCATGGTTTTGTTACACATCTAATAAAAGTTATTAAGTGATGTAATATTATTAAAAGTTTTAACAAGTGTAACTTGAGTTTATGGATTAGATAAGAAATAATATTTGATTAAGATAAAAATCAATGTGCATGTTAAGACCAAATTGAACATGTAATTTAAACTAAAATTTTTAAAATATTAATCCAATAAAATTTATTAAATGATGTAATATGAACAAAGACTTATAACAAGTATAACCATAGTTATTATCTTGGGCTGGCCTCGCCAGTTAGACTAATGATTTGATAACTATATCGGTTTGATATTTTAAGCTTATCCAATGAAATCCAATTAAATGTGGTGCCCTAGTGAATTCTTTGTAACCCGTTTAACTTGTACAAGGTTTTTTTTTTATTTTAATATTGTTCAAGTTTTTCATGTATTCCAAATTAGTTGTCTACTTATATTTGAAAAAAAAATTATAAATATTAAAATTTTTTATTTTAGAAAAAGAAAAATGCTATATTAAGGAGAGAAATTTGCAATGAATTCAATAATTTTGTCTCTTAATTTTTAAAATGTTATTATGAGAAATTATAAAATTTCAAAATGGTTTAAATGAATTCATATCAAAATCTTGGTTTTCTTCATAAAATCTTACTTTAAATGAATCATTTCTACTTCTACTTGTGCTAACATTCCTAATAGTGTTGTGCCCGTGCAATGTACAGCTCAATAGAAAAGTATATGTGTAGGGGCACAAATCAAACTAACCCAAGTTAGAACTAGTGGACCAGCTTAATGAGCACTAAACAATGAATTTATAGAGAGTGGATGTCTAATCTGGGTTTCAGGACGACAGATAACACAAAGGTTCGATTCGATCATGTAGTTCTTATACAACAGTGTGATATTAAGTTAAATACTTGAATGCCGAGAAAAGTTCTTCATATCTCTTTTACAAATTCTCTCCTTCTCTCTTACTCTGTTTTTCTGTCCTATTTTCACCACACCCTTTCTCTCTCGTCTTCCTTTTCCTTTTATAGGCCTCACTTTCTTCTTCTTCCTCTTTCCACGTGTAATCCAGGTGTTTCCTTTTAGATACTTGTCCCATCATTCCCCCTTACTCAAGTATCTGGCGGTGATGGTAGGGCATAATTTCAATGTTCAAATGTCACTTCTTCATTAATGCGGCCAGAGGGGTAGGTATAATGCCTTCAATGCGGTGGTAACAGCCTTTTCTCTAATATTTGCCCATCAACTTAATTTGTTTCTTATCCTCACTCTCTCTTAGTCACTTGTACGTAAGGTCCTTAATACGGGAGTCTTTGAACTACCAGGCCACTAATATTGTCCTCGGCAACAAGCTGCCGAGGACAATGTCATCCTCGGACGTCGTGTCCTGTGGTGCAGCGCTCGTGCATGATAACTTCCTTTGTCACGTGGCATCGCAGGAAGGAATCATTATGTCCTCGGACCATTCAGGACTGTTAAGTTGGACTTTCTTCTTTGTGAGGGTCTTTGGGCCGGCCCAATATGTGATTTGGGGCCCATAGGTACCACAATAGCCCCTCGAAATCCTCATTTCTATTCTGTTGGAGAGGAACGAGGGTTTCGATATGTGCGCACGTAAGGCGATACGCTTCTGACGCTTCGATCTCCTGGATGCGCTTCAATTAAATATTGGCGGCGTTATGTTCCCTGTTTCCAGCCGCATGATGCTCATCTAATGGATAGGCGCCTTTTGAGGAGGCAGGCGGGAGGCTTCCCGCTTTACGTCTTCCCACGAAATAAATACCGCCACTTTAAAGATCTTCTGTTCATTTCAGACCTTTCGCATTGAACCTAACCTTTCCTGCAACCTGCACGCGTCTTCACACCCTTCATTTCTAAGCCGAGGTGACGTAGTCATTTAAAAGTAAGTTCTTCAACTTTCTGATTTCATTATCGCTTTTTACTCTTTCGATTATCCCCTTTTTTCTGTCCTCGGCCATTTAGATCTTCAGATTCTGTTATAGTGTTCACTCCCTAGTTTTGAGAAATGGGTAGGTTCGCATCACTAGTGGATACCCCTGAGAAAATAGAAGCCTTTAAAGCCAAATATGAGATCCCACCCGGAGTGTCCATTAGGTACTGTAAGACGGGAGAGTGGCTCACCAAGAGAAAGACCGGTGAGGTAGCGATTCCCATGATAGCGTTTATAGAGGGAGGGATGAGAATCCCTATGATGCCCATTACTATGAACTATCTTAGAACCGTTAGGTTGTCCCCTACACAGTGCGCTCCCAATATGTTTAGGATCCTGGGTGCTACTGACGTCTTGAACGAGAGATTAGGGTTAGGTTTTACTCACCACGAGGTGAATTGGGTGTATACCCTTCACCGATTGAGGGGGCATACCTACTACTTGAAGTCTAGACACCCTGAAGTCAGATTGATCCAATGCCTTCCCCATTCCAACAAGGGTTTGGACAAGGACTTCCTTATATTGTCCGGGGAGTGGCATGACGGTTTCCACTGTCCGACGACGGAGGGGGAACCTGGTGAGTGCTCACGTGGCGTCAACCTCACTCAATGATAGATGTACCGTTTCTTTTGTTGATGGTGTTTTTCCTTAATTTGTTTGTACTAATCTGTTTTTTTGAAACATATGCGCAGATCGTCGCGCGCTTGCGCCTCGTGCCAATCTCGTCAACTTTGATCGTCTCGACAAGATCTTGAAGGCCGAGGTGTTTGTGCACTCAGACGGTCAGCTTCGCGCCGCCCACCGCATCCTCGGATACACACCCATATCCTCCGCCTTCCAAGAAACCAAGTGTGTTATCAAGGAGAAAGATCCGCGGCTCCCGAGGATAAGTGTAGCGGTCGAGGGTTTTCTGTTGCCGCCTGGTGCTTCAGTCCCTCAAGGCGTTCTGATTACCGAGCCTGTCAGGGTTGTCCCGAGAGCCACAAATTTAGCCACGCCCTCGGCTCGACCTAGACTAGGCGAGGGTTCTACCTCTCAGCTAGTAGCCGAGGTAGAAGAGGAAGAAGGAGAAGAAGAAGAAGGAGAAGAAGAACAAGAAAAAGTTGTTGAACTTTCGGATTCTGAGGAGGAGTTCGAAGCTTTAGATCCACTCTTTCCGCCCGGACACCCCTCTCCTGTCGTCAGATCTCTTTCTTTCACATCCTCAGACGACAACGACCAACCCTTGATAAGGATGGAAGTTCAGCGTAGACCCAAGCCCAGCTTGAAGGACGTGTTGGAGGGGCAAGCTGGAGCACAGGAGCTCCCTAAGGCGCCCCCCGTAAAATCTAAGGACAAGGGGCCTGAGCAGGTTCCCTCGATAAGGGTTACACTTCCTCCTTCCTCTCAGGTTCAACACGTCGATCCCGCTGATCACAAAAGAAAAAGGGATCAGCCCAAGGGGAAGGAGATAGTCGATGGGAGCAAAGACCTCCCTACTAAAGAGGCCGATCCAGAGAGGGGAGGCAAGCATGCTCGGCATGCCCACCCGAGGTCGGAGAGGCGAATTGACCCTCCAGTGGCATTTCATGCGCCCATTTGGGCTCCCCAAATGCACGTGGACGATCAGGCTGTCACTGCAGACGCGTCCATTAGGGGATTCGATGAGGGCACGGCTGCCTGTATTGCTGATGCATTAGAGCAGGCGCTATTACTGCCTGAGGACATGGGAGAGCTGCGTAGGATGAGGGATCATAACTTCTTTATGACCCTCAAAAAAGAGTTAGCTATGGTAAGGATTCAAATTGGCCGATCTTCGGCACTTATACTTTTCTTTGCCTTTCTTTTCTTTTCTTCCTTTTTTTTTGTATATAGTGTGCCATTTACTAACAATGCTTGTACGTAGGCTGTCCAATCTGCCCATAGGGCAAAGGAGATCGCTGCCAGCTCATACAGAGCACTAAGGGATGAGGCGGTAAGGCTGGATCACACTAAGAAAATACTGGAGCTTAAGGATAAGAAACTCCAAGAGGTGACCACCAGCTTGAGCAGGGCGACGAGTGAGAAATCAGGCATAGAGGCCGAACTGAAGAGCATCGCCAGGCAGGTTGAGGATCAGAGGTTGTTGCTCAAGCGCGCCAATGAAGACCTTGCCTCGGCTAGGACGCTGGCGGAAGGTCTAGCGAAAGATCTTACGGCGTCTGAGGAGGCAAAGGAGGAGGCTCTTAAGACCAAGGAAGAAGCACTTGCCAAGGCACAAGCAGTCGAGGCAATGGTGGACGAGGCTGAGCAGAACGGCTATGACATGGGCGTGGCAGAAACCACGGAGACCTTCAAAGCCCAAGTGCCAGGGGTTTGTAGGGACTACTGCCTCCAGGTGTGGAGGGAAGCTCTCTCCCGAGCCGGAGTTAATGCTTCTTCTCCTCTATGGAAGGTGGAGAACGCCTACATCCCCCCTGCCATCCGCGTGGCTGCCTCTAGCTCAGCCAAGGACGATTCCTCTCTTTCCTCGGCTGGAATGCAAGTGAAGGAGAGTGTTGCCGAAGACGCTGCCCCTACTGCCCAGGTTAAAGATGCAGCGCCTCCTCCTGCCTCCAAGGAGTTGCCCATCAACCCCGAGGCGAGTGGGACTATGGAGCTAGTCTTAGCGACCTTGCCCATAAAGCCTAAGGAGACGATTGAGGGATCTTCAGCCTCTGTGGTGCCTCCTGCTGATTCGAAGGACCAAACTCAGCCCAAGCCATAATCATTCATTCCTTAGCTGCTTCTCATCCCTTTTGCTTCTCTTGTATTTGCCTTGTTGATTTTACTTCTTAGTTCCGTTTACTTTTTACTTTTCTTCCTTTGTAACTTATCAAATTTGGTTACGAATGTATTGATAAATCTTTCGTTTAATGAAAAGGGTTCCCAATTTAAATTGCTATTCTGTATTATGTTTGGGGTTGATATCTTATTTCCTTGCTATGCATGTAATATTGCTATACAATCAGCTTGTCTCTATAACATGTACTTGTAATTTTCGGCCCTTAGTCAAGGAAACTTAAGCAACTCATATACGTGCAAATGCTTTAAGCAATGACTGCCAACTCTTGCTTACACTTGAGGACAAACAACACGCTAAAGAAGTGATACACTAACAGGGAATCCGTTTGCTTAGGACTTACTTAACAATTATTTTCATGACAACATGCTGAAAAGGGAACTTAATGGCATATTTTACATTTGAACTGACAGTACCTCAAGCTGTGCGCTTAGTACTTAACAACAATCAAAGACTCGTTTACTTAGTAATTCTAACGCTGTTTCCATGTCAGGGAAAAAGACCCAAGGCAACCTTACTTTTCTACTTTAAATTAAGATAGAGGATTTGTCGATCCGACATAACCTTAATTAAAATTGAATGAGATAGAGGGTCCGAGGACCCGGCGTGACCTCAATTAAATTTTTAAATAAGGTAGAGGATCCGAGGACCCGGCGTAACCTCATTTTTTGCTTTTTTATTAAGACAGAGGATCTGATGATCCGGCGTAACCTTAATTAAAATTTCGAATAAGGTAGAGGATCCGAGGACCCGGCGTAACCTCATTTTTTTGCTTTTAATTAAGACAGAGGATCTGATGATCCGGCGTAACCTTAATTAAAATTTCGAATAAGGTAGAGGATCCGAGGACCCGACGTAACCTCATTTTTTGCTTTTAATTAAGACAGAGGATCTGATGATCCGGCGTAACCTTAATTAAAATTTCGAATAAGGTAGAGGATCCGAGGACCCGGCGTAACCTCATTTTTTGCTTTTAATTAAGACAGAGGATCTGATGATCCGGCGTAACCTTAATTAAAATTTCGAATAAGGTAAAGGATCCGAGGACCCGGCGTAACCTCATTTTTTGCTTTTAATTAAGACTGAGGATCTGATGATCTGGCGTTACCTTAATTAAAATTTCGAATAAGGTAGAGGATCCGAGGACCCGGCGTAACCTCATTTTTTGCTTTTAATTAAGACAGAGGATCTGATGATCCGGCGTAACCTTAATTAAAATTTCGAATAAGGTAGAGGATCCGAGGACCCGGCGTAACCTCATTTTTTGCTTTTAATTAAGACTGAGGATCTGATGATCCGGCGTTACCTTAATTAAAATTTCGAATAAGGTAGAGGATCCGAGGACCCGGCGTAGCCTCATGCACAACAGAATTTATGGTAGAAAAATGACAAAAATAAAATGACAAAAGGCACTTTTTATTAATAATAATATCGTCTTAAATTACTTACGTTCCAGGGATGGAGTACAACTTTTTCATCTAAGTCTGCCAGGTAGTATGCTCCTATTCCGGCTGTTGCCGTGATGCGATACGGTCCTTCCCAGTTAGGTCCAAGCTTTCCCCATGCTGAGTTTTTGGTGTTGCCTACTACTTTCCTCAGCACTAGGTCTCCGAGAACAAGCGGTCTCGAGTTTACCTTCGAATCATATCCCTGCTTTAGTTTTTGTTGATAGTAGGCCAAATGAATCATGGCGACCTCTCTCCTTTCCTCAATCAAGTCTAGGCCCCTTTCCAGCAGTCTATCATTGCTTTTCGAAGTAAAGGAGCTTGTCCTCATTGTAGGGAAACCAGTCTCTAAAGGGATAACAGCCTCGGCGCCATAAGTCATCGAGAATGGGGTTTCTCCCGTTGATCGGCGAGGTGTGGTCCGGTACGTCCATAGGACATGGGGTAATTCCTCCACCCATCTCCCTTTGGCGTCCTCCAGTCTCTTCTTCAACCCATTCACTATCACTTTGTTAACAGCCTCGGCCTGCCCATTTCCTTGCGGGTAAGCCGGAGTGGAGTACCTATTGGTTATGCCGAGGCCACAACAATATCGTCTGAACGCCTTACTATCAAACTGCAAACCATTATCAGAGATGAGGGTACGTGGGACACCAAATCGGGTGACGATATTCTTCCATATGAATTTCTTCACATCGACATCCCTGATGTTTGCTAAGGGCTCGGCCTCTACCCACTTTGTGAAGTAGTCAGTACCGACAACCAAATATCTTCGGTTTCCAGGCGCCTTTGGGAAAGGACCCACAATGTCTAAACCCCACTGTGCAAAAGGCCAGGGACTCGTCAGAGGATTGAGCGCACCTCCGGGCTGATGGATATTTGGAGCAAATCTTTGACATTGATCGCACTTCTGCACGTAACTCTGAGCTTCTCGCTGCATGTTCGGCCACTAATATCCCTGTGTTAGGGCTCTGTGAGCCAAAGACCTTCCTCCTGTATGACTTCCACAGATTCCTTCGTGTAACTCTTCCAACAGTAGCTCTGTCGCCTCAAGATGCATGCATAACAGGTATGGGCCAGAAAAAGATCGTTTATAGAGTTTATGATCCTCGGCCAACCAGAATCGGGAGGCTTTTCTACGTATCTTGTCCACCTCGACTTTTTCTTTGGGCAGAACATCATCTTTCAAAAAGGATATTATGGGGTCCATCCAGCTAGGCCCCGTCCTAATCTGGTGAACATGGACAACGCTTGCTATCATTTTCGAGGGTCTAGGTAAGTCCTCAACTAGGATAATCCGAGGTAGTCCCTGTGCTGACGACGTGGCAAAAGTTGCTAGGGAATCAGCGTGCGTGTTGCTACTTCTGGGGATATGAGACAAAGTAAGAGATTCGAACTTGCGTTGTACAGCTTTGACTTGATTCACATAGTCCTGCATCCTCGGATCTCTGGCCTCTACCTTTCCATCTACTTGACCCACAACTAGTTGAGAGTCTGAGAACATTTGCACGATCTTTCCCCCCAACTTATGGACCATATCCATTCCTTTCAGCAAGGCTTCATACTCGGCCTCATTATTAGTAGCTGAGAATCCCAGTTTTAAGGACTTTTCCAATGTGAGACCTTCTGGGGTCGTAATTACCACACCCACTCTGGATCCTCTTTGATTAGCAGCCCAATCAACGTAAACAGTCCATACCGCGAGACCTTTGCATACAACCGTACCAACTGATTTTTCATCAATGTCCCTGTTGATCATACTGTTTTCTATTGTGGGTTCAGCAAATTCCGCAACAAGATCAGCCAACACTTGGCCCTTTATTGCTGTGCGGGGCATGTACTTAATGTCAAAAGAGCCCAAGATGGTTCCCCATTTTGCAATCCTGCTGGTATAATCCGCACTCCGGAGTATAGCTTTTAGTGGAAGCTGAGTCAAAATAACCACCGTATGGGACTGGAAATAATGGGGGAGCTTACGTGTGCCATGCACCACGGCAAGGATTGCCTTCTCTAATGGTTGATAACGTACCTCGGCTTCATGCAGGGACTTGCTCACGTAGTAAACTGACTTTTGTACGTCCCTTTCGACCCTTATTAGCACCAGGCTAACGGCGTGGGCTGCCACTGCGATATATGCAAACAGGACTTCGTCGACTTCGGGTCGAGACATTATAGGAGGATGAGCAAGATACTCTTTAAGTTGCTGAAAAGCCACGGCACACTCTTCTGTCCATTCGAACCCCTTCCATTTGTTTAACAATTGGAAAAATGGCCTGCACCGATCAGCAGATCTAGAGATAAATCGGTTGAGGGCAGCCGTCATCCCAGTTAACCTCTGTACTTCCTTTGGATTCCGAGGCGGCTGTAAGTTGTTGATGGCCTTGACCTGAGCGGGGTTGACCTCAATTCCTCTATGCGTCACCATGTAACCCAAAAATTTGCCAGACCCTACACCAAATGAGCATTTGGATGCGTTGAGGCGTAACTTATGCTTTCTCAGCGTCTGAAAGGTGTCATCGAGGTCTGATATGTGAGCCGAGATAATCTTACTTTTAACCACCATGTCATCTACGTACACCTCAATTGTTTTTCCCAGTTGCAGTTCGAACATTCGCGTCATCATTCTTTGATAGGTAGCCCCAGCATTCTTCAAGCCGAAGAGCATCACCTTATAGTGGTAGTTTCCTATGGGTGTGACAAAAGCTGTCTTTTCCTGGTCTTCTGGAGCTAAGGGTATTTGATGGTAACCTTGGAAAGCATCCAGAAAGCTCATTTGAGGATGCCCCACAGTAGCATCCACCAACTGATCTATGCGGGGCATTAGAAATGAATCTTTTGGGCAAGCCTTATTCAAGTCTGTAAAATCCACACATACCCTCCATTTTCCATTCTTTTTTTTTACTACTACCGTATGGGCTAACCACTCTGGGTAAAATACTTCCTTAATGGCCCCAGCTTTCTTGAGTTTTAGCACCTCCTCTTTAACGGCATCGGCGTGCTCTTTAGATGAACGCCGAGGTGGTTGCCTTCGTGGCACTGCGGCTGGATTAACATTGAGGTGATGGCAAATAAACTCCGGATTGACTCCTGGTGCTTCGTAAGCATCCCATGCAAACACATTGATGTTTCGCTTCAAAAAAGCGACCAGATTTTCCTTCTCTTGTGGGGGTAACTGACTTCCTACCTGGAAGAATCTCTCCGTATCATCTGCGATAACCACTTTCTCCAAATCCTCACAACCTGGCCCCTTAGCCTCGGCCTCATTTGGCTCGGCCGAGGATACTAACTGCTACAAGTTCTTCTCGACCAGGGTTTGAGACTCCCGTCTCGTCTGATGTGTAATGGCTGCTGTTATACACTGCCTCGCCATGGACTGGCTGCCTAATATTTCCTCAACCCCATCCTCATATGGGAACTTTACTTTAACATGTAGAGTTGACGATACGGCACCTAAGGCGTGCAGCCACGGTCTCGCCACTATGGCTGTGTAAGGGGAGTAGGTGTCTACTACAATGAAATCCACGTCGACCACCACTGGCCCTAACTGTACAGGCAGTCGGATTAACCCCTTGGGAATAACAGCCTTCCCTTCGAAACTTATCAATGGGGAGTCATAAACTGTGAGATCCTCGGTTCTCAAATTGAGGCCCTTGAACAAGTCAGGGTACATAATGTCAGCCCCACTCCCTTGGTCAACCATTACTCTCTTCACATCGTAGCCGGCTATCCTCAATGTGATAACCAACGCATCGTCGTGTGGCTGGATAGTGCCAACCTTGTCTTCCTCAGAAAATCCCAGCACAGGCAGAGGATTCTTCTTAATCCTCTTCGGCTCAGAGTTGAGGTCCTCGACAGTGGGATGTAGTACCGATATTATTCTGGTAGGGCAAGACCCAGTCCGACCTGGCGCTGCAAAGATGACATTGATTGTACCCAATGGAGGTCTTACATTGTTACTGCCTTGGTTTACGGATTGCCTTCATCAGGTCGATTCACGAATTGCCTTAATTTCCCTTCTTTTGCTAGCTGATCCAGGTAATTCCACAAGTTCCTGCAGTTCTCTGTGGCGTGACCTTTATCCTGGTGATAGTTGCAATAGAGGTTCTGATTACGTTTCGCAGGGTCTCCTATCATCCTGCTGGGCCATCTAAAATATGGTTCTCGGCAAATCTTTCTAACACTTGCTGCACCGGCTCACGAAATACGGCATTTACTGTCTGGGGCGGGGCCGACCTATTCTGGCTAGTGAAATCTCTTCGCGGCCATTTGCTACTATACCTCTCGGCCTTGAAGTCCTTGCTTTCTTGGGGGACACTTTTCATTTTTCCTTTACTCTGCTGTTGATCCTCTTCAACCCTCTTATACTCGTTAATCCGATCCATGAGCCGACGGACCGTTTTTACCGGCTTCTTGGTCAGGGATTTTCTTAGGTCGTGCTCAACTGGAAGGCCGACCTTGAAGGTGTTAACCGCTACCTCATCAAAATCACCGTCGATCTCGTTGAATGCTTCCCAATATCTGTTCGAATATGTTTTCAACGTCTCGCCCTCTCTCATGGCCATGGATAGTAACGAGTCTAAAGGCCGAGGTACTCTACTGCACGTAACAAAACGGGACCCGAATGCCATTGTAAGTTCCATGTATGAATCAATGGAGTTCGCCTTTAAGCCGTTGAACCATCTCATTGCAACGGGCCCTAAACTTGAGGGAAAGACTTTACACATCAAGGTTTCGTTCTGAGAATAAACCGCCATGCGTTGATTGAAATGGCTTACGTGCTCTACTGGGTCTGTTTTGCCATTATAAATGGTGAAGTTTGGCTGCGTGAATTGACGGGGCAGTTTTCCCCTTTCAATACGGTGTGTGAAGGGTGATTTGGAGAGTTGGAGCAGCGCCTTTCCCATGGCGTCGCTACCCGAGCCCCTGTGATTCGTCCCTCTATTTCTTCTGTCACGAATGCTTTCCTCTTGGTACGAGAAAGTTTCTGTGGGGGGGGTTCTTGACCTCGGCCTATAGCCACTGTCCTGAGAGTCATCTGATGAAGGGTCAGATATGGAGGGCGTCCTTTTTCGCTCTGCACGACGTAGCTTCCTCTTCAGCTGGTCAATTTCTTTCTGCATGGTTCTAGTGTTATCTTCTCTAGAGCCCTGCTTCTGCCCCGCGAGTGATTATCAGCTGTTCTCCCCGAGTGCACACTGCCCTCTCGATCTCCCATTTGCTCTACTTGTTGTAATGGATCCTCGTGCTGAGATCCTAGAGACTCTGCATGATCTGGATTCAGATCCGCCATCACGTTATCTGTCACCAAAACGTAAGATTCCCATAGACGGCGCCAATTGTAGGGGCACAAATCAAACTAACCCAAGTTAGAACCAGTGGACCAGCTTAATGAGCACTAAACAATGAATTTATAGAGAATGGATGTCTAATCTGGGTTTTGGGACGACAGATAACACAAAGGTTCGATTCGATTATGTAGTTCTTATACAACAGTGTGATATTAAGTTAAATACTTGAATGCCAAGGAAAGTTCTTCATATCTCTTTTACAAATTCTCTCCTTCTCTCTTACTCTGTTTTTCTGTCCTATTTTCACCACACCCTTTCTCTCTCGTCTTCCTTTTCCTTTTATAGGCCTCACTTTCTTCTTCTTCCTCTTTCCACGTGTAATCCAGGTGTTTCATTTTAGATACTTGTCCCATCATTCCCCCTTACTCAAGTATCTGGCGGTGATGGTAAGGCATAATTTCAATGTTCAGATGTCACTTCTTCATTAATGCGGCTAGAGGGGTAGGTATAATGCCTTCAATGCGGTGGTAGCAGCCTTTTCTCTGATATTTGCCCATCAACTTAATTTGTTTCTTATCCTCACTCTCTCTTAGTCACTTGTACGTAAGGTCCTTAATACGGGAGTCTTTGAACTACCAGGCCATTAATATTGTCCTCGGCAACAAGCTGCCGAGGACAATATCATCCTCGGACGTCGTGTCTTGTGGTGCAGCGCTCGTGCATGATAACTTCCTTTGTCACGTGGCATCGCAGGAAGGAATCATTATGTCCTCTGACCATTCAGGACTGTTAAGTTGGACTTTCTTCTTTGTGAGGGTCTCTGGGCCGGCCCAATATGTGATTTGGGGCCCATAGGTACCACAATATGCAAATTAAAAAAATTAATAGAAAAGTATATGTAAATTACACAGAACACAAATAAAAACCCTTGTAGGAGAGAATACAAAATTTGATAATTCTTAAATAATAAATAGATAAAGTGTAAGTATTTATAGAGGTTTATATAATAGATTTCATGGATTTAAAATTGCTTTTATGACTCATAAGCAAAACCTTAAAAACAAAAACACTGAAATGAAGAAGAGAAATGTATACTTGCATTAGTGTGGATAGTGGGTTTGATAAAGCATTCTACTATGGATTTCACAAACATCAAATTGCTTGAGTAATAAGAAAAAAAAAAAAAAAAAAACACAAAAAGAGAGTTAGATTTTCTAATGAACATAGAAATTATGAGATAATGAGAATTATTGATAATGGGGGAGACAATTGATTAGAATAATAAGTAGTGTTTCTACTTTCTATCAAAAAATAAAAATAAATAAATAGAAAGAAGAAGCCGTAAAAAGAAGCATGGTAGTAATATATAAGAATACACTTAAAAATACTCTCTCTCTCTCTCTCTCTCTCTCTCTCTCTCTCTCTCTCTCTCTCTCTCTCTCTCTCTCTCTATATATATATATATATTAGAAATCCTAACTTAATTAGAATTCAAGAGTCCTCATCTAATAGATAATCTCCACAAAAAAAAAAAAAAATCATAATAATTTTGTCTAATGGATAATCTCAAATAATAATAATCATAATAATTTTTCAATTCACGTAAATGACACCACTAATCCTAGCTTGATAATTTCAAAGGGTCCTTTTTTTTTTGGAGAAACAATTTCAAAGGGTCATAACTGTGAATGTTTCTCTCTAATTAGTTTGTCTCTATAGGAAAAAGACTTGAGTTATCAGAAAAACAAAAAATCGGGTAACAAATTTATTTTTTTTAATAAATAAATAAATGACTTTATGGAGTTACAAGTAGACTTGGATGTGTATCTGTATTCCAATGTGTATGTAACTCCTTTTATTCACGTAAAAAGGAAAAGAAAAAAAAGTAACCATGTGTGAAAAGTAAAAAATCACAATAAAGATTGGTTTTATCTCAATAATCAAATAGATATAGGTTATAACTCTCCAACTCATGCACTTGTCTAACTCTTCCTAACTATGCACATTGGCTTTTTTTTTTTTTTTTTATATATTTAATTCTTTAACTTTAAAATTTGGTGAGATAACATTAGCACGTATTAAAAAATCGGGTGATAAATGACTTTATGGGGTTACAAAGTAGATTTGGATGTGTATCTATATTCCAATGTATATGTAACTCCTATTCATGTAATAAGGAAAAGAAAAAAAAAAAGTGACCGTGTGTGAAGAGTAAAAAATCACAATAAAGATTGGTTTTATCTCAATAATCAAATAGATATAGGTTATAACTCTCCAACTCATGCACATGATTAAGAGCCTGTTTGGTTTAGGCTTGTTTTGAATTATATCACTCAAAACTCATAACTCAGTTATGAAAAAATCTGAAACTCATACCAATTTTATTGTTTGGCTTAGTTTCTTAATTTTGTTTTCATCACTCAAACTCAAAATTTTTGAGTTTGAGTGATGAAAACTGAAAACACCGAATTGGTGTTTTCAGTTTTTGAGTTACATAACTCAAGGGCAAAATTGTAATTTTCTTGTCTCTGTGGGGGCCCAGACGTTGATGGTTACCTCCCTCTCTCTCTTACTTTATCCTCTCTCTTTCTTCTCTTTCTTTTTTCTTTTTCTTTCCTTCTCCGGTTTCTCTCTTTCTCTTTCTGTTTTTTCTTTCTTTCTTCCATTCTCTAGATCCTTGTCTGGTTCTTTCTTTCTTCCTTTCTCTGATTTAGCCCAGTTCTGCCGAAACAATCGAAGCAAGAGCCTCGAAGCACCAAGACCACGATCGCCGGTGCTGGTTCAGCCCAGTTCCGCCGCCACCATCGAAGCGAAAGCCTCGAAGCACCAAGACCATGATCGCCGGCACCTAGACCACGATCGCCGGTGCTGGTTCAACCCAGTTCCGCCGCCACCATCAAAGCCTTGGCCTCGAAACACCAAGACCATGATCGCCGGTGCTGGGTTTTGGGTTTGTCGCTGTGATTTTGTCGCCGGTGCTGGGTTTTATTTTTATTTTGACGAATGGGTTTTGTCGCCGTGATTTTGACGAATGGATTTTGTCGCCGGTGCTGGGTTTTATTGATGAATGAGTTTTGATTTTGTCGATGGTTGATAAATGGGTTTTGTTGATGGTGGCTGAGTTTGTGGTGGTGATCGGTTTGTAGTGGTTGATGGTGGCTAGTGGCTGGGTTAGTGGTGGTGGATTGGTAGTGGTTGATGGCGCTAGTCAGTGGCTGTGGGTTGAAGGGAGGGAGAAGATAGAGAGATAGAGATGGAGAGACGCGGGTAGCAACAGACAACAGTCAGTGGGTGGGGTCCACAGTTTTAGCAAAAAGTTGTGGAGTTATGTAATTGAGTAATGTGTCCAAACATATGTTTTGTAATTTTTGATTGAAGGTGAGGTTTGAGTAGAGAGTTATAAGTTTTGAATTAGAGTTATGAGATTTGAAAATTGAGATATGAAAATTGAGACACTTCTAAACCAAACAGGCCCTAACTCTTCCTAACTATGCACGTTGGTTTTTTTATATTTAATTTTTTAACTTTAAAATTTTGTGAGATAACATTAGCATGTATATTAAAAAATTTTGTTATTTTTATCTAAAAATTAATTGTAAATCAATAGTTGATAAAAACAAATAAGAAGTTGTTTTTATCTATAAATTTGTGGAATTATGAAGCTGAAATCTAAATCTAAAAAATAAGTAGCATGTGAAGAGGAAATCTAAAGAAAAAAAAAAGTAACGTGTGTGAAGGGGAAAAAATAGTAAAAAATGCATTAATAATAAAAGGATTATAATTTGAATTGTAATCAAATTAATATTTTCATCATCTTAGAAATTATTGAACAAGAAGATAAGACTAAAAAACATTATATCTATTTTTTTTTTAAAATATAATTTTTTTTTTTTTTTTTACAATTTGATGAAACCACTTAGTGCAAATACAACTTCCAAGTCCAACTTTGATTATATAGTATAATTTTTTAACTTTAAAATTTGATGAGATAACATTAGCATGTATATTAAAAAATTTTGTTATTTTTATCTAAAAATTAGTTCTAAAGAAATAGTTGATAAAAACAAATAAGAAGTTGTTTTTATCTATAAATTTGTGGAATTGTGAAGCCGAAATCTAAATCTAAAAAATAAGTGGCATGTGAAGAGGAAATCTAAAGAAAAAAAAAGTAACCGTGTGTAAAGAGGAAAAAAATAGTAAAAAATACATTAATAATAAAAGGAATAGAATTTGAATTGTAATCAAATTAATATTTTTATCATCTTAGAAATTATTGGAGAAGAAGATAAGACTAAAAAAATATATATCTATTTTTTTTAAATCTAATTTTTTTTTTTTTTTTGCAATTTAATGAAGCCATTTGGTGCAACTGCAGCTTCTAAGTCCAACTTTTATTACATAGTACATGATATGTCTAATTGTTTTTTTTTTAATATTTTTTTCTATAATTGTATCTTTTAATCATATATTTCCGAACAAAATATTATTTGCTGGCCCATCACCTGGTTAGTTGATTGAATATTGACTAAATTAATAGGGTATATATTAATTAATACTGCTCTCGTCCCAACTTATTGGTTCTCTATTTAATCCCAAAATGTAGTACTTTTTGAATGTCAAAAAACAAAATTTCAAAGTTTCCCTTGCTTCATTTAAAAAGTCAACCGTTATATCACCAGAATTTAAATTAAAAAAAAAAATTTAATGAGAATACTTTTGAAAACTTGCACATTTTTAATTGAAAGACCACACATTAAATAACATTCTTATTAAAAAAAAAAAGATTTCCTAAATAAGACCAAAAATAAAAATATAGAATGTAGAGTATTACGTTAAATATGTCATTACGTCTTTATATATATATATATATATGAGATGGGATTAAGTTACACTTGATGCAACACTATAAAAGTTGTACATTTTTCAAATCATTGTTTCCTATTAGATCTAATGGTTAATTGTGTGATATTAAACATGGTTCCCATTCCCCGGTGTGTGTGTTCGGTCCGTGTCTTTCTCAGAAAAAGATCTAATGGTTAAAAGATCATAATGCCACATCTAATATCATTAAAGTCATTAAATTACCTTCTTAAAAAAAGCAATTATTAAATTCTTTCCTCCATTAACCGTTTTTTTCTTCTTCTTCTTCTACATCTCTCTCTCTCTCTCTCTCTCTCTCTCTCTCTCTCTCTCTCTGTCTCTCTATGTTTTGCTTCAATCTTCATGCATTTAACTCTATTTTGACAATTTATACGAAAAAAAAAAAAAAATTTAATATTTGAATTAACAAAATACTGAGAGAGTGAATAAAAATCAATCCCTACCTTTTTTTTTTTTTTTTTTTTTTTAACTTTCTTTAGTATCATACAGGGCCATTTGGCTGTCTTTTCCATCATCCATTGTACCAAATGACCCCAAAAAATCACAAAAATTCCAAAATAAAAAGAATCAAGAAAAGAAACCCTTAGATCCTAAAAGGTTAAAACCTAGAGAAGAAAAAAAAGAAAGAGAAAAATTGTGAAAACAACTTATTAAAACCCATAAAAGCATTAGAGGATTAATTGTGTTGTTCCTGAGTTGCATTTTGTAAATTAAGTCATTGTTATTGGAATAACCTTTGCCCTTTGGTAGAATGGATTGATAGTTTGATACAATTCCCAATTTGTAAACTTTCTTAATTTTCGTATCACATGTTTTTTTTAATCCCTATTTATGTTAGTTTTGAGTTATTTTTATAGTTTCTAATGTGTCATGGCCTAGAGGCCTCTCTCTCTCTCTCTCTCTCTCTCTCTCTCTCTCTCTCTCTCTCTCTCTCTCTCTCTCTCTCTCTCTCTCTCTCGTAAGCTTCCAAATATTATGTTTTGGTTGATTGTGGTGTTTTTCATATATGATTTCCCATATTATGTTTTTCTCCCCTACCAATATTTTTTTTGTCTCTGCATATATGGGAATCCATCCCTTAATATTTTATGCTTGAGTTTTAAAAATTGGAAGGTGATTTATAGAGCCATTTGGAGAAGAAGATACCAGAATGATGAGAGAGAGAGAGAGAGAATTATTTTTGCCAACTTATTTTACTGTTTAACTTATTTTTGTTACAATTCATAGGCCCCACTACACTTTTTAGTACTATTCATAGGTCTCGCTATACTATTTTAGCTAACTTTTACCTTTATATACAGTATTTGCATTAGAAAATTTTCAGTTTCAGCAAAATAAACAGATTCCAGACAGACCCTTAATAATAATTTAATGCTCTTCCTCGTTAATTTTTAAAAAGTAATGACATGACACAAGTATTTTTTTAACCATTAGATTTAATGAAAATCAATAGTTTAAAAAATGTATAATTTTATTTACACCTAGTGTAATTTGAATCTATATATATAAATATATATTTTTTATTTGGCTTAGTATCAAGTTACACATTCCCATGTACAAAATGCTTGAGCTGGGGTTTAGGGAGATAAGGTTCGAGCTGCAAGGTTAATAACATATAATAACTATCTATGGAAAAAGAGAGTATTTAAGTTCTTTAACTTGAAATTAATTTTTTGATACATCGATAGTTAGAGGTGGGGTTAGCATCACATAAAATTATCGAATATAACCTAAACCTAAGGAAAGAAAATCTACACAAATCCGTTGTAAAAGGTTACCTTACAGATTTAGGACCTCTCTCTCTCTCTTGCTCATGAAAGATTTTAGTATCACAACGCAGCAAACGTGGAATCAACAAGGGTATTGCTGTCGGAGAATTCTATATAAAATAAATAAATAATCAATAAATATATATACAAATTGTTACAAAGAAATCAAACAGCAGCAAGTACTTCAAAAAATAATATGAAGAAGATCATAGGAATATCCGTTTGTTTGATATAAAATTTGATTGGAATAATTCATACACTAATTCAACGATCTCCGGTATATATTAACGAATATCTCCTCGGGTTTTCCAAATTCCAATTGTATTTGACGTCTTCGAATTAACATTCATGCATTTTAGACTGAGGACGATCTGATGACATCATGGATGACGCAGAGTGGGAAAAAACACAAGTTATACTTCCAACATTCTGATGATGATGATGTGATGATGTCGAGATGACACCAAGTGGAACAATATATACAACGATGAAAGTGAAACAGAACAAGAAAAAGAAAATGAAGTTGGACCATTCATAGTATTTACCAAGTATTTACCCATTTGAAATTTTGAATACTGATTGTTTGACGAAAGTTATGATTTCAATTGTTTCACGCAATGTGTATACAGACATGGTTTAACAAGAATTAAGTCCTTTACTTAAGCATAGAAACCTAAGTTATACGTACCATTTTTCCTCTTTCTCTGTATTATGGTAGGCCCAAGTAAGTTGAATTGTGAGAATATATGTGGAAATTTTCAGTGTATTTTATTGGGTGACTATAACAAGACTAACAAAAAATAAAATTTGGTGAGAGTAAGCAATAAGAGACTTTTCATCTGTAGAACTGACAGAAATGGAATCTTTCTTTTTTCTTAAATAAGTTAAATTTATGAAAACTGTAAGTTCACTTTGGGATGTCATGGTTGCCTGCAAAAAAATTTTTGAGTGGAAAGAAGATCATGACGTGGGTGTGCTTTCATAATTATTGATAAGCTGCTCCTCATATCTGAATCGTTTGCATTAATCACGTGAATATCATTGATTAAAGGAAAATTTCAGGTGAATATATAACGTTATAAGGTCCATGCATTAAATTCAGCTCAAAATAATCTCATCCATATATATTTGAACGTTATATCTTTATTAGATTTCCTTTAAGCCTGAAGTTATTGAACTTGGCTTTAGGGTGAGTTGTCAATTTCTATAATTGTATCAAGACTCAACAGCCTTACAGGCTCAATTGCCAACTTTTGGATGTGAGGAGTTCAAATCTTCCTTTGTCGTTAGAACTACTGAATTGAATTAAAAAAAAAAAAAAATGAAAGCGCGACATCAGTCATCATGATGTAACTCTTAAGGAAAAGTTCAGTTACTCAGAATTTCCAATCCTCAAAAATTTAAGATGGCTTCTAGTTAGATAGATGTGAGCTCCCACATCATAACTCAACTCTAAAGGCATGATGGGTTGCTAGAATTTCAAATCCTCCAAATAACTTCTAGCTAGATCGATGAGGGTTCAGGCTTGGTTGTGCTCACCCTCATCATAGATTACTTTTTCTTTCTCACTTTCTCGGGAGGCCCATTTATAAATGGTGGTGGAAATTTGGAGACAGATGGCCCCTGAGTCGGTGGGAGAATTTAATCATTTTAACCAATGTACTATCCAGATGTCTTAAGTCTTAATGGCTTGGAAGAGCTTGTGAAGTAATACAAGTTTCTCTTCTCTTTCACTGTGGTGGTTTATTTTCTAGACTTGTCAATGGCCTAAGCTCTGCAGGGGTTATTGGGGTTAGAAGACTCAAAAGGCTCAAAGCATTTCCTTAGTGTCTGAATGACAAAAATGACCAATATGTCACAATGTGGGGTAACTTCTTGATACACAAGGTTGTGTACCCACCAAATTCACTCCGTTGAAAACAATGCAGCTATTTGTTGCTGCTGATGGCTCCTTGAGCTTCACTAAGAAATATGAAGTTTTCATTCTTAGCAATAGAAGTACAATCATCATTAGGGATAGCACAATAAGCTGGGAGCCAAGTTTCATAAAGCTGAAATCATTAGTTAGATTCTCAATCTTCCCTGTATGATTAATAATACCGCATAACACAATAAACTGGAAATCTCTATCATTTAGCGGAAGTCTTAGTTAGAGTCATGCTTTTTATTTAAAAAAAAAAGGTGGCATTAAATACAACATGATATTCTCATGTTCATTGAAAAACTAACCATCTAAGATGTAACACAAAAAAGTACCTGAAGATATGACATTTTTAATAGCATGCTGCAAAAGCAAGGCCTCCAGTGTATTAAGGCAACTCACTCTGGCAGCTGAACACATAATTACATCTTGTGACACAATGCCAGATGGGATCTACCACTTGGTGTTGGTGGACCCTAATATTGAAATCAGCAGTCCTGTTGCAAAAATATACGAATTACCAAGTCACATGATCATACCAATAATCATAAATGTAATTCAGTTAGTATTTGGATTACATGTTATTCAAATATTCACAATGAATATTACCTCTAACGGCCATTAAGCCGATGGCTTCTGCCTCTGAAAGCTACACCATCAGCCTGGTTGGGCTGCTGTGCTTGTGCATGACTATCTGTTTCTGCCTGCCCTGTAGTGCTTGGTCGAGTTCCATTGAGACGGTAGCTTCTTCCTCGGAATGCAACTCCTGCTGATGGATCACGCTGCACTGGGGTATTCATTTGTGTTCCCTTGCCCCAAAATGCAACTAATTTGTGACTGGAGAGTCATTAAGGATAATACAATTATTTCACAAGAAGTGTCTAACCTTCAATAAAATAGTTGATGCCCAGATATAATCCTAATTGGTATTTTTCTCAATTTTTTCCTCCCTCATATTACCTCAAATCTTTGCCAGAAGGAAAAATCACAGATCAGGATGTTGGCTATGCTTAGTTATTTGCATGATATAATATCTACTATAGTGTAAAAAACTATGTTAAACCAGTGTTAGATCTATTAGTGCTCAAGGACCCAAACTTGTTGTGAAGTCCACACTTTTGTAAGTTTGAACTTACAGGATAAGTGACCTGATCCTACTAGGACAAGAATAGGGTTAGACTAGGATTTCTTTTTTTTTTTTTAATGAATAAAGGATAGTGTCTATTACACACTTGTATGGTGTGTGGTAAATGCATTGAAATTGTGACTCTAAGTACGTTTTCAAATTTGAATTCGTGACTTGAGTCATGATTTCAGTGTATTTATACACTTGTGTGGATGCACACAAGTGCGTAGCAAGTTTTTCCCATAAATAAGTACTCTTTGATGTATACTCGATTTTCCATGTAGAATTTGAATCAGTAGTCTATTTTTCTAATAGAGTAGTCTGCATGGATCAAAACGACTTCACATACCCATTTTCCTTGATTCTTGATAGCCACAACTACTGTCAATGGGCCTTTGCTATGAGAAGATCCATCAAGGGTGTCTCTTATGGAGATATATCACTAGAGAAGTTCCTAAACAAGTCAAATTAGATGCAGAAATGTAGATTGTCTTCAAGAAACGTTAATGACTGAGATACTAACTCTGAGAAGATTGTCACATGGTTTCTCAATACCTGTGCTCCCTTTATTAGAACATTACTCCGATGTTTAGAGACTGCACAAGGCATATAAAACTTTCTAGACTGTCAAAAAAATTTCTTGTTCATCAATATCAATATATGACCACTATCATCGCATGCAACAAGAAAAGGCCATATATATTGCTATATTTAATGCATAAATGGGATCAAACTCGCTTCTTTTGAGCTAAATGTATCTGACATCGTGATTCACTTCACACACTTGATAGTACATTCAAGGAATTGATATCTGTAAAAACATGTAAGAAGAAAGCTCAAACACAACGCTATAATTCTATTTTTCCACCCTCACTATCTCAATTATGTAAAGTTGGACAGTGTAGGATCCTCACAATGAATACCATTGGGGTAGCCCTAAGGTGGGAATTCTATTTGAGCATTCCTCTCTTCATCTTCCTTTCCACTTGCTCTCTACTGCTGCCACTGCCTCTTACCTCAGAGTCCTTACATATATGGCACACTAGTTTAGGTCATGCCTCACTGTCTCATTTTTAGCCTTTACTTTCCAATGGTCATTTAGGGTAGGACAAGTCTGAGTCTTTTCATTGTATTTCATGTCAATTTAGAAAATAATTTGCTTTACCTTTTAAGTGAATATCTTTCGTATCCTCCATTTGATCTTGACCATATCAAGAACATGTACATGATGAAACAAGAAGCCTCATTTGCTATGAGGCTAGTGGTAATGTAACAAGGTGATGTGTGCATCAAACATCTTTTTTTATCATGCATTTTTTGGAGTTTCCAACATATATATATAATGGTCTATGGTTCAAACTTGCTGCATCCTTGACAAACAGGAACACAAGGAACACAGACACATTGGTCTGTTTTGGGATTTGTAAAATTCTCCACAAGTTTATGGAGAATTACAATTTCAAACTACGAAGGTTCAATTATCTTGAAATCCTACCAGAAAAGCAAAAGAAAATCATAAGAACAAGGTTTAAGAGGTTTCAAATATAAGTTTAATGCATGCATTGCTAAAATAAAATAAAAAAAATAGAACGGATACACCCAAAGAGGGGTCTTCAAGATGAATTTCCCCCCAGCAAGAGGATGAAGCACTGTTAGGAAGTAATATAAATGTCCTACAACCATCCCTAGAATGCTTGGCTTCAAAGGATTTCCGAGTAACAAATCAACTGCTAGCATTGCATAAGGAAGATAGAATCCCTACAGTAAAAAAAAAAAAAAATTAGCCTCTTAGATTCCTTTCAATTTCTGATTATGTAATAAACTTCATAAATGTCATGAATATCCTTTCATTGTCTGTTGCATAAAGGAAAGCCAGAGGCATACAATGGCAGGGAGTACAATTGTACATAAGATTATAAGTTCAACAAAGAACTATTCTTCTTGAAAGTTTGGAACTACCAAAAAAAAAAAGATCTTCAAGATAGGCTGCATTATTTATAATTTTGGGTAGAACTATTGATGGAAAGTTTGTTGATATTACACAATAAATTACAGGTCAAATGTAGTGGGCACACTTAACTGGGACTGCAACACCATGATTTCAAGGCTAATTAGGCAAAATTTGGGAGACCATATCTTTTCTTTGGTTAACTTCATCATGGTGGTACCTCTTTATGGGGCATACCTCACTCAAGATGCAATTTCAAGGGCCTCTAATAATAAAATCTACAGGAACTATAAGTACAGAAATTCATGCATAAAGATATTCTTTTCCTTTATTGCACGTTCACACTCCAACTGCATTGGTACAGAAATAGTAATGAAAGAAGAAAACGACAAGAGATAGTAACAAGTAAGGCAAAAAAGACCAAGAGAATTTTTTATGCAGCCAATTGGTTGTGCAGGAAAAAGGCAGAAATGAAGTTACAAATGTTGTGTCAAACCTTCTTTGATTGATAATCTAGATGCAAAAATGAAGCTTTATAGCATGGTGGTGCAGGTACTGAAAGATCTAGATATCAAGCTATTTTATAGAACACAGTAGACTCATATTGAATGTTACAGAAACAAAGTGGTCTAATTTCAAAGTCCATATACAGAAAAACAGTTGCTAGCTTATATTGTTCCAAATGCTAGGATAACTAAAACAGAACAGTGGAGAGAGATTAAAACACAACTGGTAGAAGGGTACCTTCAATGACACAAGACCATAAATACTTATTCGTGCATTTAGGAACTCACGGCTCCAAACATAGACTAGCATAAATACTAAGGAACCTCCCATGAATGGAGACCATAGATATGGAACAGCAGCCATCACCTAAGATCAAGTAACACCCTTGTCATTATTTTCATGATATTTTGATTAGTATTGGGGATTTTGGTTCACTTGTTTTGATATTGTGTTAACATATTATGTGAGGAAATTTCTTCTAAATTTTTAGAAATAATTCTTGTCAAATAAATATAGTAGGAATTATCATCTATAATCTATACCATCAGATGTCTTGATTTTGCATAATTGTTCTCCATACATGTTGCAAAATTCATTTCTAAACTGGGATAGAGTTGTATCATTTATAATTATTTGTTAGGTACTTTTACTTTTGAAAACTACATCTCCAAACATATTATTTCAATTTTTACTAGATCACCAAATATATCTGGCATCTCTTGACAAAACTGCTTGACATCCTATTTCTCCTTTCTTTCCTTGACAGTTACTCAGTTTGCCATTGGAAAAGAAACTAAGTGTTTCCAAACCCAATGCTTCCTTAGTTTTCCACCATAGAGCTAAAAGCTGCCTTTCTCTCCCAAAAAAAGAAAAAAAGAAGAAGCTAAAAGCTGTCTGATAAATTCATGTTATTTGGTAAATCATATGGCAGATCAATATTCCCCAAATTTTACCACTAATTAGGATGCATGCTCATACTTTAGTGAAACATTACTGGAAAAAGAAAAAGAAAACTGTAAATATAAGATCATTTGTTCTTACTTACAAGAAGTGATAGTGCTCCAAAGACGAACATCCATACATAATCTGCTGTTCTCTTGTCAAAGGGTCCTCTCTCAAGTGAAACACCATATCTTGCTCTACGCAAATTAGCATGACAAAGTATTTAAGGTCTGATATTTCATCTATTGGATAATTTTAATTGCGAATGGCTTTTCCAAAACATTCTTTCCTACCACCTTAACCCAAAATTTATAGTAGATGTAATATAATATGGTTGCGGAGGGTAGATAGAGTCAGATATCTTACATCATTAACAGACGAAATGCAAAGGGAAATGAAAATGGCCCAAGAAAGAAGAAATTTGTAATAAGCCTCCAAACCTGCACTAAGTACAAACATTAACAATCGGGGTATAGGCAGAAAGTGAACCCTCAAATTTTAACTTATTACAACATGATCTTTGCAATACAAAATGAATTTAATCTCATGTATTGGCAACTTGTTTACCTGAAAACGTTTTAGTACTAGGCCATAAAATAATGCTATATTGTAAGGATTATATAGTTGCAGATAGTATGCAGATGTGGTCATCAAGCACGCTACTCCATAGAACTTGCTTACAGGTGGGAGAGATCGATAGTATCTGAAACATTCTATGAATAATCAGCTTATTTCAGTAGCAAAGAGGTTATAGAAATCATGAAGTATCAAAATTGCAAGCCTTGGTATAAAATCAAGAGCCAGTTGATTTTTTTTTTTTTAACTAGTCCAAAAGTAAATAGTCAGAAACTAATGTGACCAAATAAATATGTAACTTGCAGCAAGGGCAAAAAATATTGCATGCTTCTGAACCACCTAAAATTATTGATACATTATTATTAGACTGGGGGGCGTCTGGTTTGTTTGGAATGAAATCCACAACAAAATAAAATTATATATTGAGAAAAGAAAGTACTAAATTTTTTCTTGCATAAAATGATTAACACTACTTTTATCTAAGAAAATTAACCAAGTACCATTGTGTAACATTCAACTAACTAGCATGCAAATCAACAAAAGGTCATATATGCATGTGATCATTGAAATGTTTGTGTGTTTGTGCATAGAAGGAAAGAGAAAGATTACTCCGCTGGGGTAGCCATTGCACAGAATGGTTTTCTTCTGTCAAGGTAGCGTGATGGTGGTGGAAAGTGTGGTCGTAGATTGAAAGACTATAATAACAAGAATATTGGATATACATTGCACTGGTCTTCATCAATAGTATAATACTAGTATAAAGTATAAACCAATGAACTGGCACTTCAAAGAGAAGACTTTGGAACCAGAATATTGTAATAACAAGAATATTGTCTTCTTTAAAGAAATTCAAATTAAATTAGCCATATTATTTTTATAAATTCTCTAGTTTAACTTTTTTTTTTTTTAAATTTTATATATATATATATATATATATATATCTCAAGTGGTTAACCCAGACAATACACTAAAAAGTTCAAATATATATTTGGATATACTCGTTTCAAAAAAAAAAGAAAAAGCTAAAGTAATTATTAATTTCCGATTGATAGTATGAATGGTATGAAGACAGTGGCGAAGTCAGGATTTCATTCTAAGGCGGGCAAGATTAAAAACGAAATTAATCTAAAAAATATTAATTAATAATAATAACAAAATTAATGTGGTAAGAATGTGATTAGTGTTATTAGACAAAATAATAAAAAATTATGTGAACTGATTTTTTTGTGATGGTGATAAATCATCTTATAAGACTAATGTAGTAAAATTTGTAATATTTGTAGCATTACTCAACAAGAAAAGTGATATAAATAGTGAAAAAAAAAAGCAAAACAAAACACTATTGGTAAAATGGGTTTAAACGTGGAACAAGATGTAAGCTACTTTAAAAGAATAGAATAATGAAGTATGTGAAAAAGTCATAAACTTAATTTGTAACGTGAGGCAGGGTTTTTTCTTTTTTTATGTTGGTATCCGAATCTGTTTCTCTGGAGAGAGGGTCTTTTATTTTGTTTTTTCACCATGTTAGGTAAGCAACTATTAAGAACAAAAGTAACTAAAGAATTTTTTGGGACGAGTCAAGAGGCCAGTTGCCATCCCTTGGTTCGGCAAGGATAAAGTAATTCAACAGTCATTTATTCGGAAAAAAAGTACTTTAAAGAGTAGTGTTAGCATCACATAAAATTACATCGAATGGAACCTGAACATAGGGGAAAACAATCTACACAAATTTATTGTAAAAGGTTACCTTATGTATTTGAAATTTCTCTCTCTCTCTCTCTTATGAAAGATCTAAGAGTTTGTTTGAAATCCGTTTATTTTGCTGAAACTGAAAACTTTTTACTGAAAATACCGTATATAAAGATAAAAATTAGCTGAAATAGTATAGTGGGATCTATGAATAGTACTGTTGACGAAAATTATTAACAATAATTGTTAGATTATGTTTAACAAATGTTATTAAATTATGTTTAACAAATGTTGTCAAATTATGTTTAACAAACGTCGTCAAATTATGTTTAACAAACGTCGTCAAATTATTTTTAATAAATATTGTCAAGTTAGGTTTAACAAACGTCGTCAAATTCGTCAAACATAATTTCACCCATAGGCCTTTTCAGCATGTGAGTTTTATTGATGTGAGTAGTGCCCATTCAAGATAATGTATCTCTTAATTACAATCCCTTGTTTCAAGGGAAGACCTTTTGATTCCAACAACGTCATCTTTGTACATAAGTTTATTTATTTTTATGTTTGAGAGGATATGTGTTTTTATTTATTTGTGGCTGCACCTAATAATTTGTTTAGGTTGCCTACGTACCCTTGGTAGGGATTAAGCCACTTCGTAGTTCTTAATTTGAGATCTTAGATTTAAAGTCTCAAATATGGTTTTGTCCAATTTTAAATGATGGATTTTTAAGTCAATAATTGGTGTTTAATTAAGTATTGACATAATTTTTTAATTTGGGTGAGATAATTGATTTTAATATGAAGGATAAGTTATGGACCATGTTTTTATGGAAATTGAACCAAGGATTCTATCTTTGAGAAATTAAATGTCCAAGAAAATTTTCCTTTCTTTCTTTTGTTTCTTTGTAGGAATTTTAATGGCATTTTGATTGAAATTCCCAAATTTAAGAAAAATCCTTTGAAGCAATTTAATCATTGTGAACATATTTGGAATTGGAGAATTTCCTTAAATCAATTTTTATGGTCATTTTATTTTAGAAATGATTAACTCTAATATTGATTAAGGAATTAATAATCCCAAAGAATTTGTCATGATTAATGTGGTGCAGTCAAGGACTCCACTAAAAAAATTAGAGTCAAGAACTCCACAAATTTAAAAGAGTTAAGGACTCCATTAATGGGGTGGAGTCAAGGACTCCATTATTTTTGTAGAGTCAAAGACTCCATTGATGGGGTAGAGTCAATGACTCCATATATAGAGTAGAGTCAAGGACTCCATTATTTTTGTAGAGTTAAGAACTCCATTAATGAGGTAGAGTCAAAGACTCCATTATTTTTTGTAGAGTCAATGATTCTAATTAAAAATGACATTACACCACAACTTGAGAGAATTTTTATTTGGTAATGTACAAATAGGAGTTACGAGTCAAGGACTCGTATTTAAAACTTCATGGATAGAGTTAGGAACTCCTCATAAAACCCGATCCTATTTGCATTACTAAGCAAAAATTCATAATTGAGAAAGAGAGAGACTTAGAGAAAAAAGGGACTGATGAAATCCCACATACAAACCTATATTATTCCTCAACTGCTTAATATTGCTCTCTCTGTCTGTGCCTCTTTTTTTTTCTTCTTCTCTTTATGTCTCTGCCATGCATGTACTTGCCTTCATTTTTTTTTTTTTTTTTTTTTTTTTTTTTTTTTTTTTTTTGTATATGCCTTTTTATCTTTTCTTAATTCTTCCTTCTTCCTCCTTTTTTTATTTTTTAACTTGTGCGTGCCCCTTTATTTATAGAGAGATTCTAAAAGAAGTTGCTCCCTTATTTTTCTCTCAACTAGATCATAGAGCAGTTTTTGTCAGTTTTTTTTTTCTCCACGGCTCCAAATCTCGAGAGGGCATCTCATGCGCCAAGCGTATGAGACATCTTTCTCACAGACTGGTAGGCCTCACACTTGTAAAGCTCACATGTTTATGAGAGGGGCGGCTCGTGCGCTTGGCACATATGAAATGTTTTCCCAAATCTCACGTTGAGCCGTGACCCACTTTTCACCCGATTTTTGTCTCGTGGGTTTCTGTTTGTGTTGCTACTTTTATTTGTTCCGTTGTTTGTGTTTTTTTTTTTAAGCTGGTGTTGTTTTTGTATTTGTGTTTGTGTTGGGGCCCATCTCACCAAACTGTGAATTTGTGTTCCTTAATTTCTGATTTGGTGTTGAATTGTTTTTCTTTTATCCAATTTTCAACTTTTTAAAATTTTTTATTATTAAAGTTATACTGAAATGAAAAACGTTGAAAGTTAAAGGGTCAGTTTTGTATTTTTGCCTTATTATATTTACTCAGCCTGTCATCTTTTCACCCTTTATCTCTTATTTATTTATTTGTTCATTTGTTTTATTTAGGGACATTGGCAGAATCACTTTTTATTGATGCATGCCCACTGTCCCAACAAACATGGAATTAACAAGAGTAGTTAGAGAATTATGTATAAATTAATCAATACATGTATACAAAGTTACAAACAAATCAAACAGCAGCACGTACTTAAAAATTATATGAAAAAGATCATGGAATATTCGTTCGTATGATAAAAAAATTGATTGAACTAATTCATACACTAATTCAACGATCTCCTCCATTAACTATTGGATTTGGAGGAGATCATAGCCTTGATACTTGACAGAGGTGATTAATCTATACTACTATTTAAAGGGTTTTCTCTGTTTAAATTCCACAATTTGAATGTCTAAAGTACCCTCATCATGTCCACTTACAAGTTTTCTACTAATGAGGATAAATATGTAAATTAAAACTCCTACACTTTAAAACCCACAAACTCACGTACGTTTTGCAGTTTTTATCTCACTTTCTATCTCTCATTCTTCTTCAGATTGAAGACATTTAGTTTTGCTCTACATCTTCCTTTCTTTTTCTTCAGATTAAACACATTTATTGTCAGAGACTCCAACAAATTTTTCCAGGTTCTATCTTTTGGAAAGTTCCTTTTTGTTTTTCAGCTCTACTTTTTTTTTTTTTTTTTTTTTTATATGTATCACGTTAACTCTTTTTTTTTTCTTTTTTTCGTTTTTTAAATGTAATTTTGAAATAAATGGTTTTTTCATATACTCTACCACTGTATTTTTTAATGAATTGTCATTTCATGTTGTAGGTATTGTAATCCAAAGACAGGGTTTTCTTATGATACAAAAGAAGCATTTAACCAACAAACTTTCAGGTTCTATTTTTTGCAAGTTCCTCTTTGTTTTCTTTTCTTTGGTTTATGAAAGACTTTCATTAAAGTTTTTAATTCTAAAAATTCTTTATCTTTTATTTCTTCACCTTTTTTTTTTTTTTTTTTTTTCTTTCTACGTTTTTTTTTTCTTTTTAAGAAATTTTTTTAGCTTTCTATTTAGTTTTTTAAGAAATGAATGGCATTAAAGTTTTTTATTTTATTTTATTTTTCCTTCTACGTTTTTTTTTTCTTTTTAAGAAAGCCTTTCTATTTACTTTTTTAGTTTTTTAACAAATGAATGGTGTTAAAGTTTTTTATTTTATTTATTTTTTTCCTTCTACGTTTTTTTTTTCTTTTTAAGAAATTTTTTTAGCTTTCTGCTTAGATTTTTAGTTTTTTAAGATATGAATGGCAGTAAAGTTTTTTAGTTTTTTTTTTTTTTTTTTTTTTTTTTACCATCATTGTATATGTTTTTGGTGTTAATTTTTTTTTATTTAGCTATTTTTTTTCCTTCTACGTACTTTTTTTTTTTTTAAGATTTTTTTTTTTTTTTTTTTACCTTCATTGTATATGTTTTTGACGTTAAATAGTTGATGATGTGGTGATTAGATTTTAAAAAGTCCATGATAGAGTTAAATTCTAACTTTGGTTTGTCAATTAAATTAAAAAAAAAAAATACTTGGTTTAACCCTAGATCTTTTATCTCTCTCAGGTTCACGTACGCACAAATTTTTTGGATTGCATTGAGGAGTCATTAGAATGGAATATTAGATAAGTTCCGGTGAGAGACTTTACTAGAATTATTATATGTATTAAACCTCACACATTTTATGTACGTTTTAAAGTCTCTATTGATAACACAAACTAACACATTTTGTATCATAGGTTCATGGCAAATGCTGCTGGAAAGCAATTAGAATGTGGAACAAATAACATTGCTCCACCAACTTCTCCACCGTAGCCGGCATAATATTAATAAGTTCACCTATTCCATGTTTCAGATGTACTGCATTATTTTACAGTTTTACCTGATTTAAATATTTCAAATTTAATGCATTGATAAATCAACTTTTTCATAATAGCTTTTGTAAAGGTCATCGCATATATTTTGTAAGTAGTTTTATTGTTACAAAATTATTATGCTATAGTTTTCCAATATATGCACTATTTATAAGATCTATTCAAAGGATTTTTCTACACTTATGTAAAGGTTAATACAAAATTATTGCATCATCATTCCAAATGGAAAAAACAACCGTTGATTATTGCAAAACAAAATTGATACAAAAATGGATGGTGGTTGTTTGAGGTCCTAATTTAAAGTTAGCAATTCAGCTGTTTCACACAATGTGTGTATATTTTGGGTAAAGGTACAAATTGTATTTAATATAATTTAAATCCTTACTTTAAAAATTACAGAACTTGAGGCATTAACCACATTGCTGCATGGTGTGCTGAAAAATTATTTCACCGCACATAAGTTTTACAAACTTTTGAAGTTGGCGTGTTGGTTTGAATGTGTGTGTTATTAAAAAAAAAAAAAAAAAAAAATTATACAAAATTTCACCGCACATAATTTTCATAATTTATGGCATACATACGTTCACACAAGAAAATGTGTGAAACGTTGTACACATTATGTGTAACAGGAAATTTATTTTTTTGGTGCCTATGACAAGAATAATAAATAAAATTTGGTGAAAGTAAGCAATAAAAGACTTCGAATTCATCTATTTTTTTTTAGAAAGAGAGACTTCATCTATTTAACTAACATAAATGGAATCTTTCTTTTTCTTAAAATTATGAAAACTGTGAGTCCACTATTGCGATGCTGTGGCTGCCTACAAAAATATTTTCTGAGTGGAAAGAAAAACATCACAACAAGGGTGTGCTTTCATAATTTATTGCTTCTGTTGCGCAATATCAACATTTATACCATCCACTTATTTTTAACATTTTTATCTTCCTAGTATCTTATACTGTAGCGATATAATTCCTCCATCATTTGATCTTCTTTTTATTTTAACTCTTCTTATTCCTATTTTATTTACTTTAAAATTTACTATTTTTTTTTTCATTCAATTCATATTTTGCCCACACCAAAAAGGTAAATATTCTCTCTCTCTCTCTCTCTCTCTCTCTCTCTCTCTCTCATTTTTTATTTATTTCTTTTGGCAAATTTTTAATTCTTCACTACATCTTTGGTTTAGGTTGATGAATTTTGGTGTTGAATTCTACTTTGGGTTGATACGATTTAGTTGTATTTTAATTTGTTATCTTTTTTATTTTCTTCTATTTAGTTGATATATGTTATCTTATAACATTATATAGTATATCTATACTATCTATAAAATGATTCATTTCTTTGGATTAGACTTTTATGTAATTCAAAAATACCCTTAGACCTTATTTTTAATAGAGACAAAACTTGGAGACAATTAGGTAAAAATTATATATCCAACTCTACCTAAGATACTACCAAGCTACAAAATAAGACACTTTTCTACTAACATATGTCTTCAAAACAAATTTATCAAAAATAAAATAAGATAAAATTCCCAGTCCACTTTGTATATTTCCTTCAAGACCACGTTGCTCCCTTTTTTTTTTTTTTTTTCTTCTTTTTCTACTTTATCAAGACTTGCTAGGTTCTTTATTTAATTTTTCTATTTTTTTGAATATTAGTTTCCTTAATTCCTAATCTCACGTTTTTGTAGTTTTTTTTTTTTTTGAATTTCCAGTTTTCTTAATCCCTAATCTTACGTTTTTGTTTTTGTTTTCACTTCAAAAATATCCTTTTCTTTATTTTGAATTAAAAAAAAAAAAAAAACACTCCTACTATAAAACCATGACTATAACTTCTTATCCATATTCCATAAATTAAGGCACTACCACATATCCTCATTTCAACACCCCACATTTCAACAATTTAGAACTACACCAATATATAATTATATCTCTCTACTTCATCTCTTTTAATACTATTCAATTTTGAAAAGATTTCCGCCCTGCACTCAGCAAATTGGAGCTATCCCGCAAAGAAGATAAGGGTTCCATGGTTAGTTCATAATGATTTTTGTAAGTCTATTTTTTATTACTTTATCTTTTTTTTTTTCTTTTTAAATTCATATATGAATTTTTGTTGAACAGATTTTTTGCTAAAACACCATTCCAGGCCAAGAATAAAAAAAGAGCTTCATTACACATGCAAAGCGCGTGTGATGAGGCTAGTAATGATATAATGTTATTCTATTATGTAGTAAGACTTGGATAATTTGGTATTTACAACTATACATTTTTTAGTTAATTTTTAGATATTTTGGAAGGGAGAATTTGATTTATATCAAAGTAAATTCCACATGTCTTTGTATTTAAATGTGCATTTCAATTATTTGAGTAATATCAATTCTAAATTTGTGATGAGATTTGATTATCATGATAATCTCCTTTAGAGAATAAGAATTTTTTTTTGATAAATAAGAGAATTAGAAATCTGAATCATTAATTTAAAACTTAAAAAATTTTAGTTGTACCCTAAAAAAAGAAAACATAATACACTATACCAAAAGCTTGAAAAAATGGACCACTTCCAATAATATTGATCAAACACACCCAAGTTTCTAAAAAATAAAAATAAAAAACTCCTAAAATAATAGGATGATATATTTGTAAAGCTAGAGAGATGAAAAAAAATCTTTTAGAAATAGTTCAATTTTTAAGGAAAAATCTTTAATAAATTTTAGAAAATAAATTAAAAATTATACCACATTATAAAATAATTATATTTCCCACGCATTGCGTCAGTCAACAACTTGTTTTTTTTTTTTTTAAGAGATTATCAATTTATAGTGTCCACTTTTGATGATACCTCTTTATCATCAAACCAAAACACTAATCAATTTTTAGCATAGGCGATGATTGAATTTTAGATCTCTTATTCAACCATCAAAGACTTTACTAATTGAGCAAATTGGAACCCATAACAACTAGTTATTGGTTATTGATAATTGTTGATTGCCACATCTGAATGAAAGCTTTTGCATTAATCACAAGGCATCAGCCGAATCTACCATTGATTAAAGGAAAATTTCAGGTGAATATATCATTGATTATATTACGTTATAAGGTCCATGCATGATATTTCAGCTCAAACTAATCTCATTTAAGGCTGTGCATCTACAAATATTCAGCATTACAACTTTATTAGATTTCCTTTAAGCCTGAAGTTATTGAAAGCTTTAGGGTGAATTGTAAATTTAATTAGTTTCAATTTATAATTGCATCAAGAGCCTTATAGCTTAACTAGCAAACACCAAGAGATGTTTAGAGTTTAAATCTTCCCTCAACTATTGTAACTATCAAATGGTTTTTTTAAATAAATAAAATTCATTAGGCAAAATGATAATAATAATAATTGTATGGTAGTCAACCCATGGGCTAAGGGGTTGGTATCACTTTCATGGTGAGCCCCACCTCTAGTGAGAGGGAGATTGGCCCTGGGTTGGGTAGCTCTTGAGGTCCAATCATGTCCAGGATATAGTCCACGGAGTACCTCGGTAATGCCTTAGGGAACATTGCCACCGAACAATATTCGGTGTCTATTGTAAGTCCCAAAGCCTGGAATCCTCATTTCCAAGGTAAGACCCATGTACGTTAGGTTTAATCTTGAAGGGCCCCACCTGCATGAAAAATACTAAAATTAATCATTCCAACTCCACTAAGGGAGGGTTTAAATAGGGAAAGGAGAGGAAGAAGAAGGAGTTAAACATTAGAGGGTACTGCACTAGAAACATAGGAACCAAGGTAAAGAGAAAGAGAAACTGAGAACAAGCAACCCAGAAGGGAAAAAAAGGGGGACCAAGTCACAATTATTAATTTTGTGTTAGAGGAACTACCCATTGTAGGATATCCACACACCCACAGTAATAAGTAAATTGTAAGCCCAATGTAGAAGTTAGCCCATTAACCAAAGTTTGGGCCCGCACAATAATAATAATAATAATAATAATAATAATAATAATAATAATAATAATAATAATAATAATAATAATAATAAAATTATCCCAAAACATATAATACCTTAAGTTGATAAATAAGAGTACCCTCGTCATTACCTAACTCTAAAGACATTCTCAGTTGCTAAGAATTTCAAATCCTCTATATTTAAGATAGCTTCTAGTTAGATAGATGTGAGCTCCCCATTAGAATCCAACTTTAAGTTTAAAGGCACAATGAGTTGCTATGAATTTCAGATCCTCCAAATAACTTCTAGCCAGATTGACGAGGGCTCAAGCATAGGTCCATTGTATAAGAGCATCGGACCCAAGCCTAAGAGAATCTCAACATAGATTACTTTTTTTTTCTCACTTTCTTGGGAGGCCCATTTATAGATGATAGTGGAAATTTGGGGACAGATGGCACATAAGTTGGTGAGAACCTAGGAAGTACGAAAATTTCATTTAGGGTACCATATCTGTATTGTATCTATGTCATAATGGTGTATCAAACTATCATTTTTCAAAAATTGCTAGCGTCGTCGTATCGTACCTGTAACAGTGTTCGTGTTGTGTCCATGCATCCTAGGTGAGAGCATTTGTTCATTTTTCCCAAAGTAGTATCTATCTAGACATCTTTAGTCTTAATGGCTTGGAAGAGCTTGTGAAGTAATACACGCTTCACTTTTCTTTTATGGCCACAATGGCCAAATACCACCGTTTACTATTGATACCCCATTTTGCAACTCACATTTAACCTTATATGAAGGGTAATTTTACATTGGAAATAGGCATATTAATTGTGGTCATTAGATCCTTAATTTCACTTCATTATAATGATATTGATGTGGTAACGATCAAATCGTTTGGTCATAAACCCTAATCGGACCATCAAATTGAAAGTTATCATCAAATCAAGTTTTAATGGCCGAGATACATTATCACAAATTGAGTCTGACTATATGTGATTATGAAAAATTGATTCTAATTGGTTATAATTATAATCAACTTGAGATTGATGGCATGTCATAATTTGATTGGCTAGGACTACATCTTATGGTAAGGTTGCACACACTTAATTAATTAAATAGTCAAATATTAATTATTCAATGAATAATTTGTGCAATTATCTTTTTAATTAGGGTAAATTTGGAACTAATTAAGTCTGAAATGGAAGTAATTGGAGCCTATTAATGTTGATTGAAAACTAATTTGGGGACCTTTTAATGTTAATTGTGCTCAAATTATTTTCTAACAAATGACCTCTGCTCCCTATTTCATTGATATGTCTCAGAATATTTTGAATCTTGAGTGAGATTAATATTTCTGAAGAACTAGACATCTGGGGCTTCAATTTGAGCACAAAAACGAGACAATTCCAATTAGAATTGAGTAAGATATGATTATTTGAATTTAGCTCTGGGGCCTATTACAATAGCTACGGGAAAAACAGAATTTTGCTTGCTCATCACTCCCACCAATCTCTACATTTAATGCACCAGCTTTTCCCAAAGTCTGAAATAGGGTCTAGGTTCATGATTCCTTTTGATTCTTTGTTAACCCTCATTAAATGACCTTTCATTTAAAATTTTTTCACTACAACTATATAAACCCTCTCTCTCCTTCATTTCAAGAGAAAAACCTCCTCTCTTCTCCTCTCTCGAGTTCTAGTGAAGTAGAGTAATCTTGTCATATCTTGGTTTTTCGGAGACTTAAGGTATTGAGTAAGACTCACTTTTTATCTCCTAATTCTTCTTTTCTATTCTGTCCTTAGGACCTACACCAAGAATCTCTTCCTCCACCATATGGATCTTACATATAGGTATAATCCATTTCCATAATTTTTTTTTATATTACTATGATTAGATTAAGATTAGAGCATGCTAATGTTTATTTAAATTCTTTGAATATGTTTGAATGTTCTTAAATGTTCATATACGTTATTCACATGTTCTTGGTTGTTCATCACATGTTCATGCATGTTGACACCCCATTTTACAACTTGCATTTAACCAATCGGTAGATCTTCAGATTTGTGATACAAAACAAATCTTGATGCTCTAATGATCCTAATGGTATGTCATGGCTTTTGATTGGACCACCCGATCAAAAGTTATCATACCATCAATTTTCAATGATCATGGCTCACCTACATGATGGGCCCAATCACATCTTATCTTAAACACTTAATTTTGATTGGTTCTAACAAGAATTAATTTAAAATTAATTAAGTGTGAATTTTGATTGGATTTCATTTTATTTATTTATTTATGTTATGACATCTTATCTGCTCTTTTGAAAAAAAATTGGAGAGAGAAAGATATGATCCATGAAATTTTTTTTTTAAAAAAAAAGAAAAAATGCTAAAAAAAAAAAAAACGTTATTATCTTCACCAGAAACTTGAATTGTATTTTTGGCTTGGAAAACGTTGAAATTTGATTTTCTCTATTTCTAGAAAAGTTGTAGAGAATTAAATTTCCTTTTAAAAAACACCAATCCTGAATCAATTGGAATTTTGAGAAGAAAGTCATGGCCAAAATATGAAACAGGTGTAGAAGATAACACAAATTCAGCATCATCTTTAATTTTCTTTTAAAATTTCAAATGAGGATCAACACCTAATCTGATCAAGCTTATCTAATAGGATTATTCCCTCCCTTAGCTTCAGAAGAAAGTTTTTGAAAAAACAAGTTGGATAGAAAAACAGATACATTTTTTGAAAATTTTCAAAAAACAGAAAAACACTCAAAAAAAGTTATTATTTCAGCAGCAAATTAAATCGCATTTTTAGCCTGGAAAACGTTGAAAATTGGTTTTTTCTATTTCTGGAAAATTTGTAGAGAATTAAATTTCCTTTTAGAAAACACTAATTTTGAATCAATTGAAATTTTGAGCAGAAAGTTAGAGCTAAAATACGAAACAGGTGCAAAGAATAACACAGGTTCAACATCATCTTCAACTTCTTTTCAAAATTCAAATGGAAATCAACACCAAATCCATTCCAGCTCATTTAAATAGGTTTATCTCCTCCATTAGCTTCAGAAGAAAGCTAATAACTTAGCTTTGAAGCTAATAACTTAGCTTTGAAGCTAATAACTTAGCTTTGAAGCTAATAACTTAGCTTTGAAGCTAAGCCATCCCTTCCCTTATATATAGAGAAGACATCTTCCATGTTCTGGACTCCGAATTCTCTTTGGAGAGCTAGTGAGGAAGTAGAAAAGAAAAGCTATTGTGCAACCATTGTTCTTACTTTAGTTGTAGTTGAGCACTTCCTTACTTTCTCCCTAGCCCTTTAAGTGATCACTTCCCCCTTTTAATTTATGCTCTATGCTGGTAAGTAATTAATTATGTTCTTAACTTTTTACACATGCTTGAATAAATGCTTAACAAGTCATTATTTGTTTCTTTCATGATATGCTTGGATGAACATGCCTATATGTCTCATTGATATTCATTTAAATGCTTAGATGAACACTTCTAGGCTAATACACAAATTTTCTCTGGAATGCTTAGATGAACACTTCTAGGATAAAACACAACTTTCTCTTGAATACTTAGATGAACATGTCTAGGTAGTTGTTTTACTTTATAAAATGCTTGAACAAACATGTCTAAGTATTTTGATTTTCTCTATATGAACATGTTTAAGGGATTTTCCTTTCTTCTTTTCATAATTGCTTGGATGATCAAATATGCAAATATGTTTTGTTATTTTTTTTTTCTCGTTGCAATTATGTTGATGACAAATAACATGACAACTTTGTTTTTTTTTTTCTTTTTTTTTTTTTCACATGCTTAGATGAACATGTTTAGGCTAGGAATTCTTTGTTTACATTGATTTCTTGAATGAACATGTCATTACCTTCATGCTTTCTTTATATTAAAATTGTTATCTAACAAATTTCATTTTTCAAGTTCCCCTAATACATATTTGCTTACAATTCTTACAAATTAACATGTTTGTATGACAAATTGTTTGTATTTGTTCAACATGACATGATGTTGGCCACCTTAACTTAGGAGACCGGTTTTACCGGGCGAGATGGGTGCTTAATCCCTTCCCATCTCATAAATTAGCTTCCGAACCAAGATCAAGAGTTCTAGACTATGCTATTGTATATGCAATTTCACATTTTTTAGAATGTAACTAGGCAATAAAGCAATGTAATTTATTTTTCTTAGATTGAATCTAGGACAAAAAACATTGTAATTTTTTATTACAAAATTGATGTAAATTGTCATATATTAAGACAACAGAAGCATTTTTTTATATTCAAGGTTTTTTTTATTTTTTCATTTAAATTTAATAAGTGACGACTCCATATAAAACCCTCGATCTAGGGGGGAGTACATTTTACAGTGAATTAGTTCATTTTGAGCATCATGATCTCACCTGTTCACACAAGTTAGGCCCAGTTTGAGAAAAACTTGGCGGGCTGGGGTCGCAGTTGTTCACAATGCATAACACTAGTTTTGATCTTAAATCCACATAAAAAAAATATTAAAAACATGTTTTTTTTCATAATTCTTTCAAATCCTTGAATCTAGGATATCACCATTCACATATATTGACTAGAATTTATTTTTCAATTCAAATGCAATGATTAATAAAAGGAATTAAAATATTACATGCACTCACATCAAATTCAACATGCAATTGATTGATTTGAATGATATGATATGAATTTTGGCCACCATAATTTAGAAGACTGGTTTTATTGGGCAAGGTGGGTGCCTAACACCTTCCCACCTTGTAATATAGCCTCCGAGCTTAGATCAAGGGTTGATAGATTAATTCTTGTCCATGTAATTTTCAATCTTTAGATTGTAATTAGGAAACAAAGCCATGTAATTTATCTTAGATTGTATCTAGGACTAAAGTCATGTAATTTCCTATGATCAATGTACATAACTTTTCAAATCAATAAAATGAGCAATTTTTCAATTTTGGTTTTCTTATTTTTTCCAATAATTAAATAAGTGGCGACTCCATTGTAAAACCTTTAATCTAAAGGGAAAAATATAATCAATCAAACCTCCATTCTAAGAGACAATAACACGACTCCACCCATTCACGTGAGTTTGGCCCAACAACAAAAAAGGGACCAGGGGTGCAATCTCTCACATTTACCAAAATATATATCAATCTAGTTCTGTTTCAAAAATATACCACTAACTAGGAACTCGAGTTTCTAAAAGTACTTGAGTTCCTTAAACTCGACTTCTATTTGAGTTTGCCACCAAGGTGTGACTGAGCTAGAATTTTAATAATTAAAAAATGCCACCTTGAACTCAAGGTCATGAACCTCAAGTTTTGGCTTGACAGTACTCAAGTTTAATGGACTGGTGTACCTTAATTAACTACATAGTAGTCGACTTTAGTAAACTCGAGTACTGTGTAACTACATACTTGAGGTTAGAACACTTGAGTAGCATGTTATATGCCCTGCCCCATTTGCCACTCTTAGTCTCACTCTCAATGTTGCTCTCAGTGTCACTCTCAGATTTAATCTCACTCTCCCTCTAGCTCTCACTCTCCCTCTCCCTCTAGCTCTTAGTCTCAATCTGAGTCTCACTCTTAATTTGGCTCTCACTCTCCCTCTCACTCTCAATCTCAGTCTCAATCTCAATCTTGCTCTCACTCTCGTTCTCGCTGTCATGCTCATTCTTATTCTCACTCTCACACTCACACTCCCTCACTCGTGCTCTTTGTTTCGACGATGTCACAACCCTCTTGGTCATCAATAATCCAAGCGAAACAGTGAAGCACCCATATTTGTCTGAGTTAATTCAAGGCTGATCTCGACATTGAAGATATTGAGTTCTTCAATTGGTGATCTGCATCTTCAATTTTGAATCAAAAGGTGCATAACCCCAATCTTTGTTTGACCATTTGGTTAGGATGGAAAAAATAGTTTGGTGGTTAGGGTTATTTGTGTATTGTGAGAGAGGAAACAAAATAAGTTACGGTTTTGAGTTTTGGGATTTTGGCCATTTGATAAATTGAATTACATAATATTCATGAATTCAGTGTCTCTGTATTAATACAAACTTCTCTTTACCCTAAATTAGAAAATAAAATTTGAAAATGTTGGATACTAAAATTTTTAGTTCATGAGTGTTGGTTGTTTTCTTTACCTACGATTACATTCCTTTTATGTGTTTATATTAGAGAAATATGGTTGGCTAGGGATGTGAGATGAGCTTTCTTTTGTTGTAATGAGTTTGGTTATGTGTGAAGCTTTCATTTGGTATAACTAGTCTATTAGTAAATTGTGAAGTTGGAGGGTTTGTTTGTTTTAATCAATTAAAGGTGATTGATTTATATAAATCAAAAAGTGGCAAAGAATGACAAATAGATGTATTATGATTTGGTTTGTGTGAGATAAGTATACTTCTTGTTGTAATGAGTTTGGTTATGTGTGAAGTTTTTATTTGGATGGTAAATATAATTGTATGTTGAGAATGTTAAAGGAGAAACTGATATATGACATTTTTATTTGTATAGGATTAGTTTACTTTTTGTTGTACTAAACTCAATTTTGTATGGGGTGTTTTTGTTTGGTTTTCTAGAAAATTAGTCTATTATTAAATTGTAGAGTTTGAGATTTTTTATATTACCAAATATGGAGGAGTTTGGTTTCTAGGAATGTAAAATGGAAAAAAGAGGACAATGAGCTTATTTAAAGTAAGCTAAATTTTTGGGCTTAATGTCTATGCATGCAATTTTTGCTTGGTTTAAAAATCAGTTTGAAAAACAAAATGGTCTATGATGTATCTGTCTATGTATGGAGTTCAATATATGTGTTTTTGCATTTTTTATGCCTTTATTGAAAATTCATTGAGAATCTTGTTAGTACTATGAAAAATAAAAATTGAATTAATAGTAAAAGGAAGTGTAACCAAATCTAAATGTATTTTATCTTTACTTTAAATTACAGCTACTCTCATTTGCAAATCTATGAATTGCAATGAAGTACATAATTGCAACCAATTCCTACATATAAATACCATGAAATTTTAGCAAGTTGCGACAATAACCTCTATGCTAGTATTTCCTTAGTCAGTAGGTGCATGTTGGTACTTTTATACCTTAGTGGGATTGACTTTAGTATTTCAAATTAAATATTCCATTCGTGTCACCAATTAAAGCGATTTCTGCATTAGTTGTATTATGATATTAATTTGGCATAACTATTGTGTGTACTTAACAAATAGTCACTTAATGGGCCATTAATCACTGTTAATTTATGAAAGATATGGACACACATCCAGTGGGAACCCATGTGCGTATTATCCCGACGAGGCAACCTGAGCATCGTTCAAGTTGGCTTTGGGATGGTCCTCCAGAAGGCGAGATATGCACTTGTCCAAAATCATACTCAAGTTATGAACTACAAAGATTTTTCTTATTATTACATATCCATTTTTAAAATTACCCCTAGCGTTGGCATTTAAGTTTGAAGCGTAATTATTATGTTGTTATTGAATGCTATATTTATACAACGTTGCTCTGTTTGCAGGAATTGCCAAGTGTACTAACTTGTTGTCCCGATTTAGTGGTGTGCCCGAGGTGGATTAGATCCATGAGTTGCTGCTTATATCAAGGATGCGAGGTTAGATGGGCTACTTTGGGTCCTAGATATAGAGCTCGATCATGCACTGATCATGACATTGGTGGAGAGATGGCGGCCAGAGATGCACCCATTCCACTTGCCCTATGGTGAGATGACAATCATGCTACAAGACTTGGAGGTTATAAAGAGAGTACTTGTAAGCGGCTTGCCCGTGGTGGGGATTACCTATATGTCGGACTAGGGTGACTTATGCTTCAATTTGCTAGGCCATAGGCCTCCGGCCAAAGAACCTGGTGCCAATGACAACATGGTAGTGTTGTGTGGGGTGAGGTTAAAAGTGTCTTGGCTTGAGTCACAATTTAGTGACCCTCTCCCAGTTGACGCCACTGACTTGCGAGTGCAACAGTACGCTCGGTATTACATACTACAGCTCTTGGGTGGTATGCTTTTTATGGACAAGTCCGAAAAAAAGATCTCAGTCATGTATTTGCAGTTCTTGAATCCAATCAGCGTTGGCAAGAAGTATAGCTGGGGTAGTGCAGCATTATTGGCTATATAGACACTTGTGTAAGGCACCAGAGAAGAAAACCAAGCAGATTGGCGATGCACCGCTATTGGTGTAGTTGTGGGTGTATGCTAGGTTCCCACACATATGCTTGGTGATGAGGCATCCATACCAGGCACTACCCCCAAGTCCATCTACTGTTAGGCATGTAGCTTTTGTATACTTGCTGTTTACATACACACTACTTTTCCCCATGGGGATTGTGTAAGTAACTAACATAAGGTTATGTATGTGGTGTTTGCTAGATGGAAAGCTGTTGGATGGTATGCTGTTTATGGACAAGTCCGAAAAACAAAATTCAGTCATATATTTGCAGTTCTTGAATCCAATCAGCAGTGGCAAGAAGTATAGCTGGGGTAGTGCAGCACTATTGGCTATATAGACACTTGTGTAAGGCGTCAGAGAAGAAAACCAAGCAGATTGGCAGTGCATTGCTATTGGTGTAGTTGTGGGTGTATGCTAGGTTCCCACATGTACGTTTGGTGATGAGGCATCCATACCAGGCACTACCCCCAGGTCCATTTGCTGTTAGGTATGTAGCTTTTGTATACTTGCTGTTTACATACACACTACTTTTCCGCATGGGGATTGTGTAATTAACTAACATAAGGTTATGTATGTGGTGTTTGCTAGATGGAAAGGGGCTAAGTGCACCACAGAACATGTAGCGCACGTCTCGAGTGCCTATCGTATGTCACTTACTTCGCTACAGCCAAATCAAGTATTGTACCTATGTTGGGAACTGCACTGGCATGTAGTTGTTGTACTTATGATTTGCTTGCACTTTTTTAGTTTGAAGTGACACTTTTTAGAGTAGAGATATGTATTCGTATTATGTATCGTTCCCATTCTTTACATTTTTTTCTAATTATATTGTTAATATGGTTGTTTGCCTCTGTTGGATCATTGTAGATTGTGTGGGATGAGAAATTATGTAAGGGTTCACATGGCATTACATGACAAAGTTTGTACTTGATTATTGTTTGTTGTTAATGATACACATGACATGTAAAATACCCCCTTCATGCAATGACGATTTCCAAAAATTTCTACCTACCAATATAAGACGTTGTTGTTGATGTGTAACAAAAAGGTGATCATGCATGCTGAAATTTTGTAAACAGTCATTGTGCTGACTACAACAATACCTTCTACAAGGTTCTATCCATTGTCATTTGCATTTTGCACAAAGAATTTATGGGAACTTATCTTTTATTATTTCTATCTTGCTGGGTTGCATTTTAATGTTATCCACTAATTAAAACAACAGTCAAATTTTCCAGCACAACATTGAGTTATATATGTCCAAATTAAAGTTAAATTATTTAAATGACAAATGATGTTATTTAGTAATATGAAAGATTAGTTCTCACTTATGAACATCCAAACTTGAACTGAATACAACCTCCAAATAACCTGAAAATTTGTTTTTCACCAATACTGAATATTTGCATCAACGTTAACAACAAAAAATAAATAAAATTCAATGGCTACTTTAGAATTGTACCTTTTTCTGTTAAATTATAATGGATTGTTTGGTAGATCCCCACATATTTCACAAAAAATTGATTCTTGCATCAACTCCATATTTTCATCAAGGTTGTCAACAAAATTTAAATCTGATGGATCAAATTTGTTGACAGGAGACAAACTAAGTTGCAGATGTGGAATTTGTGTTTCAGATAAGATCGAAGGAAGACACTAAGCTACAGAAAAGCTCACAGATATGGGGTTTGTGTTTCAGGTACATACATACTACTCGAGTTTAGAGGACTTGAGTATATACTTAAATGGTACTCGAGTTTAATGAACTCGAGTACTTGTAGTTTTCTTATTATAATACTCGATGATCAAGTTCTCGAGTTATGTCAACATATAACTCGAGTTCCCCAAGCTTGAGTTCAAGGTGGCATTTTTAATTAATAAAATTCCAGCTCAGCCACTGCCACGGTGGCAAACTGAAGTGGAACTCGAGTTAGTAGAACTCAAGTACCATGGGAACTCGATTTCGTTAAAGTCGAGTACCCAAAAAGTGATAGATCCCTACATATTTCCAAAACAGTGGTAGATTGATATATATTTCAGTAAAAAATGGTATTTGGCCATTTTGGCCTTTCTTTTACTATGAAACTTTATTTTCAAGACTTGCCAAGCTCTGAACTCTCCCTTGACACGTGAAGTTGCTATTGGGGTTAGAAGACTTAATAGGGTCAAAGCATTTCCTTTAGTGTCTGAAAGTCAAAATGACCAATATAAGTCACAAAGTAGGGCAACCATTTAAATGCACAAGATTGTGCTTCCACCTAGTCATGGCAAAACGGGTCAGAATTTTCTGACCCGACCTGACTCGACCCAAAAAATACCTGACCTGAACTCGATTTTTTTTACCCGAAGCAAAAATGAGTTCACCCGTGACTCCACTCGTGTTTTTTGTGGGTCAACCAACCCGACTCGAACCATTTTTTAAAACTTTTTTTTTGGATAAAAAAATAATAAAGTTAAGACAATATTGGTTTAATTGTTTGTTGTGAACTTTAAGGAAATAATTGAGACATATATAATTGCATGCAAATTAATTGAAAGATAAATGGTTGAGCATTCTGTAATGAGTAAAGATTTTTAGATATCAAATAGCAAAGTACATGCCAGGATAATCTGGTTATAATAGAGTTAAAAACATAGATTTAAAATTGTAAACATGTGTGAGAAACATTCACAAGTGTGAAAATAGTGAAGCCAGAGTATCAAATTAGCATAAATTATGAATATTTAGACCATTTTTTAACAATTAATGTCCAAAATAAACAGCTTTTCAAAATAAATTATGATATTTTTTAAAGTGTATGTTGCTTAACAATGATATGATATTCATAAAAGAGACCATGTATAAAAAAAGAGATCATATATAAATAAGTAAACGATCAAACTTTAATGTATATCTCAAAATAAAATAGAATGCCAATTACAATTGATAATAGATTATAAAATTAATTTTCAAAATTGTAAATTTCTTATATATTTTTATTTTTTGTCAAATGAGTTATCCAATAAGTCATTTTGTAATTTTATTTTATTTTTGGGTTGTTGATATTGTGTAGAAATAAAACTTGTGTATTTGTTTTGTTTATCTTTGTGTTATTTTGCTTTAGATAGCAATCTTAGGATTTGCATAATTTTAAAATTATTTAATAAGTAATAATAAGTTTAATTGAGTTCATTATTAATATAAGTGGTGAATTCAAAGTAATGCATTTTACATCAAGTAATTTGTTTTATGATTTTCCAAATGGCAAATACATGTTGTTTTCTTTATAATAAAAAAAATTTATGCGAAAAAATACGGGTCAATCCGACCCGAACCCGATCCGACCCGCCCATTTTGGCATGTCTACTTCCACCAAATTCACTCAGTTGAATACAAAGCCGCTATTTGTTGCTGCTGATGGCTTCTTGATCTTCACTAAGAAATATGAACTTTTCATTCTTAGAAAAAGAAGTATGATTAATCATAAGTCATAGCACAATAAGCTGGGAACCAAGTTTCATAAAGCTGAAATTACTAGTTAGAATCTTAATATTCCCTGTATGACTAATCATAAGGGATAATACAATAAACTCGAAATCACTATCAGGGAGCAGAAGTCATTAATTAGAACCTTCCTCTTTATTACAAAAAAAGGTGGTATTAAATACAACACGATGTTCTCATGTTCATTGAAAAAGTAATCATCTAAGATGTAACACAAAAAAGTACTTAGAGATATGACATTTTCTATAGTACGCTGCAAAAGCAAGGCCTCCAGTGTGTTAAGGCTACTCACTCTGGCTGCTGAACACATAATTGCATTTTGTGACACAATGTTAGATGGGATCTACCTCTTGGTGGACCCTAATATTGAAATCAGCAGTCCTGTTGCAAACATATACGAATTACCTAGTCACATGATCATACCAATAATCATCTAATGTAATTCAGTCAGAATTTGGTTTACATGTTATTCAAAATTCACAAATGAATATTACCTCTAAGGGTCGTTAAGACGATGGCTTCTGCCTCGGAAAGCAACTCCATCACCCTCGTTGGGCTGCTGTGCCCGCGCAGGACTATCTGTCTCTGCCTGCTCTGTAGGGCTTGGTCCATTTCTGTTGAGACGGTAGCTTCTTCCTCGGAATGCAACTCCGGCAGATGGATCACGCTGCACTGGGGTATTCATTTGTGTTCCCTTACCCCAAAATGCAACTAATTTGTGACTGGAGAGTCATTAAGGATAATACAATTATTTCACAACAAGTCTCTAACTTTCATTAAAATAGTTGATGCACAAATATTGTACCAATTGGCATTTTTCTCAAATTTCTTTCTTCATTATATGACCTCAAATCTTTGCCAGAAGAAAAAATCACAGATCAGGATGTTGGCTATGCTTAATTATTTCATGATATAAAATCTGCTATAGTGCAAAAAACTATGTTAAACCAGTGTTAGATCTATTAGTGCCCTAGGGCCCAAACTTGTTGTGAACTCCACCCTTTTGTAAACTTGTACTTGCAGGATAAGTGACCTGATCCTACTAGGACTAGAATAGGGTTAGACTAGGTTTTTTTAATAAACAAATAAACTTTGATGTATACTTGATTTCCCAAGTAGAATTTGAATCATTAGTCTTTTTTTCTATTAGAGTAGTCTGTATGGAACAAAATGATACCACATACCCAATTTCCTTGACTCTTGATAGCCAAAACTGCAGTCAATAGGCCTATGCTATGAAAAGATGAATCAAAGGGTGTCTCTTATGGAGATATATTACTAGAGAAGTTCCTAAACAAGTCAAATTAGAACATTACTTTACTCCGATGGTTAGAGACTGCACATGACATATGGAACTTCCTAGCGCAGCGCTGTCAAACAACTGTTCTTGTTCATCAATATCAATATATGACCACTATTCATTGCATGCAACAAGAAAAGGGCCAATCTATTGCTAAATTTTATTCATATATGTCTGATATTCAGGATCAAACTAATTTCTTTTGAGCTAAAACAGGATAGTTTCAAGGATGTCGAGAGATTCCTCTAGTATCATAATTCCTATCCTCAAACACAATTTCTGATGGCACTTGATGATGATTATGATCCTGTTCTAGCATCTCTCTGACGTTGTGATTAACTTCCCACACTTAACCGTACAATCAAGGAATTGATAATATGTAGAAACATGCAAGAAAACAGCTCAAACACAACCTAAAATTCTATTCTAGTTGTTCCACCCCCACTACCTCAATTATGTGAACTTGGACAACGTAGAATCCTCACACAAGGAATTGGGATAGGCCGTATACTGGGAGTTCTATTAGAGCTTTCCTCTCTGCATCTTACCCCACTTGCTCTCTACTGCTGCCACTGCACCAAATACCTTTGAGTCCTTACATATACGACACTCGAGATTAGGTCATGCCTCACTCTAGTGGTCACTTAGTGTAGGTCAAGTCCAAGTCTTTTCATTGTATTTCATGTATATTTGGAAAAAAAATTTGCTTTACCTTTTAAGTGAATGTCTTTCAAATCCTCCATTTGATCTTGTCCATATCAAGGACATGTGAATGATGAAACAAGAAACCTAATTTGCTATGTAGCTAGTGGTTATGTAACAAGGTGATGTGTGCATCAAACATCTTTTTTTATCATGCATTTTTTCGAGTCTCCAACATATAATGGTTTATGGTTCAAAACTTGCTGCGTCCTTGACATACAGGAACACAGACACATTGGTCTGTTATTGGGAGTTGTGAAATTCTCCACAAGTTTATGGAGAAATACAATTTAAAACTATGACAACTCAAATATCTATAAATCCTACCAGAAAAGCAAAAGAAATTCATGAGAATGAGGTTTAAGAGGTTTCGAATATAAGTTAAATGCACCGTTAAAATAAATAAAAACAATAGAAAGGATACACCCAAAGAGGGGTCTTCAAGATGAATTTTCCCCCAGCAAGAGGATGAAGCACTGTTAGGAAGTAATATAAATGTCCTGCAACCATCCCTAGAATGTCTGACTTCAAAGAATTTCCGAGTATCAAACTGAGTGCTAGCATTGCCCAAGGAAGATAGAATCCCTACAGTTAAAATATATTAACCAGCCTCTTAGATTCCTTTCAATTGCTGAATATATAATAAACTTCATGAATAGCGTTTTGTTATGTTGTCTCTATTGCATAACGCAAAGCCAGAGGCAAACAATGGCAGGGAGTACAATTGTACATAAGATATAACTTAAACAAAGAAATATTCTATTTGAATGCTTGGAACTACCAAAGGAAATAAAACTTGAGAAAATATACTTCATTATTTATAATTATGGGTAGAAGTATTGATGGAAAGTTTGGTGACACTACAAAAAATAAAATACAGGCCAAAAATAGTGAGCACACTTAATTGGGACTGCAACACCATGATTTCAAGGTTAACCAGACAAGAACCAAAAGTACAGCAATTCATGCAAAAAAATATTCATTTCCCTTTTTTGCACGTTCACACTCCAACTGCATTGGTACAAAAATAGTAATTAAAGAAAAAATTGACAGAGATAGTAACGAGTATGGCAAAAAAGGGCAGGAGATAATTTTATATGCAGCCAATTGGTTTTGCTGGAAAAGGTAGAAATGAAGTTACAAATGTTGTCTCAAACCTTCTTTGATTGATAATCCAGATGCACATTGAAGTGTGCAGATACTGCAAGTTCTAGATGTCAACCTATTTTATAGAACGCTAAGTAGACTCATATTAAATGTTACAGAAAGGAGGAGGTCTAATTTCAAAGTCTATATACAGAAAAGCAGTCGCATGCTTATATTATTCCAAATGCTAGGATAACTAAAACAGGACAGTGGAGATAAAGATTAAACAAAATTGGTAGAAGCATACCTTCAATGACACAAGACCATAAATGTTTATTCGTGCATTTGGGAACTCACGGCTCCAAACATAGACAAGCATAAATACTAAGGAACCTCCCAGGAATGGAGACTGTAGATATGGAACGGCAGCCATCACCTAAGATCAAGTAACACCCTTGTCATTATTTTTCTAGATATATTGATTAGTATGGGGGATTTTGGTTCACTTGTTTTGATATTGTGTTAACATATTATGTGAGGAAATTTCTTCTAAATTTTCGCAAATAATGCTCGTCAAATAAATATAGATGGATTTACAATCTACACCACTGGATGTCTTGATTTTGCATAATCGTTCTCCATACAAATTGCAAAATTCATTTCTAAATTGGGAAAGAGTCGTATCATTTATAATTATTTATTAGGTACTTATACTTTTGGAATTCTACATCCCCAAACATATGATTTCAATTTTTACTAGTTCACCAAATATATCTGGCATCTCTTGACAAACCTACTTGACACCCTATTTTTCTGTTCTTTCCTTGAAAGTTACTTAGTTTGTCATTAGAAAAGAAACAAAAGGTTTCCAACCCCAATGATTCCTTAGTTTTCCACCATAGAGCTAAAAGCTGTCTGATAAATTCATGTTGCGCCATTTGGAAAATCATATTGCTGATCAATATAACCAAATTTTACGACCAACTAGCATACATGCTCATAATTAAGTTAATGTTACTGGGGAAAAAAAACTGTAAATATAAGATGATTTTTTCTTACTTACAAGAAGTGATAGGGCTCCAAAGACAAACATCCATACATAGTCTGCTGTTCTCTTGTCAAAGGGTCCTCTCTCAAGTGAAACACCATATCTTGCTCTATGCAAATTGGCATGACAAAGTATTTCAAATTTTCAATATCACTTTGGAACATAGTCTACAGATTGTAAACCTTGCATAACTTTTAATCTTGAAAGTCAATGATCATAAGTGAATGATAGGGACTGAAAAAGATATGCATGTACAGGCATCAATTGGATGAATAATGGCTTAATACAAATATGGATCATCATTTAAAGCCTGATATATTATCTACTGGATTATTTTAATTAACAATGGTTTTTTCAAAACATTCTTTCTTACCACCTTAACCCAAATTTCATGGTAAATGTGATATGATATGGTTTCAGGGGGTAGATAGAGTCAGATATCTTACATCATTAACAGACGAAATGCAAAGAAAAATGAAAATGGCCCAAGAAAGAAGAAATTCGTAATAAGCCTCCAAACCTGCACTATATACAAAAATTAACATTAGGACATAGGCAGAGAATGAACCCTCAAGTTTTAACTTATTACAACATGCTCTTTGCAAAACAAAATGAGCAAAATGAATTTAATCTCATGAATTACTACAGATTGGACAAATTTGGCAACTGAACTTGTTTACCTGAAAACGTTTTAGTACAAGGCTATAAAATAGTGCTATATTGTAAGGATCATAAAGATCCAGATAGAGAGCAGATGTGGTCATCAAGCATGCCACTCCATAGAACTTGCTTACAGGTGGGAGAGATCGATAGTATCTGAAACAATTTGTGAAAAATCAGCTTGTTTAAGTTGCAAAGAGGTTATAGAAATTCATGAAGTATCAAAATTGCAAGCCTTGATATGAAATCAAGAGCTGGTTGAATTTTTTTTAAATGAGTCCAAAAGTAGATAGTCAGAAGCTAACATTACCAAATAGATACATAACTTGCAGCAAGGGCAAGAGATATTGCAGGCTTCTGAACCACCTCAAATTATTAATACATTATTATTAGACTGAGGGGCATCTGGTTGGTTTGGAATGAAATCCACAACAAAATAAGATTATAGATAGAAGAAAAGAAAGAAAGAAATTTTATTTTCTTGCATAAAATTATTAACACTACTTTTATGTAAGAAAATTAACCAAGATCCATTGTGTAACATTCAAGTAACAAGCATGCAAATCAACAAAATGTCATATATGCATGTGATCATTGAAATGTTTGTGTGTTTGTGCATGTATACAAAGGAAAGAGAAGGTTACTCCGCTGGTGTAGACATTGCACAGGATGGTTCTCTTATGTCAAGGTAGTGTGATGGTGGTGGAGATGGTGGTCTTAGATTGAAAGGCTATGTAATGACTACTAACAAGAATATTGGATATGTATTGCATTGGTCTTCAACAATAGTAAAATACTAGTATAAAGTATAAACCAATGGACTGACTCTTCAAAGAGAAAGACTTAGGAACCTGCGGAAACTTCAAAGTCAAGAAAGTAATTTTAAAAGTCTTTCCACTCAATGACCATTAATGCTAACACAGCTCATAGTGCCTAGAGCAGTTGGGAGGAAAAAGTCAGCATCTGGATTTTCTTCTTGTCTCGTCTCGTACAGTTGGATTGAACCAGGGGCTATAATATGTCAAGGTCACTCAATATCACTTTTATTAACGTAGCTTCTGGGTTGACGTGAACTTCTATTCCAATTTCCAAAATATTTCCAAAGGTGATTGACTTCTCACTGAAGCATCCAATGATCTGTATTTGTTTGTGAAAATTATAAGCATCCAGTGTGTGGGAATGATCTGTATTTGTTTGTGACAGCAATTTAATGTGACCTTTTGGGACTCAATTGAGCTAAACTTAAATTTTCAAAATTCATATGATATAATGGGCTGTGAATCAAATTAATTTTCCCTATGAGAATAGGCTTTCTGCTCAATAAAAAACTTCTTATTGTTCATCAGTTTTTATTGGACCCCCCCCTCTCTCTCTCTCTCTCTCTCTCTCTCTCTCAGTTTTTATTGATTATATATTTATAATCAATAAATGTATAAAAGGTTACAAACAAATCAAACAGCAGCTAGTACTTCAAATAATATGAAGAAGATCATTGGAATATCCGTTCATATGAACTAATTCATATACTGATTGAAAGATCTCCTCCGTTAACTATTGGAATTGGAGATCATGGACTTGATACTTGATAGAGGTGATTAGTAAAATTTAAAAGATTTCCACATATTTATCGAATGTCTTCGAAATAACCATCTGCACTCTGTGTGTAACAGAAATTAAATCCTTTACTTTAGGCATAGAAATTGAAAAACTCTTGAGGCTCAGAAAATTTTATACGAAACATAAGTTACATAACATTCTCCCTCTTTCTATTTATTATGGCATGCCCAAGCAAGCTGAATTGTGAGAATATATATGAAATTTTCAATGTATTTTTTGGGTGTCCACTATTGGGATGTCATGGTTGCCTGCAACCTATTTGGTTTTCAATATTTTAAGTACTAAAACACCCTCCCATAAAATTTTAAATTCTCTAAAATACCCCAATCTTTTAGTTAAATAATTTTAAATTAAAAAAAAAAAAAACTTGTTAAAAGAGTAATTTATTATTCCTAAGTTGTAGACTTTTTCCTTTATCTTTTAACTTAGGACACTACCTCTATCTTATTTTTAAATATTATTCCATGTTATGTTACATTTTTCTTTTAAAAATATACAAACGGTTATTTATGTATTTATACTATTATTTAAAGAGCTCTCCCTATTTAGAATCCTCATTTTTTTGGTTAAAAAATGCTTCTACATTCTTATGTTTAAGTAGAAACTGAGACAAAACTAAAGAACAATCCAGTAAAAATACAACTTTAACTTCCACTAGAACATTACCTACAAAATATGGTCACTCTTCTATTGATTTTTAAATTGTTTTATCTACTTATAAATTCTAAATGTGTAATATTAATGAGAAAACGTGTGTGGTAGGCCTTTTGTGATTTTGGGCTGGACATCTCCTGCTGTATTGAGACCCAAGTGTTCTAGATAGAAGAGTAGAGACCGTTCTAATTGTAACCCACCTTGGGCTAGCTTGTGCACAAATTATGCCTCTTTTTGCTAAAACTTTGGTCACATGCCTATAGCAAACGAAACTGCTACAGAAGAGTTATGGCCGACAAGTATGACAATAATAAAGACAATATGCTTCCTGTTAGATGAAATAAGTAAAGAATCCTTTAGAACAATATAGTAGTAAGAAACACGTTATAAGTGAAAGTGCAAAGACAAGAAAGAAAATAATTACGATAAATAATAAAAGCAAAAGGAAAAGGTTAGTCTGCCTTGTTTAGTTGTGTTACGGGACCAAAACCAATGAGGGAAACTACTTTCTCAACGTGGGTAACCTCACAGAAGGATCCTGCTATATAAATTATCCACTTTGAGGGAACAGGTTTGAATGGCTTATGCCCCAAACGAATATTTTATCCTTAATAGATGGTAGGCTTTTAGAGGGAGAGAAGAGATTAGCATATTAGTGCATGCTTGCCATCTTATACTCTCACTCTCTATTTCTCTTCCTGTTTCTCTTTCTCTTTTTTTCTCCGTTTTGTGACTTTGATTCTTTCCCATTCTTTTCTTTCTTTCTAATTCTTACTCGTGTATTGTTACGGTGATGGTGGTGCTGTGATTCTTTTCTAGTGGTTGCTACTGTTGTGGTGATGATATTGTGCACGACAAGGGCCCTTTATATACTGTCTATCGTAACTGGTTTTTACTATTTTACCCTTTAACTACTTTTGTTTAGGTGTGAGTGTACTTCCAGACCATTTACTGGTTTATCAGCTATCCGGCTACCACCACTTACCTGTACTGGCCGTGCCACACCCCATTACTAGACAAAGAATTCTACTTTGTTTGCTTGTTCACCGTGGCATTCCTATCCGCAACAAGGTGGACATTCACTCTCTCACTATCCATTATGATATGCACCTTGTGGTTCCAACTCATCCTCCTTCTTTGGGGTAGTAGGTCATCCCAACAGGATATCTCTCCCAAAAGAGTTTGAGCGGGAATCCCAGAATAGGCATTCCCTTCTTCTCACCGCCAAACGATACCCTCTTTTACCTCTGACCCATAACCCATCACTCCTGTATTGGCTAGGTACAGGTTGGTGGTGTCTAGGCCTTGTGCGTACTCCACTTCCGTGTATGTCCAAAGTTTGTCTGCCACTTATGCGTTTACCATGGACTGGAGGCTCGTCTATGTATTCTGTCGCTCATTCTTAACCTCTTGTGGTGTGAACTGTTTTCTGATCCTCCATTCTTTATGGCTTGCTTCCCCACAAGGGCTCGACCTTGCTTGATTATGGGCTTTTGTTTCTTTTAGTCCACTATTTGTTCCTTTCGTTGGCATGGCAAGGTATTCTTGCCATGCCATTCTGTTATTCCTACTGCGGTGTTATTTTATCTATGCTTGCTGGGCCTCTTTCAAGCGTACTGTATGCTCTTCCCTCAATTAGTTACAATGTCTCAATATTGTCATTGGGTTTAATACTCATGTTACTTTGGGTTTTCTCGACCCACTACATTGCTTGTGGAATCCTTTGTCCCATTTCTTCCTCGTTGGGCATCCTTGGCCCGATTTTTTTCCTTAGACATCCTTGGCCCATTTCCAACTCTACATTCTCATGGGCTTTTACTAACTATATTGGGCTTCTTTGGCCCAATTACTATATCCTTCATCCATGGGGTTCATGAACTTTCTATCAACCCCGTACTTTCTTACTTTATTATTTCGAGCCTGCTGTGGCCCATTCTCACTTTTCTACATCTCATAATGTTCATAGGTTTACTACTTCTTCCTTTGGGCTCCTATAGGTCCATTTGCTTTTCCCAATGCCCATTTGTTTACTTTATGGGCCTAAGACCCATCATTCTTGCCATTTGGGCTTGATGGTTTTTTTTTTTTTTTTTCTCTCAATCCACTAACTTTTTTCTTACCCATATTGTCAGGCTTCTTCTTGCTGTTGGGCTTTTCCAAAATGAACATCAACAACGTGTAAACCTTAAATTGGAATAAATGAAAAATTATGACCAAAAAAAAAAAAAAAGCCTCATTGCACACGCGAAACGCATATGATGAGACTAGTTGTGCGCACCCAAAAGCGGTGACTGGGCCTGAATGATGTATTGGGCTTACAATCTATTTGTATTGTGGGTCTTCAGTGTTTCCCGCAATGAGGTGACTTCTTGCTCGGCAACCCAAGTGTTCCTATCTTGCTCCTTCCTCCTCCTCCTCCTTTTTTCCAACCCCCTTCCTTTGGTCCCTCCTCTCCTATTTATGGTCACAACTTGTTGGATCACTGAGGTCATCTTCTAGCTCAGTGGATGGGGAGGTCCAATTTAATTCCCTCTAAGTGGATGGGTAGTTATGAGCGTAAAGAGAATGAAGGTGGCATTGGAACTTGATTCCACTGCCATGTCCGTTCCCCGTCAGAAGGGTTTCCACAGTGACGGGGCATGGTCTAGCACTGACAATCTCGGTTGGTGATTAAATAGTCCAGTGCCATCGGAACTTACAAGGTCGGTAAACTTGATGCCTGGCGGCACTCTGGGTATGTGGTGTACATGACGCAGATTTGGTCTTGGAGGGGCGTTCGCCCAACGCGACAAGGTTTAATAATGCTGGGCATGTCTCGGGTGGACCCGCTTTTGCCTTTAGGGTGCTCGGTGCGCGTCAGGTCGGTACGGAGTAAGCTCGTTGGACTGATCAGCGTTGGGACCCTAAGGGGACGATCGTTCTCGTGGGCCTATGGGCAAATGGGCCTAGATTAGGACCTACACGGGCAGTCATTCTCGTGGGCCTACTGGCGTATGGGCCAGGAAGGATGATGCCCGCACACTAGTTATATATCACTTTTAAACATTATAACACTACACAAAAAATCATTATTGCATGTGCAAAATGCGTGTGATGAGTCTAGTGTAAGTATAAATTTATAAATTTTTATATTTATCAAGTATCAATATAGAATTTAAACTTCATATATTTTATAAGCCTAAGTACATTATCCAATATATTAGCTTAAATAACATGTTTTTCCAAAAAAAAAAAATCAAATTTTTAGCATTTTTATTATTTTTTTATTGTACCAGCTGAAACATCCAAAATATGCTCAGTATAAGCCAATACAACTTAATTTTTTTTTAGTACATTTTAGAGGAGTACCAATACCAGTTCAATGTCTGGTACGGTATATTCTTCAGTGTGACATGTATCGGTATGGTATTGACTTCTCCCGCTTAAATCTTCCCTCCCACATTGTTGTAACTATCAAATTGAATTAAAAAGAAAATTCATTAGGTGAAAAAATAATTAAAATCCCCTAAAATATAAGATAGCTTTAAGTTGATCAATGTGAGTATCCTTGTCATGACCTAACTCTAAAGACATGTTCAATTGCTGAGAATTTCAAAATTTAAGATAGCTTCTAGTTTGATAGATGCGAGCTCCCACATCATAACCCAACTCTAAAGGAATGATGGGTTGCTAAGAATTTCAAATTCTCTAAAGAACTTCCAGCTAGATTAATGAAGGGTAAGACTTGGGTCTAGTGCACCATGACCATGCCCATCAATGAAAAAAACCCAAATCATAGATTCCTTTTTCTTTCACACTTTCTCGGGAGGTCCATTCATAAATGATGGTGGAAATTTGGAGACAGATGGCCCATTTATTCATTTTTGGCAAACTCTTTAGTCTCAATGGCTTGGAAGAGCTTGTAAAGTAATACAAAGCTTGAAGCTTCACTTCTCTTTTACTGTGGAAGTTTATTTTCAAGACTTGTCAATGACCAAGCTCTAAACTCTCCCTTGGCACGGGAAGCTGTTATTGACGCTAGAAGACTCAAAAAGCTCAAGCTGTTATTGGGGCAAGAACTTGAATGCACAAGATTGTGCTTCCACCAAATTCGCTCAGTTGAAAACAAAGCAGCTATATGTTGCTGTTGATGGCTCCTTGAGCTTCACTAAGAAATATGAAGTTTTCATTCTTAGAAATAGAATTATGATTAATGGTAAGGGATAACACAATAAGCTAGGAACCAAGTTTCATAAAGCTAAACTCATTAGTTATAAGTGTTTGGATACCGCTTATATTGTTGAAACTGAAAAATTATTGCTGAAAGTACTATAGATAAAGTTAAAAGTTAGTTGAAATAGTATAGTGAGACTTAAAAATAGTGCTAAAAAGTGCAGTAAGGCCTATAAATAATAGCAAAAAAAGCTGAATAGTGAAATAATTTTAATTTTTAATCCTAACCCAAACGCACGCTAACCTTCCCTGTACGATTAATCATAACGGATAACACAATAAACTGGAAATCCTTATCATGGAGCGGAAGTCATTAGTTAGAATCTTCCTTTTTATTAAGAAAAAAAAATAAAAATGTGGTACTAAATACAGCAGGATATTCTCTTTTTTTTTTTTTTTTGATAATCTGCCATGTATTAATCAAAACAAAGAAGACACAGGGAAGGCCTCTTCCTTACAAACATTAACTAGACAAGGAGGAAGGTTGGCCAAATTGAAAAAACAAGACGAATTCAAAGCCAGCGCAAACTTGGCTGCAGTATGAGCAGCAAGGTTGCAACTTCTACAAACCCAAATAAAATCACAAGCTACAAAATTAATTACCAAGTCCCTGATGTCCGCAACAGCACGGGAGATGGACCAAGCCGAGCAAGGATCCTTGGCAATGACAGCATCGAAACAGACTTTTGAATCCCCTTCAAATTGGACGTGGGTCCAATTTTCATAGCTTGCAAGTTGGACTGCCCAGAGCAGAGCCATGGCTTCATCTTGGAGTGTCGTGAACTTGGGGGGCTAGCCGTGCCCAAACTTTTATGACAGTTCCCTGAGGCTGGCTATGACAACTAGACCAGATTTGGGGCTTGAAAGGGCAGCATCCGTGTTGACCTTGATAAAATTTAGAGGGAGGGTGACCACTGATGATGCAATAAAATCGTCAGTAAGTCACACAGTTCACACGTGCTCCTGATGATGTACCTGCACAACACAAAAGGTGAAGACCTTAGAAAGGGCACCGGTATGGTACCGGCCAAATACCCTCCGACGGTCAAGTTAGAGAAATCTCTTGTTTGCAACTCTAAAGTGCTAAAGCGGAGGTGAATTATGCGTACCTTGCCTTGAGAGTGCTTTGGGGTATTTATAGTAGTGTAGGGCCGAAATTCATGCCTTGGCCAAGAAGTTCTTTTCCTTCTAGGAGAGTAACTCTAGGATTTTGCGTATCTCATAGAATCCTTGTCCTTATAGGAGTCTTTTTAATTTGAGTTAGACGTGTCGTGCAAGAATCCTTGTTGTATGCGTGCTGGTCAAGTAAGGTTGTGGACGGAGCCAAGACTGACTTCTTCAGCCTGTCCTCGTTAGCTTGGCTATACATACTTCTAAGGTCGTTGTTGGTGGAGGTCGTCAGCTTCAGATCTCCCCAGCTTTGAGGTCGTCAGCCTTGGGGTCGTCAACTTCAGGGTCGTCAGCCTTGGGGTCGTCAGCTTCAGGGTCGTCAATCTTGGGATCGTCAGCTTCAAGGTTGTCAGCCTTGGGGTCGTCAGCTTCAAGGTCGTCAGCCTTTAGGATTGTCAAAATGACCCTCATCAGCTGCCCCCTACTCCATAACGTCGTCAGTCTACGACATCGTCCCTTTTCAGGGTCGTCAGCTTACTACCTTCAGCTCGCTGTCTTCAGCTTATTACCGTCAGCTTACTACCTTCAGTTTACTATACCTTCAGCTTACTACTTTCAGCTTACTATCTTCAGCCTTGCTGTCTTCAGCTTACCACCTTCAGCTTACTACCTTCAGCTTACTATCTTTAGCTTACTGTTCCCGAGATGCAGCTGTCAGGTATTAGGTGATTTTGCAAAAAGGTAGTTTTATGAGTAAAGCTGACAACCTTATTATATCCGTCGCTCTTTGTTTCGTCATGGGCTAATTACAAAATTATCCTTATCAGCTGCCCCCTACTCCATAGCCTCGTCAGCTTTAGCTGACGGGTTGTGGAGTTAAACATCGTCGAAATGTCATTCATGCGTGGTGCATTGAGTTGCCTTCATTAATGGCGCGAACTGATTGGACATGCAATTTTTTTTTTTTTTGTTGCCATGTAGGCTATGGTTCATATGAAGGCTTTGCCGGATAGGTGCGTTGCTAAAGAGGGGGTGATTACCCGTCTCCATATGCGTATCAAGAACCTGATCAATGGGCAAAAGCAATACAAGGAGGCTTCCCGTACCCTTGGTAAGGAAGTGAAGGAGTTGAAGGAACAGCTAGTTGAGGAGGGTTGTCAGAGGAAGCTAGAACAAGCAAAGGTGACGGCGGAAAAGGAGCTGAAGGCCTTTTTGGGCTAGGTGGAAAAAGCTAGGAGCGACGCCGTGACGGAATTTAAGGACTCACAATCCTTCATAGATGCTTGTGCCATCTATTATGGTGACAGATTTGAGGATTGTCTAAAGCAGGTCAAGTTTGCTTATCCCGACTTGGATCTATCCAGGGTAACCATGGACGAACCCCTACCGTTAACTCCGGTAGGTGGTTCTACATTCGAGGAGACCGATGAGACTACCCAGCTCAAGGTGGACTTAGGGGATGGCAGCTTTGTCCTCGCTCAGCCCGCCGTAGATGAGCCCGTCGTCATAGCTCCGTCTACGGATCAACATGCAGAAAAATCCAATGCTGAAGATGCTTCTACCCTGATCATTACTTTGTCTCCGTCAGCCACTCCTTCAGCCTTATAAATATTTGTAATGAATTTTGTGCCAAGGGTGCTTCTATTTTGTAATGAACTTTAATGTTTGACGCCCGTGTTTTTGGGCCTTTGTAAAGACAATTTTATCTTGTAGTATTTAATATTTTTATTGCTCCCAATAGTGTTGCTTTGTTCTTGACGTTTTCATGTCGTCAGTTTGATTTTCTGTGAAAGCTTCGTATCCTACTAATAGACTTGTTTATTTTGACGAGGTCGCTCACTTTGTAGACTTTGTATTGGTTATGTGCACTTAATGTAGTTTACTTTGTGGATTTTGTAGTGACTCCGTCCACTTTGTGGACTTCGTATCAAAGTTGTCCATTATTTTTTGAACTCCAAGTTCACTTTATGGTCTTTGTAGTGACCCCGTCAACTTTGAGGATTTAAGGTTATCCACTTTGCGGACTTAAGGCTGTCCACTTTGTGAATTTAAGGCCGTCCACTTTGTGGCCTTAAGGTCGTCTACTTTGTGGACTTAAGGTCGTCCACTTTGTGGACTTAAGGTCGTCTACCTTGTGCACTTAAGGTCGTCTACCTTGTGAACTTAAGATCGTCCACTTTGCGGACTTAAGGCCGTCCACTTTGTGAATATAAGGCCGTCCACTTTGTGGTCTTAAGGTCGTCTATTTTGTAGACTTAAGGTCGTCCACTTTGTGGACTTAAGGTCGTCTACCTTGTGGACTTAAGGTCGTCCATGTTGTGGATTTAAGGTCGTCCACTTTGTGGACTTAAGGTCGTCCACGTTGTGGATTTAAGGTCGTCCACTTTGTGGACTTAAGGTCGTCCACGTTGTGGATTTAAGGTCGTCCACTTTGTGGACTTAGTAGTAGTTCCGTCCACTTTGTGGACTTAAGGTCGTCCACTTTGTAGACTTAGGGTCGTCCACTTTGTGGACTTAGTAGTAGTTCCGTCCACTTTGTGGATTTTGTAGTAGTTTCCGTCCACTTTGTGGACGTAGGGTCGTCCACTTTGGGGAGTTAGTAGTAAACTTGTCCACTACGCGGACTTAGTAATAAATCCGTCCACTTTGCGAACGTAGCTGTCGACTCGTCCACTCTGTGGACTTAATAATAAGGTCGTCCACTTTGTGGACTTAGCAGTAGATTCGTCCACATTGCGGACTTGATAGTAGACTTGTCCACTACGCGGACTTAGTAATAAATCCGTCCACTTTGCGGACGTAGCTGTCGACTCGTCCACTCTGTGGACTTAATAATAAGGTCGTCCACTTTATAGACTTAGCAGTAGATTCGTCCACATTGTGGACTTGATAGTAGACTTGTCCACTACGCGGACTTAGTAATAAATCCGTCCACTTTACGTACGTAGCTGTCGACTCGTTCACTCTGTGGACTTAATAATAAGGTCGTCCACTTTGTGGACTTAGCAGTAGATTCGTCCTCATAACAAATGTATCTAAATAAACTCCTCTTATTATGATGAATGCATGCATAAGTAGAAAATTTTTCCAAAAACAATAAACTTCAGCCCTTTGGGCTTTAAATGTATTGTAGTCAAAAGTAAACTAAGATAAACGACTAAAAGAAATAAACTGGGAATGAGGAGTAGCGTTCTTCATGCTATCTTCTACATGTAGTACTTTCTAAGATGCTCGGCGTCCCGTGGGTGACGCAGCTTCTGCCCGTCAAGTGTCTCTAAGTGATAGGTGCCCTTCTTTAGCCATGATGTTATTCTGTAGGGTCCTTCCCCATTTGGGCCAAGCTTTCCTTGTGTGAGGTCTTTGGTGGCGCCCATCACTTTCCTCAAGACGAGGTCTCCAACTTTGAAGTCCCGGTGTTTGACTTGGGAGTTGTCAAGAAGTATATCTTCGAGTCTTTCAATGGGCTCCGTTGTTGTCCGATGTTCTTCTATGCTCATGGCCTGGAGGTGGTCATCCATTTCCATCATGGCTATATAGCACTCGCGTGTAGCCACTTGATCTCCCCGCAATTCCCCTACTCCATGGTCAGTAGGGAATTTGATCATCAAATGATAGGTTGAGGTTATAGCCTTCCATGAATTAAGGGTAGGCCGTCCTATGATGGCGTTGTAAGCGGAAGAGCAATCGATCACGAGGAATGTTACGTTCTTAGTGATCTGCTGGGGGTAGTCGCCTACGATTATAGCCAAAGTGACGACTCTAAGGGGGAATACCCTCGTCCCTCCAAAGCTAATGAGTGGAGCGTTAGTTGGAACTAACCGCTTCCTACCAATCCCTATTTGCTGGAGTGTGGGATAGTAGAGGATGTCAGCCGAGCTGCCGTTGTTAACCAGAACCCGGTGCATGTTATAGTCTCCTGCTTGTATGCTAACGACGAGTGCATCGTTATGTGGGTGGTGAAGATGTCGTGCATCTTCTTCTGAGAATCCGATAAGATGGTTGTCGATCCGTGCCATCTTGGGTACGGAACCTGTCAGCTGGATGTTCTGAACCATCCTGAGGTAAGTCTTACGGGCCTTTTTCGACGATCCAGCTATCGCGGTGCCTCCTATGATCATTCTTATATCTCCTATGGGCGGCCTGGGGCGCTCGTTCTTCTGTCGGGGAGCCTGCTCCTGCTGTGGGTCCGTTTTTTCCTTACTGACTAACCTCCGTAGCCTTCCTTGCCTAACAAGAGCTTCTATTTGTTGCTCCAAGTCATAGCAGTCAGTTGTGTCGTGGCCGTGATCATGATGAAAGTGACAATATTTGTCCCTTGACCTCTCGTTAAGATCTCCCTTCAGCTTGCTAGGAAAAGTTAGGACTCCTTCATCCTTGATTTGCATCAACACTTGGTCAATTGGGGCAGTTAACGAGGTGCAGCTTGTGAATTTTTCAAGTGGTCCAGGGGGTCCTTAGACCCGTCGTACCTTTCTAGCTGAGGCATGCGAAATTTTGGAGGAAGGGGACACGAAGTGACATGTGCCGTGAAGGGTGAATCAGTTCGATGAACTAGGTCATCAAGGTCACTTGATACCCTTCCTCTGAGTGCGTTCATCATTACGTCCATTCGCTCTCGCATTTCCTAAATCTCCGCGGTGATGTGAGGTGGTAGTGCGTCAGAGATAGCTGGCCGACTGATGTCCTGCCGTTCCGGTCTGCTAGGAGCGTTGCTGCCCTCGGGTCCCTCCTGGTTCCTTCTTTCCGCGCTTGTTCCTTCCTGGTCTTCTTCTTGCTTGCCAGGATGTGCAGTCCTCTGACGTAACTGTTCCTCCAAGTCGTGATTTTGTTTGGTTAGACGTTCTACTGCTGCTGCGAGCGTTTGGACTTGTCTTTCCAATGCTGTGGCGTGCAATTCATCGCCCAAGTTGTTGGTTGTTGCCATCGATCTCGTGAGTACCATGCAGTTTTTTGTCTCAGGAATAAGGTAATGACTGATCACTCGTTTCCCACAGACGGCGCCAATTGATGATGCAATAAAATCGTCAGTAAGCTACACAGTCCACACGTGCTCCTGATGACGTACCTGCACAACACAAAAGGTGAAGACCTTAGAAAGGGCACCGGTATGGTACCGGCCAAATACCCTCCGACGGTCAAGTTAGAGAAATCTCTTGTTCGCAACTCTAAAGTGCTAAAGCGGAGGTGAATTATGCGTACCTTGCCTTGAGAGTGCTTTGGGGTATTTATAGTAGTGTAGGGCCGAAATTCATGCCTTGGCCAAGAAATTCTTTTCCTTCTAGGAGAGTAACTCTAGGATTTTGCGTATCTCATAGAATCCTTGTCCTTATAGGAGTCTTTTTAATTTGAGTTAGACGTGTCGTGCAAGAATGCTTGTTGTATGCGTGCTGGTCAAGTAAGGTTGTGGACGGAGCCAAGGCTGACTTCTTCAGCCTATCCCCGTTAGCTTGGCTATACATACTTCTAAGGTCGTTGTTGGTGGAGGTCGTCAGCTTCAGATCTCCCCAGCTTTAAGGTCGTCAGCCTTGGGGTCGTCAACTTCAGGGTCGTCAGCCTTGGGGTCGTCAGCTTCAGGGTCGTCAATCTTGGGATCGTTAGCTTCAAGGTTGTCAGCCTTGGGGTCGTCAGCTTCAAGGTCGTCAGCCTTTAGGATTGTCAAAATGACCCTCATCAGCTGCCCCCTACTCCATAACGTCGTCAGTCTACGACATCGTCCCTTTTCAAGGTCGTCAGCTTACTACCTTCAGCTCGCTGTCTTCAGCTTATTACCGTCAGCTTACTACCTTCAGCTTACTATCTCTTCAGCTTACTACTTTCAGCTTACTATCTTCAGCCTTGCTGTCTTCAGCTTACCACCTTCAGCTTACTACCTTCAGCTTACTATCTTTAGCTTACTGTTCCCGAGATGCAGCTGTCAGATATTAGGTGATTTTGCAAAAAGGTAGTTTCATGAGTAAAGCTGACGACCTTATTATATCCGTCGCTCTTTGTTTCGTCATGGGCTAATTACAAAATTATCCTTATCAACCACCTTGGGACAATATGAGTAGGCACAGGGTTTGGATGCTCAGGCTGATTGAAGATGGTGGAAAATTTGTGAGCTCTTGACTGGATGCTACGGATAGAGAGGTGTAAGTCTACCTTGCCCTCTTGTTGTAGAATAGCATTTCGGGTACGCCATATCTCCTCGATGGTGAGAGCCATATAAAGCGATACAATCCATTGATCCTGATCTTGGCAAAGAGAGGCAGGGGGTTTAGGATCAGATTAACATTATCAAGATTGGAGTTCAAAGGTACCTGGTCAGATTGAAAACCCCAAGTAGCAAACCACAAGGCTTTGTCAGCAGGGCTTTTGAAGAAAAGGTGGATAGGAGATTCAAAGTCATGATTACATAGTAAACAACTTGGATTGTCCAAGTCCAGTCTGACCATGAGGTTATCTCTTGTGGGTAGGGCGTTGGCTCCAATTCTCCATAGCAGCATTTTAATTCTTTCCGTGGCTTTGAGCTTCCAAAGCTTTTTCCAATCCATATTCACAGAGGAGGGGTGGTGGTATCTTGGTTGACAATCTGTAAGCTGCTTTAACAGAGAAACGCCATTTTGAGTCTGGAATCCATACAAGCTTGTCGGGTCTTGGTCTGATGGGGATCGGTGTGGACAGGATAGCCTGAGCATCTTGTGGGCTGAATATCTCGTGAATTAAAGGAGCTTTCCAACAATGAAATTTATGATTTATGAGCTGTGAAGCTAGCAGAGGTGTTATGGATGGTGAACTAGTCCTAAGGGATGGAATAAAGCCTTGAATCCATGGCACCCATGGGTCAAGCCATACATTGACTGATTTCCATCCCCAATCATGTAACAAGCTCCTTTTGTGATGATGCTCTTTGTGCTTTCAATAGCTTTCCAAATGGGAGATGCCTTTTTTAAAGTATCCGCTCGAAGCCAATTCTCCTTGACTTTGTATTTTGATCTTAGGATCCTCATGCACAAGCTGTCTCTATTAGAGGCAACCATCCAGGCAATCTTTGCTAGGAGGGCTTTGTTGATATTCTTGGCCTTTTAAACCCAAGACCACCCTCTTTAACAGGGCGGCAAAGGTAATCCCAGGCCTTCCAAGTGATGAACTTGCTGCCTTGTTGTTTTGGTTTCCACCAGAACCTTCTTGTAAGGGAGTCAAGCTTGTCACATACCTTGTTGGGGATGTTAAAGGTGGACATGGTGTAATTTGGTAAGGATTGAGCCACTGAGTTAATCAGAACCCTTCTACCAGCCCAAGATAGACTTTTACTTCTCCACCCCATAAGCTTTGCTTCAAGTTTGTCTTGGAGAAAGCCGAAGTCTTTGGAAGGTGCCTTTAATAGGAACATTGGGGCTCCAAGGTATACTGCATCTTTTTACAGACTCTTAACTTGAAGAATGCTTTTGACAGCCCTACGGGTATGGCTTTGGGTGTGCTTTAAGAAGAACACACCGGATTTGTTCCTGTTGATGGCTTGCCTTGAACAGCTGCAGTATTTTTCTAACACCCGAATCAGATTTGATGCATCTCTCCTGGCTGCCTGTGTGAATAGAACAACATCATCTATGTACATGACGTGGGTAATGGTTGGGCCGGAAATGCTCGTTCTGATGCCACTTATATTTTTCAACCTTAGCTCATAGTCAAGCAGCCTGGATAAAGCCTCTTGACCCAATATGAAAAGGTATGGCGATAAAGGATCGCCTCGCCACGACTAGACTTGAAGCTTGCTGTTTTACCTCCATTAACAAGGACCTCAAAGGAAACAGATGAGATGCAAGCGATGATCCAATTTGTGAATTTGTCATTGAAGCCGAAATGGAGAAGGATGGCTTGAATAAACTTCCAATTTACCTGTCATACGCCTTTTGCAAATTTAGCTTGATGGCCATAAGACCCAGCTTTTTTTTCCGAGATTTAAAGCTATGCACAGTTTCTTGGACAATGATCTGGTTATCGGCTATCCATCTGTTGGGGATGAAGGCAGATTGTGTGGGGGAGATGAGTTTGTCGAGGAGAGATCTGAGCTTGGAGACGAGCAGCTTGGAAATGATTTTGTACACAGCATTATACAAACTTATGGGCCTGAAATGGTTAGCAGATGTGGGGTTAGAGATCTTAGGAATGAGTACAATGAGGGAACAGTTTACCTCCCTAGGCATAGAGCCTCTTAGGAAGAACGAGGTCACTGCCTTGATTACGTCGTCACCCACGGTAGACCAAAGTCTTTTGTAAAATAAAGCTGGGAGCTTTCGAGTCATGCATCTGAAATAATGTGGATTTGATCTCCTCAGGGGATGGGATTTTCTTAAGAAAGTCGTTTTCATCCTTTGTGATGCAGGGAAGGATCAAATGCTCCAGGTGGTCAGGAAAACATGCGGCTTCCTCTCTAAAGAGGTTGCTAAAGTCGGTGAAAAACAGCTCACGAATTTGTTTCGGGTCATGTATCCAAGAGCCATCTTCTACCTTAATTGCATCAATGCTATTACGTCTTCGGATGATAGTGGACAGATGGAAAAAATTAGAGATTTTTTCCCCAAGCTTAAGCCAAAGTTCCCTGGTTTTTTGGCGCCAAAGGGTTTCGCTTCTAAAGGGCCATTCTGTGAGTTCGGATTGTAGTGCCTGCTCCGTGAGTACATTGGTGTGAGATGGAGGCAAACCTTGAACGTGCTTGATTTTTTGGATGAGCTTGTTAATTCTGTCTTGTCAGCGGCCAAAAACTTCTTTATTCCATTTTCAGAGAGCATCTCTAGTTGAGGCTTGTTTTTTGTGCAGCAGGATATTCTCATGTTCATTGAAAAGCTAACCATCTAAGATGTAATACAAAAAAGTACTTGCAAATATGACATTTTCAATAGTACGCTGCAAAAGCAAGGCCTCCAGTGTGTTAAGCGACTCAAAATGGCAGATAGGATCTACCTCTTGGTGGAGCCTAATATTGAAATCAGCAGTCCTGTCGCAAAAATATATGAATTACCAAGTCACATGATCGTACCAATTATCATATAATGTAATTCAATTGGAATTTGGTTTACATGTTATTCAGTATTCACAATGAATATTACCTCTAACGGCCGTTAAGACAGTGGCTTCTGCCTCGGAAAGCAACTCCATCACCCTGGTTGGGCTGCTGTGCTTGTGCAGGACTATCTGTTTCTGCCTGCTCTGTAGGGCTCGGTCCATTTCTGTTGAGATGGTAGCTTCTTCCTCAGAATGCAACTCCGGCTGATGGATCACGCTGCACTGGGGCATTAATTTGTGTTCCCTTACCTCAAAATGCAACTAATTTGTGACTGGAGAGTCATTAAGAATATTTCACACTTGTCTAACCTTCAATAAAATAGTTGAGGCCAAAATATTGACCCAATTGGTATTTTTCTCAAATTTATTCTTTATAGTACCTCAAACCTTTGCCAAAAAGAAAAAATCACAGATCAGGATGTTGGATATGCTTATTACTTGCATGATATAATATCTGCTATAGTGTAAAAAAACCTATGTTAAACCAGTGTTAGATGAGATCTTGTTACTGCCCAAGGGCCCAAAGTTGTTGTGAAGTCCACACTTTTGTAGTTTTGTACTTACAGGATAAGTGTCCTGATCCTAATAGGACTAGAATAGGGTTGGAATAGGATTTTGTTTTTCATAGATAAAGGGAGTGACTATTACACACTTGTGTGGTTGCACACAAGTGTGTAAATGCACTCAAATTGTGACTCTAAATCACGTTTTCAAATAAGAAATCATGACCTATAGTCATGATGTCAGTGATTTTATACAAGTTTTCCCCATAAATATATATTCTTTGATGTATACTCGATTTTCCACGTTGAATTTGAATCACAGGTCTATCCTTCTATTAGAGTAATCTGCATGGATCAACCGACACCACATACTCAATTTCCTTGATTCTTGATTGCCACAACTATAATCAATGGGCCTATGCTATGAAAAGACCATCAAAGGGCGTCTCTTATGGAGATATGTCATATATCACTAGAGAAGTTCCTAAACAAGTCAAATTAGATGCAGAAATGTAGTTTGTCTTCAAGAAACGTTAATGACTAAAATAGTAACTCTTAGAAGATTATCACATGGTTTCTCAATACCTGTGCTCCCTTTATTTGAACATTACTCCGATGGTTAGAGACTGCACATAACATACGGAACTTCCTAGTGCAATGCTGTCAAACAATTGTTCTTGCTCATCAATATCAATATATGACCACTATTCATCGCATGCAACAGGAAAATGCCAATCTATTGCTAAATGTAATTCATAAATGCCTAACAATATGGGTCGAACTTGCTTCTTTTGAGCTAAAATGGGGATGGTGTCAAAGATGTCAAGAGATTCCTCTAGTATCTTGATGCCTATTGTCCAACACAATTTCTGTTGGCACTTGATGATGAATATGAGCCTGTTTGAGCATCTCTCTTTGACTCACTTCCAACACTTGATAGTTCAATCAAGGAATTGGTATCTGTAGAAACATGAAGGAAGACAGCTCAAGCACAATGCTATAATTCTATATTAGTTGTTTAACCCTCACTACCTCAATTATGTGAACTTGGACTGTGTAGGATCCTCACACAATGAATACTATTGGGACAGTGTAGGATCCTCAAACAATGAATTCTATTTTAGCTTTCCTCTCTTCATCTTCCTCCCCACTTGCTCTCTACTGCTGCCACTCCACCTCTCACCTCTGAGTCCTTACATATATGGCACTCCAGATTAGGTCACGCCTCACGGTCTCATCTTTAGCCTTTACTTTGTCATTTAGGGTAGGTCAAGCCCGAGTCTTTTCATTGTATTTCTTGTCAATTTGGAAAATAATTTGCTTTACCTTTTAAGCGAATGTCTTTTATGTGCATGATGAAACATGAAGCCTCGTTTGTTAGGTAGCTAGTGGTTAGATAACAAGGTGATGTGTGCATCAAACATCCTTGTTTATCACGCATTTTTTGGAGTCTTCCAACATATAATGGTTTATGTTCAAAGCTTGCTGCATCCTTGACAAACGGGAACACAATGAACAGACACATTGGTCTGCCTCTGTTGTTGGGAGTCGTGAAATTCTCCACAAGTTTATGGAGAAATACAGTTTCAAACTATGAAGGTTCAATTATCTAGAAATCATACCAGAAAAGCGAAAGAAAATCATGAGAATGAGTTTAATGCACGCATTGCTAAAATAAAAAAAAGCAATAGATAGGATACACCCAAAAAGGGATCTTCAAGATGGATTTTCCCCCAGCCAGAGGATGAAGCACTGTTAGGAAGTAATATAAATGTCCTACAACCATCCCTAGAATGTCTGTCATCAAAGGATTTCCGAGTAACAATTCAAATGCTAGTAGTAGCATTACATAAGGAAGATAGAATCCCTACAGTAAAAAAAATTTTAAAAAAATTAATCAGCCTCTTATATTCATAAATGTCATGAGCATATCCTCTCATAAATGTCATGAATAATGCATAAAGCAAAGCCAGATCAGGGAGTACAATTGTACATAAGAATATAAGATTATACTTGAAAGTTTGCAACTACCAAAGAAAAAAAAAACCTGAGAAAATAGGATGCATCTATATTTATGTATTACTAAAAGTTGAAACGTAACATTTATTGTTACTAAGTTTCTGTTGAGCCACATCAACAACCACATCACTAATTTATTTTTTATATTTTCTTTTCTCTATTTAAACTTTCTTCACCCTATTTTCAAAAAAAAAAAAAAAAAAACTCTTCTTCTTCCTATTAATTCACATACCTACTGTTGCGCTTCTTCCAACCTTTCTCTTTTCTTTTGACCTCCTCATCTTCCCACTACTTCACCGTTATACTTCCTTCCTCTTTTTAATGTTTTGACTCTTCTTCTACCCATTTTATTTTGTATAAATTAGATATCGTTTTCCCATTCAATCCATATTTTTCCCACACAAAACTACGAGTACTCTCTCTCTCTCTCTCTCTCTCCTTTTTTCGGTGAATTTTTGTTCTTTCTTATAACTCTAATTAAGATTGATGGTTTTTTTTTTTTAAATATGTGTTTTGGTATTGTGTTTTTTTTTTTTTTAATATCCCATCAGAAAGTCTTATCTTTCCATTTTATAGCTTTGTTTGAATTTTAGTTTGGGTTAATACTTAGTTTTTTTGGAAACAAGAATTTGAATATGCCTACCAATTGTTTGAGTAATAAATTATTATAAAGTCTATTATTTATTCCTTTAGTTTCATATTAATTTTGGCTAAGATAATATTGTAATTTTGTAATGGGTTTTGATTATTATGATAATTTCCATATTCCTTAAGAGATGAGAAATTTGAAACTTATAAAGTTTAGTTTTATATTAAGCAAATATAATACACTACAAAAAAGTTAGAAGAATATGGTTTACCTTAAAAAAATATTAATCAAGCATATATAATAATAATAATAATAATAATAATAATAATAATAATAATAATAATAATAATAATAATAATAAAATGATATATTTGTAGAGATAAAAAGATAAAGAAAAAAAAAAAACTTATTGAAATCTTTTTTTTTTTTAAATAGACAATACTTGAAGTAATGGTTACTTTTTATATATTGCACCTCATTACATAATATTTATATTCACATGCATCGTGTGAGTCTGCAACTAGTTATTTATAATTATGGGTAGAACTATTGATGGAAATTTTGGTGACATTACACAATAAAATACAGGCCAACCATCATTCACAATATATATATATATATATATATATACAGGCCAAACATAGTGAGCACACTTAATTGGGACTGCAACACTATGATTTCAAGGCTAACCAGGCAAAATTTGAGAGTCCAAATTTTTTCTTTGGTTAACTTCATCAAGGTGGTACCTCTTTATGGGGCATACCACCAAAAGTACAGCAATTCATGCATAAAAATATTCTTTCCTTTATTGCACGTTCACACTCCCACTGCAATGGTACATAAATAGTAATGAAAGAAGAAAATGACATGAGATAGGAACTAGTAAGGCCAAAAAGAGCAAGAGAAAATTTGGTTTTGCAGGAAAAGGTAGAAATGAAGTTAAAAATGTTGTATCAAACCTTCTTTGATTGATAATCTAGATTCAAATTGATACTTTATAGCATGGTGGTGCAGATACTGCAAGTTCTAGATTTCAACCTATTTTATAGAACACTAAGTAGACTAATATTAATTGTTACAGATGAAAAGATTGCAACAATGGTGTTCACGCAGTGAAACACTCAGTGAGAAGCAATAAATGTAGGAAGAAATAAAGCGAAAATTCAGAGAGAGATACAAAGAAAGAATTGGGATTTCTGGAAGAATAATTGCTCAACTGTTCATTACACTTGATGTACAATATATATATATATTACAAAAGTATCAGTAATTGCCTAATTAGAGATCCCTAAAATCTCGGGATTGATCTGTAAAATATGGAGGGAAATTAGGAACCGATTAACTACGAATAACCACCTAACAGACTAATCTAACGAACCAATTCAGTAGTACAAAATGCAGCGTATCAATGAACTAATAATAGAAGGACTAAACGCAGCGTTTCATTAAATACATTTACAACCTTGCGTTAAATAGAACGACACCAATCTGTTGCATATCTGGACTAGCCATTGGAAAACTAGCCGTTGGGCATTTGAACCTTATTCTGGTTAGACATTTGAGCAATGCTCTGTTGGGCTCTGGATTTACTCTTGACATCCCCCCTTAAACTCGAGGCAGTGTTAGCCAAGAGTTTGCTGTGTAGAACCAGAAAATGAGGACCAGGCAAAGGTTTTGTGAAAATGTCAACGAAATTGTCACGGCTAGAGATGAATTTGATCCCCAAAGTGCTACGAAGAACACAACTCCTCACATAGTGATAATCTACTTCGATATGCTTGGTTCTGGAATGAGAAATAGGATTAGAGGCCAAAGCAATAGCAGAGTTGTTATCACACCAAAGGATGGGAATGCGAGGAAGAAATAGCTTAAGTTCCTGAAAGAGAGTGCGAAGCCAAGCTAACTCTGCTGCTGTGGAAGCCAAGGCACGATACTCTGCCTTTGTGGAAGAACGTGAAACAGTGGATTATTTCTTGGAAGACCAAGAAATTGGACTTGAACCAAGGAAAACCAACATCCTAGTAGTAGATTTCCTATCAATGGGGTCACCAGCCCAATTTGCGTCAGAGAAGGCAGAGAAGGTAAGTGGACCAGGATAAGGTGAATCCCAAAATGTAAAGTACCTCTCACATAACGAAGAACACGCTTGGCTACCTCCAAATGAGAAGTAGTGGGATGATGCATAAATTGGCATAGCTGATGTACACTAAAAGCCAAATTAGGGCGTGTGAAGGTTAAGAACTGGAGAGCACCCATCATACTTCTATACTCAAAGGGATTAGGCAAAACAGAACCATCAACAGGATTAAGACGTACATATGGACAACAAGGTGTCTTCATACGCTTAGAATTCTCCATCTTGAATCTATGAAGCACATCAGAGGCATACTTGGATTGGCGTAAAGTGAGACCAAATTTGGAAGGCACAATTTTAATGCCTAAGAAATAAAAATGGGCACCCAAATCCTTAAGCTCAAAAGCCTTACTAAGAGCAGTGACAAGATGAGAGACTTGTGAAGTTGAATTGCCTGTGATTATAATATCATCAACATACACAAGGAGATAAATGATAGTTTGATGAGAGTGAAACACAAATAAGGAAGAATCTACCATGGAAGCTTCAAAGCCAAGATGCAACAACTAAGAAGTAAATTTATCAAACCAGGCTCTTGGGACTTGTTTCAAGCCATACAAAGATTTATGTAATCTGTAGACATGATGAGGGAATTGTTGTTCTACATAGCCTGGTGGTTGCTCCATATACACCTCCTCCTTTAGAAAACCATTGAGGAAGGCATTGGAGACATTCAACTGTTTGAGAGGCCAATTAAAACTCATTGTAATGGAAATTACAAGCCTCACAGTAGCTGGTTTCACAACTAGACTAAATGTCTTAATGTAGTCCACACCTGCTTGGTGGTGAAAGCCCTCAACAACCAATCTTGCTTTATAATGAGCAATAGTTCCACAACTATGTAATTTCAGCTTATACACCCATTTACAGCCCACTAAATTGATGTCAGGAACAACAGGAACAAGAGACCAATCTTCAATCTTTGTAAAGCAGAAAATTCCTCATCCATGGCCTTAACCCATTGAGGAAACTTACAATAAATTCTATATGATGGGGGCTTAGTGTGAGTATAATCAACCATAGCCTTGTAACACAATTTATGCTTGGAGATACCATTCTTGGATCTTGTGGTCATAGGATGGAGATTCATAGGACCAATGATAGAAGCAGTGGCAGCAAGAGGTGAAGAGACAGTGGGAACAGAAATAGGGTGAGTAGGTTGTAAAGAAGCTGAAGAAGTCGGAATAGATGAAATTGGAGGATGTGGAGGTGTAGGGTGAGAGATAGAGACAGGTGGAGATGTAGTAGCACGAATTGAGGTAGATGATTGGCAGATTGTGGAAGTGTCAGATTGGGGAAAATGACAAGAAGTGTGAGATGGAGGAGTAGGATTAGGATTTGTAGGGTGAGACATAGGAGTAGAATAAGGTCCTAGGATAGAAGGCTGATTAGATGAAAGTAAATATAGGAGGTTAGAAAACCAAATATCTGGATTAAGAGTATGAAGGATTGAAGCTGAAGAGGGTGGAGAAGGAAAGGGAAATTTAGCTTCATTGAACAAAACATGCCTGCAAGTATATAGGGTGTGAGTGAGCAAGTCAATACATAAGTAACCTTTGGAAATGGCAGAATAGCCCAAGAAAAGACACTCTGTGGTCCTATGATTAAGCTTGTGTTTGGTGTATGGTCTAGGAAAAAGATAGCAAGCACAACCAAAAATTTTAAAAGAACAAATGTCAGGATCTTGACCATAGAGCTTGCACCAAGGAGAACTGAAACCTAATGTAGTGGTGGGAAGTAGAATGATTAAAGACATAGCTGATTGAACAAAAAATGACCAATATGAAGAAGGCAAGGAAGCCTGAGACAGAAGTTTGATAGTAGTTTCAATTAGATGTCTATGCTTCCTCTCTACTAAGCCATTCTGTTGAGGAGTATAGGGACGTGAAATTTGATGATTAATCCCATTGGAAGATAGAAAAGATTCAAAAGACTTAGAAGTGTACTCACCTCCACCATCTAATCTAAAAGTTTTAATAGTTGAGGAAAATTGTGTTTTAACCATAGCATGAAACATGACAAATTTTGAGTAAACTTTAGACTTAGCAGAAAGTAAGTACAGCCATGTAAAATGAGTGAAATGATCAACAAAAAATGACATAATATTTGTAGCCATTTATTGAATTAAGAGGTGCAGGACCCTACAGATCAGTATGTACAAGTTCAAAGGTAGAAGTAGCTACAAATTTTGAACTAGGAAATGGAAGTTTGTGCATTTTTCCATGAAGACAATGAATACAAGAATTGACAAAATTAGCACTAATATTGAAAGACAGTCTATTATTTTGTAACAAAAGCTTAAGAACTTGAGAGTTTGATGGCCAAGCTTGTTGTGCCACAGATGCCAACTAGAGGAAGAAAGCTGGACCAAATTACATAGTTTATTAGGAAGCAAAAGTTCAGTGACCTTGTAAGGATAGATGGCGTACACACCACCTTCACTCTTGCCCTGTAAAGAGTTTTCCAAGTGGCGAAGGCCTGAATGAGCAAGGTGTTTTCATCAAAGTAACACCAACAGTTATTATCATGACAAAGTTTGTGAATTGAAGCAAGATTAGAAGCAATAGAGGGAACCCTAAGCACATTTCTAAGTTGAATAGGAGCATTGGAAGCAGGGATTAGAGCATTATCTATGTGAGTAATGGGCAAATTCTGACCATTGCCAATTGTGAGATGCTCCTAACCTGTGTAAGGCTTAGAAAAGCTCAAATGATTAAGACTTAAAGTGACATGTTCTATAGCTGCATTGTCTGCCAGCCAAGGTTGCTCCTAAGCTATCATGGAGTTGGAAGAAGTTGTCATTTCAGCTAGCTTTGTGGGTGGATGTTTGCCTTGATAGGCATAATCCAACCTATGGTAGCAGTCTAAAAGGCAAGATGACCTGCCTTACCACAAATCTGGCAAATTGGCCTTTCTAATATAGCATTAAAACCTTGAGATTGTGAAAACTGAGATTGTGAAAACTAGTTGAACTGATTAGGTGATGGACATCTGCTTCTACCTCTTTCATTGTTATTTCTTCCCCTTCCTCTATTATTAGACTAGTTGTGATTATTATAACCACTAGTGTTGTTAAATCTTGGTGCAGTGTTAACTGCCATTGCAAAGGTGGAGTCTTTGACCTCCATTCCTTCATTCAACAATTCCTCTTTTGCATTTAGCAAAGTAGCTAGTTCATCAAAACTTAATTTGGTGCTTCTAGTTTTGATTGCAAACTTGAATGCACTGAATTCTTTTGGAAGACCTTTGATTAGTACATGAATCAGCTCTTCATCATCCAAGAATACAGTAACTACCATAAGCTTGTCCCTTATCACTTTAATCTTTTGTAGATATGCATCCATAGAGTCAAATCCTTTCTTCACATTATGCAGCTCACCCTTTAGATTCATCACATGTGACCTTGAGATTTAAGAAAATCTGTTTTCAAGAACCTTCCAAACTTCTTGAGCTGAAGAACATCTAACAGTTATAGCTAAAACTGAAGGAGTGAGGGTTGAACTAATGATAGTAAGAAGTGTCTTTTCCTTTGATTTCTTGATGAGATAATCTGGATTAAGCATTGAAGTGATGGTACCAGATAAATCCTTGAGAAATTTCTCAGGAACAAGTGGAACTTCATCAAGAAGCTCAAACATGGAGCAAGTTTCTAACACCATGGAGATCTAATGCTTCCAAACAATGTAATTGGAAGAATCCAGTTTAACTGTCATGATTTGTGAGATTGATGGAGGTAGATGTAGAAGTTAAAGGTATGGTTCTGGAGGTTAAAGGCACAATTGTTAAAGGTGAAGCTGAAATAGTTTCTGCCATTGATGTTGGGATCGATTGCTGCTCTGATACCATGAAAAGATTGCAAAAATGGTGTTCACACAGTGAAACACTTAGTGAGAAGCAATAAACATAGAGAGAAATAGAGAGAAAATTTAGAGAGAGATACAAAGAAAGAATTTGGATATCCGGAAGAATAATTGCTCGACTGTTCATTACACTTGATGTACAATATATATATTACAAGAGTATCAGTAACTGCCTAATCAGAGATCCCTGAAATCTCGGGATTGATCCATAAAATGTGGGGGGAAATTAGGACCTGATTAACTACCAATAGCCACCTAACAGACTGATCTAATGAACCAATACAGTAGTACAAAATGCAGCGTATCAATGAACTAATAACAGAAGGACTATATGCAGCGTTTCATTAAATAAATTTACAACCCTCCATTGGGCATTTAAACCTTATTCTGGTCAGACATTTGAGCAATGCTTTGTTGGGCTCTAGATTTATTCTTAACAATAGAAACAAAGAGGTCTAATTTCACGGTCTATATCTATATATAGAAAAAATGTCACAAGCGTATATTGTTCCAAATAGTAGGATAACTAAAACAGACCAGTGAAGAGAACGATTAAAACAAAACTGCTAGAAGCATACCTTCAATGACACAAGACCATAAATGTTTATGAGTGCATTTGGGTACTCACGGCTCCAAACATAGATGAGCATAAATACTAAGGAACCTCCCATGAATGGAGACCATAGATATGGAACAGCAACCATCACCTAAGATCAAGTAATACCCTTGTCATTATAAGATAAATGGGAAAAAGAAAAAGAAAACTCTAAATATAAGATAATTTGTTCTTACTTACAAGAAGTGATAGTACTCCAAAGACGAACATCCATACATAGTTTGCTGTTCTCTTGTCAAAGGGTCCCCTCTCACCTTGGACGTAGTCTACATACTGTAAACCTTGCATGACTTTTAATTCTTGAAAATCAACGATCATAAGAGAATGAAAGGGATTAAAAAAGATATGTATGTACAGTCATCAATTGGATGAATAATGGCTTAATGTAGATGTGGATCATTATTTAAAACCTGATATTTTATCCATTGGATAATTTTAATTACCATTGGTTTTTGAAAAACATTCTTTCCTACCACCTTGATGAAGAACAGATTGGCATGACCTTCCTGAACATCAAGGGCACTTGAAATCGCGCAAGGCAAAAATGCACTAGTAGAAATCATTTGGGTAACGTGATCGGAATTGCATGAAATTTGGTAGGCTGAAGGGAAACGACCTTCTGATCAATAGTTGTCGCTTTGCCACAAGATGTGCCCTAATTCTGGCGAATTCCTTCATTTAGGCCCTGAAAACAATGATTTTACTATTTCTAGTAATTTTTGTTTCCTTAATAACTTTTTGCTTAAAAGTCAGAATAAAGTCTTGCTTATTCTGGAACGACCCTTAAGGTCAGTAGTTTATGCTTTGCATTTAACTAAACTAGCGGATGTCCCGCGCGATGCGCGTGTTCGCTATTAGTTATTTTATAATACTCATATGTGTTATAATGTTTGAAAATTTAATTTCGATTATGTATTATACGTCACTAAAATAATGAATGAAAAAAAAAATTGTAACATAATATATCCATAAGTAACCATAATTAATTAGACTCTAAAAATGCCACTGTATGCCCCTTTTTGTTTGATCAGGTGTATATGTGTGTGTGTGTGTGTGTGTGTGTGTGTGTGTGTGTGTGTGTGTGTGTGTGTGTGTTTATCAAATAAAAAAAGATACTCAATGTTATTGAGTCATCCCATATCGATAAGGTGTGATATTGAGAAGAGGTTTATCACTTGCTCTGCGACACTAACTGCCGCATGCAATTTTGATGTTAGCATGTAAATGTATTCCCTTATCTCATCTCCCTTCTTTTGTGTGTGTGTGTGTGTACGTGTTTATAAAAATTAAAAAAAAAAAAAAAAAAAAAAGGTGTACATGTATATTTAGTTCTTACATATGATGTTTCCAATATAAAATTTTTTATTATTTCTTTTTTTTTTGAAATTTTTTTTTTTTAAAGAAAACATGTGAACTTTTGAAGGCTAAACTTCTAAGATTTAAGGTTTATAATTTCTAATTCGCATAACTAAATATACACGCTAAGAGATTAAAAATAAAACAATAATTGAACTGAGAAATATAAACTTATACTATTTCATTTCTAACGTTGAATACTTTCCAAAAATATAAATAAAGACAAAAGGCACATACCTTTTTGAAACCCCATATGTTGTTAAAGCATCGTATCAAGCTTTGATAGTGTTATTAAGAAGCATAGATCATATGCACCTGAAACCAAACCAATTTCATACTCTTTTTTACACTAATTTTCTCACTCTGTCTCTCTATCTCCCCATTCCTACTTTTCTTTTGGCCTTTTGATATTTTGTGAAACTGAAATATATAAAAGAACATGAAAACTAACATTGAATGGAGAAAATTTTTCATTTTTTAAATTAATGAAATTAAAAGTGAAAGAGTTCAAGAAGTTGGAAAAGGGAGTAGAACCAAGCCTTTTAGTTTTCTGCATTTATGGCTTAAACTAATCATTGATAAGAAGATGGGAAGTGAAAGGCTAAACGAAAAAGTACTCATACAAAGCGCCACATGGCAGAACCTTATGCACTTTTGCATGAGATCTCTGCTTTTATTTATATATTGATTTTACCATTTTTTTATAAAATTCAATATTTTGCCACCTAATCTCGTGATTAGTGCAAATTAGGGTTTTAGAAAATTTCCTAATCATCCAAGGGTTTACTTCTTCAATGTAGCCTCCGAAGGCAAATGAGATTATTATTAATAAAATTAAGACTTTGTCTATTGTTTCTTTAGTGGATTCCAAACCTATCACCTTGTAGATTCAATGAACCCCTCATGGATTTGAGGTTTAATAGCAGAAACTAATAGTTTAGTTTATGATCCATTAAAGAGAGTATCGTGTTTGTTTTCTTCAAACTTCCATGACATCACACCTTAATCACACCTTAACCGAAAATTTATAGTAAATGTAATATGAAATGGTTGCAGATGGTAGATAGAGTCAAATATCTTACATAATTAGCATATGAAATGCAATGGGAAATGAAAATGGCCCAAGAAAGAAGAAATTCGTAATAAGCCTCCAAACCTGCACAATGTACAAACATTTACAATCGGGGCACAGGCAGAAAATGAACCCTTAAATTTTAACTTATTACAACATGATCTTTGCAATACAAAATGGGCAAAATGAATTTAATCTCATGAATTACAACAGATAGAACAAATTTGGCAACTGAAATTTTTTACCTGAAAACGTTTTAGTACAAGGCCATAAAATAATGCTAAATTGTAAGGATTATAAAGATCCAAATAGAGAGCAGATATGGTCATCAAGCATGCCACTCCACAGAACTTGCTTACAGGTGGGAGAGATCGATAGTATCTGAAACAATTTGTAAAAAATCACCTTATTTAAGTTGCAAAGAGGTTATAGAAATTCATGAAGTATCAAAATTGCAAGCCTTGATATAAAATCAAGAGCCGGTTGAAATACTTTTTAACGAGTCCAAAAGTAGATAGTCAGAAACTAACATGACCAAATAGATATATAACTTGCAGCAAGGGCAAGAAATATTGCATGCTTCTAAACCACCTCAAATTATTGATACATTATTATTTGACTGAGGGGATCTAGTTGGTTTGGAATGAAATCCATAACAAAATAAAACTATAGATTGAAGAAAAGAAAGAACTAAAGCTATGATGATTACAGTTACTCAAAATCAGTAGCAGAGTGATATGCATATAGAGACACACACGTGCGAAAGAACACTACTTTTATGTAAGAAAATTAACCAAGAATAATTGTGTAACATTCCACTAGCTAGCATGCAAATCAACAAAAGGTCATTTAAGCATGTGATCATTGAAATGTTTGTGTCTGTTCATGAAGAGGGTAAAATTAAAGTAGATGGCCGGAATTTACAAAGACCTATAGGAAGGTTTACTAGGACTACGGATAAAAAGATGAAGCAACAACTCCTTGAAGATGGACAGATGATCTAAAGAAAACGGTCTCCTGTCGTAGACGAATAACGCTCCGGACGGATACTATGGTCGACGGTGGCAAATAAGTCACGTGGCAATGACATGGCTTGCTTGGTCCCTAAGGAAATTTTAAATAACAATAACTTGTGCTTCACGATTTACCCTAGTCAATAGAACCCCTATATGGAAAGGGTCTCTTAAAATTACGCGCATTTATGAGAATCTTCTCTGCAAGGAAATATTCCTCCTGCCCAAGGCACTAAGGTTGATTCCCCACTAATATTAAAAGGCCAAAACCTTCAGAAAATAAGGTACGCATAATTAATCCCAGCTCCGGTACTCTAGAGTTGTGAACAGGATATTTCTTTAACTTGACCGTCGAAGGGTGTTTGGCCGGTACTACACCGGTACTTTTTGTAGGTTCTTTTTTTCAGTGTTATGCAGGTGTTGCTTTAGTACGTAAGGGCTGTGCAGCTAACTAACGATTTTGGCATCATCAGTTGGCGCTGTCTATGGGAAGAGTAGGTAAGCCGTGCTGCTACTTCCTGGACAAAAAGGTTGCATGGTGCTTACTCGCTTGATGGCAACCAATACCAACAACCAAGGAGACGAAACACGTACTACGGATCTTGAGAGACAGATTTAGACACTGGCAACGGCAGTTGAACGCCTTACCAAGAAAAACCATGACTTGGAAGACCAACTGCGCCAAAGGGACGTCGAGCCTTGGGACCAAGAGGGGGAGCAAGAAGGTAACAACCTTCAGCGCAACGACACCAGAAAGAATCGAGAGGGGCTAGAAGGCAGTAATGTTATGAGTAGACCGACGGCCATGGATATAGCCCATCGAATCTAGTCACAGATATGTAGATGATGAGGGAGCAGGCAGACTTGATGATGAACGCCCTCAAAGGGCGGGTGTCAAGTGATCTCGACGATCCGGTGCACTGGACGAATTCACCCTTCACCGCACCTGCCACTTTGTTCCCTCTATCGCTGAAGTTTTGTATGTCGTAGATAGAGGCCTACGATGGGTCGAAGGACCCGTTAGACCATTTGGAGACGTTCAAGACCCTCATGCATCTGTAGAGCGTAGCGAACGAAATCATGTGCAGGGCCTTTCCCACTACACTGAGGGGTCCTGCGAGGGTATGGTTTAGCAGGCTGATTATAGACTCTATCAATACCTTCAAGGAATTGAACACCTAGTTTGCCTCACACTTTATTGGGGGAAACAGATAAAAGAAGTCAACCGCATGCCTAATGAACATCAAGCAATGAGAGGATGAGATGCTAAGGTCTTACATCACCCATTTCAATAAGGAGGCCTTTTCAATTGATGAAGCCGACGACAAGATATTCATGGCAGCATTCACCAATGGACTATGGAAGGGTAAGTTTTTGTTTTCTCAATACAAGAATGATCCAAAGACTATGTCGGATGTGCTATACAAGGCTACCAAATACATAAATGTGGAAGACACGCTTCTTGTGAGAGAAGAAAAGCCTAGAAAGAGAGAAAAGGCAGGAAGAGGCGAGATAGGAGAGAGGGTGGAAGGCCATGAGGACGGGTGACGGGCGAAAGGATAGACGCTCTAAGACCCTCGCGACGAGATTCGAAAATTTCACTCCTCTGAAGGTTCCAATCAACTAGGTACTAATGCAGATAAAGGACGAATGATCATTGACGTTTCCTGGTAAGTTGAAAGGTGATCCTAACAAGAAATCCAGGGACAAGTACTGCCACTTCCATCGTGACCATGGCCACGATACTTCCAAATGTTACAATTTGAAGTAGATAGAAGCCTTAATCAGGCAAGGAAAATTGCAAAGGTTCATAAGCAAAGAGAAGACGGACCAACCACAAGAGCAGGGCCCCCAAAGGGAAAACGAGTGCCCTAAAACACTCATCGGGGACATAAAAATGATTGTAAGGGGCAAAACAACTTCCTGTTCAACCAAGAAGGCACGCAAGACCTACCTCCGATTGGTTCAGAAAGTCCAGCTGACAGGTTTGGTCCTAAAGATGGCGTGCATCGACAATCTAGTGATCAGGTTTTTGGAAGAAGATGCTCAACGTCTCTATCACCCACATGATGACGCGCTCGTTGTAAGTATACGGATTGGTGACTACAACACTCACAGGGTCCTGGTAGATAACAGCAGCTTTGCCGATATACTCTACTGCCCAGCATTTCAGCAAATGAGGATTGGGAGAGAACGGTTGATTCCAATTGATGCACCACTCGTTAGGTTTGGAGGAACAAGGGTATACCCACTAGGCGTAGTCACCAAGGATGTTACGTTCCTAGTAGTAGACTGCTCATTTGCTTACAATGCCATTTTGGGCCACCCCACCCTCAATTCATGGAAGGCCATAACCTCCACTTACCACCTGATGATAAAGTTTCCCACCGAGTAGGGAGTAGGGGAAGTATGGGGTGATCAAGTATTGGCGCTCGAGTGCTATATCGCCATGCTAGAGATAGACAACCATTTGCTAGCAATGTGCATAGAGGAATAGTGAACGGTGGCGGAGCCAATAGAAGGGATAGAAGAGGTGCTCCTTGACGACACCAAGCCTGAGCGAATGACAAAAATAGGTACTCTTGATAGCCTACTAATCCGTTGGGCCTTAATGTCATTTCTAAGAAAGAACCAAGACGTCTTCGCCTAGAGCCATGAAGACATGCCCGGAATCAACCCTTCAATTATTTTTCACAAGCTGAACGTTTCGACCCTCTTTCCCTCTCGTCAGCCAGAAGAAACGAGTGTTCACTCAAGAACGAGACTAGGATATAGTAGAGGAGGTCTGCAAGCTGTAAGAGGCAAGATTTATACATGAAGTGTACTACCCGAACTGGCTAGCCAATGTGGTAATGGTCAAGAAAGCCAACAGAAAGCGAAGAATGTGCGTGGATTTCACAAACTTGAACAGGGCGTGCCCCAAGGATAGCTACTCGCTCCCGAGGATAGATATCTTAGTGGATTCAACAGCATGACACCAACTGTTGAGCTTTATAGATGCGTTTTCTGGGTATAACCAAATAATGCTGGATGAGGCTAACCAGGAGAAAACCTCTTTCGTCATAAGCCAGGGTCTCTTCTGTTATAAGGTGATGCCATTCGGCCTCAAGAATGCAGGCACAACATAGCAAAGGCTAATGAACAGGATGTTTGCGCACCAGATTGGAAGGAACATCGAAGTTTACATAGATGACATGCTGATAAAGAGCGTACGAGAGGATGACCACCTGGACGACCTAAATGAGACATTCGAGACCCTAAGGCGCTATAACATAAAGTTGAATCTGAGCAAATGTACATTCGGAGTGACGACAAGGAAGTTCCTGGGATTCATGGTAACCCAGAGAGGCATCGAAGTCAACCCGAACAAGGTTCGGGCTATCATGGAACTAGCTCCACCAAAAACCATCAAGGAGGTACAAAGCTTGAATGGTAAGATTGCAGCACTAAATAGATTCATTTCAAGAGCGACGGATAAGTGCCTTCCCTTCTTCCGCACATTAAAAAAGGCCTTTAAGTGGACAACTGAATGCCAACGAGTGATCGAAGATCTTAAGGCATACCTATATTCCCCATCTTTGCTAAGCCCACCTAGACCAGGAGAAGACCTCTTCCTCTACTTAGCTATCTCCTTAACTGATGTCAGCGTAGCTCTAGTCAAGGAAGAGGACGGAGCCCAGAGACTCGTATACTTCCCCAGCCAAGCATTTCAAGGGCAGAAGGGAGGTACCCCCCCTATGGAGAAACTCGCCTTCACGTTGGTAACCGCAGCATGCTAGCTCAAGCCATACTTTCAGGCCCACACTATAGTTTTCTTGACATAAAAACCTTTAAGGAGAGCGATGAGTAGTCTAGAAGCAGCTGGGTGAATGGTCCTATAGGTAATCAAGATGAGCAAGTTTGACATACAGTATCGTCAGCATACAGCCATAAAATGGCAAGTTGTAGTCGACTTTGTTGTTGAGTTCAAGCACAAAGAGCAGGGGGCAAAGAGGAATTCCTAGTGGATGATCCATACGGACGGGTCGACAAACAAACATGCTGGAAGAGCTAGAATAGCGCTTCACAGCCCAAAAGGGGATAAGGTTAATTGCATGGTTTGACTAGACTTCCCAATAACAAATAATGAGGCCGAATACAAAGCTCTGATAGCAGGATTAGATCTCACACGAGCAGCAAGGCCTCAGGAGCAATAGTTCACTGTGACTCCCAGGTAGTTATAAGCCAAATTAATGGTAGTTACGAATGTAGGGCAGAGCGGATGAAGGAGTACCTTGAACAGGTGAAGAATCGGATGTAGTACTTTGATGCCAAATTCATTTAAATCCAAAGGGAGGAGAATGAAAGAGCCGACCGCCTCGCCAAGACAGCATCAACTAATGACATGTCTTTCCCTAGTCAGGTACTCTTCTATGTCTAGAACTTGCCAGTAATAAATACAGTTAGTGTGTAGGAGATAGGTATCGAGGACAACTAGATGACACCAATTACCTCCTATCTAAAGGACAGTGTATTGCCTAATAACAAGGCAGCCCTTTTTGTATAGGATATCTTAGAGATGTCCTCAGATAGTGTGCATGGTTCGTTCTTATCAGAGATGTCCTATACAAAAAGGGCTTCTCTTGCCCCTATCTGAGGTGCCTTGTCCCCGAGGAAATGGACTATGTTGTTGGAAAAACTAGTTTTGTATCTCATACAAAACACACAGTAGAAGCAACAAATATGGATTTATTTCATTCGTGATTGATAACATAATTTCTGAACAAGATAACGTACCTTGGTGTGGAGAAATTCAAAACAAAGATTAGAAGCACTTATAAATACTTTTAATCTTTACTCCAATTCCACTTTACGCCCAAGAAGTGTGGTCTCTCAATTAGTTTCCAAGGGAGAATTATCGAGTGGCTTCACTCACACATACACACTATTTCACAATGATGTCTCTCTTTTTCTCATTCACTAATAAAAAATTCTGTATGTTTCTCCCTTTATAACTAACTGATTATCTAATTGGGCTGGCCTACTAGGCCTTTCCAATTGGGCTTTAGTGTGTGTAGCTTGGAGTGGGACCTAATGGGACCAATAAGACACAAGCTCCAATGGGCTTTGGGCTTTTCTGTCAACTCTTGACAAGTCTAAAATTACCATTAATTATATTTAATACCACTATATAAATATAATTGCATTCCAGGCCTTATTAATAAATTATATCCCAAGACTTTATTATACACGCAACCCCTTCATAAAATATTCGTAGTAATACAAAATCATGAATATAGACTGCCACTTTGAAAATTACTACATCTTAATCCTTAAGTACTCGGTTTAATCCTTTAAAGTTATTCATTATATATTTATGAAATCCAATTTCATAAATATATACTTTGGTAATTTCTTACCAAAGTGGTTAGGCCTAACTCTCTGAATAACTGAACCCATTAAACTTATCTCAATGGAATATTTTATATTTTCGTTAAAAGATTATGAATTTCATTTTGAGAATATATGTTCCATCAACACTAAATGTGGTTGCCCCACATACTGAGGTTTTGACTGTTACTTTAGATCTCACTCCTGATATATCAAAGCAACCGACACTTCATGATCAGGTCCATTATTCTCTCAGGATTAAGAGTTCATGCAAATAGAAGTCATGAGATTTATTATTCATTTGACAGTCGTTAGGAGAATAATAACTCTCACAGCAGTCCAGTTCAACATGTCTTAACTCTTAAAACATATCAACACATCAAGTAGAAGTCTACACTTCCATGATCAAGACAAATCATCTTAGTTAATATGTTATAGTCTTTGCAGATGAAATGCCCAATTTCATCACCGACTACGAACTACAATTCTGAGTTTACAAAGAACTTGTAATTTATATCTTCTGTGACTTTTCACATAAATTAGATACTATGCGTCTCATGGACTATATGATAATGTCCAAATATTTATGTTACAATTAATTTTAGATAATAATAAAACAACTTTATTTATCACAACATTAAGTCATACATAATGTCATACATAGCATTATACAATAGGATTTAAGAGCACACATTCTAACATATGTCATGAGAGAAGTCCATGAAGGAGTGTGTGGGAATCACTCGGGATCACGATCCTTAGTTCATAAGCTGATCAGGGCCAGATACTACTAGTCCACCATGCAGAAAGATGCCCAAGCGTACGTCAGGAAATGTGACAAATGTCAGAGGTTTGGAAATCTCATAAGGTAGTCGACGGACGACCTCACCCCAATAACGGCCCCGTGGCCCTTTGCTCAATGGGGGCTCGATACCAAGGGACCATTTCCTACATCAATTAGGCAGCTGAAGTTCCTTTTGGTCAGCATAGTCTACTTCACAAAATGGGTAGAGGCCGAAGCCATAGCTACCATCACAGAAAAGAATGTCCATAGTTTTGTATGGAGGAACATCGTTTGCAGATATAGAATACCTAGGGTCCTAGTCTCAAACAACGGGAAACAGTTCGATAACGATGCATTCAGGGATTTTTTGCTCGCAACTTCGGATTAAGAATCACTATTTCTCACCCGCGCACCCTCAAGCCAACGAACAAGTTGAGGTCACGAACCGATCCTTACTGAAAACCATCAAGACTTGGCTTGAGGAGGCAAAATGTATATGACCAGAAGAGTTGCCAAGCATGCTATGGGCATACAAGACGAAGGCAAGAAGACCCACAAGAGAAACGCCGTTTCGACTTGCGTATGGTAGTGAGGCGGTCATCCGAGCTAAGGTAGGTCTCATAAGCTACTGAGTAGCGAACCACAATGAGGAGAAAAATGATGAGGCCATGTACCTATAGCTATCCATGGTAGATGAGGTCAGAGTGACGGCTGAACGAAGGTTGGCACAATACCAAAACCTTATGGCCAAGCACTACAACTCCAGGGTGAAACGCAGGGACTTCCAGAAAGGAGACCTTGGCTTGAAGAAAGTGACAAGCGTAACCAAAGGCCCCCTCTCATGGTAAGTTAGGACCAAATTGGGAGGAACCATATAGAATCGCATCATGGCATAGGAAAGGCACTGACTACCTTAAGACACTAGATAGAAAAAGGCTGCAGCACGCCTGGAACGCGAAACACCTGAAGAAATACTACTAGTAGATAAGGGCGCGGGTGATGACACTTGTCACGACCCAAATTTGTACTTCAGAATTTAGAGCATGACCGGCATGTTAATATCAAGTTTACCTTAATACTAACACGAACCAACCTAAACTGACGGTGCTTATCAAGAATTGTTTCCTGTATACCTACTTATTTCTTGCATAAAAGTTATAATATACAAAAATGATGAAAACCTTGAAAATTCATTTCATTTGAACTTTGCAAGATTACCACTTGCTTGAAACTTAAGGTATTCCTGTAAATATTACATAGCTAAACGTATAGCAAAAACTCTTATTTACAAACCTAATCCCAAAGACATACAACTGGGGTTCAAAACAAAATAAGGTTCCGAATTACATCTGTGCTCAAAGGATCAAGTACATCTTGATTCCTCCTATACAACAAAAGAGCTAAACTACTATACAACAAAAAACTATACAATCTAACAAACGAGAATCCCAGAATCTTGCCACCTCTAATACTCTCGCTGCTTCTAGGAAGAGCCTGTGCACTGAAATATAATAGGGCGAGCTGCGAAGCCCAGTAAGGTTTTATGCTCCATGGGCCTTTGATAAGAATGCATGCAAAACAAATATTTGATGGATATGCCAACTTTGATAAAATAGCTTTCATACTATTCTTATTGTTCTTAAAATAACGTATGAGCTTTTAGATGAAATACTTCACTTTCCTTTCATATAATAATAAAAGGACATAGTAAGGAACTTAAATATAATTCAGCATACTTTTCTTATCATCATACTTTTCTTATAATTTCCAAATAGCTTAATAGCTTATTTGTAATACATATTAGTTAGTCCAATTGTAAGTCTGTCACTACTTTGGGAGGCTTCCAGCACATAGTGCCAGGCATCCAACATTCCCCACAATGCTAGGTTATTCCGGAATCATATCATCATACATACTTTCAACCATGAGGGTAGGTTGACATCCTCCACAAGTTGGCGGTTACCAACAAGGGTGGGTACAACAGAGCCAGTCCCACTTTTAATGGCCAATCAGAAATTTCCATGGAAATGCCAGTACTATAAACCCTACTGGCTGAGTGTAGATCATAACAATGGAATAATTGAAAACTATATTTTTTAGATATTATACTTTTACATCAATATTTCATAACAGTAGCATATCCATTTCAGTCTTTAAACATTCCATTCGTGATATGGGTAATAGCATCAATATGCTAAAATTGTCGTATAGATAGGATTCAATAAGTCACGAATATAAATCTTTACTTAAATCATGCTTATATGTAATATCTTTAACTAAAAAGTTTTGATGCATAATAATTTTATAAATAGTTCTTATACTTATCAAATGCACACGTCGCATTTCCCTTACCTGAAAATAGAAGACGCGAGAGATTTGTACAAGAGGAGCTCAAGTGTCCACGTTCTCGTTCTCGTCACCTAAAAGAAAAACCAAGACTTATTACTAACTACTTTTCCTAAATATATAAACTTAAACCTCAAACACAACCTAACTCTCAAACTTAATAAAAATCTTAATTCCCATCACATAGAGTTACCCCAAAAACAAGGTACAATCATCAAACACAAATACAAACCAAAACATAGCGAAACCAAGGTATAAAAAACTCCTCTATGATCTAAACATACCAAAAGATGAGCACATTAAATTATAGCTCAAAACATTCACCTTAACTTCAAAATTAAATCCACAAATTTAGAGTTATCCTTCTCTGCTTACTGCTGCTTTCAGAAGCAATTGCCTCATTTGTAAAATACAAATGGGCCATCTAAACACATCTAAACGTCATGAAAATTTACAGAGCTACTCCCCTGTATGTCTAGTATATACGTATAAATTTTAGGGTCAAAGAATAAAACCATGATTTATTAAAAATCGTACAAGGAAACGTACTCAAATCTGTCCTGACAGAAATTCATGCAACTTAGAAATTAAACCATTATTTTTGTATTAATCCAAATTCAGTAAGACCAATTCCATAACAACCATATGTGTCTTAGGATTCATAAAAACTACTCCTAGCATCCTAATTCACAGCAAATGATTTAATACATAATTGTCTTGGTGTAAACCCCAAATCTGTCACAGTGACAGCTTCAGTGCATGTTCTTACAAAACCAACAATTAAATGCAATTGATCTTAATTTCATTTGGGTATTTTTATAACAATACTATAAACATTAAAATAAGTTATAAAGAATTCAATAGACCATAAAACCATCAATCTTAAAACTTACTAAAACAGAAACACAATTTCAGCTTCTAAAATCATATTAGAGAATAAAGAAGGAAAACAATTAAACTATCAAAATACTCTTAAATCAAATGAGGTTTTGATTACTTACCCCCAACTTTGAAGCTGAAACTTTAGTATTAAGCTCTTAATTCCTTCTTTAGAGTGAGATATATGTTGTTTTGGTGAAAGAGGAAGAAAGAGCTCTTGCCGTGTGAAAGCAAAGAAAGAAGAGAAACAAGGAGCAAAGAAAACGAAGAGAGAGAGAGAAGAAAAAGGAGCTGGACTTCTGTTTGATGCAGCCAAGAAGATAAGGAAAGAAGACTTTGTGGGGCGCGTTTAATGCATAGGAGAAAAAGAAGACCAAGACCCACCTTTCCAACATTTTGGCATTTGCACTTTTCACCCCATATATTCTTATATTTCAAGAAAGGCCCAAAGACAAAATAACTTTGCATATATATATATATATACACACACACATATACATATCCTTATCTTTATAAAATTCTCTCTACAACATTAAAAGAGCATATATGTTTTATAATATCACAATATCAAAATTTATGCACTTAAATTAATTAAGATGATAAAAAGCATATAAACTCATAAATTTAATTATGCAATTAGGTTCGGGTTTTACATCCTTCCCTCCTAAAAGAAATTTTCGTCCTCGAAAATTGTACACATACCATCAACAAAGAGATTTGGATACTTTTGCCTCATTTCCTCCTCCGCCTCCCATGTTGCCTCTTTTGTAGAGTGATTCCTCCACAACACCTTGACTATATGAATTGTCTTGGTGCGAAGAACTTGCTCCTTACAATCTAAAATCTTAACTGGGATCTCTTTATATGACAAATTCTCTTGGATTTAAAGTGGTTCATACTCTATCACATGCTTTGAATCAGGGACATATTTCCTAAGATTAGAGATATGAAATACATTGTGTATCTTGGATAATGCCGGAGGTAAGGCAACTCGATAAGCAGCTGATCCAATTCTTTCAAGTATCTCAAATGGTCCAACAAACCTAGGACTTAGCTTATTTGTTTTCCCAAATCTCAACACTCCTTTCAATGGAGAAACTTTGATAAAAACATGATCTCCCACATCGAATTCAATGTCTCGTCATTTCTTATCTACATAGCTTTTTTGCCTACTGTGAGTAGCCTTTAGTCGTTCTCGAATCAACTGAATTTTATCAACTGTAATCTGCACAATCTCGGGTCCCATCAACTTCCTTTCTCCAACTTCATCCCAACAGATTGGTGATCGACATCGCCGTCCATATAAAGACTCAAAAGGAGCCATCTCAATGCTAGAATGATAGTTGTTGTTGTAGGCAAACTCAATTAATGGTAAATGACTATCCCATCTGCCTCCAAAATCCAAAACACAAGCCCGCAACATGTCTTCAAAGGTCTGAATAGTACGTTCAGATTGCCCATCAGTTTGAGGATGGTAAGCTGTGCTGAATGCCAGTTTAGTACCCATAGCTGTCTGTAAGCTCTTCCAAAAATGTGAAGTAAACTTAGGATCTCTATCAGACACAATAGATGCAGGAACTCCATGTAACCTCACAATTTCTTATATGTACAACTCAGCAAGCTTATTTAAAGAATATTTAACCTTAACACAAAGAAAATGAGCAGACTTGGTTACTCGATCTACAATCACCCAAACAGAATCATAACCTTGAAGTGATTTTGGGAGTCCAACAACAAAATCCATAGTAATATGTTCCCACTTCCACTCGGGAATAGGGAGGGGCTGCAATAATCCTCCAGGTCGTTGATGATCAGCTTTTATTTCTTGACAAGTCGAGCAACGACTCACAAATTCAGCAATATCTTTCTTCATACCATTCCACCAGAAATTTCCTCTCAAGTTACGATACATTTTGGTACTACCAGGATGTATGGTATAGGGAGTACAATGAGCTTCTTCCATAATCTGTCTTTTCAACTCATTATCTGCTGGAACACACAATCTAGAACCATGCATTAAAACACCATCATTGCTAATGAGAAAACCAGGTATATTGCCATTAGATGCTCTATCACAGATTTTAGCTAATTCTAGATCACTAAATTGAGAGGCCTTAATTTTCTCCAATAAGGTAGGCTTCACAACTAGAGTAGAAAAACATGTACTTGAACCTCTGATTATAAACTCCATCCCTATCCGTTGTAAATCTACCAAAATTTCTTTTTGAGTAGTTAGCATGCAAGCCAATTGTCCTGAAGACTTTCTACTCAAAGCATCTGCCACCACATTTGCTTTGCCAGGATGATATTCAATGGAGCAATCATAGTCATTTATCAATTCTAGCCATCTTTTTTGCCTAAGATTCAACTCTTTTTGTGTAAACAAATATTTGAGACTCTTGTGATCTGTGTATATCATACAAGGTTCACCATACAAATGGTGTCTCCAAATTTTAAGAGCAAAGACCACTGCTGCTAATTCCAAATCATGGGTAGGATAATTCTGTTCATATGGCTTTAGTTGTCTAGAGGCATAAGCTATGACCTTACCTTGTTGCATGAGTACACATCCCAAACCTTTCTTAGAAGCGTCACTGTATATCACAAAACCTCCTGAACTTGAAGGTAAAGTAAGTACTGGAGCTGTAACTAGTCTTTGTTTTAACTCCTTAAAACAGTGCTCACATTTATCATTCCATTCAAACTTCATTGTTTTCCTGGTTAAATTGGTTAGAGGCTCGAAAATCTTGGAGAAACCTTCTATAAATCTCCGATAATAACCAGCCAAGCCCAAGAAACTACGAACCTCAGAGACAGTCTTTGGTCTTTCCCAATTCACTATAGCTTCAATCTTCTTTGGATCGACTAAAATTCCATCCTTTGATATCACATGTCCTAAGAAAGAAATTTGTGTCAACCAAAATTCACACTTCTTTAGTTTGGCATAAAGCTGCTTATCCCTTAAAGTCTACAGTACAATCCGCAAATGCTTCTCATGATCTTCCTGACTCTTAGAGTATATTAAAATGTCATCAATGAATATCACCACAAACTAATCTAAGTAAGGCTGAAATACTCTATTCATTAAATCCATAAAAGTAGCTGGTGCATTTGTCAATCCAAAAGGCATCACAAGAAATTCATAATGACCATATCGGGTTCGAAAAGCAGTTTTTAGTATATCATCCTTCTTCACCTTCAATTGATGATAGCCAGAACACAAATCAATTTTTGAGAAGACTGATGCTCCTTGTAATTGATCGAATAAATCATCTATTCGGGGAAGGGGATACTTGTTCTTCACTGTTACCTTATTCAATTCCCGATAATCAATACAAAGTCTCAAACTTCCATCCTTCTTTTTAACAAATAAAACTGGTGCACCCTATGGCGAAACACTTGGCCTAACAAAACCCTTATCAAGCAGATCTTGTAATTGCAATTTTAACTCTCTAAGTTCAGCTGGGGCCATTCTATAAGGAGCCTTAGATATAGGACCAGTACCAGGCAAAAGTTCAATCGAGAATTCAATCCCTCTATCTAGAGGTAGGCCAGGTAACTCTTCTGGAAAAACATCAGGAAATTCGTTTACAATAGGAATATCTTCTAACTTCCCATTAATAGCTTCAGAGTTAATCATATATGCCAAAAAGCCATTACACCCCTTTTTAAGCATATTTCTAGCTTGAAGAGCAGAAATTATACTTAATGGTTTAACCTTTCTATCTCCCTCAAAACAAAATTTAGCTTGGCCAGGCATATGAAAGATTACACGTTTTTCAAAACATTCAACAAGTGCATGGTAAGTTGACAACCAGTCCATACCCAAAATGGCATCAAAGTCATGCATATGTAACAATATTAAATCTACAACTAGATCCCTACCAGCGATATTAATAACACAATTTCGATACACCCATTGAGCACATAACACTACACCTGAAGGAGTAGACACCCATAGTTCACAATCCAATAACTCAGGACTCATGTGTAATTTATCAGCAAAAGCAGGGGATATAAAAGAGTGTGAAGAGCCGGAATCAAACAAAACATGGGCAGCTTTAGAGCAAATATCGAGAGTACCTGATACCATATCCGGTGCCGCTTGCGCATCTTGTTCCGTGAGAGCAAAAACTCTTCCCTGGACCATAGGCCTCTTTTGTCCACTTCCAGCAGTGGAGTTCCCTTTGTTAGAATTATTTGGACAATCCCTAATAAAATGACCAGGTTTCCCACAACGAAAACATGTATTGTTGGCAGCACGGCATTCCCCAGAATGAGGCCTTCCACAATGGGCACATTTTTCTACAATTCTTGGCGGGTACTTCGTGGTATTCTTCTTGGAGAAATTAGAGGAGGATTTTCCTTTCCAGGGCTGGTTGAACTTCACTGTTTTGCCTTTATTCTATTCTAATGCAGCTTTGATATTTGTATGTTCTTGGAGGTCTTCTTCTACAGCTTTAGCAAGTGTAACCAAAGTCTTGTAGTCTTCAACTCGTGAAGTAGTCAAACGCTGTCTAATTTTGAATTCTAGCCCATTACGAAATTTTTTAACCCTCAAAGCTTTAGTAGAAACAAGATGAGGAGCAAAACGAGACAACTCTGTAAACTTTGCTTCATATTGAGCAACCCCCATACTCCCTTGAACAAGTTTATCAAAATCTCTAGCTTGTTTATCTCTAAAGCACTCTGTAAAATATTGATCATAAAATTTCTTCACAAACTCTGCCCAACTAATTTGTGCATTATCACCTTTTCCTTCTAATAGAAGTCTCTCTGCGGACTTCCACCATATTTCAGCAGGACCTTCAAACATGTACGCAGCATAATTCACCTTCTGAGAATCCGTGCATTCAAGAAATTTAAAAATCTTTTCCATCTTAAAAACCCAACTTTCTACTTCTAATGGATTTGTAGTGCCACTAAAAGAAGGAGGCATTTGCTATCAAAATACTCTTAAATCAAATGAGGTTTTGATTACTTACCCCCAACTTTGAAGCTAAAACTTTAGTATTAAGCTCTTAATTCCTTCTTTAGAGTAAGATATATGTTGTTTTGGTGAAAGAGGAAGAAAGAGCTCTTGCCGTGTGAAAGCAAAGAAAGAAGAGAAACAAGGAGCAAAGAAAAGGAAGAGAGAAAGAAGAAAAAGGAGCTGGACTTCTGTCTGATGCAGCCAAGAAGATAAGGAAAGAAGACTTTGTGGGGCACGTTTAATGCATAGGAGAAAAAGAAGACCAAGAACCACCTTTCCAACATTTTGGCATTTGCACTTTTCACCCCATATATTCTTATATTTCAAGAAAGGCCTAAAGACAAAATGACTTTGCATATATATATATATATATACACACACACACATATACATATCCTTATCTTTATAAAATTCTCTCTACAACATTAAAAGAGCATATATGTTTTATAATATCACAATATCAAAATTTATGCACTTAAATTAATTAAGATGATAAAAAGCATATAAACTCATAAATTTAATTATGCAATTAGGTTCGGGTGTTACAACACTCCTCATCTCCAGTTTATTTTTCTGATTTATAACTTTAACTTTTATTGTTATCGTCTATAGTACTTTTAGAGCCCAAAGAGCGATTTTTTATTTTTCAGGGACAAGATTTTACTTATCACAATAAGAGGAGTTTATTCAGGATATATTATGTTTTTCCAGCCCTATTTACAAAGCCCATAAACTGGACGAATCATCCTATGAAGGATGAAATTTATTTACAGAGTCCATAAATTGAACAGATCATCCTATGAAAGATGAAATTATTTACAAAGTCCATATACTGGACGGATCCCATGAAGAATGAAGTTTATTTACAAAGTCCATAAACTGGACGGATCATCCTAAAAGGATGGAAACTCATATAACAAGTCCGTGGATTGGACGGAACATTATCAAAAGGATGGAACTCGTTCATCAAGTCTGTGGACTGGACAGATCAATTCATCCATTGAAAAAAAAAAATCCATATGAAAAACTAACAAATGTATATTATAAAACATATAATCAAAACACCATAAAGTTACGTTTACATAAAGTCTACAAAAGGCAACGGTAAAAAAATTAACAAACTTACTGTTCTCCCATACATTTTCAAACTTGAACAAAAATAAAAATAATATAAAACTACTCTAGGGCAACAGGGGTTTCCTCCTTATCATCAAGCATCTAAACTAAAGGTTGACGGGTGCCATCCTCGACAGACCTCTTTGTTTTAGCTTTTTGAGCATCGTTGTCACTAGTTGTCACTAAAGAGCTCGTCCATCCCTTCAGTGTCAATGGGGTGAGTAGGAGTATAGCCCTCAAGGTCGATGGTAATATGCAAAAGGTTCAAGTCCAGGAAGGAAGCTTTGAATTGACGGAGGCAATCATCAAAATTGTCAGTGAAAGATGTGCCCAGTTCACTTAGGAAGGCATCAGAGTCTCAATACTCTCGTATAGCATCCATCTTCGCCTAACGGAGACTATCCTCTTTATCCTCCAAGGTTTTTCCCAGCAACTCTACTTGTTTTTTCCAAATCACCATGAACTTCTCTTCATGACGGACCCTCTAGGCTTTTAGCTCTGTTTGCTCTTCCTCCGTTGAGTTTGCCTTTGCACGGATGCGCTCCAGTGTCTTCTCATGAGAAAGGTAGTGCTCCATCAACCCCTTCATTATCAAGACCCCCTATACCAACCACAAAAAGAGTAAGGATAATAATAGACAAATATGATGGAAACATATTGGAACGGATACAAACCTATGGTGTGGTTGCCCAGATCTTCGTAGTCCTCATCCTTGATGATGGAGGTGATTTGCTTAAGGGCATAGTGAGAATCCTCGCGAAGAAGGGCGGGAGGTTTCTCCTTGACAGGGTCCGGGTTAACCATCAAACCTTTACCCTTCCCCAGGCCAAGCTTAGAGGGTAACTTAAACTCGCTGGAAGCTTGCCCGGCAGCTAGTCCCGTCACCACCTTTTGCTTCTATGCATGACGGTCAAACTTGTCAAACGGTTGCCTTTTAGTGGATGGGTGAGCCAAGCCCGCCTTAGGGGGAAGACTCCCCACTTCTTTTTTCTTAGCAGCAGCCTACTGCTTGATGAATGCCCTTCTCTTGCTGTCTTCCATTTCTGCAAAAAATGGACGGCTAAGAATATGGGTAACTGATAACACAAAAACATACAATGGGCAACAGACTTACGTTTGCGAATTCGTGCGTCGTATCGACTGGCAACAGTAGTAGGTTCAAGACCATTGCAATACTAGTGAAGAGTATCCTAGGTAACTAACTTGACCCACATCCTCTCCCACAGCTTGGTAATCCTGAAGATTTTTTCTAAGAAACCGAACTACTCGGTGTTAACTTGTGGATGGTCACAAGCTACAAAAAGAGACGGTTAGGGTGATTGAACAAATTAAAAACTGGATTAAACCTAAGAAGGACGGACACCTACCAGACGGGGGCATTATACCCCATGTCGTGCCTACAGGCATGTACACATGGTCATTAGGGTGACACATCCAGTTATCCCCTCGGAGGAAAAAGTATCGACCCTTCTAGTTCCTGTTAGAGTCCAGGGTCTCACACACTAATCTAAGAAATGGACTCCTAGGCATGAAACTGTACATCCCTTGGGATTGGGTGATTTCAGAAGGATGGTAACAATGGAAGAACTCCTCCACTGTTAACCGGCGTGCCCTACTACATTAATGACCTTAGGATAGCCTGTCAATCAACACAACGCTTCTCAAGGATAAGAGCAAACCGTCACTCCATGGATTCGTGTAAAATAAGCGACAGGTCCATGGAGTGAGGGGGCAACTGAAGAGGGTAAAATTAAAGTAGAGGGCCGATATTTACAAAGACCTATAGGAAGGTTTACTAGGACGACAGACAAAAACATGAAGCAACAATTCCTTGAAGATGGATGGATGATCTAAAGAAGATGATCACCTGCAGTAGACGGATAACGCTCCGGACGGATACTGTGGTCGACAGTGGCAAGTAAGCCATGTGGCAATGACATGGCTTGCTTGGCCCCTAAGGAAATTTCAAATAACAATAACTTGTGCTCCACAATTAACCCTAGTTAATAAAACCCCTATATAGAAAGGGTCTATTAAAATTATGCGCATTTATGAGGATCTTCTCTGCAAGGAAATATTCTTCTTGCCCAAGGCATCAAGATTGGTTCCCCACTCCTATAAAAATGCCAAAAAATTTAGAAAACAAGGTACACATAATTAATCCCAACTCTGGTACTCTAGCATTGTGAATAGGAAATTTCTCTAACTTGACCGTCGGAGGGTATTTAGCCGGTACCACACCGTTACTCTTCGTAGGTTCTTCTTTTCGGTGTTGTGCAAGCATTGCTTTAGTACGTAAGCCTATGCAGCTAATTGACGATTTTCGGCATCATCAATTCATGTATAAGAAGGAAAGAAAAAGATTACTCCGCTGGTGTAGACATTGCACACAATGGTTCTCTTATGTCAAACTTGTGTGATGGTAGTGGAAAGGGTGGTCGTAGATTGAAAGACTATGTAATAACAAGAATATTGGATATGCATTGCATTGGTCTTGAAAAACAGTACAATACCAGAACATAGTATAAACCAATGGACTGATACTTAAAGAGAAGACTTTGGAACCAGCGGAAACTACAAAGAGGAGGAAATGTCAAGAATATAATTTTGAAAGTCTTTCCAATCAATGACCATTAACTTAAACACTGCTCATAGTGCCTGGAAAAGTTGGGAGGAAAAAGTCTGCATTTGGATTTTCTGCTTATCTCATAGAGTTGGCGTCAATTTCACTCAATAAGTCAATATCACTTGTATTAACGTAGCGTCTGGATTAACATGAATGTCTATTCCAATTTCCAACCATAGTTCCAAAGTGATTGGCTTCTCACTGAAACATCCAATGATTTGTATTTGTTTGTGACAGCAATTTTATGTGTCCTTTTGGGACTCAATTGGGTTAAAACTTAAAAAAATTTCAAAATTCATATGATATAATGGGCTGTGAATCAAATTAATTAATTAAGTTTCCCTTTGAGAATAGGCTTTCGCCTCAATAAAAAAACTTCTTATTGTTGTTCATCAGTTTTTATTTGGAATCAGTCTGAACTCTGAAGACTCTAAACTTGAGTTTTCATTTCTCAAAACCAAAAATGATATGCAGCCGTAGAGAAAGAACTTACTATGTTTCAGTAATGAGTCAATACTAATTTGCATTAGGAATGCACTGAATGAAAATTAGTCCTAAAGAAAGGGAATAAAAAAGCTTGGTATCGGCTTTTGAACCATGAACTTGGCTTAAATTTAAAACAACTTTAAGAGTCTGTTTGGATAGAGTTTATTGCTGAAAACTGAAAACTTAAAACTGAAAACATTGTAGCAAAATAATTTTTAAATGTGTGAATTGTACTACGGGACCCATTTTTAATAAAAAATTGCTGAAAAAGTACATGCACAGTGTGCGTACAGTGCACTCACAGTGCACGCATAGTACGCACAGTGTGCGCACTGCGCACTGTGTCCCTAAACTGCACCTAAGTATGCCCAACTCATATTTAAACAAGACAAGCTAACGCTTAAAAATACTGGACTCTTCCTGACTTGGCCCGTTTTCATTTTTCGCTCCAATTATTCGCTACATTGGCTTCTCACTTTGGCCAGTGTAAAAGTAAAACAAACCGAAAAAATAACTTACTGATATTTATCAATGATAAAATCTAGTTGATGTGTGGTTAACTGATGACTTGTCTATATATATATCTAAAAGTTGAACCATAACATTTATTGTTACTATGTTTTTGTTGAGTCACATCAGCGGCCACATTATCTATGTACCTATTTCTTATTTCTCTCCACTACTTCCAACCATAACTTTGGCAAAATTTGCCAAACAGTATAATTTTGGAAAATTATTAGGCGGATGGCATGCGTTCAAAGTTTATTAGTTAGTTGGACTCTTTTTGAAAGTTGATTCTAAGAAACTCGACTTTAGGCAAAATCAACTCATCTTCCAGCATATAAATAAGTCTGATGTGGATTAAAAAAAAGGAAAAAATCCATGTGGAAGTCAAGTTTACTGAACTCGACTTCTATTAAAAGTCTAGTTCAGTAAACTCAACTTCAAGCTTAGGTTAAAAAAAAAACATGAGGGTAAAAAGGAGAATCCAAGTTTAATATAATCGATTTTGAAGGCCTTCCTCTTCAATGAACCTTCTCTCTCTCTCTCTCTCTCTCTCTCTCCCCGATATCTCTCTCTTGTAGAACTTGCAATTTCCTCCATCCATCATCTTCCTCTATGGCGAGGAATCTAACTCAATAGGTTCGTTCTCTCTCTCTCTCTCTCTCTCTCTCTCTCTCTCTCTCTCTCATGGGCAAGGGCGATTTCTTTCTTTTTATTTATTGGCTTAAATGGTTTTTGATTTGCTTTTTAGGTTTAGTGATTTGGAGATTTGGGTTTCATTTGATTTGGGTTTAGATTTTTTTTGTTTTAGTTTTTTTTTTTTTTTTACTGTGCTATTACATATATTTGTTCCAAATAAAATACTTATATTAGCTAGAGTGATAAACTCATAATCACAGCTGTTTGCTTTTTGTGATTGTGTTTACTGGGTGCTGTGTTTGGTTTGTGTTTTGTTTGTGACAATGGTTGTAGTTCTATGTTAGATATTTGATTTTTGTGATAATGTTAAATGGGTGCTTCTGTTTGGTGATTGAGAAGAGTAGGGGGATAGAGAATGTGATTGATGCGTGGGAAATTGATGGAATTCTGTGATTGAGGCTTGTGGGACTATTTAGTATGATAGTTTTTTGGGGGGATTTTTGGGAAGCTACACTTATGATGAAGTAGGAGTGAAAAGGCCTAGTTGATGTTTTTCAGTATATATTCCAGTGCACATTTTATCCATTAGATCCTTTCATGTCTGTCACTAAGCCTCCTTCCATCGTTTTCTTGCTTTCAAGATTTCTTAAGGAAATCCCATAAAAAAAAATAATAATAAAAGGACTTCTTAAGAAAATGATGACAAACAAGTTGATTTGTGGCAATCACCCTAGTATGTAGATTATGTGCTGCAATCCTAGTACTCAATCCAAATAATATTATGCTTCAAATTTCTTTCTATTCAATGTCACTATGATGTAAGTCTCTCTCTATTCAATGTCACTAACCAATATTGCACATTACATAAACCTATTATTTATAGTTGATATGACACAAAAACTTTTTGCAGCATGACGATAGATCATGGACCCATTGATTGTAGTGTATTGATGGAACAAGTTAAACATCAATCTGAGTTACTATGGAACCCTAGGAGATAGGTAATTGCATGAGTTTTCTTGTACTATGCATTCATGTCATAACTCTCGAGGTCCTATGGTAAGATGGTCATGTCCTTGCCATTGCCATGAAGGTTGCTTGGTCTAAAGGGTGTCCTTGCCATTGTGAGGTTGCTTGGTCTAAAGGGTCTGCACTTGGTCCCATCCATACATCTTGACCATGCATTGATCACTACATTTGTAGAGCGATGGCGCCAAGAGACCCATACATTCCACCAACCACATGGTGAGATGATGATCACATTGCAAGATGTGGAAGTTATCATAGGGTTGCCCATCAAGGGTGAGGCAATGGTTGGGCCTTCTAAAAGAACTTGGACAGCAGTGTGTGCTGAAATGCTTGGAATTCAAATTCCAGATGGCTGTCAAACTATGCTAAAAGTTCAAAGGATTTTGATACCCGTACTTGTCGACCAAATCAGACAACCATTGCCTCCAGATGCCAATGAGATTCAAGTTCATCAGTACACTCGCTACTATGTACTAGGCCTACTAGGGGATATGGTATTTCTTGACAAGTCCGGAGATAGGGTCCATCCCATGTGGTTAGAGTTCATGCAGAACCTTCGCAATCCACGCAAGTATAATTGGGGTAGTGCAGCCTTATCATGGTTGTATAGACAGTTGTGCAATACAATCGATAAGAAGGCAAAGCAGATTGGCGGACCATTGATGTTGGTCCAATTGTGGATATATGTCAGGTTCCCACAAATGTCCACATAGATGATGCCCCAATTCAAGGGTGTTTATGGTCCACCACTACCACCAATTCCTCTTGCTATGAAGTAAGTATATATTGCATTATTAGTGTGCTATCATGTATTATGCCAGATTTTTATACGTAAACGACTAATGACCATGCGATGTTACCTGCTTGTAAGTGGGCAGGGGCGATGTGCACAAAGACTGCTCCCATGCACGTGATTTCCGCATATCACAATCAAATTGCTACAACACGACCCGATCAGGTATAATACTTGTATTTATACTTCCATAACATTTTATGTCCTTCAAAAAGTTTTTCATTGCCCACTATTGTGCTACTTGTTATGCAAATTATGGGAAAATTTCTGAATGTGGTTGTTTTACTTGATGGCTTTTGTAGGTTAAGTAGGAGCCATATGGAAATGACTTGAGCCGCCTTCCTCCTAATTTTCGCTTCGAGTGAAGTAACGTGTGAAGGTTGACTGTTCCACTTATATGTTTTTGGCTTGTAGAGTTCCACCTACCCGATCGTGTCCTACGACAGTTTGGGCTACAACAAGAACAACCCAAAGATGCTAATACCAATCGCAATTTGCACAAAATAGATGCGAGGGGCAAGGTAGAGAAAAATTGGTCGATGGAACATGTAGTCCATATTCAGAAGTGGAATGATCGTGACAAGTACGTTTGTAATGCACTTAGGATGGAAGAGGTGATGTCACGCCATCATCTATATATGGTGTGCTATCGTAGGATCACTCAACTATATATCGACCGCGCTAGCGCTAAGATGTAAATTTTGGTAATGTGCATAAATTTATTTTGTTTTGCATGTTGTGTTTAACGTTATGTATGTGTCGTACTTAATAATGCCGGTGATTTAATGACAGCTTGCAACCCAACTGGCGTGATTTGCTGGTGTGATCTGCAAGTACATATGTATGAAGTTCTTTGGTAAGAAAATTCAAATCCATCATTATGCCATCTTTGTTCACCCCAACTGACGGACAAGTGTGAGGACCACCATATACTGTGACGGCCCATAACTCGTTAAGCTTCTATTGCGAGAATGCTCAGACTTTCCATGCACATGACTCATTCACGCACTTCACACACAATCTTTGCTGGTTGGACCACTCAGTTATATTGTGATGCCCCAATTTGATTGATTATGTGATGTGTGTAGGTGTGTGATGATTCCTACATCGGGTATTTACTGGGTTGAACTGGGCTTTATTAACAACTGCAAGGAGCCTTAATTGTGACTAGTCATTTTGAAGTATAGCGCAAATGTGGCTAGCGCTTTTCTTTGGGTCGTTACATATATAATTCTTGTTGTTGTCCATAGAGTACACTAATAATGCTTGTCTCACCGCCTCTTTATTAGGGAAAATCAATCATTTGCTAAAATTCATTCCCCGTACCCAACTTGATGAAAATGGTATCTCCACATTTGAAAGATCAACTATATTATCCCAAGTGTTTGTATGGAATGACGGGCCATGAGCTTCATATGTAGGGATTGTAGTTGTAACATGCTGCATACCTATACCATCACATATATCATCTTGAAACTCTATACCATCACCATCATGATCATCCATGGCATCATGACGGACATTGTCAACATTTTCATAGCATATAGTATTCTTGTGTAAGTCATCTCTCCCAATCATCTCTTCATACTCATCTCTACCATGATCAACATCATCTTCGTCTTCGTCTTCCCTCCCTAGAGATTGAATACATTCTTGTTGATAACTAGATCCGCAAAACTCCATTGGAGTTCGTGTCTCTTGACATGGTATTGCATAACCCCCAACTGTGGTGCACGGGGTAAGAGTTAAATGACTATCTACATGTAATGATTGGAATTCTTCCCCGCCACCACCCTCCAAAGTTGTTTGTTGCACATTTTCACCACCAACTTCTATACGAGGCTCCACACTTCTATACAACTCGACAGCTTTTAATTGGGGCGTAGAGTTTATCCTGTCAAGCATAATCTTAACATGCTTGTCTCCTTTTATTTCAATAGGCGTGAAGACAATATGGCCACTGAACACTGCATAAGGAGCACGATATATAATTTTTATGTCATGCAATCGACGGTCCAAATCCAGGTCTTTCATAATTTTCTTTTTCAACTTCTTCAAATTGATCTCCCATCGTTTTTTTAGCTAAATAATCTCTAACTTTTTACCAGGCCCTTCATATGTCACTCTATAAGTCATATCACTGCAGGGCTCTCCACCATAACATAGATACAAATCAATCGAACTCATTTCAAGCCTATAAGTCAAATAAGTTTACTAAAAGTTAGTGACGAATATAACACCTTTATTCAATATGAACTACAAAATATTGCCTCAAGACAAATATAAAGATAACATTGTATAGTCTACCAAACAATTATAAACAAATTTTTAAACTCAAAACAAATTTGTACATGGTTGCTAACCTTAAAAAATTAATATTCGTTACACCTTAACAAACCATTACACATTATAACACATTGCAAATAAATAACATGTTACCCATTCATTCGCATTATACATAACAACACATTGCAAAGAAAAAAAAAATATTGCATATTTCAAATAACAACCCATTACAAAGCACAAATAACAAATGCAAAAAACAACAACAACAACAACAATAATAATGATGATGATAAATTACTATTACAAACAACACATTACTCATCAACAATATAAAAGTGGTATGTGTATATATATATCTACCAATGAAAAAGTGAGTATATATATTACCCAAGTCTAACCAAAAAAAAAAAAATTAAAAAGGTTTGAATATTTACCTACAAATTGAAGAAGAAGAAAACCTTTTTAATTTGTAGAAAGATCAATGTGTGTGAGAGGGAGAGTTTGGGCCTAGGAGCTAGGAGAAGTGAGAGTTGAGTGAGTTAGATGAAAAGTGTATCAAATATCAGTGTATCAAAAAGTTATACTTGAGACGGTTGAGGTTGGTGTAAAATTTATTGGAACTCAAGTTTGATAGACTTGAGTTCCATTTAAAATTTTTTTTATCGTGCTCGCATAACTGAGACAAGTGGGGTAGGTGGTGTAATCACTAGCCTGGAAGTCGAGTATGCTATACTCGACTTTCAATGGAAGTCGAGTATGCTATACTTGATTTTCTATGGTCTACGTGACTTTTGCTGTTTGTTAACCTAAGCTTGAAGTCGAGTTTACTATACTCAACTTTTAATAGAAGTTGAGTTCAGTAAACTCGACTTCCATGTCGCTTTTTTTCCTTTTTTTAATCCACGTCAAATTTATTTATTTGCTGAAAGATGTGTTGATTTTGCCTAGAAGTCGAGTTTCTTAAAATCGACTTCCAAAAACAGTCCAACTTACTAATTAACTTTGAACACATGCCATCTGCCTAAACTTTTTCTAGAATTATACAGTTTGGCAAATTTTGCCCCATAACTTCTCTTTTACCTTTTTATCTCTCCTTAACTCTTAACTTTAATGTCACTCATGGTCTATCTCTTCCTCTTTCTTTTATTTTGACTATTCTTATCCCTATTATATTACTATAAATATGACATTCTCTATCACATAATACATATTTTCTCAAATGAAAAATGTTATTACTCTCTCTTTCTCTCTCATGTTTTATTTTTGTGTTAATTTTTCATTTTATATATATATATATATATATATCTACTTTGGATTGATGTATTTATGTGTTCTTTAGAATTTTACTTTGGGTTGCAATTTGGTTTTGTGTTTTTAAGTTATTATCTTTTTTTTTCTTTTCCATAATTGTTAAATGTTATTTTATTGCATATTGTAAGGACACAATTCGAGCCTGGACCCAAATGCGTGTCGGAGACAAGCCCAAATGGCCTAAAACAATAGAATTTGTAGAGAGTGGGCTTGAAACCTAAGTTGCTTTGGACAATGAAAGACAAAGACGTTGGGCTAGGTCCGTGAAATGCTAGCAACGAAGCTTCAATGTAACACAAGCTCTCCTTGGACGGGGGCCAAGGACCTTCTGTATTAGTTTCTCTTGTTCTTTTTAGAAAAGTTTACAATTGATCCCCCCCCCCCTCCTTTTACAATGTTCTCTCCCTCTCTATTTATATTCTTCTTCTTTGTGCTTCCATTCATGGAGTCATCAATGCAGATGTCTTTCTCATCCATCGCCCTCTTGAAATCCTCCCCAAATGGCTGTAAGGCTGATCACTATCATCTCAGATGTCACTTCTTCATCAATGCAGCCAGAGGGGTAGGTGTGAAGTCTTTAATGAGATGGCAACAGCTTTTCTGCATGGCACTTCCCACTTGTTCTCCTTTTTTGCATTCCTTTGGAGTATAACCTCGCTCGTTGAGCTTTACAGGCTCCTCCCTAAGCATCATGGTGTATTTTATGACCCTCGACTCAGTTGGCCGAGGAGGCATCCCTCCTCATACCATTCTAAATAGCCTCTAACCCAACGATGGGCTTATGGGCCTTTAAGTTCAGTGCCCTTGTTGTCGCCCTACAATCCTCGGACAAATTGATACTCTCGAATCAGGCTCAAGGCCCAAATACGTGTTTTGATGCTTTTGCTCCCACAATAGCCCCTCAAAAATTTAGTTTACTCCAATCTGAGGAGAAAAATAAATTTTTGACTCAAAAAACACAGCCTTCACGCGCTTCCCCAACTGCTGCACGTGAGAGATCCACCTGTACCTTCTGAAACGGCTCCTGACGCTTCGTAACCAACGATTCCCTCATTAATTGCTCCAAGTAACTCCCTGTCGCCCACGTTCAATGGTGAGATGCAAATGCAATGGCTCGGGTTTTTTCTTGAAAATTCGCGCGAGATAACTCTCATGAATCGCCGCCTCCCAAGCATTCAAAATATTTTGGAAATTGTGAAATCAGCCATTATTCCAAAAAGCAATCACATCCTGGAGGTATCTATCTTCATTTTCTCTCAAGAAGCTCTCAACAAGTCGTACGCTTTTCTCCTGTAAGTTTTCATTTTGTTCAAACCTTTTCTCCTCGGCTGTAGTCCTTGGTTGTTAGCTTTCACCCTTTTTTCTCTCTAAACCTCCATTCTTACTATGACCAAATGGGTAGATTCAAGTGTCTAGTAGATACCAACTCTGGCATGGAAGGTTTCCGAGCCAAATACCACATTTCTCCGGAAGTGGGTTTAAAGTACTGCCCCTAGAAGCTGTAGTTGACTCTAAGAAAGAAGAGCAAGTTGTCATTCCCATAATCACCTTCTTAGAGGGTGGGATGACACTTCCTATGAAAAAGGTTACAAGCGAATACCTTCGCAATCATAGATTGTGTCCTGACCACTGTACACCCAATATGTTAAGGGTCTTAAGTTGTGTCGACGCTCTAAACGAGCAGATGGGCTTACATCTCACATGGCGTGATGTCGTTTACTTGTATGAGTGCCACCGATTGAAAGACGTAGGTTATTACCTTAAGTCAAGGTCCAACGTCGTTAGACTCATATCCTGCCTCCCTAAATCTAACAAAGGCATGAAGGACGACTACCTAATCGCCTCTAGGAGATGGTATGACGGTCCTCGCTACCTAGTCAAAGAGGGAAAGCTAGGTGTGACTCTCTAGGATTTAGAATCTCGGTTTAAATTTTAGCCCTTTTAGCTTCATCAAATAGCCTCGTCGCACTTTAATGCTTTCCTTGCCTAATCTATGTTTGAATCTAACTATGTTTGGCTTCTTTGCTACCCCTCTTGTAGACAAACAACATACGTCACCCCGCCTGAGCGAAGCTAGTATTCGGACCTTAACAGAGTTTTAAGATCTGAGGTCTTTGTGAACGAAGACTTACAGGTGAGAGTTGCTCACCTCATATTGGGGTACGACCCTTTATCAACGGTTTACCAGGAGGTCGGCAACGCTATCCTCGCAGGTGATAAGAGACGCGGGGATAGATGTCTCAAAGCCCGATTTTCTTTCGATGAACATTCACTTGAAGCCGTCCTTCCTCCAGTGAAACTTGAAACATAAGTTGTCCGAGGAGGATCCGTAGCTTCATCCTCATCCCTCGACGAAGAGATAGATCGATTTTGTTTGGAGGAAGCCGAGAGACCTTTAGAGGGTCACATAGTCAACATCTCGGACGAAGAGAGCAATTCGAACAGGAGTTTCAGTATCAAAGGCCTGGTGATTCCCGGGTGGATGATAGCTCCAAGGAAGAAGAAGACATGTCAAGCTTGAAATTACTCTTCGCCAGGAGAGGCGTATAGGATTCCAAGAAAGGCGCTTCTGGGTCTCAACCCAAGCTGCCACCTCCTCCCCCTCCTTCTGACCCATCTGTCCCCACCTCAAACCTCCTAAAGAAGAGGAAGAATAAAGGGGAGGAAACAGAGAGGGAGCGAGAGAAGTAGCAGCAATGACAATAAGTTACCCAACAACAACAACAAGTCACCAAGGATGGCGCGTGCCCCTCCTCCTTCGAGGGTGGAGGGAGCCACGGTTTGGCCGAGGTGCATTGCAAGGGGTCCAACTGGTCTCCCGTGCTGGAATTGGATGGAGCACCACTATCCAGCCAATCCAGCATAAGGGAGTTCTAGAGAGGGCACGCTCATCACCTAGCAAATGCTCTGGAGCAACCTATCTTTCTGCCAAAGGACATGGAGGATCTAGGGAGGATGAGCCAACATCACCTTTTCCTCTCCCTGAAGAGGCACTTGGGTTTGGTACGTGTCACTCCATCCCTTTCAACTCGTTACTCTTACATAACCCTCTATATGTTTCACACTGTTATGCACTTGTTTAAACACTTCCTTGCAGGCCATCCAAGAATTTTTTGCTGCTGAACAGCTGGTGGGGAACTACCAAAAGCAGGCAAGGGTCGAGCTCGAGGTCAAAACGGAGATCGAGAAGGCTTTGGGCTGTGCCGAGTAGGAGAAAGGCAACCTGGCCACCAAGTAGGCAAATGAGCAAAATGATAGAAAGAGTGCCGAGGCTAGCCTAAAAACTGCTGAGGCTCAGGTGGAGGGACAACGTAAGTTGCTGCGCCAAAAAGACGAAGCCCTATCTAAAGCTCAGTAGGAAGTCTCGAACCTGAAAAATGAGCTTGCTCAAGCCAAGGAAGCAGCTCACACCATCAGAGAGACCGTGGAGGCTGCCACAAAGTCCGCATACAACAAAGGGGTCGAAGCGACGAAAAACCGACTGGCCGAAGAGCTAATAGAACTATGTAGGGACTACTGCCAACAAGTTTGGGCAGAAGCCCTAAACATGGCGAGAGTCCCTGCTACTTTTGAGTGGAGAAGAGCAGAGAACGTTTGGTATCCCGAGGACATTCGAACGATCGGGGACCCTCCATCCACTTCGATTGCCTCTGAGAATACGCCACTGACACAACCACCCTCGAACCAAGAACCTGTTCCACCTCCCAAAGGAGTTACTGCTTCTGACAAAGAGGGGGAACAGGGTGACAAGACTGAGAAGCGGTTAAGCGAGCAAGCTAACCAAGGTGCCCCTCCACCAAAGACGAAGGACAAAGGAAAGCAAGTCCAAGCCTTGTCCGAGTCTGAGCTAGAATAAGCAGAAGTGGAGGGCAAAACCAAAGAGCCTGCAGCAAAGTTGGGAAAAGACCGTCCACTGAAGATCAAGGCATAGGCCACCTAGGGTTCCTTCTTTAAGTAGCTTTTCCTTTTAGGAAGTTTATATTTAGTCTTTATCTTGTAATTTTTACTTCCAGTTTCAAAGTAGATGCTGACAACATTAATAATAGTTCCAAGGTTTTGATCTTAAATTGCTTACAGAGTTTATTTACTGCAGTATATTTTGTCTTATTATACCATAAGTTATATGCGTAGCTTAAATAGCTTAATGCTTTCAAGTATACATGACAGATCTTTATAATTTCTTAGCTAGAAAACCATAAACTGACTAGGGAATAGCCTTATTCTGTTGACATAAAGAGGTCAATAGCAAACAGTTGAATGCACAGAAGTATACTTAAAACCAAAACGAGAGCAGTATAACTCAAGAACAATTGTCATGTCAAACCTGATCGCTGAAGTAGGTTATTAAACACTTAGAAAGATGAATTGAATGCTAAATTCCCCAAAGCAGATGGTTTGAGGACCCAGCGTAGCTAAGGTTCTGTTTGACACTTAGTAAAATGAACTTCATTTTAATTTTCTCAAAGCAGATGGTCCAAGGACTCGGCGTAGTTGAGGTTCTGTTTAACACTTAGTAAAAAATGAACTGTATGTTAATTTTCCCAAAGCAGATGGTCCGAGGACCCGGTGTAGCTAAGGTTCTGTTTAACACTTAGTAAAAAAAAATGAACTGTATGTTAATTTTCCCAAAGAAGATGGTCTGAGGACCCAGTGTAGCTAAGGTTCTGTTTAACACTTAGTAAAAAATAAATTGTATGTTAATTTTTCCAAAGCAGATGGTCCGAGGACCCGACATAGCTAAGGTTTCGTTTAACACTTAGTAAAATGAACTGCATGTTAATTTTCCCAAAGCAGATGGTCTAAGGACCCGGCGTAGCTAAGGTTTTATTTAACACTTAGTAAAATGAACTGCATGTTAATTTTCCTAAAACAGATGGTCTGAAGACCCGGCGTAGCTAAGGTTTTGTTTAACACATAGTAAAATGAACTGCATGTGAATTTTTCCAAAGTAGATGGTCCGAGGACCCGACGTAGCTAAGGTTCTATTTAACACTTAATAAAAAATGAACTGTATGTTAATTTTCCCAAAGCAGATGGTCCAAGAACCCGGTGTAGCTAAGGTTCTGTTTAACACTTAATAAAAAATGAACTGTATTTTAATTTTCCCAAAGCAGATGGTCTGAGGACCCGATGTAGCTAAGGTTCTGTTTAACACTTAGTAAAATGAACTGCATGTTAATTTTCCCAAGCAGATGGTCCAAGGACCCGGCGTAGCTAAGATTCTGTTTAACACTTAGAAAACATATCGAGTTTCCATTTGATATTAAAGACTATAAAACTGACAAGCAACACAACATAATGATAACTGAACAAATGGCATAAGTGTCTTTCATTAATAATAGTACCTTCGTAGGTTATTTACATTCTAGGGACATTGTACGGCATTTTCATCTAGGTCGGCCAGATAATACGCCCCTATACTAGCTACAGAAGTTATACGATAGGGCCCTTCCCAGTTAGGTCCCAATTTGCCCCATGCTGGGTTCTTAGAGGTACCCACAACCTTCCTTAAGACTAAGTCACCAGGAGCAAGTGGCCTCGATTTCACATGGGAGTCATACCCTTGCTTAAGCTTCTGCTGATAGTAAGCTAGCCGAACCACAACACTCTCTCGCCTTTCTTCAACTAGATCTAGCCCCTTTTGTAGTAAGTCGTCATTATTGTCTGGGTTGAAGGAGTGCATTCTCATCGTCGGAAACCCCGTTTCCAAAGGGATCACAACTTCAGCTCCATAAGCCATCGAAAAGGGTGTTTCTCCCATGGATCTTTGTGGTGTAGTTCGATATGTCCATAAAACATGTGGCACTTCTTCCACCCATCTGCCTTTAGCATCATCTAGTCTTTTTTTGAGCCCATTGACTATCGCTTTGTTGACCGCCTCAGCATGGCCATTCCCTTGTGGGTACGCTAGTGTAGAATATTTGTTTGTGATGCCAAGATCCCCACAATACTTTCTGAAGGCCCTACTGTCAAACTACAGGCCGTTATCCGAGATGAGGGTATGGGGGATTCCAAACTTGGTAATGATGTTCTTCCAAACGAACTTCTTTGCATCCATGTCTCTAATGTTTGAGAGAGGCTCTGCTTCAACCCACTTGGTGAAATAGTCTATTCCAACGAGCAACCATCTTCTGTTCCCCGCTGCCCTTAGGAAGGGTTTCACAATATCCAAGCCTCACTAAGCAAACGGCCAAGGACTAGTCAAAGGATTAAGGACACCCCCAGGCTGATGAATTTTGGGAGCAAATCTTTGACATTGATCGCTCTTTCTCACATAATCCTGCGCCTCTCTCTACATGTTCGGCCACCAATATCCCTAGGTAAGGCCTCTATGAGCTATTGACCTTCCTCCCGTGTGACTACCACATATTCCTTCATATAACTCTTTCAAGAGCAGTTTCGTTGTTTCAGGATGTATACACAGCAGGCAAGGTCTAGAAAAAAAAGTGTTTATATAGTTTCTTATCCTCGGATAGCCAAAACCGTGGAGCCTTTCTCCGTATCTTGTCGGCTTTAGACTTTTCTTCCGGCAAAACATCATCTTTAAGGAAGGACACTATCGGATCCATCCAACTGGGACCCATTCTAATCTGGTGAATCTGGATGGTACCACCACCCGTCCCAGCTGGTTTAAACAAGTCTTCAACGAGGATGATCCAGGGTAGACTTTGTGCCGAGGAGGTTACAAGCGTGGCCAACGAGTCGGCATAGGTATTCCCACTTTTAGAGACATACGACACTGCAAAAGATTCAAATTTGGACTGCGAGTACTTGACGCGGGCTAAATACCCTTGCATCCTTGGTTCCTTGGCCTCCAACTTTCCTTCCACCTAGCCGACCACCAACTGTGAGTCCGAGAACATCCGTACTGCCTTTCCACCCATTTTTTGAACCATATCCATTCCTACCAATAAAGCTTCCTACTCGGCTTCATTATTGGTAGCCGACAACGCTAATCTCAAAGACTTCTCTAAGACAATTCCCTCCGGGGATTAGAACTATCCTTACGCTAGACCCCTTCAAGTTGGCTGCTCCGTCAACATATACTTTCCACATCGGGGATTCCTTGCACGAGATCATGCCAACTGATTTTTCATTTGCGCCCCACCCATTAGAATTCTCTTCCACTGAAAGCTCAGCAAACTCCGCCGTTAGGCCAGTAAGGACTTGCCCCTTCACAGAGGTTCGAGGCATATATTTGATGTCAAAGGCTCCCAAGATAGTTCTCCATTTGGCAATCCTGCTTAAGTAGTCAGCACTACACAGCACGGACTTAAGGGGGAGCTGAGTCAGCACAACAACTGTATGAGATTGGAAATAGTGTGGCAGCCTGCGCATGGCATGCACCACGACTAGAATTACTTTTTCCAACGGTAGATACCACACATCAGCTTCTTGTAGAGACTTGCTCACATAGTAGACTGGTCTCTGTATGCCATTGTCATCCCGTATCAGAACCAAACTATCGGCATGAACGACCACGGCTATATATGCAAACAAAACCTCATTCGCTTCTGGGCGAGACATGATGGGTGGCCGAGAGAGATACTCCTTTAGCTGTTGAAAAGCTAAAGAGCACTTCTCAATCCATTCAAATCCCTTCCACTTATTTAACAACTGGAAAAAGGGTTAGCACCTTCCGCGGATCGGGAAATAAACCTATTGAGAGCAGCCGTCATCCTGGTCAGCTTTTGAATAGCCTTCGGGTTCTAAGGAGGTTGTAAGCTACGAATCGCCATGATTTGGGCAGGGTTGGCTTCAATCCTTCTATGAGTAAGCATGTAGCCCAGAAACTTCCTCGACCCCACACCAAAAGAGCACTTAGAGGCCTTAAGATGTAACTTGTGTCTCCTTAATGTCTGGAAAGTGTCACTTAAATCGGCCACATACATAGATATAGCTTTACTCTTCACAACCATGTCATCCACATACACTTCGACAGTCTTCCCTAACTGAGCCTCGAACATCCTGGTCATCATCCTTTGATAGGTAGCCACAGCATTTTTCAAGCCAAAGGGCATCACCTTGTAATGATAGTTGCCGGTGGGAGTGACAAAAGTTGTTTTCTCATAGCTCTCCGAAGCTAGAGATATTTGATGGTACCCCTAAAAGGCATCCAGGAAGCTCATCCGAGGATGACCAACAGTAGCGTCCACTAGCTAATCTATACGGAAGGAATCCTTACGATAAGCCCTATTTAGGTCCGTAAAATCCACACATAATCTCCATTTTCCACTTTTTTTCTTCACCACAACTGTGTGTGCTAGCCATTCAGGATAAAATACTTCCTTGATAGCCCCAGCTCTCTTGAGTCTGATAACTTCCTCTTTAACAGCCTCAAAATGTTCCATGGAAGAGCGCCGAGGTGGTTGCCTCTTCGGCACTGCCGTCGGACTAACATTCAGATGATGACAGATGAAATTTGGGTCAACCCTAGGAGCCTTATAAGCATCCCACACGAATGCGTCGAGGTTTCCTTTCAAAAACGCAACGAACTCCTCCCTTTCCTAGGGTGGCAATTGGACCTCTACTTGGAAGAACCTTTCAAGGTCACCATCTATAAGAACTCTATCCAACTTTTCACACATGGGCTCTTCTACCACTATCCTCCCAACTGTGACAGAAGATGTTGATTGCTATGGGATAGGTATAGCTGGGGCCGAGGACTCTGGCCCAGGCTGAAGCAAAACTACAGCGGCTATGCACTATCTTGCTACGGACTGACTTCGGATAATCTCTTCAACCTGACCGCCAAACAGTAACTTTACCTTGGCATGGAGAGTCAAGGAGATGGCTCCTAGAGCATGCAGCCACAGTCTCCTGACAATGGCCGTGTAGGGAGAGTAGGCGTCAACCACAATGAAGTCCACTTCGACCACGGCTGAACCTGACTGCACAAGCAACCTAATCTGCTGTTTTGGCATGACGGCCTTCCTTTCGAAGCTTATTAGAGGCGAATCATAAGCCGAAAGATCCTCCAGCTTCAAGTTCAACCCTTTAAACAGATCGAGATACATAATGTCTATACCACTTCCCTGATCGACCATTACCCTCTTCACATCGTAGCCCTCTATTCTCAGCGTGATGACCAAGGCATCATCGTGTGGTTGGATGGTTCCCACTTTTTCCTCTTCCGAGAAGCCTAGAATTGGAGGTACGTTACCCTTAATCCTCTTTGGCTCCAAGCTATAGTCCTTAGCAAGAGCACGCACCACCGACATTACCTTGGAAGGATAAGAACCAGTCCTCCTAGGAGCAGCAAAGATGACATTAATCGTCCCTAAAGGAGGTCTTGAAGCATTGTTGCCCTAATTTACTGGACCAGGATGCTCTCCCTGCTCGTCAAGCCGATATAAGAATTGCTTCAACTTTCCCTCCTTCACCAACTGCTCGAGATAATTCCACAAATTCCTACAATTCTTTGTTGTATGACCTCTCTCCTGATGGTATTGGCAGTGAAGGTTCTGATTACGCTTCATGGGATTCCCTACCATCTTTCTGGGCCACCTAAAATATGGTTCATGACGGATTTTCTGGAATACTTGTTGCACGGGTTCACGAAACACAGTGCTAACCACCTGAGAAGAGGCTGGACTAGACTGCCCAACAAAATCTCTCCTCGGCCTACTGTTGTTGTATCTGTCCGACCTGAAATCCCTCATCTCTTGAGGAATAACCTTCGCTTTCCCCTTTTCTTGTTGTTGATCTTCCTCAACCCGTTTGTACTCGTCAATGCGATCTATAAGCCGACGCACAATTTTAACAGGCCTCTTGGTCAAAGACTTCCTCAGATAGTGCTCATTTGGAAGGCCGACCTTGAAAATGCTTATGGCAACATCGTCAAAGTCCCCATCAATCTCATTGAACATCTCCCAGTACCTGTCAGAGTACGTCTTGAGAGTCTCTCCCTCTCTCACAGCCATGGATAACAATGAATCTAAAGGCCGAGGAACCCTATTACAGGTGATAAAACGAGAACCAAATGCCCTGGTGAGCTCCATGAAGGAATCAATAGAGCCTGTCTTCAGGCCATTAAACCATCTCATCACGACAGGTCCCATGCTGGAAGGGAAGACTTTGCACATTAAGGTCTCATTCTTAGAGTGTACCGCCATTCTCTAATTGAAATGACTCATATGTTCCACCAGGTCCGTCCGCCCATTACAAATGGTGAAAGTTGGTTGGGTAAACCGTCTTGGAAGCTTTCCCTTTTTAATCCTACTGATGAAATGCGATTTGGAGATTTGGTGAAGCGCCTTGCTCAAAACATCATTTCCTAAGCCCTTGGAAGAAGTATTTTTACCCTTAAAGTCGCGAGGGTAATTGTCCTCGTAGGAGGAAGACTCACTAGAAGGAGTTCTTGGCCTGGTGTTGCCGCTGCCACTGTGAGAGTCTTCTGAAGAAGGGTCTGAAAGAGAGGGAGTACGCCTTCGTTTCTCCTGACGCAGCTTCTTCTTCAGATGGTCAATCTTTTTTTGCATGGCCTTGACATTTTCTTCGCGAGAGGTTCTGCTTACAGCCCGTGCATGACTCTTCCCTCGCGTATGCTCTGTACGCATACTACCTTCTCGATCTCTTTCCCGCTCCGGGTGCGATAGGTGATCCTCATGCTGGGATCCCATGGATTCTGCATGGTGTGAACCTGAGCCTTCCATGATGCCTCACATCCTCTAACTCAAGGTTTCCCACAGACGGCGCCAATTGTAAGGACACAATTCGAGCCTGGACCCAAGTGCGTGTCGGGTACAGGCCCAAATGGCCTAAAACAATAGAATTTTAAAGGGTGGGCTTGAAACCTAGGTTGCTTTAGACGATGAAATACAAAGACGTTGAGCTAGGTCCGTGAATTGCTAGCAACGAAGCTTCAATGTAACGCAAGCTCTCCTCAGACGGGGGCCGAGGACCTTCTGTATTAGTTTCTCTTGTTCTTTTTAGAAAAGTTTACAATTGATCCCCCCTTTACAATGTTCTCTCCCTCTCTATTTATATTCTTCTTCTTTGTGCTTCCATTCATGGAGTCATCAATGCAGATGCCTTTCCCATCCACCGCCCTTTTGAAATCCTCCCTAAATGGCTGTAAGGCTGATCACCATCATCTCAGATGTCACTTCTTCATCAATACGGCCAGAGGGGTAGGTGTGAAGTCTTTAATGCGGTAGCAGCATCTTTTCTGCATGGCACTTCCCACTTGTTCTCGCTTTTTGCATTTCTCTGGAGTATAACCTCGCTTATTGAGCTTTACAGGTTCCTCCCTAAGCATCATGGTGTATTTTATGACCCTTGCCTCAGTTGGCCGAGGAGGCATCCCTCCTCAGACCATTCTAAATAGCCTCTAACCCAACGGTGGGCTTATGGGCCTTTAAGTTCGGTACCCTTGTTGTCGCCCTACAATCCTTGGACAAGTTGATGCTCTCGGATCAGGTCTAAGGTCCAAATACGTGTTTTGATGCTTCTGCTCCCACACATATAAATATTGTTTGCAAGAATATAATGTTATTCTATAATATTTTATGGCTTAGATAATTTAGTGTTTGCCTCATGACTATATTTTTTATTTTATACTTCTTTTTCTCATTTTATTTTCTATTTCCCTCTCGAAAAAGGTGATTCTCTCTCCTCTCTCTCTCTCTCTCTCTCTCTCTCTCTCTCTCTCTCTCTCTCTCTCTCTCTCTCTCTCTCTCTCTCTCTCTCTCTCTATATATATATATATATATATTCTTTTTTGCAACTTTACTTTAGGTTGATGAATCATTGTATTTTTTTACTATTTTTGGTTAATACGATTTGATAGTGTGTTTGATTTTTCAAGTTTTCTCTCACAAGTCTTCTCTCTCCTTCTTTTAGCTTTTGTTTGATTTTTTTTTTTTTGACATAATACTTAGTCATTTTGGATGTGATTTTGAATTTATATCAAAATACAAAGTTGGCTATGCATTTGAATGTGTCTATTAACTATTAAAATTATACCGCCCAAGATGAATATGTATAAACAATATTTTTATTTTTATTTTTCATTGATTTATTATTTAGTTATAGTATCAAAATTGAAATAAATGAATTTGTAAAGCTAAAACTGCCTAAAATGAATTTGTAAAGCCAATATATTTATATATTTAATATTTTCAAAAAATTAAAAGTAAAAAAATAAATATTAAAAAGAATTATGATGTGGCCAATGATGTAATAAATGAGAAGGCTTAACAAGAGCGTAGTAACAAAAGCGATATGAAAATCTAGTTATAAGCAATAAAATCTTAATAAATAAAAGTGTATGAAAAAAAAAAAATATTAGATCATGTTTTCTTAATGTTATACTGATTATTTTCTTTCATTTTGAAGTTAAAAGTGTTCAATTTTAGACATAAAATATATTTTTTTTCCTACATATTATTTTAGATATTAATTTATAATATGGTATAGTCACTTAAGAATGCTTAAGAAATATGAAATTCCAATTTCATGTATCTACGTTAGTAAACAAAACTAACTCAATCAATAGTTCGAAACTACTCCTATAATAAGAAAAATTATAAATATAATAATATCTTTTCAAGAGAATGAAAATTTTGAATAATATATTTGAAACTCAAAACAGTTTATTTGTACAAGAAAAACAAATTAGGAAAATATAACGCACAATAACATAATTTATCAAAATATGGACCACGTAAAAAATGAATAATATCAATTAAATAGATCCAAATAATAAAATGATGATTTAGTTTTTGGGATAAATAAATGCAAAATAATTTTAGAAATTGTTTAAGTTTTTTGAGAACAAATTATTTTCCACAAAATTTAGAGAACAAATTATATATTATACTATAACTAAAATATAATTGTTTATTCCCACGCATTGCATGGGCCTGTGACTAGTCCTTCTAACAGTAGAACAAACTGAACAGCAGCATTGCTTGATGTCTTTTTCTCCCGCTTAATATCAGAAGTTTTTGTTGAACCTCACACTCTTAAACTAAAGCCCCCTGAAATGTTCTCTAAATTTCATTATACACACTAGTCATTTGTACAAAACTGATTGACTGGATATAGGGGAATAGTTAAGATTTTCTCCAACAAACTCTTTTGCAAGTCTTCTGTTAGACTTCAGGACCAGACGCAAATAAGCTAACAAGGCCTCTAAATACTTGTGCTGAGAGTTGGTGAGCTTGAAAGGGCTCCCCATCCATATTCCATATACTCTCAGTGCCATAAGAAGTAAACATAAAAGCTGTCGTCTGTACACAAGAAATGAAATAATTACAAAAAGAGATATTGCAAAAACATAAGAAAGATAAGACCCAATTTATGATACATACTTTATGATGTTCAACGAACTTAAAGTTCAGGGGACTTCCACCTCTCCTTGCAAGCTGGGTTAGGTGCCTGTAAGTATCAATCAATTACGGCATAGAAGTTCAAAAAATAAATAAATAATAAAAAAACAACTCCAAGGAGAAGGAAACAGAAGCTTAAATGAAAGAAGGGTGGACAGTAACAGAAGCAGCAAGAATATCTTCATAATTAGTATCACAACCAACTTCATAGAGATGAGTTACAGGTACAACAGGACCCAACTTTGGTAGGATTGCAGAAGAAACACCATAAAAGATGAGGATAAGAATATGATTTTGCATTACTATGTTACTTGTGAGACAATAGAAGGTTTTCTTAGTAAATGAAAGTAGTTTTCAAATCTTTCACTTTCAGAAAGAAATCAATTGGTCATTAAGCGTTTGATAAAGACATTCTTCATTTCTCCTGCATCATGTGCCACATCCTAGCAGTTTAGAGACTCAACCAATTCTGTTTTCAAACTTACTGAGTTCAAAATTAACCAAATTTTCTCTCCTTTATTTTTTTTTTTTGGAAAGGGGGGGTGGGGTGGTGTTGGCAAAGATAGTCTTCATCTGTCTACATACCATAGATACAAAGCATGAGGGCAGTCTTTAATCAATATGAGATGCAGGAAACCATCTGAAAGGTGTGCATCAGCCACCAAACCATCTGGTGCTTTTTCATTTCGGCAGGAGATTATGGCAGCACCAATGCTAATATAACGCCCTTTAGATCTCAACCATCTTGTTTCCTCTGCAGGTGGGTAAGGCACTGATCTGGGACTTCCCATGGATACTTCATCTGCTTTTTTGTTACAAACAGTGCAATTAACACGACAAATCACTCTTTCAGATTTATTTGAACTTCGTACTGGTCGAACCCGACCACTCAAGCGGCCTCTTTCAAGAGCTGAATTTTTTTCTTCTGATTTGACTTCTACGTATGCTACTTCTGCCTCATATGACCTGAATAATATCATAGATCAGAAACTATTACCAATTAGCACAATTAGCATTAGTCATGGTCACACAGTCACAGTCTACAAGTAGCTTATGGAAGAAAACAATAACATGCTTATTGTGAGTTCCACATCAAAACCAGGGAGAAAGAAAAGATTAACAATGTTCCTCTCAAATACACGGGATAACCATATTTATGAATCACAATATAGCATATATGACAGGACACTAGTTACAAACCCGAAATTAACAAAGTAACTCATGCAAGATCTCAACATGGTGCAGATATGCCTCCAAATAACAAAGCTCATAGAGCAGAACTGTTTCGTTGATCAGATTTGGATGCTTTTCTGCCATGAAGCAGAAATACCAGCATGGTGCAGGCCTACAGGGCAGTGACTGAATACTAAAATCGAATAATAGCAATTAAAGACCGACACTGATCTGTTTCTTTTTTTTTTTTTTCTTTATTCTTTGCCGCCTTAATTTTTAAAATTATTTTATTAATATTGTTAAATTACTAATTGTCTCAAAAGCTTAAACTATTGGAATAAGATAAATTTAATCATTTAACCACATATTTCTAACACTCCCCCTCACGTTTGGGCCAAAACTATCTTTTAATAGATGAAGCCCAACACGTGGAAATTTAAATGAGAGGTAGAATAAAGGAGACAAGGATCAAACTTAGGATTTCATGTTCTGATACTATGTTAAATTACCAATTGTACCAAAAGCTTAAGTTATTAAGATACGGTAAATTTAATCATTTAACCACATATTTCTAACAAACATAACCAAATATGCAAAGTAAAAAGAAGTATTTATTTTAAATACATTGCAACTGAATGAGGGTAGCTCCATTGTATTCAGATATACCTGTGCTTCAAAAAAACTTTTGTGCCTGCATAATCATAACGTTTGGGTCCCATCCAGCGAAACTTTTCACTCTCTGTAATGACATCTCCATAAAATCCATACCTAACATATTGAACATACGGATTTAGAAGAGAGAACATCCAAAAAACTGTCTTAAATTGTAAAACATAAAATTACACACATACTAGGGACTCTTTCTATTACATGAAACCCTCACTAGATGTTGCAAGAGGTGTGATTATGTATAGATTAGTCAAGGAATTGTGTATTTTTGGACCCAAATCATTTTTAATAATAAGAAAATATAACATCCTGGTACAAAAAATACCACATCAGAGATAATGAGAACCTACCCAGCAAAAGAAGCCGCATAGCGTACATAAGGTTCAACTTTTGATTCAGGCGTTGTTTTCCATCTTACAACTTGAGCTATATCAAGGCCCACCCTATTACCTAGGACAATGTGCAAGGCAGATGTTACAGGATCTCGAGCTCCAGTGGTACTGCAAAAACAAAGTCTAACATATTACATGTAACCACATAATTATATCAACCAAGACAATAGATGATACTAAAAAATTTTCCTTGAAAATTAGCAAATTATATGTATTAGATGTCAAAAATAAGTACCACTGCACATGATCAATGAAACTAAAGTAAATCAGAGCATTTTGTACCGTCTATTTAATATACAATGGTGAAATTCCCATGTACTGGAATTGTGTCTTTCCTTACACACTAAATCAACTGTGATCCAATTCAGTGCAAAAAATAAAAATAAAAATCAACAATGACCCCTCAACCCTCCTCCCTCTACCATTGTAAACAGGATCTAGGCTTCGTTGAGTTGAACTTAGGCAATTTTGATGAGTAGCACTAGAACTGTGCAAAAAACCAACAGACCCAATCCACCCGCCTGGCCAACAGATGGTTTCAACAAAATTATCAGTCGGCAATGGGGGTCTCAAAGTCCAAAAAACTCCAATTGTATGTTGGAGATTGGAATTCCAACACATTTGCCTGAAGCACCCAATCACGGACCGCTCTTCTCAATCTCCATCACAACTTATTCCTTGAAATTTTAAGGTTTAACTCTGTTTGTACAAGGCTGTGGCAGCAAAAAGATTATTAAACAATCTCCCTACATCTTGGACACCCAAAACATAGGGTAAGTAGTCACACTTCTGGATCTACACCAATTGTAAAAACAATTTATATTCAGAACATCATCCCATCAATATGCAGGATGGGCTTATGATCCAGGATATTGGTTTATGGGCATCCACTACAGAGCTTCTTCAGCACTGAATCTGCATTAAATGAATCCAATCAAGGGTATCAAGGAACTTCATCAGTATGATAAAGATACTCCTGAAAGTGTTCTATGAAGGTAGGGGTTCAGGTGATAACCCACTGTTATTGGCACCCTTTGTGGTGCTCAATGTATAAGGCTCAAACACCACCTCCCCCCTCCCCCTCTATTTACCTAGGAAAAAAAAGAGTTCTATGCATGTAGGATCATGAACCAGATCCTAGTCTCACCTGTCAATTCAACTTTTTTCAAAATTATCATTTTCGTAATGAAAAAGAAAAAGGCCTAAATGAGACCAGTGAGATATCCTACTCAAGGCTTTTATCTCCTATTGATGCACAGACACAAACAGGGACGTATGAAATGCAACTATGTCTTAGTATCTGATCGTGCATCCAAATTAGAAAACAAAAAAGATGTTCCTAAAAACCACTAAGTATTTACTAGTCACTACAGTCCATTAAGGAGCAGTTGTTCGGCAAACCATCATTAATCAGTGAAAGATACTATGTTTAAAGTTAATCAAAGAATGCTAATCTTCAAATTTAATCCCACTCCCCAAGTCTTAAATGCTCAAAATAAATGGGGCAAAGATTATAGTCTTTCTTGTGCAGAAGCTCAACTCTGTAAATTGATAATCTTAATGAATTTCAAATGCTTGTTAGGGAGATAAACTTCTTGGGGAGCCTCCTTGATTAATTAGTATAAAATATAGAGACACTTTAACCTAAAAGGCCTAAGCCCACTAGATATGTGCTCAACTTTGTTATATAAACCACTAATTCTTTTCATCATTATTCAATGTGGAAATTCACTTACATGTGTAAACCCAACAATCTCCCCCTCACGTGTGAGTTCTTGCCCTTCTGTGGGCTTCAAGACCTCTCCATGACCATGAACAAATCCTACTCGCTCCCCCTTGCCTAATGGACTTTTTTCTTCACTAGTGCATCATCCATAGACCTCCACATGTCAACCTCGCATGTCTTCATCCATGAGAACTTTGCATCTCACCGTTTTCTTGCACCATTGGCAATAATACTCCTTTGTTAGGCCTTTTCTCAAGATCGTTTGTGTGGGCTTTTATGGGCTTGCCTTGTGCAATATACTATCCACGCTCCAACTATGAAAGGGACCCATCCCTACTCCATTTGCGAAAGGGCTCCACCAAGTACACACACCCCATTCCTGCTCCAATTGCAAAAGGAACCTCAATAACCTTGCCACCTTTTTGCCCCACACCACCTTGGGCTTTGATACCACTTATTGGAGAGATAAAGTTTTTGGGGAGCCTCCTTGAGTAGTTAATATAACATATATAGACACTTTAACCCAAAAGGCTTAAGCCCAATGGGTATGTGCTTAATTATATTATATTAACCACTCATTCTTCTCATCATTATTTAATGTAAGCCTTCACTCACACATGTAAACCCAACAATGCTTACATTGGAGAGAATATTTTTTCGTTTATACATGACTGAACAGCTCAAACAGCCAAATTCCCTCTTGAATGAAAGACATTTGACATCATGGCTACAAGATCTTTGCTTTTTGCCCAAATATTTTCCCATTTCTTTTAAACACCATAAAATGCTATTTCTTCTTTCTACTATGTGCAGTTATTTGTATTTTTCCTTATAAGTATCTCAATCATATCTATTTTCTGGTTCCGGAACAAAATATGAATCACCACTTGAGTGGATGTTTTTAGGATTTAATTTTGGTTTTTGAGCAACTATGAACATTTGATATATTTACAAAATACACTTCACAAAAGGTAATATTTAAAATTTTAGTTTTAGTTGCATACAATAGTACCTATGAAACTAGACCAGTTAATTTATAGGCAAGCAAGGTCTTATGCCTCTTTGATGTGTATTAGATTAGATTGTTACTTGACACCATGGAAAAACATGACCTAAACAGAAACTCAAGGTTGTAGAACCTAAGAAACATCATATACTATATACGTATTCCATAGCTCATGCTTGAACAAAAAGTTGCCAATAAGGCCAGAATGACATTTTTGGGTAACGTATAAGGCACATTCCTTTAGTGACCCTTGAGGCGTGAGACATGTAGTTCATAATGCAACTAAGAAAAGATAACATGGGAGTAACAACCATAGAAACTTTTTTTTTTTTTTTTTTGGATGACATAGGGGAACTTCATTCAAATTAGTTGCAAGTCGCAGAGCATACTGTACAACAATCCTCACTGTTAATCAAACTCCTACGAGCAATTGACCCCACCTGCCAGAACCAGTTACCGAGTAATTCAGAGGCTTTTCACCCTTGACGGGCTAAGCTATTGCTGATAAGTTCACAAAATTATATTGAGTTGATCTTAGATATGAAACAACAGTCATGCTTTATACTAGGGAAAAAAAAAAAAAAAAAGAGTGCACAAAATATAATTATGCAATAAATTACCACATCACAATGGCATCAGTTGAACCAGCAGGAATGATTCCAAATCTAAACCGATCTTTGGCGAAGGACAAATCACAATCTTGATCTGCTGAATTCTCAAAACAAGAAAAGAGCAATATCAGAAACTAGACATTTTTTAACAATAAAAGAACACTGCCCATGGAAGGAGATGGAGGGTGGGGGGAGAGTCAGCAACAATTTTCAGTATACTGACATCATATATAATATAAAATTGTGATGTACGGAAAAAACTAACCAGTGTTGCAAGAACCATCTTCAGTTCCTGTAATTTCAGATAGATTTAGTGATATATCAGATAACCATCAATTACCATCACAATCAAATCCATGGTTGGTTTATATAGAAACAAAGTGATTGTGGTACGTACTGGAATTTGAGAATCCAGATCCATTTTGTTGTCTAGCACTTGAGAGGAGAGGTGACTGGTCTTCATTTTGATAAGAAGTAGTCTCAGCAACTGTTTCACTTGAACCATGATGAATTACGAAACTGCTATTTCCATTAACCGGACAAGTAATATCTGAAGGGCTAGGTGGGTAAGGAGCTTTATGCCTTGAAGAAAGAAACCCATTAAGGATTTCATTGAAGAAACCATCACCACCCTGGAATCAGATCAATTAGAAAGCTACCAAAATAAGCAGGAAAGACTACTTAGAACTTAAAGGTATGAGTGGAACAAATCAAAGAGAAATTTAGAGGTTTTCAAGAAAGCAAAGAGATTAAAATCACTGCCAAAAGGATGGTATAGACAGCCAGGGAAAAGAAAGAAAAGGGGGAAAAACTTTCTTTGCTGAAAATTACCAAATCTGAATTAAAATATGATTACAACCAGGAAGCACACCTTTTTTTTTTTTTGGGGGCTAATGTGGGTGTCCAGAGCTATTAAGCAAACTGTTATACCATAGAAACCCTAATTATAATTAAATCCTAGTCCTAGAACATATTAAAATCTCAGCCATCCAAAATAACCTAAATAAATGACTATAAAAGAAACCCCCCCCCCCCCCCCCCCAAAAAAAAAAAAACTGAATAATAACCTGCAAGCTTTTTCCCTTCAATATTAAGTTTTCTGTTCCTCCATCATATATACAGTAAAGTTCATAACTCAGTACACCTGGCAGCATAAAGCAATTATCACATGGTATGGAATATTAAACATGGAACGTGAAACATACAAGAGCACAACACTCACTATGCCATAGATCAAGTTGATTCACAACACTAGCTAAGCATAGTTCTGTAAATTATCAACTGGATGGCCTAAAATTTATAGCTTACTATTATTCTACAAATGACAATGACAATTGAAGGGATCTCATTACGTACAACTGCCACAACACCATCATATGAGTAAAGCTCCTTGTTTGAAGTAGAGGTCATCACATGTAATGCCTGTCCTGCCCTCTGTGTCACGATCACCTGATAAAGGGAATTAAATAATAACTATTAAAAAAAGAATATGAATTAAAAATGTTTCAAATACTGTGGGCTGTGGGATTGTACATCCAAGATTATGAAAACAAAAGCTAACAACATACTCTCATCCAGCAAAGACCTATTGTTCATACTCTTCTGTTTGGCTGTTATACCCATGTCAACATGACACAAGTATTCAACATAGTTGTGGGCATGGGACAACTGTCAGGCCCTTGGCTAAAACTACAGACACTTTTTCCCTTGCAAGCCCACTTACAGAAAAAATCTCCCACATTCTCCCTAATCCATTGCTGCATATTGATTTTTATAGAATTGATGCATAATCTCCATCTTTTATGCCTTAGTTTAATGTTTTACAATAAAATTAGCATAGTCATGACAACAATTGACGATCTTTGTAATTTTTATTTTTAGTTGCTAGTGTATTTCTTGTATACATCCAGTGCACATGGGCTGCACCCTTTTTGTGCTTTTAATGATTGACTTGGCCCCTTCTGTGTTCATAATTATTTTTCCTTATAAAAAAGAAAGAACTTATGACAATGATTGAAGTAACAGATATTGAGATGCAAAGTTCAGTTGTGAAAGGTGATTGATTGAAATTCAAGATGTTAAGAACTGTTTATTAGGTTAAATTATGGTTTTAATTTCCTTTACAGTTTTTTTTTTTTTTTTTTTTTTTGTTCCTTTTAAAAGGGTTGTACTTCTTAGGAAAATCATTGGGTTAGTCTAGTTTCTTGGGATCGGTTATAATGGGCTTAATTACTTTTTTTTATAAATAATGGACTATATTACTATGCCTTTTACGACATTTCTTAGTGAGTCCAAGTAGGTTTACAGAAGAAGTCTTTAATTAAAAAAATTACATCCAATTAAACTAAGTAACCAAGGTTTTTAAAGTTTATTTGAGCTGCTATGACCTCAAAATTTTTGGAGAGTTTTTTAATGGAATAAAGTGTCAGTTTTGGCAGTAAGTAAAATGAAAAATAAAATAAATCACATAGGGGTGAGATACTATTAGCAAACATTTTAAAGAAAAAAAGGTGCTAACAGCAAATTCCCTCAGTTGATGTCTACCCACCATTAATCAAATAAATACAAAAAGGTTTGTCTGGGATAACGAAAGCAAAAAACCTAAGCTATCTATATATAATAGAAACAAGTAACTGACTCTTTTTTTGTTGACTAACAAGTAACTGACTTGATTATGAAGTCAAAGTAAAAACAATTCAATAGCAAAAAAAGATAATTGATGTAGCCCATCAGGTGCACCAATTGGCTACTAAACAATCAGAGAAAATTTTGATTAAATTCAGATTTAATGCAATTCCAACTAAAAAAAATCCCACATATCACGAGCAGTAGAGATCATCCTGACACCCCATAGAAAGTAACACAAACTACCAAACTGACACTTTGTCCATTCAAAAACTCTACCAAAAAAAAAAAAAAAAAAAAAGACTGAAACAGCTTAAACAAAGTAAGAATCATGATCACCTAGTTTATTAAAACAGCAAAACTTCCAAGTATACAGGGGTATACAAAGACAAGTCAACATCAACATCTCAAAGAACACAAATCTAACAAATCTTAAAAAGAATAACAAGAGAAAGCTTGAAATAGCTCTAGCCCATTCCAGCAAAGAAAAAGGATTTAATCTCAATGACAGACTACTCAGTACTCACAGCCCTCAAAGCTTCTAGCATTTCTCTCCCTCCAAGTGCACCACACTAAACAATGTGGCACAATCTTCCAAATTGCAGCATTGCAGTGTCGACCAAAACTGCTTTGCCACGAGGCTAATAGGTCCTTAACCCACAGTGGCATAACCAATGAACACCAAACAAACAAAAAACCAAGCACACCTCATAAGCTATAGGACAATGTATAAGCAGATGATTCATTTCACATTCTCCCCATTCCATTTACGCATGATGCACCAATCAATCACATCAATGCTTCTCTTCCATAAATTATCTGCAGTCAAGATCCTTCCCAATGTAGCACTCCAAGAGAAGAAGGCAACTCTAGAAGGGATCTTAGATCTCCAAATAATTATCCATGGAAAGTGGCCAGAATTAGAGGGGCATAATAGCCAGTAATTGCTTCCTACCTAAAAATCTTTACTCTTATTAGGCTTCCAACACATCTTGTGATCTCCCCTTCCAAAGTCTAGTGATATTATAGGAATGCAATCCAAAAGCAATGGCATTAATAATTACAATAAAACATTAAAAAGGAATCCTTTTGTAATAATTCGTAGAATCTTTTTTAACCTATGCTTGAGGTTTCTCTGTTTTCTAAGAAAACAGATTTTTATTACTTATAAAAAAAAAAATTAAAGTACCATCATCACATGTTGTATGTTACAATCCAAAAAAAAAAAAAAAAAAAAAAAAAAAAAAAAAAAAAAAAAAATGTTGTATGTTACAACTTACAATTCCAAGCTGTATGTCAGGATAATCAACGCGTACAACCAAACAGACATATTGTTGAAACTTCCTGATGCAGGACAACCAGAACAAAATGAAACAACAGGAAAATAAATGGATATGACCTAGGAGTCAACACCTAGGCCTGGCTTGGAGTCAACACCAGACCAAAGAGAGACCAAACGGCCATTTTTTTAATTCATCAAAATATCAACTATCTCCTCAAAGAGCACAATAAGTTGCTTATAGAGGAAGCTAAACCCTAGTTCTAATGGGCTAGGAAACCCTAATTGCCTTATTACAAAAATAACCTTGCTTCCAAATTAAAATACTAATAGCTTAACAAACTACTAGGACCTAAAACATCAAAATACAATTGACTTGCAAACATAAATAATACTAAAAAAAAAAAAAAATCTTTTTGCATCTCCCTCATCATTATAAGGCTATTGGTAGAGTTTTAAGAGACAAATGCGCTGGGGTTTTAAAACAAATGGCTTGGTCATGATTACCTTATGAGGCTGTTGGTGGGATTGCAACGGCAGCAGTAGCACTAGGCAAGTGAGGGCGATGGTAGTGCAACATCAAGAAAGGGATGGTGGTTGCGTGAGAAGCAACCAGATCTGACCATTGAGGTTTGTTGGTGGAGGAGTGGTGTGACGGCAGCGATGGACTCTTATTTCTCCTCTTGTTGTCTCTGATTGCGAGGTGTTTGGAGACTTGAGTGTGGGTTTTGGATTGGAGTTTTATGGTTGGCTTGAATCTCTGGGTTTTCTGATGGGCAACACAACTGTTTCACAGAAAGCTTTATGGTACCAAGTAGAGAAATGATAAAGACAACTTTCTGGTGGTGGAAAACATAACAGTGATGGGATTTTTTTTTTTTTTTGTTGGTTTTGGATTCATTGCGGTGATGCTTCAAACAGATCAATGTTTGCTCTGATACCAAAATTGACGTAGGACAACAATGAAAATAAAGGACATAACCTAGGAGTCAGCACCAAGCGAAAAAACCACTAGGAGTCAGCACTAGACCAAACAGCCATTTTTTTCATTCATCAAAATATCAACTATCTCCTCAAGGAGTACAATAGGTTGCTTATAAAGGATTGCTAAACCCCAATTCTAATTGGCTAAAAAACTCTAATTGTCTTATTACAAAAATAACTTTGCTTCCAAATTAAAATGCTAATAGCCTAATAAACTACTAGGACCTAAAACATAAAAATACAATTGACTGGAAACATTTTTTTTTTTTTTTTTTTTTTGATAAGTAGTAAAAATATATTAAAAAGAAGAGGGGTGTCACTTGAGAATATAGGAAGTATACATCAAGGACAAAAACAAATCAAGTGCATAAAGTACAAAATCCATAAAACCATGGACTGAAGAAAAGGACTGAAAGCCTAACACTGTAACCCAATCCAGAAGAGTCTTAAGGAATAAGAGTTTAAGATCTAAAACTAAGTTTAAGATCTGAAATTCATCTCTTTAAATCCTCAAAATGCCGGTTATTCCTCTCCCGCCAAATGCACCACATCAAACAATGGAGCACAACCATCCAAATAGCAGAATTCCAATGCCTCCCAAACTTTCCTTGCCAACAAGCCAACAACTCCACCATTGTTTTCCGCATAACCCAATGAAAGTCAAACAAAGTAAACACCATAGACCATAAATCAAAAGCAATAGAGCAATGGATGAGGAGGTGGTCAACTGATTCCCCATAAATAATACTAAATAAAACTCTTCTTGCATCTCCCTCATCACTTCCATTGACTAATTCCCTTCCAAAGCTATCAATGTTTAACCATAATCAAAATCTAAAACCTTGTCTATCCTTCATACATTTCTGTCTATACATTTACAAAATAAACTCCCAAGTGCATAAACTTAAGTGAAGTCAGATAATGAAAATTTTAAAACCAAAAATAAATAAAACAAAACAGTCCTAGTAGACAGTGCGTGAAGTGCAATAATCGCACTGAACTGACCACCATGTAGCCAAACTATAATAGTAACAAAAGAAAGAGAACCATTTAACACTAACAAATATGCAAATGCAAAGATGCTTTTGAAGCATAAGATATTTCAGCATTACACAATTGAAAAAGTTATAAATCGATATTTTGGCACAAAGTGTTGTAATCAAATTAGTAGGTATGTCAAGACCCAAGTATGCCAACAGAATGTGTAATTCTCAAAGAGTATGAACCATTTATTTCTAGAGGTATCAAGTACGCTGAAATCTTACCTTTGTTTTGACTTTAGCACGTAAGAATATAGGTTCCACAGTTTCCCAAGTTCTACAACCACTCCCTTTCCCACTCCTTGGATGAATGAAAACCTAGTAAATCAGAGACAAAAACCACAAAAACTTTACTACCACATTTTGTGCAACCACCCAAAAGACAAATATAATTGAAGCAAAAGACACAACAATGAATTATTTCACAGAACATACCAGAAGATTTCTTGGTCTCCCCAATTCAAGGTTTAGAGAGGCATTAATTCGATCCACCCACATCTGACATGTCTGCAGATCCTTATGACAGAATGTGTATACAGCCAGAACCCAAAGAGAAGACTGAGTTTTTGACCTTTGGAAACCATGCACCATAAAGCGGTACATCTGCATCAGAGTAAATAAATTTTCCATCCCCTAAGATAATAGCCAAATGTGGACTAAAACTGCATAAGAAAGAACATTAATGAGAACAAACCTCATGGTCATTACCCAAAAGACTTCTTCCACCATTTAGAAGATTTGGTTCATGAACCAAGCCATAGTCAATGAACTCAACAGCATAAACATCGGAAAATTTGATCGTAGTTGCAGCCTTCGGAGCAACTTTTCTGCCCAAACAAATTGACTCATCCTGTTTATTTAAAAAAAAAAAAAAGTGTTACACTATCTTATTAACCTTAGTAGTTGAAAGTTAGAAAACATATCTTAAAATACTTATATTGGTTTAATAGAGATTATACACAACCATCCATTATAAGATGATGATGCCAATTAATAGAGATTTTAATAAATAAATGATCAAGCAATGCAGAAATTATATTGTACTTAATGCCATACTTCTTATCTACATTAAAACATGATAACCTAACTGGTTATACCAAAGATTAACCTATTGAATATAACTCAATCATGCAGCAAACCAACTTCCAAACCATTCGTTTATTACAATTTTAGTTAAAAAAAAATCAATTCATTAACGCGGATCCCAAATTACTCCAATTCAATATTACAAGTCCCAATTGACATCAGGAAGGCCAGCCCCATTAAGCATTAAAACAACATTCATTCCTTGAAAACCAAGCAATCCCCGTTAAAAAATTTGTTTTTTTTCAAACGAAACAAAACAAAATTACATACAAAAAGGATCACAAATTGGTATTGGATTAGATACGACATGAACCAAATATATACACATACAAACATTATAATTATATGAATCTGATCAATTTTATCCAAACAGAAAAAGAAACTGAAAAAAGAAGAGAGATTTACAAGATTGAAGGAGGAGTGGTGCAATTTTTCCCAAGACAACCCATCAGAATTGAAGGTGAGGATGACTTGGCCAACATGATCTAAGAAAAGGGTAGTGCTCAAACATGATGCTTCTTCACCATCACCACAATGAAGCTGAGGCTCAGAGTTGTCACTCGACTGAATCGGCTTGGAACTCTCTCCCACAACGATACCAGTACCATCTTCTAACAAGTTATCTTTGTCTCTCTCCATTTGGAATTGGAATTTAGACAAAACTATTGTGTCCCAGATAACTTTTTCTCTCCCAAGAAATTGAAACTATGGAAAACCAAATCTGGGTTGTTGTTGTTGTTGTTGTTGCGAAATAGGACATACCCATCCGATGTAAAGTCCTCAGAATCGTTGATTCTTCTTTCTTTAGTTTACTTTGTCCGTCGTCTGTTTTCTGTTTTCGACATCCAAAAAAGAATTGTTCCAACTTTTCGCATGTTGAATTTCCAAAGATTTTTTTTTTTTTTTTTAGAATAAATATTATCATAGTCAAAAATTTAGTTATGATTCTTATTAAAACTCGTGTTACCTCTAATATATAAAGCAATTTTTTTCTTTTAATGATTATCATATATTTTAAAAAAATTTTAATGAGAAAATTCAAAAAAAAATAACTTACTTTTTTTTTTACAAGTTTTTATATTTTTCATATTAAGCCGTTAACAAATCATAAATAGTAAGCATCTTAATTCTCAAATGAAAAATCCATCTGCAAATTTATGCTAGACGTTAATGATCAAAATATTGTTGAGATTATGTTATTTTAGTTAATTAAATAGAATTATTTCAATTATGAACTTATAAAAATTAGATTTACCAATATTTTACATATAGTTTATATATTTTAAACCATGACATCTGTGATAGGAGAATTTACCAATTGGACTAACTGAAACTACAAGGTCTTTGAATAAGGCAATCTTCTTCAACTAAAAATTATGGAAAATTATTCAAATAATCTATATAATTGTAGAAGTGAAAATTTTGCAACCAATCACAAAGTGCCACATGCAACTTAAGGGGTTTCACTATCATTATTTAGAGACCAATGGAAATATTCCAAGTGTTTCTAAGTAAAAAATTGCAAAGATTACTTAAGGGTCAATCGCACGTCGACACGTGTTAATTTAAATGACATAAGCAGTCAAATTAAAGAGTGTCATGTATTATTTTAAACTAGTATGTAACCCATGCTACCGCACGGGAATGGATATAATTTAATAAAACAATAAAAAAAATATATTGCATTTTATTATTTAAGTGATACTATTGGTTTTGTTTTGTTTTTTTTTTTATTATTATTAATCATGGGTTTAGTCATATTTAAAAGACTTAGTTTATTCATGTTAATAAATCTTAACATTATGTAATTTTTTAACAAATATTTTTATCATACAAAAATTCTAAAGAAAGAATGCTACATAGACATATATATTTAAGGTTGATTCATAGATGGTACATATAACTATAATTAAGTTGCTTTATCATAAACAATTTTTAACAAAATATTTTAATCAAGTAAATGTGAATCTCATAACATGCATCTCATAACAATAGAATAACGTGAATCTCATTTAAAAAAATTTAATCAATTAAAAGTCACTAAAATTATGAGCATAAAACGTAAAGACAAACAAATAGGATAAGTGCTAATTGTATATATGATTTGCAGTATAGCTTGAGTTCATGTCTTCACCAATCGTATATAAGTCTGAGTTTTGATAAGTAAAGATCTAAGAAGATTGTGGTTTAATCTTGAGAAGATTCTCATATTTAATAATTAAAAGAAAAAAAAAAACTATACATCCAAAGTCTACTTTTGCAGTAAACACTATATATCTCTTTAACACTCCAAAAAAAAAAAAAAAAAAAAAAAAAAAAAAGAGCCCATCATCAATCCTATAAACCAAAAATTCTTAAGAGAAAGAGATTGAGAACATAGGACGAAAATAAATAGATCTAATGAAAATAAAGAGTGAGAGCTAGATTATAAACCCCATAAAACTTGCGAACAAAAATAATAATAATAATAAAAGAAAATCATATCTAATTAACAATTACCTTGCATATAAAGCCTAATTTTGTAAATGAGATATATAATTGATCTACAAAACAGAGGGAGAGAAAGAGAGATTAGATTGAATTTTGCAAAGATGGAACGAAACCAAAAAAAAAAAAAAAAAATCTTGATAAAATAGATTTAGTAGAGAAGTAGAAATTGAATTTTGCAGAGGGGGAGAGAGAAAGAGAGAGGAGGTTCGGATGAATATGAGTAGTGGAGGCGTTTTTTTTTTTTTTTTTGAGAAAAAATACATAAAATAAAAAAATTACAATAGGAATCTATGGAAAACCTCTTCTTATATAGGAGAGTTGTATTGGAGATGGAGAGATGAACCTTGAAATATGCAAATGTGGGGAGATGAACCTTGAAACATGCTGGTGTGATGAACCTTGAAATATGTAGATGTGGGGAGATGAATCTTGAACACGCAGGTGTGATGAACCTTGAAATACGCAGGTATGGAAAAAAAAAAAGAACACATTAAAATTACAATTGATCCACTTAAATTTAGACAAATGGAACCACATAAATATTGACACATGGCACAAAATTAGGATTCTAATTTAGAATTGCAATTGGAGATTCTCTCTACTTCACCTATTATATATATATATAGATATATAGATTAGAAACACTTTGACTAATCAAATAATGCCATGTATCCCTTGGAGAACAAGGCATAAAGTCCCTCCATTTAAATTATGACGTGTCACTGCTTATAGCAAATCACATGTGATCACACTTCTTCAAAACTCCTATAAATAAAGATCATTCTCAACCTTACGAGGGGATTCAGAAACATTGAAAAGTCTTGAAGCTTTGCCAAAATCAAGCTCCAAAACCTCCAAGAATTTCAACCTTCAAATACAAAGAACATTCAAAGCAAAAGCATTCAAGTCGTCCTTTTAGATCTAAAAGCTTAATAGAATCAAGCTCAAAAGCCTCCATAAACACTGAGACACTACAAATTAGTGAAGCTCTGTGGATCCAAGCCTCCAAAGCCCCAAAAAACTTTCACTACAAATCTTTGAAGACAATGGACATTCATCCAAATCATTCTTCCAAGTCTCAAAGTTCTACTAGAATCAAGCTTCAAAGCCTCCAGAAACTGCAAAGACTTTGATCCATCGAAGCTTCATCAAACTCAAGCTCAAAAGCCCCAAAGAACTTCCGTAACAAATCTTTAAAGATTAAGAAAATTTGAAGAACCCATGAAAAACACAAAGAACACGAAGAACAAAAAAATCTCTAACAAGCACACAGCTAGAGATTCATCGCAATTTCATTTTAAAAATCTTTCAATCCACTTTCCAATCCAAGTGGAGGACATCTTGTGTTCGAGTTAAGACTACATCAATGCAATACTTGAATTGAAGACTTTTCTAAGGAGATCGAATCAGAGAATTATTCTATTTGATGATGTGAAGAAAATCAGTAGACTGGATGTTTAGGACTTCAAAGGTCTAGCGACTGTCTTATAATCCTAAAAAGAAAGAACAAACGATCAAAGGTGACCGGGATTAACCGGCCGAGAACCCTCCGATGCCAAAGTTAGTTTTCTCTCTTAAATTTAGAGTTCCAACTTTTCAGGAAATGTAAAAACGTATCTCTGCCGGACCCAAATGGGCGTTTATATAGTGTGCCACAGAAACAGTTATTTAGATTCGTAATGTCTCCTGTATTTAAGAGATCAGAGGATTAAGAGTAACTTCCACAACTGTCATGGGAGTTATATTTCATTCTTCTTTAACTGTTGTTGACGGTTAAACTCTCAATTGATCCATTTATTACTCACACCTGGAACTATAACCCATGGTCAATTGGTTAAGGGGATGATACTCAGAATTTCCCAAGTATCGCGGGTCGTCCATGTGCCTTCTTTTGGACGGTCCTCGTCTATGGACAACCCTGGTCCCTGGACGATCCTGGACAGTCTTGACATGGACAACCATAGACGATCTTTGACCATTTTTTACAACTCATCAGTTGCCCCTTTTCGTCTAGGGATTGTCCAAGATAACATTAAGTTTTGAAACGAATTTTCCAAGAACATTAATATCATGATTATTATTTTTTATTATTTTATATATATATATATTTAAATGATGCGCCACATGTCATGCATTCAGATGTGACTAGTCGTGTCGATTTATTTTCCGGAGGCATGTTCCACATGTCACTTTCTGGTCGGCATTGTCGTTTGGAATGCCGAGACTTTTCTTCCTATAAATAGTGGATTGCCTCCTGTGTCCTTTTCATTGTTTCAAATTCTCCTTTTTGACACTTCTTGTCCATCACCTCGTCTAGAAGTTTCTTATCATCTTTAGTATCCTCCGTCTAGAGCCAGGTATTCTCTTCATCTTCACTTTTAGGTTTTCCTTTCAAATTTTAGAATGTCTGTAGTTGTCTCTTCGTCTAGCGATAGCGTAGATAAAGCCATAAACGAGTATCATGATTCTTCCAGCTATAGTACTAGCAACGATAATGGTAGTAGTGGTAATACAACGGAGGAATACACCTCTGGTGTTCTTGGAATTCCCCTTGAGGTTTTCCAAGAGAACCTTAGGACGAAGGTAGCTTCCGGAGCTGGCACCTCGACGAGTACCCCACCGTCTTCCCCTTTGGATGAAGAAGAGACCGTGTATAGTTGTGCTGTAGGGATCCCCTCTAAGATGGACGAGAAGAGGTTAGATGCCCTTAGGAGTTATTACCAAATCCCAGACGATCTTAACCTTACGTTAGCTGTCTGTGGGGAATGGTGTTGCCAGCCCCGTTTTAGGATAGGTATTTACGAAACTTTCCTTCTAAGGGGCCTTAGGTTACCTTTATATGCCTTTGTTAGAGAATTACTCACTAGGCTAGGTTTAGGGGTTTGCCAGTTTAACCCTAACGCATGGAGACTTGTCGTCTCTATGCAAGTTTTATGGAGGGAAGCATTTGACGGGAACCGTCCTCTTACAGTAAACGAGTTTCTGTATTGTTATAAGCCCTCCGAGATTAGTCAATCTTTGCCCATTTATCAATTCACAGCTAAGGGCAATGACTGTAGATTGATTAAATCTTTAGCCTCATCTGACAGAAACTGGAAGACGGAGTTTTTCTTCGTCTTTGGTTTCTGGGCAGGGCACCTTGTTGAGGTTGGTAGGGATACATTTTCCCTTTATACCAGAGAATTAGGGAACCTTCATCCTGAAGATATGTTGTGTTTTTCCTTTGTCACCTTCTTTATTGTACTTTATTTATTTTTATGCAATTGTCTAACCTCACTTTTTCTTTTCTCTCTCTCTCTCTCTCTCTCTCTCTCTCTCTCTCTCTCTCTCTCTCTCTCTTTACAACTATCAAACGTCCTTCTTTAAGGAAGTTCCAACGTGACCGTGTTCACAGGGCTCGTCTGCACACCGAGAGGAATTTTCACTCGTTGGTGACTCTTCGACGGTTATACATGTGGAGACTTGGCCCTGAACCATCTGTTGTAGCAATTGCCCACGAACTTATTATCTGTAGACGTGAGTGTTCTTTTTATTTTGAAAACTTCTCTTGCATTTCTTTTTATTTATTTATTTTTATTTTTATTTTTTAGGAATGGAAACTATGAAGGAAAACAAGGGGAAGGAAGTGGTCGATGAGACGACCAGACTTGAGGCCCAATCCCAACCTCGTCCTACTATAGGAGATAAAAGGAAAAGCCTGCCCAAGAATTTGGATTTGGGGAGCTTACCCAGTCGTTGAGGGAAGAAGACCAAACACAGGTCGTCTAGGCCTGAAACTACTAAGTTTGATCCTCCTTCCTTCCTGCCGTCTATCACAGTTGTTGATGTTGACTCGTCTGTTCCTGTGGATGCCACTCCGTCCAAAACTCATGCTCCTACCTCGTCCGAGCCTTCCCAAAGGGTTGCTATGAACCTGTTGGAAAATGAGGACTTAGCTTGGGAACGGTTTCAACAGGCCGTAACTGGCAAGGATGTGACTGCGTGCTACGACATGTCCTTGAGGGACTTTAAGCACTTTGGTGCTCATGATCTTTTTAAGGTAAACACCCTTACCTTGTCTTGTTTTAATAACATTTTTTTTATTGTCATTTTTCCCTCCTAAACCTTCTTATCATCTACGTAGGCCATGTCGAAGTTTATAGCTGTGTCTAGGCAGGCCACGGAGATGGAAAAGACGAGAATCCTTCTTGAAAAAAGAATAGAAGGACTTAAAGGTGACTGCAGAACTTGGGCTGAGGTGGCAAACAAGGCTTAGGATAAGGTTAGAGGGTTGAATACTTTAGTGGGGGAGTTGAAATCTGATGCAGCCAAGAAGGATGCACGTCTTGACCTTTTCCAAAAGAAGAATGACGAGCTGAGTTCGTTGCTCAAGAAGGCCAAAGATGATGCTGTGATGGAGTTCAGAATGTCCAAGGAATTTACTAACTTGCTGGACACCAATTATGCAGTGGGGTTTGAAGATTTCAGAATGGATGTTATAGAAAACTTCCCTGGTATTGACTTTAACACCATTAAACTTAATATTGGTGCTGCTACAAGCTCACTCCTCCAAACAAGATCAGACTATGTTAATGTTAAGAACAATGCCACCACCCAGCCTGCTCAAGACGACCCTAAAAACCGGAGATGCTCCTTAGAAAAATTTGTATCAGAAAAAAGCTATTTTCTCTCTCTTTTTCTCTTTTTTTTTTTTTTTTTTTTTTTTTTGAGGGGTCCATTTTTTGGGACCATTTGAAATTTATGCAAGTACATTTCACTCGTCCAGGATATTTGAGACGAGTTTCCAAACAGTTGCTCATTTAAGGTTTTACTTTGAGGGTTTTTGGACGATGGTCGTCTACCCTCCAAAACTAATTGGTGAATGTTCTTTTCGTAATTTGCATATTATTGTATGGATGAGTGTGCTAATATTATTGCTTTGTTTGTACTATTTTTGTTCCTAGATTTTTAGGAATTTTTCCACTTCCCTTGTCGGAGGGTCGTCCATGTGTTTTTCCTATGGATGACCCGGGTGACTTGCTATATAAATTTTACAAGTGTACTTCATCCTAGAAGTGACAATGATGATCTTACCAGTCCTTTTCCTTATCCATAGGCCAGGTAATTGACATTCATTTTCGCTCGTCCTGGCTAGATGCTCATCCATGGACTCTAATGCTCATTATATGCTTTTTCTCATCCATTACTTGGGCGTTAGGCTTACAGTTTCTTGGCATCCCTTTCTTTGGACGAGTATAAGTTACTCCATCTGTTTTTCAAACGAATTTTCCTTAGCTTATTTTTCTTTTGCTTTATCCTCATTTTGAGGAAAGCTTATGAACGTTACATCCTTGCGTTCAGAGATTTTCATTCGTCTTAGGCTTTAGCCTTCTTATGGGTACTATTATGGGAACTAGATTCATGTATTGAATACATTGGAAATCCAAACCATATTTAGTATATAAACATCGTTCACAAGTATGGCACACGCTTAGAAGCTAGTGCCTTAAGAAATTAAAGTACACAACCTCGTCTTTCACAAACTTGTCTGTAAACGGTGTAAAAGTTTAGGAACTAGTACACTTTTATTTTTATTTTTAAAACACATAATAGTAGTAGTAAAAACACATAACTGTAATCATCAGTAAACACATAGACCACGGCTGCAACCTCGTCCATAGCTCTCGTCCATGACAATTCTCGTCTAAGCTTATCCTTTATTGATAGTACCTCCTCAAGTGCTCCACATTCCAGGGATGCTCTAACTTCCGTCAGTCTAGAGCTTCCATGTAGTACGACCCCTGCCTCTTGCAATTGATTACCCTATAGGGTCCTTCCCAGTTGGGTCATAATTTTCCATGAGCTAGGTTCCTAATTGCCAAGGAGACCCTTTTGAGAACGAGGTCCCCAACGTTGAAACGCCTGGGTTTTACCATGGCGTCATGCTGCCTAATCATAAGATTTTTTTATCTCGTTGTCCTTTGTTCTGCATCCATCCTTACCTCATTGACAAGATCGAGGCCAAGATGAAGTTTTTCCTTGTTTTCTTTCTCCTGATACTTCATCACTCGATAATTGGCCATATGAACTTCCGCTGGTATAACCGCTTCAGTTCCTTAGGCCAGCTTGAATGGGGTTTCTCTTGTTGGGGTCCTCACAGTCGTCCTGTAGGCCCAAAGAACACCTGGAAACTCATCTGGCCATACCCCTTTTACCCCCTCGAGCCAAGTCTTGATGATTTTTAGAAAGGATTAGATCGTTACTTCTGCTTGTTCGTTCGCCTGTGGATGAGAGGGTAAGGAATAGTGATTCTTGATTCCGAATTATTCACAAAAGTCCCTAAAAGGTGTATTGTCAAACTGCCATCCATTATCTTATACTAGTACTATAGGTACTCTGAATCTACATAGAATGTTCTTCCAAACAAAGTTCTTAACATTTTGCTAAGTAATTTTTGCAAGAGGTTCGACTTCCACCCACTTGGTAAATTAGTCAATCCTCACCACCAAAAATTTCATCTGTCTAATTCTTAGGGGAAAATGACTTAGAATATCCAATCCCTATTGTGCAAAGGGTCATGGGGCCGTCATTAGGGTCTGGTACTCTGATGGCTGTCTAGGAACGTTGCTAAAGCACTGACACTGGTCACACACCTTGACATAAGTTTTAACATCTACTTGAATAATAGGCCAGTAATAGCCTGCACGGACGACCTTATGGACTAGTGACCTTGCTCTCGAGTGATTCCCATATGCTCCTTCATGAACCTCTCTTAGTACATAGTTTGACTCGTCCGGAGCCAGGCACCTTAGTTAGGGCTGAGAAAAGCCTCACTTGTAAAGCACTTCATCTATAAGAACGTATTTTGCAGCCTTGACCCTTAGTTTCCTAGCCTCGTCCTTGTCTTCTAGAAGCCTTCCATCTTTAAGATAGATTATTATTGAACTCATCCAATTTTCTCCTCCTTCTATTTGCTATATATCTAAAAGGTCTATGCTTGGCATGTATTAATTTCTGTCATACTCATCCATAACTTCTCCTGCCGAAGCTGCTCTTGCTAAGGCATCTACTTCCATATTTTCCTCCCTCGAGAGTTGAACAAAACTCACTTCTTTAAACTTCTGAATGAGCCGCTTCACATTTTTGAGGTATTTCTTCATTCAATCTTCCTTAGCTTCACACATTCTATTTGCTTGATTGATGACTAGCTAAGAATCTCCCTTGACTATTATTAATTCTGCCCCTAAGGACTTAGCCAATTCTAACCCTTTGAGTAGAGCTTTATTATTGGTGGTTTGATATTGTAAACGGGTTGCGTACTCAAACTTATCATCCTCTGAGGATTTTAATATAACTCCAATTCCTCCTGCGTATAATGTGGACGATCCATCTACATTGATAACCCACCTTTCATTTCTTACGTCTTTGTCGAGCTCGTCTTGGCTGGAGGTGAACTCCGAAACGAAATCTGCTAACGCTTGCGCCTTTATCGCGCTTCTTGGCTTGTATCTGACATCAAACTCACTAAACTTCACTGCCCATCGAATTAGTCATCCTGCAGCTTCCAACTCGTTCATTGCCTTCTTTAGGGGATGATCTATTAGGACATTGATAACATGAACTTGAAAATAATGTCCCAGCTTTCTAGAAGTCGTGATCAAAGCAAAGGCAAGCTTCTCTATCATTAAATATCATCCTTCCACTCCTCTTAGCGCCTAGCTCGTGTAGTAAACTGGCTTCTGAACCCATTCTTCTTTTCTAACCAACACCAAGCTCACAGCGTGTGAGGACACTGCCAGATACAAATATAATTTCTCTCCAGGTACAAATGGGCTCAACAATGATGCTGTCATGAGGTATGCTTTCAGGTCTTGGAAGGCCTTATGACACTCGTCTGTCCACTCGAAGGCCTTCTTGAGAACTTTAAAGAATGGCAAACACTTGTTTGTAGCTTTTAAAATAAACCTGCTAAGGGCTGCAACTTGTCTAGTGAGAGACTAGACTTCTTTGATGTTCTTCGATGGTTCCATGTCTAGTATCACCTGGATTTTGTCTAGATTTGCCTCAATTCCTCTATGTGAAACCATGAACCACAAAAATTTCCCTGACGAAACTCTGAAAGTGCACTTGTTTAGATTTAACTTCATGTTATACCGCCGAAGTGTGTCAAAGGTTTCTTGAAGGTCGTCTAGATGCTTCCCCTCATCCAAACTCTTCACCAACATATCATCTACGTAAATTTACACATTTCGTCCAATTTGAGGACGAAACATATGGTTAACTAGTCTTTGATAAGTCACCCCTACGTTCTTTAATTCGAAAGGCATTACCCTGTAGCAAAATAATCTCTGGCCAGTAATGAAGGAGGTCTTCTTCTGGTCTACCTCGCCTATCTTTACCTGGTTGTAGCCTGAAAAGGCGTCCATAAAGCTCAGCAATTTGTGACCCGCTATTGAATCTACCAGCTAGTCAATGCATGGTAACGAATAACTGTCCTTGGGGCAAGCCCTGTTTAAATCAGTAAAATTTATGCACATCCTCCACTTGCCATTAGCCTTTTGAACCATAACCACATTTGCCAACTAGTCTGGATAATAGACTTCTCGGATAAACTCCACAGTAATCAACTTTTGTACCTTTTCTTTGATGGCATTGTCTCGCTCAAGAGCAGAAATCCTCTTCTTCTGATGCACAGGTTTAGAGTAAGGACATACGTTCGGACGATGAGTAATGACACTTGGGTCAATACCTGGCATGTCTTCATGGTTCCATACGAAGACATCAAGGCTTTTCTTCAAAATCTGGACAAGTGTGCACCTTGTCTCCTTTTCCATACTCACCCCAATTCTAGTAAATTTCTTGAGACTGTTCTCGTCCAATAAGACGTCCTCTAACATCTCAGTAGGCTCCACAGCAATCCTTTTTTCTTCTATGCTCATTGTCTACACATGCTCGTCCATTGCCAACATGGCTAAGTAGCACTTTCTGGCGGCTAACTGATCTTCTTGTACTTGACATACTCTATGCTCGGTCGAAAATTTAATGGATAAATGGTAGGTAGAGGTTACCGCCTTCCAACTATTCAAAGTAGGCCATCCAATAATAGCATTATATGATGATGAACAATCAACAATAAGGAAGTTCACCTCTTTGGTTATCTGTTGCGAGTACACTCCAACTACCACAGGTAATGTAATGGTGCCAACATGTTGTATCTTCATTCCTCCAAATCCCACCAATGGCGAATTCACCAGTCGGAGTTGATTTCGTCCTAGTCTCATTTGTTTGAAAGTTGGATAATATAGAATGTCCGCCAAGCTGCCATTATCTACCAACACCCTCGTGGTAGTGTAATCAGCAATAAGCAGGGTAACAACGATCGCATTGTCGTGGGGGTGGTGAACTGTTTCATCATCCTCGTCCGTGAATGTGATGGCTTGGTCGTCAGCTTCACTCGTCCTGGGAGATCATCCAGACAACTGGACGTTTTGTACCACCTTTAGGTATGTCTTCCTAGATTTGGATGACTAAGCTGCAAAGGTTCCTTCTATGATAACTCTTATACTTCCAAGTGGTGATCGCAACGACTCCTCCACCTTGGCCTTCAGCTTCTCGTCCTTATGGTCTCATCCAAGAAAATTCCTCAACTTTCCTTGTCTGATAAGATTCTTTATCTGCTGCTTTAAATCAAAACACTCATTTGTGTCATGCCCGTGGTCTCTTTAAAAGCGACAATACTTATTGTTATTGCTTTTATTAGGATCTCCTTTCATTTTTTTCAGGCCACTTTAAGGACGGATCGTCCTTGAAGTACTTGTTCTAATGGCATATTCAAGGGAGTATATTGTTGGTTTCTTTTTTGCCCTAGCCTTCTTTGGACAAGGCCCCTGATCTGGATAACACGAGTGACCTGCTTCCGAAGGCTCTGCTCTCTTCCTCTTCTTGGCTATGATCGCGTCCTTAGCATTCATGAAATTTTGGGTCGAATGGACGAGTTCGGCCATAGTTTGTGGTTCTTATTCGTAGAACTTATGAATAAACAAGTCAGAGTTGACCCTATTATGGAAAGCGGCTAATAATAACCTGTCGTCCATTTCATCCACCGTCAAGGCTTCCTTATTGAACCGAGTAATGAAGGAACGCAAACTCTCATTTTCCCCTTGCTCTATAGTTAGCAAGCTGGAAGAAGAATGCTTGTGGTGTTATCCTCTAATGAAATTATTGACGAACAACTTACTCAACTTCTCAAATGAGCCCACCGTGTTTAGGGGTATCTTGCTAAACCATACTCGCGTTGGTCCCTTGAGGGTGGTAGGAAACGTTCTACACATAATCTCATTTGAAACCCCTTGAAGGTGCATGGTAGTCTTGAAAGTAGCGATGTGATTGCACGGATCACGAGTTCTATCGTATGAATCCAAGGAAAGCATTTTGAATTTCAGGGGTAAGAGATGACTATTGATGGAAGCTGAAAAAGGGAAATCCGTTCGGTCGGCTAAGTCATCCACGAGGCTCACCCATCTCATATTCTCCTTCATTTCATCCATAACTTTCCTCATTTGGTCCATCTCCCTCTCCAAGTGTGGCATTCTTCTTGAAGCGGTACCCCTTGACTGATTCTTGGACTTAACGTTTTCTCCTCTGCCTTCTTAACTCTGGGCTTAACCTTCCGCATGTCTTTCATGGTACTGCCTCCTCTAATTGATCTCCCTATTCAATTCTTGGTTTTGACAGGTTAGTTCCATAGCGGCAGCTATGGACTGTATATGTTGAATGGAAGGCGATTGCACGACAGGTGTTGACTGACGATCTCGGTGGGGATTACTAGAAGCATCCCTACTCTTCTGGTGCCTTGGGTTGGTAGCCCTTGATCTTGTCTGAACCATACAATCTTTTGTCAAGGAAAGGATCGTTGAAAATAAATTATTGAACGAAAAGAAAATTTAAGTTTAAAATCTTTTTCTTTTTTTACTTTCCCACAGACAGCGCCAATTGATGATGTGAAGAAAATCAGTAGACTAGATGTTTAGGACTTCGAAAGGTTAGCAACTGTCTTATAAACCTAAAAAGAAAGAACAAATGATCAAAGGTGACCGGGGTTAACCAGCTGAGAACCCTCTGATGCCAAAGTTAGTTTTCTCTCTAAAATTTGGAGTTCCAACTTTTCAAGAAATGTAAAAATGTACCTCTGCCGAACCCAAATGGGCGTTTATATAGTGTGCCATAGAAACAGTTATTTAGATTCGTAACGTCTCCTATATTTTAGGAGATCAAAGGATTAAGGGTAACTTCCACAACTGCCATAAAGTTATATTCCATTCTTTTGTAACTGCTATTGACAATTAAAACTCTCGATTGGAAGTTACATTGGTGAATCCATGTATTACTCACACCTTGGAACTATAACCCATGGTCAATTGGTTAAGGGGATGATACTCAGAATTTCCCTAGTATCGCAGGTCGTCCATGTGCCTTCTTTTGGACGGCCCTCATCCATGGACGACCCTCGTCCTTGGACGATCTTGGCATGGACAACCATGGACGATCTTTGACCGTTTTTTTCAACTCATCACTATTGTATTAGAATTGTACTACAAAATCATCAATACAAATTTACATTTATGAAACATATTCAATTGTTTGATTTTCAAACTTGAGATTTTGTGTTTACAATAATATCTAAAATTGAATTGTAATATTTATTCGTTGCTACTATGGGAGGGCAAGATTCGAACGCAGTGTAGAGCACATGGTCCCAATCTGGGGATGGAAAAAGGCCCATTAGCACACCAGTTCGGGCTAGACACGTGGGTAAGAATCCGAGGAGGGAAGACGTAGAGGCCCATCATCCGAGAAGCTTGAAGAGCAAGCACTCCTCGAGAACTCTTCAACTAGCCACTTGCACTAAAGAACAGGATACCGAAGAAATATCTAGCGAAAGTAGCCATCACCTTTGCATTCAATGAACTGTACCAACTCAGCTAGCCACATTAATAAAGGAATGACCTCTAAACAGTAATCTCATTGCTCACAATACATTGTACCACCTCCAGCAGAATCTTGATGGGATAAGCATCCAAACTAATACCTTGAACCATACAATTGGAAGGCTCAGATGCAATAAGAGAGACTATATAAAGAAAAGAAATCCCTCCAAGGAGGGGGGGGCGAATCATTGAGAAAATATTAGGAGTTATAGAATATCATCTTGTATTAAGCACTTAAACACTTCTTTTATGAACATTACCTCCTCGGCCAGACCCGAGGAAGTGTTATATCTATTTTTAATACTTCTTTTTGTTGTTCTCTGAGCCTTAATTCCACAGACCTCATATCTGGATCATACAAGAGCATCAAAGTTGACTTTGCAAACCCATACTCTAACAAATTAATTGCACTAGGCCTGAAAGATCTAATTCCACTATGCCAAACAATTTTTGGGCCTTTACAACTACGTTTTTGTTGAACCACATCAGCAATTGTATCATCATTTCTTTAAAAGAAAATATGTATTTAAATATTAATATATGCATTAATGCATTATGTTTTTACTCATTCCCAAAACTATTTTTTTTTATACAAGATATAATTCTACTTTAGCCTAATCTAAGTGTATGTGTATGAAGCCCCCTTTTAGAGACTTGAATCCCGATCCTTGTCCCCCACACCCCACAAGCACTTATACTTGTGTAGTGACCATCGCACTAAGGGTATGTGGTGGTTCCCAAAACTAATTATAACTTATCAATCATGATAGGACAATCGTTTTTCACTACTACGACTTTACATATTGTTAAACCTAAATGTAGCTTATAATAGAAAATACATGTAATACAAACAATTTTGGCCAAGACACCATTTATTTATTTTTAGTTTATACTCACCTAAAAAAATATCTCATTTCACCATTGTATTCATATTCGTATGCTAATGTAGTACTAAAGGCTAGATTAAAGAGCCCAATTCTACTCCTAGTTAAGTACCATATGTCATTTTCATCAGCTTCAAGAGTATAGATAATAAAACTCTCAACAAAGGTTTCCTCTTCCTCCCCCCCCCCCCCCCCCCCTTTTCTTTTTCCTTTTGTATAAAATATTACATGTAAGTGGTCTTCCTTATATGCTTTTTTGTGATGTACCTAGTTTCTCTATTTGGTACCAAATTCAACTTGAATAAAACCTTCAGTAGGCATATAGAATCACAAATGCATGCGTAATAATTATATTAAAAATATTAATGTGATAACAAATCTGATTAATATTACTTCAACAACAAACAACTTCCATCACATTGGAATACATCATTTTATACATCACTTTATTATTATAATTTTATTAATTTTTTGAGTTATGTTTACTAATTATGGTTCAGCATTCTATCCATTTTAGCCCAATTCGGCCCCCTTTAGTCTATTCGTTCCCTTTCGGTCCATCCGCTTCATTTTGATCCCCTTAAGTTTATTCGGTCCATTGTGGTCCACTTGGGTCCATTAGATCCAATTTGGTCTATTACGATCTAATTTGCTCCATTTGGTCAACTTCATTTCATTTTGGTATACCTACCTAAGAATGAGAAAAGACAAGTTTGAGTTGATAGTACAATCAACTATTTGAGTAACATCAATTGTAATAATATGATAAGCTTTTATTATTATGATAATCTCCCTAAGAGAATGAGATATTTGAATAATAAATTCAAAACTTAATAATTTAATTGTACAAAAAGAAATTAGAAAAATATATTGCATAATAGCAATAATTAGAAGAATATGGACCACTTCAAAAAAAATATCAATAAAAACACCAAAAATTATAAAATTATATATTTGACAAAATAGAGAGAAGAAAATTACATTTAGAAATTTTTTATTTTTTAGGGAGGAAAAATTACTTACAATAAAATATATAAACTCATATAATGCTTTTCTAGCTGTGGATAACAAGTTATTCTCATCATTGCAGGAGTGTCATAAATAACAACCTTTACGAACGGACTAGCCTAAATGATTTTTGATCACAAAGGCACCCCCATTCCAATTAGCTTTGCACGAATGCTTTTTTGTGTCAACTATTATTATTGCAAGGTTTAAGGGAGGTAATCCCTTTTCTAAAATCAAATCGAGGAGTGAAGCTAATTCAAACACATCGCTTGACTAGCTTGGAGAACGTCCCCATCATGGATGATATTGCGACATTAAAAAAGATGATTAAGCATATTCACATCTAAGTTGCTCCTCAACTGGTGCTCCAAGAAGTTCATGGCGACAATATGTTTTGCAAGGCTCTCCTTGATGTGATTTTATTTGGCAGTAACAAAAGAAAAATTATAAAATAAATTATTCATTTTACCACATTTCAATATTATTATATATTCTAACGCACTATGTGAGTCTATGACTGGTTTATACTTTATAATAAATTAATCGCTAACTTGTGCTATGCACGAGGACCTACCTATTTTTGAGGTAGATTAAAATAATTTTATAAAATCTTAAAATTGATTAAAAAATTACACTATTGCATGATATTGCAAAAAAAATAATTCAAAATGTCAAAAATTAAAACTTCCGAAAGACCAAAAAATATAAAAGAATCAGATGATTCACTACTTAGAAATTATTGAAACAAAACAATATATATATATATATATATATATATATATATATATGACTAAACAATAGAGAAATATAAGAGAACGATGGGTGACATTTAAAAGAATAATCCATGGCTATAACGACGAGAAAAAATCATATACAGTCACAGGCATAGGGTTTGGTGGTTCATGTATGAAAATCACTTTAAAAAAAAAAAAACAAGAAAAACCACAAAGTAATTTTTTTTAACAAAGTAGAGGAGAAGAAAATAATAAAAGAAAAACCCATACCTCTACTCGGCTTTAAAATAAAAATATTAGGGTTTGCACTACTTATATAGTGTTCATGATTAACTTCACAAATTTGGAGATAAATTATCAACATTTGAGTTTGAGTTTAAGTTTGACTTGTTAGAGAGAAAGTTTCACTTCTTGTTAAGTTTGGACTTTGGTTGTTGATATTGTTTTAAAAAAATAATTTTGATTTAAAAAAAAGATATTGAAATGGCAAGCTCTAGAGAGGTCAATAAAAAGTCAAAGGTTTTGGTTTTATATATAGACTAATATTATACCCGTGCGATGCACAGCTCAATTAAAAGTTATATATGTTGAAATTATATTAGACTAATTTGTGAGTCACACAATAAAAAAAATTTAATTTTGCAACATGTATACATACATATATTGAGTCACTTTGTGCATATATGGTGTGTAGTATATAAATTTTACATATTAAAATATAAAATTATGATATATAATCAAAATATTTAATTTATCTTAAATTACTTGAAACATTTAATAGAATTTGAGGTGAGTGAAATATTAAAATTTGAGATTAAATCTCGTCATTACGATTACTTTTATATATACACATAAAAATTATATATTCAGAACAATAGTGAGAAACCTATCAGAGTTTGATAGAATTAATTTAATTAAACAAATAACATATTTCTATCATTCTTACCTCTTCTTCTATATCAGAAAGTTGCTGTTAAAATATTATACTCATGCGATACACGGCTTAATCAAGAATCATGTGTAAACTAAAGAAAATCAGAAAATATTTTTTAATTTAATTAAAATTTAAAAATAAAATATATTTAAGTGGTAAACTCAATTTAATAGTTAAGAATTATAAACTACCCAAATTACTAAACATTAAAAAAAAAAAAAAAAAACAAAAGTAGTGAGATTTACATAAGAATTAAGTTTTTGTATTTGCAAACGACGGAGGAGGCACCAAATTTCAACCTATCAAAACAAAATGTGTAAATATAATCTTCAAGAATTTTTTTTGAGAAAAACTAAGAGTTAAGACCTTGGAAATATGCTTGCATCAATAATTGAAATTAGTTTCATTAGCATTGAGATGTGAAGAGAATTAAAAAGTAATACCTTTTTGTGAGGTCCTAGGCTAGTTTTGTGAACAACAATCTATATCTATACTATTATTTAAGGAGCTTCCCCTATTTGGATTACTCAATCTTGATACCCAAAATACCCTCAAATTTACCTGTTTGTAAAACTTGAATTGTAGGTTTAAAAATGTAAAAGAACCAATTTAAAAAGTCCTAAATTTTAGATAAATTTGAAAAAACATAGCTTACCACTAACCCACTAATTCTAACACACATTTCTAATATTTTATTCTAAAAATAAAAAATAAAAAACCTCATGTTCAATAATAAAAAAAACAAAACTAAATAGTCACATTTCTAATATTTTATTAAAAAAAAAAAACTCATGTTCAATTAAAAAAAAACACAACTAATGAAGTACCCTTAATTTAATATAAACTTATCTTTATCTCTAAATCATAAGAAATGTTTTAGAATCTTAAATTGATAAAAATTAAAAACAAAAAACCTAATGAAAAAGCCCTGTTGTATCAAAAAAATATCTACCATGTTCCTATTTTGAAAAAAAAAAAAAAAACTATCCCACGTTTTATAGAAAAAAAACTACATTGGCCACCCTTTTTTTTTTTTAAATTCAAAGTTTAAAAACAGTGCAAGTTTTAGATAACTTCACGTTTAAAAACTCAAATAAAATATGCTAAAATTTCGGATAAAACTACCATTCTCCCACAATCACAAGTTAACAAAAAAATTTGATTGTATTATAGATTAAAAAAAATTAATAGTTCAAAATTCTTTCTTATTCCTTAACTAACCACCGATATTGCCAGCCAAAAAAAAAAAGGTTAACAATTGTATAATGTTAGGTTCTAAAAGTTTAGAATAATTGGCAAATCGTGAACACAAACTTTTCTAGATATAAATCTTAAAGTCTATAGGTATTATTAGACAAGGATCAAGGTGATTCAAGTCAAGATTCAAAAACATACAAGCTGCAGAAAGAAGAATTCGAAATCTGCCTGGTTCTATTTCAACCCAAACTCTACTTAAACGTATTGGGTTTCAAGTAAAACACTACTAGTGTATAAAGGAAACCCTAAGCACATTTTTAGAAGGTTTTTTAGAGAGAGAAGAGTGTGCCTCCTTTGTATCTAGGGTTTTGTACCCAAAAAGTTCTCTCATATCTTCTACCGGTGTTATTCCTTGAAGAATCTCAAGAAACGGAGTTGTAGAAGTTGTTGCATACAAGATCAACGTCTAAGGAGATCCAAAACCTTTGGGTGGAGTCTCAAAGTCACAAGTATGGGTGCTTGTGTTGCAAAGGCCTAATAGAGAAGGAGTCTGTGGATTTGAAACTTACACGTGGTCGTGTCCATAAGTTCTACATGTGGTAGCAATAAGATGTTAGTGATCTAAGTCTTATTGTAAACTTCGATTCTCTATAGTGGATTTGCTCTTTACTTTGAGGATAGCTATATTAAATCCTCCCCAGATTTTTTACTTGTTTGGTTTTCCTAGGTCATCATGTCATTGTGTTATTTACTTTTTTGCTGCTTTACATGATATGACTTTATTGTTTTAACCTAGATTTGAATAATAAACCTAAATATTCAATTGGTTAATTAATTAGGTTAATCAATATAGTTTACAAGGATCTAAAAACATAACAGATAAGATAAACTACGATGAATTATTGCTTTAAAAAAAATCCGCCTACAAATTCTCACAAGCACAACTTCAAACATCCACCCATTATCATTAAGCAGTTATAATGTTCTCCCTCCATCCCTTTCCTCCATATTTGTATGTAGCCTCTGTTGGATAAAATCTGGTTTTGTATCTCATACAAAACACACAGCGGAAGTAACAAACAAGGATCTATTTCATTCATGATTGACAACATGCACTCTGTAAATTTCAGAATTTAAGAACAAGATAGCGTACCTTGGTGTGGAGAAATTCAAAACAAAGATTAGAAGCACTTGGGAAAACTTTTAATCTTCACTCCAATTCCACTTTACGCCCAAGATGTGTGGTCTCTCAATCAGTTTCCAAAGGGAGAATAAAAGTGTGTCTCACACTCTTTCTTTTCTCTACGATAAAAATCGTATTAAAAAAATTATGTATGTTTCTCCCTTTATAACTAACTAATTATCTAATTGGGCCGGCCTATTGGGCCTTTCCAATTGGACTTTAGTGTGTGGCTTGGAATGGGACCAAAAGGGACCAATAAGACACTAGCTCCAATGGGCCTTGAGCTTTTCCGTCAACTTTTGACAAGTCCAAAGTTACCATTAATTATATTTAATACCACTATATAAATATAATTGCACTCTAGGTATTATTAATAAATTATATCCCAAGACTTTATTATACACATAACCCCTTCATAAAATATTCGTAGTAATACAAAGTCATAAATATAGACTGCCACTTTGAAAATTACTACATCTTATCCTTGAGTACCCGGTTTAATCCTTTAAAGTTATTCATCATATATTTACGAAATCCAATTTCATAAATATATACTTTAGTAATTTCTTACCAAAGTGGTTAGGCCTAACTCTCTGAATAACCAAACCCATTAAACTTATCTCAAGGGAATATTTTGTATCTCCGTTAAGAGACTATGAATTCCATCTTGAGAATATATGTTCCATCAACACTAAATGTGGTTGCCCAACATACTGAGGTTTTGACCGTCACTTTAGATCTCACTCCTGATATATCAAAGCAACCTACACCTCATGATCAAGTCCATTATTCACTCAGGATTAAGAGTTCATGCAAATAGAAGTCGTGAGATTTATTATTCATTTGACAGTCGTTAGGAGAATAATAAATCTCACAGCGGTCCAGTTCAATATGTCTTAACTCTTAAAACATATCAACATATCAACTAGAAGTCACCACTTCCATGATCAAGACAAATCATCTTAGTTGATACGTTATAGTCTTCGCAGATGAAATGCCCAATTTCATCACTGACTACGAACTATAAATTCTGAGTTTACAAAGAACTTGTGATTTATATCTTCTGTGACTTTTCACATAAAGCACATACTATGCATCTTATGGACTATATGATAATGTCCAAATATTCATGTTACCATTATTTTAAATAATAAATAAACAACTTTATTAAACACAACATTAAGTCATACATAATGTCATACATAGCATCATACAATAGGATTTAAGGGCATATATCCTAACAGCCTCTATAATGAACGTTGTTTTATGTTTTCAAGATAAAAAATTGCAATAGGGGACGTGAAGTCCATGCTACAACTGATATGCCACCATTTTGAAGTCCCTTCATGTTGACAACCCAACTGCTAAAGTTCATTATAGAGTCTACATTTCTAACAGAGCAACATCATCTCTAGAGGTAATTATTTCATGTTGTGTAGATCTAAATATATGTTAGAATGTATAGTGGGAGTTGGATTTGGGAAGTGCCTTCCTAAGTTTAGTAAGCCCAGAGTCACATGTTTAATTTTTTTGTACATTCTATGTAAGAGATCGAAAAATTAGTAAAATTTACCCAAAAAATAGAAGAGTCTCTGATCATGCTCGTGGGCACGTGCTTATAGGCTAGTTATGAGTAAATGATGCATTTGGAATATAGATTATAACTTCAAGGTGTTTACAACTTCAAGGATCATGCCATACCTTGACCAAGATCATATTTTAACCTTACACCTTCAATAGATTTCATTTTAGCAATTATTTTCTTTTCCAATTCTAGTGTATATTTCAATTGACCCAAACTTGCTAAGCCAACTACACCTTAATTTTTATGATTTTTATCCCTCTTGAGAATCCTTTGTTGTGATCATATCCCAATAGATTATGGTTGATGAAGATCTAATTAATTAAGTTCCGACAATGCATGATTATAGTAAATAATAATTTTCAAAAATTCTAATAACATGAATACTTCCATTTTTTTTCTTCTTAGAAAATTTAGGCTAAAGAATAAAGAATACATGCCAGAAGTAACAAGGATTGATCGTACTTACCAATTATGGAATAAAAATCATAATATATATTACTTATTTTAACCATCCATGAGTCGTATGTAAAATCAAAAAGGGTATAGACGTTCTAATCTCAAGAAGTTGATATTGTAAAAAAAAAAAAAAAAAAAGGTGATATGGAAAAAAAGAAAGAAAGAAGGAGTCCATGACGTTAAATTAGAATATATATATATATATATATATGTATGTATGTATGTATGTATGTATGTATGTATCCTAAACTTCTTGAAAAATTTTATACGAAAAAAAAAAAGTCCGTAAAAGCAAAAAGGATATAGAGCTTCTCATCTCAAGAAGTTGATATGGGAAAAAAAAAAGTTGATACGACAAAAAAGGAGTAAAAAAAAAATTGATATTAAAATAAAAAAAGATGAGGCCATGATGATGAATTAGAAAAGATATAGCTCGTTAATTTAGTTTTTGCTATTCAATAGGTCTCTTAGATATATTACTTGTATGTCACCAAATAACTAAATTTATTTTTTCAAACAGGAATTTAATAAATTTTTTGTAATTTGGTGGAGTCGCTTGGTGCAACCACGACTTCTAAGCCCAACTTTTATTATATAATATACTAGTCGCTAACCCATACGATGCATGAGATAGTTAAATATGCTAGGGTCATATTTTATTGTAATTGGCTAATCCTTTGACAAAATGCACTTTACATGTAATTGGATAGATCTAAGGTGGGTTTAGTATTTCAAGAAACATGTTGTTCAAGTCAAGTATAAAAGGCATGAAGATTGGTCCAAGAAACAAGTGAAGAAAATCTATTTATTAAGTCTCGACAGATAGCTTGACAAAAATTTGCTATCGAGACTTAATGTGAAACTTTATAGATAGCTTGACAGTTGCTTAATCTATTGAGAATTACGATTTCAGAATTTCTATATTTGAAATTCAGCCCAGACTTTTGTATTTGTCTACAGTTTCTTTTCTTACAAACTTATACATATATAAGGCTTATTTTAAGAGCCGTCACACACGAATACAGAGACCAAGAGACTTATTTTCTATGTGTGAAGCTACTACATTTGCACACCATAGGGTTTTGTAACCAAGTACTTCTTGATTTTCGTTATTGATGAAGTGAAGAAATTTGCGGCCAACAACATCTGTTTAAGTTGCTGTAGTTAGTCATGTACTAGGATTCGTGCAAAGTGTTAGTTATAAATTGGAGGTTTGTGCATCAAAGGAAAGAAGGCTATTATAAGATCAAGTCCAACTAGGTATTGGAGCGAAGGTTCAACTATAGGTTAGTATTTCAAGATAGGCTAGGGTAGTTGGTAAGATTTCTTATACTTATAACCGCTTGATTGTTGATTAGTGGATTCTTGGGACTGGTGATCTTAAAATCACCCTGTCAAATTTATTTTCCGTTGCATTTAGTATTTTTGGTGATTTGTTGGTGTCTTCACGATTTACATGCAATTAAACCTAATTAATCAACCTGAGTAATTGAATTAATTAACCGAGATCAAGCTATCTTAACCCAAAAAAATAAAAATTAAAAGTATTTATTTTACTTAAAGGTCTATGACTTAACTTAAAAAAATGTATAACTTGAAAATGAATGAAAATAAGTAATTTTTTGTTCAATATAGTGGTTTGGAAAAATCTGTTTTGTTTCATATCATTGGTTGTATTTGGTACTAAAGGAAGTGGGGAGAGGGGGGGGGGGTTGGGGGGGAATTCTTGTCCGAAAAATGGAAGATGAGAATTGCAAAAATAATTAGGAGCATACAAAATTAAAACCCCTATAAGATATCTCTTTTTTCTTTTAAATAAAAAATGTATAAGATATTTTAGATTTGGAATAATAGATGCAGTCACACTACAATATAGTAATATACAAAAACATTATTGTAGTAGAAAGAGAAGCAATCGATAAAAGAAATTGTCAAGAATTTTGTACCTAAGTGTTATTGAAAGAACACTGATTTGAGTATTTCCACTTATTGTTAAAATGAATAAATAACAAATAAAAATCATTAAACTAGAACTGAAATCCGTTTGTCTGATATCAACGACGTCAAGTCAATGAAAGTCAAAATTGGCTTCTGAAAAAGTTTTTTTTTTTTTATTTTTTATAGGAAAGCGACATTATGTTTTGGTCATTATCAATGTTGCAAAATGCAAACTTGCAAACAGTCACAAGGAATATGAAAATGAGGGCAAATTTTGCCAAACAGTACAATTGCGGAAAATTTTTAGGTGGATGGCATGCGTTCAAACTTATTTAGTTAGTTGGACTCTTTTTGGAAGTCAATTTTAAGAAACTCGACTTCTGGGCAACTTCAGCTCCACTTCCAACAAATAAATAAGTCTAACGTGGATTAAAAAAAAAGGAAAAAAGCCACGTGGAAGTCGAGTTTACTAAACTCAACTTCTATTAAAAGTTGAGTACACTTAATTCGACTTCAAGTTTGCGTTAAAAAAAATTTCATAGGGGTAAAAAGGGGAAACCGAGTTTCATATAATTGATTTTGAGGGCCTTCCTCTTCGATGAACCTTCTCTCTCTGTCTCTCTCTCAGGTGTCTCTCTCTTGTAGAACTTTGAAGTAGAACTTGTAGTTTCCTCCATCTATCATCTTCCTCTATGGTGAGGAATCCGACTCAACAGGTTGGTTTTCTCTCTCTGTCTCTGTCTCTGTCTCTTGTGGGCAGGGGCGATTTCTTTCCCTTTATTTATTGGCTGAAATGGGTTTTGATTTGGAGATTTGGGTTTAGTTTTTATTTGTTTTTGTTTACTGTGCTATTACATATATTTGCTATCCGCATAATGTTTAAACTTGCTGAAGGCATGGTATACTTAGGGTTAACATCATGTGATGTAGTGCATTGGAACCTTCTGTTTAGTCTTGGACCAATTCAAGATACATGGTACATTTGCCTTTCTTTTTTTCTTTTCATTTTTCAGAATTTTGAAACTGAATAGCAAGGAATAAGAACTAGAAAATTATGCCTAGCTACAAACTTAAATATTGTTAGGACATATGTAGTTGTTCAAGCTTGTGAACATATGTCGCTATTTTATGTAATTGGCTTATCCTTAGACAAAACGCACTTTACTTGTAATTGGGTAGATCTAGGATGTGTTAAACACTTCAAGAAACAGTGGTTCAAGATTAAGTGTTGAAGCCGTCAAAGTCTGTCCAAGCTACAAGCAAGGAAGTGCTGGTTTTTTAAATCTCGACACCTACCTCGACAGATACATCTATCGAGATTTAAAGAAGCTGTTAAGCCCGAGCCTCGACAGCTGTCTCGACACCTCTCGACACCTCTATCTGTCGAGAATTAAAGAAAACAGATTTCCAGGTCTGTTTCAAGTCCAATCCGTGTGTGTGTCTTTGAGACTTCTTTTCTCCTAACCCTAGACATATAAAAGGATTATTTTAAGGGCCGTCAAAGAGTGCAACAAGCAGAAATCACAAGATACAAGTTGCTTCTTCTCTTTCATGCAAATTGTGATCTGTGAGACAAAGTTCATGCCCTAGTTCATCTCTGATGATTTGAAGAACTTTGCAGCCAACATTCCTTCTTCCTTAAGTTGGTGAGTGAGTCACGTACTTGGATTCGTGCAAAGGAGTAAGACGCGTACTGGGATCCGCGCATCACATTGGTTAGTCACGTACTTGGGAGCCGTGCATTAAAAGGAGAAACTGTCACTACAGAACAAGTCCAATTGGGTATTGGGGTAAGAGTTCAACTGTAGGTTGGTGAGGTACTGGGATTCCTTACTTGTAACTGCTTGTTGTGATAATAGTGGAGTTTCGGGAGTGGTGACCTTAAATCACCCGGTGGGGTTTTTGCCTTAGGGTTTTCCCCATTTGTGAACAAATCACCGTGTTATTTATTTTCCGCTGCATAACTTAGTTTTGGTGATTTGTTTGTGCTACCACGTAAATGTGCATGTTAATTTGATTAATTAATAACTGGGCTAATTTAATTAATCTTAATTATCACAAGGGGTCAACGCGTTTGTGGCCTGTCAAGTGGTATCAGAGCAGGCACACTCTGATTAGGGTTTAATCTTTGATGTGTGATCCATTGACCCCTGTTGTCATGGAAACTCTTGATTGTTTTGATTTGCATGATCTTGTGTTGAATGATGATGATGATATTCATGATGCCTATTGCAAGCTTTATAATTTTTGTATGAAATCTCTTGAATGTTCTACAAAATTAAAAGCTAAATTTAAAAAGGTCAAGCTTGAAAAAGATGATTTGATTGCAAAATTGGATGAAGCCACTAATTTGAATGAGAATTTTAAAAATCAAATTTCATCTCAGGTGGACAAAATTAAGAGTTTGGAAGAGCAACTAGTTGAATTTAAAACTGAAGTTGAAAAATTAACTAGTGCCAAACTTGTTGTTGAGCCTAACTCAAAAGAAAAGGATTTTTATATTCCCCCATTCAAAAGGAATAATGAAGAGTTAAAGGCTAATATTGCTAGGATAGACAAAGGTAAACAATCTGATGTTAACGCTAAAGTTTCTAAACCTATGTCTAAAACTCCTCCTAGGTTGAATAAAAATTCTGAATTTGTCCCCACTTGTCATCATTGTCACATTGTTGGTCATATTAGGCCTAATTGTCCTAAGCTGAGGACTCTGTCAACCTCTAAGGTTAGACCTCCTTCTAGGAAGCCGAGTAGCTCTAAAACTGCTCATGTTTGTCACCATTGTGGTGTTTCTGGACACACTCGTCCTAATTGCTTTAGGTTGTATCCTCATAAGCAATTGTCCAAACGGTCACGGGTTTCCTCTCAAGGACCTAAACCTTTGTTTGGAGAGTTATTAAAAGTCTTGAGCTTTTTAACTCAATTTCAGGAGAATTTTAATTCTTCTATGTCCTTTAGTAGACATATTAGGACACGTGCCTTTTCATCTTCACGGCCAAAGACTCTTGCTGTGTGGGTGAGAAAGGAGCCTAAGACTTAATTGTCTTTTCTCTTTGTCCTTTGCTTTAATTCTTTCTATCTAAAGCAGGACTCTCTTTGCTTGATTTCTTTTCTGCTGTTGAAATCATGCTTTCATGCATCTGCATCATTCTATCATGTTCTCATGCATATGCATCTTTCTTTCATGCATTCATGAGGTTTGTTTGTTTTTGTTTGATTGTTTAGTTTTTATTTTATTTTGTTTTCAAAATAAATAAAAAAATTGAAAAATTGAAAAATACAAAAACAGTGTGTGTTTGTGTGCATTAGTTCATGCGAACTTTTAAAATGGCCATTGAAACAGAGTTTTCTAAACTTTGTATCATCTATAGCTTAGATGAGCACTCTTTTGCACAACTAAGCGAGTGAGCTTTGTAGCTCTTTGTTTGTGATGAGTAAGGTTAAGTAATCTCTTCTTCTTAACACTCGTATCACTCTTTTTGACGGGTTGAACTAGAAAATCCTAAGAGAAAGGCATAAATAACCATCTCACCACTGTTACTCGCCAATCATAATATGACATCTGTATGCTTCGGCATAGCAAAATTGCAATGTCATAAGACACCTGTATGCTTCGGCATAGCAAAAGTGCAGTGTCAAAAGCTTAACATCATTGGGTATTTCTTTTCTTTCTTTTGTATGCCCATGCATGATATGCTTGTTAAAAAGAAAATATGCAAAGAAATAAAAAGCAAAAAGATTAAAAATGCTTTAAAATATGGTTGCAAGCGTGTTTTCTAGGAGATGTGGGAGTTATAGGATGTACCTCGAAGGTGATAGTCCCCATCAAACGGTTATGATTGTGTGTGAGTTAAAGTGATTTTCTCATATCTCAAATCGTCATAACATTGAGACACTTATGCAATCTTGCGATGTTTTCACACACGACACGCAATACTCTTTGCTATTCTTGATACATGTGCAGGTACAATGTGATTTGGCCATCACAAGGCTTACATGCGTTAATGTATGCTCACTAAACTGTCTGAACTTGTTTTTGAAATATAAAATTGGTTAGACTTGTTTAGTGTGTGTGTGTGTGTTTTGAGATATATGAGCATCATATTTCTTGTTGAGAGATGTTTTGAGAGCTTAATGTGTTGGTTGTATCTTTGGTTGAGCTACATGCATGATTGCATTCATGTCTGTGTTTTTCTTCTTTTGAAAAACTGTTTTGAAAGGCATCTCGACACCTCCTCGATACCTCTCGATACATAGCTATCTGTCGAGATCCCCAGACTCTTTCTTATCGCAGTCTCGACAGATACCTCGATAGCAGCTGGATCGATCGAGAAACTTTCTGTTTGCTCGATAGCTCCTCGACAGCTTCTGGATCGATCGAGGATCTCACTTGGTTGTCTCTTCTCTCTCGATAGCTGACCTCGATCGATGCATCTGTCCACGTGCTTTTCTCGATAGCTTCCCTCGACAGCTACCTCGACAGCTCTCGACACCTTCAGCTGTCGAGAATTACTGATGTTCTATAAAAGGGGCCTTCGCGATTTTTCAGGACATTCTCTCGATCTCTCTCGCTCGAAAACTCTCTGATCTCTCTCAAAAACTTTTCCCTCTCCCTCCAAACCTCTCTCAAGGCTTTCTCAAGAGATTCTTCGTGTTCTTCATCTTTTGGTAAGCATTCTATCCCTCATTTTCATGCATTGCATTGTTTTAAAACCCTAGGTTTGTGTTTTTGAAAATTTTTGGGAGTTTTCAAAATTGTTGGGGTTTTCATGAAATTTTTGGGTTGGTTTTCTAGTTTTGATCTTCAAAACCACATGCATTGCATCACATTAGCATTCTCATTGTATTTTCATGCATTTAGATGTGTGAAAATCTATTGTGTGCTGCTAGTTTTGGATTGGGCTGAGCCCATGATGTTTTTGAGTTGCATGTCACATGCTCATGCATTTTCATGCATACGTTCTTTCCATTTCAATATTTCATTCTGCCAATATTGATTTGTTTGGGACTTTTCTGCTTGTCTCCTCTTTTCCCCCTCTTCTATGTTTGCGTTAGTAGCGTCTATGGCTCCTAAACATAAGTCCATTCCGTCCCAGAACCCTCTGCGTTCTAAGGGACAGTCTTCTTCTGACTCTACCCCTCTCTCTGTTCGGTTCCGTGATGAGAAAGCCCACAAGGACTTCTCGGAGAACTTTTCTAAACGCGGTGTTCATTCGGAACGCCACGTCGTCTTGGCAGACTTTGCCGACACTGACCTTCCCGATGTCATTCACACTCGGGGTTGGGAGTCACTGTGTGACGTCCCGGTCACATCTCCTCTCGTGTTGATACAGGAGTTTTACTCCAACATCCACGGGATAGATTCTTCAGTACCTTCTTTCTATTCTTGCGTTAGAGGTACGCGCTTCTGTGTCACCCCAGAGCTAGTCTCTAAGGTTCTCCATGTACCTAGGGTGGATCATCCCGATTACCCTAGCTGTGAGCATCTCTGGACTGTGTCCAAAGACGAGATGATCTCGGCGTTCTGTGAACGTCCTACCTCTTGGGGAGATCACATGTACACACCATGTAGACCTTTTGCTAAAGGTCCTAGATTCCTTAACATGGTGATGACTTTTGTTTTGCACCCACTCTCTCACTACAACTCGATCACAGAGCCTCGTGCTCGGTTCTTGTTGTCCCTCCTTGAGGATCTCTCTATAGACTTTCCTTCTCACTTTATTTGTTCCATCATAGATGTCTATAGAGATACGGCCACCCGTGATAAGCTCATTTTCCCTTCCGCTATCACGAGGATTCTGAGTCGTTTTTCCATTCCCTTCCCTTCGTCCGATCCTTTCCGCGTCATGTCCGCCATAGATGCCGCTACCGTAAAACGTAGCGAGGCACAGTTCCGATCGCGACTGTCCGACGATGCCACTCCTTCCACCCATCCTACCACCTCCAGATCCGCTCGAGCTTCTGCTTCTACTTCTTCGAGCGATGTCAGCTTGGGAGACATCATGGCGCAGCTACAGCGCATGGATGCTCGCCTAGATACACTCTCCACGGAGTTGTATCAGGTGAATGTCTGTGTTGGTCGCATCGCCAGGCGACAGGCGACCATGGGCGGCTTTGCTGCAGAGGCTTCTCCTCCGCCACCTCATGTGTCGACTGAGACCGAGGCTGATGATGATGGCGATGATGATGATGCTTCCGATGATGATGATGGAGATGCTAGCTCTTCAGATGAGATGTCTACTTGACACTCTACCCTTTGTCACTCGTGACAAAAAGGGGGAGTAGTTTTGTATGAGAGTAGTCATACTTAGGGGGAGTGTTAGCATAGGACATAGGACATTTTTGTTAGGGGGAGTGTGGATTGAGGGATGTAGTGAGATGATCAGATGTATTTTCTTCTTTTCTTATCCTTTAGAGATACATTGATCATGTACTTACATACATTGTTCTTATTCTCTTTCTCTATATGATGATGTATGTTTTCTTTTTCACCTATCTCTACATGTGTTGTTGCTTTTCTGTCTTTATACACATGTTTCTTTACTTGTATGCAATCTATTATTTCTGTTTCACACAAAGATGCCTTGATGTGTTTTGTTTATAAGTATTTCAGAAAAACAGGTTGTCAAAGTCTTCTTGCCATGAACTCTCTTCTTGCAAAGTTTTTCAAAAGTTTGTGTTAGGATAGAGTTTACTGTATGTAACAAGTGAATATGAGTTGAGTGATTTATGAATTCTCTCATATCTTCATTTGTGTGTTGTGGTTTTGTCACGGATTGCCAAAGGGGGAGATTGTTAGGACATATGTAGTTGTTCAAGCTTGTGAACATATGTCGCTATTTTATGTAATTGGCTTATCCTTAGACAAAACGCACTTTACTTGTAATTGGGTAGATCTAGGATGTGTTAAACACTTCAAGAAACAGTGGTTCAAGATTAAGTGTTGAAGCCGTCAAAGTCTGTCCAAGCTACAAGCAAGGAAGTGCTGGTTTTTTAAATCTCGACACCTACCTCGACAGATACATCTATCGAGATTTAAAGAAGCTGTTAAGCCCGAGCCTCGACAGCTGTCTCGACACCTCTCGACACCTCTATCTGTCGAGAATTAAAGAAAACAGATTTCCAGGTCTGTTTCAAGTCCAATCCGTGTGTGTGTCTTTGGGACTTCTTTTCTCCTAACCCTAGACATATAAAAGGATTATTTTAAGGGCCGTCAAAGAGTGCAACAAGCAGAAATCACAAGATACAAGTTGCTTCTTCTCTTTCATGCAAATTGTGATCTGTGAGACAAAGTTCATGCCCTAGTTCATCTCTGATGATTTGAAGAACTTTGCAGCCAACATTCCTTCTTCCTTAAGTTGGTGAGTGAGTCACGTATTTGGATTCGTGCAAAGGAGTAAGACGCGTACTGGGATCCGCGCATCACATTGGTTAGTCACGTACTTGGGAGCCGTGCATTAAAAAGAGAAACGGTCACTACAGAACAAGTCCAATTGGGTATTGGGGTAAGAGTTCAACTGTAGGTTGGTGAGATACTGGGATTCCTTACTTGTAACTGCTTGTTGTGATAATAGTGGAGTTTCGGGAGTGGTGATCTTAAATCACCCGGTGGGGTTTTTGCCTTAGGGTTTTCCCCATTCGTGAACAAATCACCGTGTTATTTATTTTCCGCTGCATAACTTAGTTTTGGTGATTTGTTTATGCTGCCACGTAAATGTGCATGTTAATTTGATTAATTAATAACTGGGCTAATTTAATTAATCTTAATTATCACAAGGGGTCAACGCGTTTGTGGCCTGTCAAATATCCTTTGGTCAACTGAAATCAAGTAAAATGCTTAAAAAGCATTGAAATTCATATATAAAGAAACAGACCTCTAGAGCCATCCAACGGTATGTTTTGGTTTCAGTAGTCATAACACCAGATTAAGCTTGCATTTCTAGCAATGCCAAAATCAGCAATCTTTACAACTTGGTAGACAATTTTTTTCAAATTTAGTAATTAGAAACTTAGAGATCAATCTTAAAGCCATGTTTATAGCCATGAAACAACCTAACAAATCTCCCATCCAGAAGAACCAATAAACCAAGGACAAGAATGCATGTAGCTGCCCTTTAGTCTGGAGAAGGGAATATTAATCTTAAAGAAATATATAGACTATTAAAAACTTTCATGACAATCAATAGTGCCTTTTTATCAACTTCCATCCATTAATACCTAATAAGCTCTCATCCTTGTTAATTACATTATTCGAGAAAACCATATATAAGCATAACCCTGCCACCTTCTGAGTCCTTATTAAACTAAAATTAAAGCCTTCACATCCTATCATACTACCTGCAATCACGTGCCACATCAATTAGGGGTCACTAGTCAAAATTTTAAGTCGGAAAGTGGCTCACCATCATACGTACTAGCCAAAATTGTTAATCGAAAAGCAATTCACAATTAAATTGGTCATTTTTATTTCAGAAAATGTAGCTGTCCTTTAATTTAAGCAAACTAGTCAAATAGGTTAATTTTGACATGATTGTTTTTAACCATGTCATCATCAACCCATCACCAGGCTATGCATCAGTACCTCCAGACTAAGATAGTGATCAGTGATTAAGCCATGACTTTAGGAAACTCCAAGGGAGGTAAGAAGTAATCCTTAATATACAATAACAACAAAAAAACATAAAGATATAAAAGGCAACAACATAAAAATGAAAATCTCTTACTCCATTTCCATCTATCAAAAGATTGGCAATTTTCAGGTCCCGATGGATTATATTATTATGATGCAACTAGTTCATTCCCTTGGAAACATCAACTAGTGCATTGGATTTTCTGTATTTAACTTAGGTGTGTGTTGAAAATGGATGATAAAGTATGTTAGAAATTGAATAAAAAATGGTGTTTTTTTGTGTTTGTTTGTACTATGAGGTTTTGAGAAGGGTTTCTAATGTAGATTTTCCTTGGAGGCTATTTGGAGGGTGATGGTAGCCATGAAAATAGTCTTTTCTGTTTGGACTGTGTCTTTGGGGGAAAATTCTAACCGTAAATACTCTTATAAAATGAAGGAGACTATTGTGGATCAGTTTTGGATTCATTGTATTCATGATTTTAATGTGGAACTATACCTCAAATCTATGTGATTATACGATCTATATCCTGCATTGATTCTGCATATAGTGTATGTACTTTTGTGTTTTGTTTGTTGGGTGTCTCTTGGGTGCTGTCCAAGCAAGTGGTGGAGTTGTTGGCATGTTGGAAAGGGGGATTTGGATGCCATTGATCTATGGTTATATTGGGGAGGCTATACAGCTTGTAACTTAGTTCCTTTTATTTAATACAGATTCTCATTACCTATCAAAATATTATCGTGCTTCTTTTAGCATGGAAGTCTACCTTTGAACTGAATTCCAGGACACATTAATGATTAATCCATGTGAAAGGATGTAGAAATTCTCTCTAAGCATTTGGAGCATTTTGACTAGCATTCTAGGGGTCTAATGGTCTATAGTGCACCACTTTAGGAGGATCATTCTCTCTATATTCAATGTCACTAACCAATATTGCACATTACACAAACCTATTATTTATAGCTGATATGACACAAAAACTTTTTGCAGCATGACGATAGATCCTAGACCCATTGATCGTAGTGTATTGACAAAACAAGTTGAACATCGATCTGAGTTATTGTGGAACCCTGGGGGACAGGTATACAAATTAGCAGCTTTTAACTAGGGCATAGAGTTTATCCTATCAAACAAAATCTTAACATGCTTGTCTCCTTTTATTTCAATAGGCGTGAAGACAATACGGTCACTGAACACTGCATGAGGAGCATAATATGTAATTTTTATGTCATGCAACTGACAGTCCAAATCCAGCTCTTTCATAATTTTCATTTTCAACTTCTTCAAATTGATCACCCGCCATTTTTTTAGTTGAATAATCTCTAACTTTTTACCAAACCCTTCATATGTCACTCCATAAGTCACGTCACTACAGGGCTTCCCACCATAATATAGATATAAATCAATCGAACTCGTTACAAGCCTATAAGTCAAATAAGTTTACTAAAAGTTAGTGACAAATATAACACCTTTATTTGATATGAACTACAAAATATTCTCTCAAGGAAAATATAAAGATAACATTGTATAGTCCACCAAACAATAAACAAATTTTTAAACTCAAACAAATTTGTACATGGTCGCTAACCTTAAAAAATTAATATTCGTTACACCTTACAACTAACAAACCATTACACATTACAACACATTGCAAATAAATAACATGTTACCCATTCATTCGCATTATACAAAACAGCATATTACAACAAAAAACCCATTGCATATTTCAAATAACAACCTATTACCAAGCACAAATAACAAATGCAAAAAACAACGACGACAACAACAACAACAATAATAATAATAATAATGATAATAAATTACTATTACAAACAACACATTACTCATCAACAATATAACAGTGGTATGTGTGTGTGTGTATATATATATATATCTATCAAATGAAAAAGTGAGTAATTTATTAAAAAAAATTGAAGAAGGTTTGAATATTAACCAGGTCTAACCAAAAAATTAAAAATTAAAAAGGTTTGAATATTTACCTACAAATTGAAGAAGAAAAGCTTTTTAATTTGTAGAATGATCTATGCGTGTGAAATGGGGAATTTGGGCGTGGGTGAGAGCTGGGAGAAGTGAGAGTTGGGAGATGAAATTAGTGTAAGTGTATTAGTGATGAAAGTGTATTATATTTGAGACGGTTGAGGTTGGTGTAAAATTAATTGGAACTCGAGTTTGATGGACTCGAATTCCATTTAAAAAATTTTTTTACTGTGCTCACATAACTGACTTAGGTGGGGTAGATGGTGTAATGACTAGCCTAGAAATCGAGTATAGCATACTTGACTTTTAGTGAAAGTCAATTATACTATACTCGATTTTATATGGCCTATGTGAGTTTTACTTTTTTTAACCAAGCTTGAAGTCGAGTATAGTGAACTCGACTTTCAATAGAAGTCGAGTATACTGAACTCACCTTCCACGTGGCTTTTTTTCATTTTTTTAATCCACGTCAGATATATTCATCTGGTGGAAGATGGGTCTATTTTGGCTAAAAATTGAGTTTGTTAAAGTTGACTTTCAAAAAGAGTCCAATTTACCAATTAAGTTTGAACGCATGCTATCCACGTAATAATTTTTTAGAATTGTACTGTTTGGCAAATTTTGCCTGTAAATGAGAAACCAAAGTCCCTCCAAAATCCGAAGAATTGAAATCCATTCTTTTGATAAGGAATGAATGAAGGTTTCGATTTCAAACTCTTGCTCACTTTTAGCCACTACTGTACTCTATTGGAAAATTTACAGACAACACTATTCAACTAACAATAACCTATGAAGCACGGGTACGTTTCGAGACTCGGGTGCGGGTGCAGGACTCGGCAATTTTTGAAAAATGTGGGTGCGGGTGCGGCGGGACTCGGCAATTAAAAAATTATTAGAAATATTTTTATTTATATTTTCTATATATTTGAACTATTAAAATATTTTTAAAAAACATATTACTATGCCTTGATTTACAAAACAAAGAAAGGAGGAGGCAAGAAACACAAAACAAAACACAAAACCAAAAAAAAAAACACAAAAGAAGCAACAAATATTCAAAATAAAATTGAGGAATAACAGATTTAGGGTGTTTGGGCCTCATTCAAATCATATTTCGGCTTTTTCGGCATGATTCAAGGCCGATTTCGGCCTGTTTTGGCCGTTTCGGCTTATATCGGCTGTTTCGGTCGCCAGCCGATACCGCACGATTCTAGCCGAAACTGCTCGATTCGGCGCGAATCGGCCCGAATCGAAGCCGCATCGGCGCGAATCGAGCGAGTCGGCGTGAATCCATGAAAAAAAAAAGTTCAGACGTGGCACCAACGCGCGGGCAACCACGTCGGACTCGGGTGCGGCACCCTCCCAGCCACGTCCATGCTTTCTAGACAACAACCTCACAGCTTTGTTCAGCAAACACGTAGATAAAACCAATGTCTCTTCGTCGAACTCCGTCATCGCTGACTTGGCTCGGAGCGGTGACTGTGTCGAAGCTCTACGTGCCTTTTCGTGCATTAGAAAGCTCTCTCTTATACCAAACCGTTCCACTTTCCCATGTGCCATCAAATCCTGCTCTGCTTTGTTCGATCTTCGTTCGGGCAAGCAAGCCCACCAGCAAGCTTTGGTGTTCGGCTTAGAATCAGACCTCTTTGTGTCATCGTCTCCCATTGATATGTACTCTAAATGTGGGGAGTACTGTTTGATGAAATTCCTCAGAGAAATGTGGTTTCTTGGACGTCCATGATCACTGGCTATGTCCAAAACGACGATGCCCACGAAGCGTTATCGCTTTTCAAAGAGTTGTTGGTTGAGGAGAGTGGGAATGGGGGTGGTGGGAAAGGTTTTATTGATTCGGTTGCTATGGTTTCAGATCTCTCGGCGTGTTCTCGTGTATCTGGGAAGGGAATTACAGAGGGAGTCAAGGATTTGTGGTGAAGAGGGGACTCGTGGGGGATTTGGGTGTTGGGAATACTTTGATGGATGCATATGCCAAGTCCGGCGAGCTGGGTGTGTCTAAGAAGGTGTTTGATGGGATTGCTGAGAAGGATACAGTTTCTTGGAATTCGTTGATTGTGATGTATGCACAAAATGGATTTTCTACAGAAGCTTTGGAAGTTTTCAACGCAATGTTCAAGAATGGTGATCTCAGTTATAATGCAGTGACTTTGACGGCCATGTTGTTGGCCTGTGCAAATTCAGGGGCTCTGCAAATGGGGAAATGTATACATGATCAGGTACTTCACATTATAGTAGTATTGTTACAATGATCGTGAAATTATTGCTAGCTTTTCAAATTTTGATTCTAAAGCACTCTTTTCCATAAATGGCACGTTTTAATCATTACGTATATAACTGATTTTGTGGTAAGTGTAGATGTTTAATTTTGACATCAACTCGTCTTCTTATTTTAGGTTATAAAGATGGGCTTGGAGGAGAATGTGTTTGTGGGTACCTCTCTTATTGACATGTATAGCAAATGTGGGAGAGTTGAAATGGCGAGGAAAGCATTTGATAACATGAAGGAGAAGAATGTGAAGTCATGGACTGCCATGATTGCTGGTTATGGAATCAAATGCAAGGCCAAGCCACAGAAGCTTTGGAAGTCTTATATGAGATGATTAGGGTTGGGATCAAACCAAATTATGTCACTTTTGTCTCAATTCTAACTGCTTGCAGTCATGCTGGTCTCTTAAAAGAAGGCTGGCATTGATTTAACTCCATGAATTATGAATTTGGTGTGGAACCTGGGGTGGAGCATTATGCATGCATGGTTGATCTTCTGGGGCATACTGGTCATCTCAGTGAGGCTTATGAGTTGATCAAGGGGATGAAGGTGAAGCCTGATTCTGTAGTCTGGCCCTTCTTGGGGCTTGAAGGATTCACAAAAATGTTGAGCTTGGTGAGATATCTGCTAGAAAACTGTTTGAATTAGACCCAAGTAATTATGGGTACTATGTCTTGCTTTTAAACATATATGCCGATGCTGGAAGGTGGGGAGATGTTGAGAGGATGAGATAATTATGAAGAATGGTGGAATGGTCAAGCCACCTTGATTCAGGGGTACTGCAAATTTTTCCTTTTCTTTTCCTGGTGTAATTGGATCCATGTACGCCCCGATTAAATAACAACTTAAAAAAACTTTTTCGGTTATTATTATTATTATTATTATTATTTTAATTGTCCCGTGATGTATAGGGATTTGAGAGAAGTGTAGTAGTAGTAGTAGTTGGAGATCATGAGATATGAATATGAAGATGTATTTTTATTAATTACTAAAGCTGTTGTTGAGTTAAGTTGAGAGAGAGAGAGAGAGAGAGAGAGAGAGAGGAGATGAATTTAGAGGGTCTCTCTGATGGTTTCTTTTTTCAATTTTTGTTCATATCGTGTTGTTCAGAATCAGAGGGTTTCAATGCAAATGCAAAAACTGTTTTCCGTAGTGAAAGAAGACAGAAAGAAAGCGCATCTCTCTCGTAATGCCAGTAATTGAGAAACCAAAGTCCCTCAACTTCATATCATAGAATTTTAATTTTTTTTTTTCAAATCATTGATGCTTTCTACGAATCTACTGTTGATTTTGGAAATATCTCTTGAACATACTAGAACTTTGGTACTTAACCCCGTCATAGATTGCCATATAGTCTGAACTTGACCCTTCATATGTAACACAACATAAAATTAAAAAAAAAAAAGACCTAATTTAATTTGGATACGCCCAATAAAACAGAAAACTAATTGAATTTTCAAAAAATGACGTGTTCAACGAAAAATCAAGTAATTTTAAGAATCAAAATGTCTTTCTAGCACATATCCAAATCAAATCAAGCCAAAAATACGTCATTTTTTTATGAAAGATTCAAAGAGATAATTTTCACAATTTTACAATAACTCGCCCAATTTAAGCATGATTTGTGTTTTTTAAAAAACAATCATTTTGAAGAGAATTTTATGGTCTTTTAAGTCCACCAATTTAAATCTTAAAATTTCATCAAAATTTAGGGCCGGATAAAGCATGGTATCGACAATGCTCATGATTTTTACTTTTTGGTGATATTCACAATAATGTGCAAATGCATGAATATTGATGTGGTATAATAAAAGGCAACTCCAATTGTCCATGGAGATCGTCCAGAACAGGCAGGGTGCTCAAGACGATGTAAGCTGTCTTGACGTGCTCAAGACGAGGTAAGCTGTCTTGACGTGCTCAAGACGAGGTAAGCTGTCTTGACGTGCTCAAGACGAGGTAAGCTGCCTTGGAGGTCTTAGGACGAGAGATCACGGATGAGACCTGAGCACTTGGAAAATTTACAAAGATAAAATGCCTCCGTATTGTATGAGTAACCTCCAAGTGACCGTTGCACGCAAAAAAGGGTAACTCCTAAACAGTTGGAAGTTACATTCAAATACAAACCTCCTCGATCTTAGAGGAAGTTACAAATCCAATAACCACTCTTAAGACACTATATAAACACTGGTTCAGACCAGGAAAAGGTACGTGAAATTATTTCCTAGAAAATTGGAACTTGAAAGTAATTGAGAGGAAAACTGACTTTGTCACCTTTGATTACTTCTCTTCCTTTTTCAGGCTTCCAAGATCAACCGTGAGCCCTCTCTAGTCTGACACATCCAGCCTACTGATTTTCTTCGCAGCATCAAATATGTTTCTTGATGAGCCTTTCAATGTTCACAGGTACTCTCCATAAGGATCTTTCAACGTTGCAAGTTGTCTTTTGCTGGTAAAGCTCCCTTGCACACACACACAAGTAGATGCCAACTCTAATTTCATAAGCTCATGTTCAGTAAGTGTAAATTTCTAGAACTCTCTGTCTAAATAGAACTTCTGATCTTAATGATTGATGAAAAGAATCCAATGAATGAAATAATACATAACTACTCCTACATATACAATCTAATCAAGTAAAGAAAGTAACTAACTCCGTAATTGGAGGGAAAATCTGTTACAAAAATCCTATCTATTAGACCATGTGTACACTGACTAAACTCAGTAACTGCTTCTTCTATCCACGTGGCATTGCTTCTTCAAAAGTGTGAATGAACTGTTCATGGTAAGGGACTGCTTCAATCAAGTCTAGCGGCTCTGCACTAGCCCAGTCACTTTGTGTTGTAGTTGCTTGATCACTGCTCTCTTCTTCAACTCTGGTTTTATGCTTGCTCTTGTCCTGAGTGCATCACTTCTTACTTTCAACAATAAGCCAGTTGAGGAGGATTCAGCATTAGACAAAGATTCCCGCACCAGAACTTCTATCTTCAACTCCAAACAATACTAAAACATATGGGATTATTGGAATATTCTAAATACCATGAGGCATAAATGACTGCCTTAGCAGATCAAGCCTCCAGAAATGAGTATCCAAGTCTATCAACTCAGCAACCTTAGCTTCAGGATGAAAGTAACTTCAGGTGATAGTATCTGATGAGATTCAGCAGCAGGAAGCCATCTATCTTTGAAAATACAGTCTCCCCATTTCCAATCCTCCAACACAATCCCTGTTTCAGTATTGTCCTTCCAGCTAATACACTTTGCCAAGTATATGATGAAGCATGACCCAACTTGGCTTGAAGGAAAGAACACTGAGGATATTAAATGATCTTCCAAATTCTTGTTAAGATTGATTCTGGATCATTCAAACTTTTCCACCCTTGCTTAGCCAACATAGCAAGATTAAAAGATTGCAGCTCCTTGAAACCCAATCCACCATTGCGTTTAGAAAAACATAAGTTGTCCCATAGCCCAATGCATCTTCTGTTCTGAATGCTTCTGTACTCACCAATAAGCAGCTGTTGTTTGAGTGAGTTCCTTGCATAACCTCACAGGTAGTTGGAAGAAACTCATAACATAGGAAGGGATGGCTTGTATGACTGACTTTATCAAAACTTCCTTCCCAACAATAGGCAGATTCTTCTCCTTCCAACCATATAGTCTACTCGAAACTTGGGATTTTAAATCTTCAAATGCAGCACGTCTAGAGCAACCAATAAAAGCTGGAACCCCAAATAACGATCAAAACTATCTGTTTCTTGACCAACCAATAGAGTTGTAAATAAATCATAGTCAGATTTTTGCACATTTGAACTGAAGAAAACTTGGACCTCCACAACTAGCAGCACCTCCAGATAACCATTTGGCTTGCTAAGATTGTGTTAATTGGCTTGATAGTCCTGCACAAAGAAGAAAGATATATGGGGAGATAAGGTAACCTTGGCATAATCCTCTGTTAGAACTGAAAAATCCTTTTGGAGAACCATTGATTAAAACCAAGTATGTAGGAGTAGAGGATACACTCCAGAACCAAATTGATCCAGCTCTCACCAAAGCCTAACTTCTGCACCATCATTCTTAGAAAAGACAACTCAACATGATCATAAAGCTTTACTCATAATTAAAAAAAAAAAAAAAAAAACTATGTAACTATTATTATAAGCATTCAGCATTTGTTGACAGAGTTTTGTGCCAATTTATAGGGTTCATTTAACTTATGTACAATTTTTTAAAGTGTTAATTTTTTTTTTTAATAAAAGTTTTGTCAAATATATTTTTTGAGCCCAAGAAAGCAACTACTCAGGCAGCATATGTGCTCTATATGATTAGCTGATTTCTTCAATTACATGCACAAATTAAACAGGTTCCCTAAGGTGGCTGAACTTACCAGTGTGTGTTGGCTGGAAATCTGTGGCAGGATTAACACTTGTATGCTGTCCCTGGCCACACTATATACAGCTTACCTTGAGTTCAAGACAACCACAGCGTCATATGGATTTGAAATCCAACCTATTGAGGCTGTGCTTGGACTTGTTGGAGGAGAAATTCATAAGCAGTCTGTCTATTTGTATGCAGAAAGAGGGTGGAGGCTGCGATACCAGATATTACCAATGCGAGTTGGGTTTTTTAACAGCTGCCGCAGCAGCATTACAAGATTTCACGCATCATAGCCACAGCCTAGAGAAAACGAGGAACTGGATGGCCTTAAGTATCCCAAGGAGAGAGTAGATGGGTGGCTGGAGACTGAGTTGGGTGAGTTCTTCAACGAATCAGGAGAAGATCATGGGGAACTTGAAATGAGCATTTTGGAGGTCAAAGATGGTGACTGGAAGGGTGGCCTCATTCTTCAAGGGACTGAGATAAAGCTAAACCTTAATAGAATTTTGTTGTTTTGATTCAATTTAGTAAGGTGATTGAAGAAAAGGCAAAGAATGTGGTATGGGATATCGCATGGCCTTCTGATGAAAAAAAGTACTAGGAGCGAGATATATAGCATTAGTACAGCACATTGTGATGGTACCAGGTGCAAAGATGACAAAATCATGTCTAACACCTGTAACTCAGACATCATCCTGCATGTTTGGGTTTTAAAATTTTATGTCTCTCTGGTTATTGTTGTAATTGGAACATGGATTTCAGCCAATAAATCGAATGGAAGTCTATGGTTTATTCATCTATTTTTATTACTTTTTCTGTTATAATTTTTCTTTTATATAAAGATATTCATTAGTAAAGTACAATGATTAATTTTTTGTTTGCACTGTGACTAGATTATTTTCATTGAGATAAAAATATAATTCATATAAAATGTTATATATGCGTCTATGTGTGTGTGTGTGCGCGTGTGTGCATGTGTGTGTGAGAGAGAGAGAGAGAGAGAGAAAGTGCAATATCAGGAATACACCTGGTTGAACGGGGTTCGACGTGTGTAAGCTCTACTCATATCATCTCTCACCCTCGAGCACTGGCACCATATTGTTTCTTCTTTATCCAAAAAGTCTTCAATCTGCTTATTTAAAGTGTTAGCTTGCACACCAATCACAGGATTGGGAGAGTGATCAATAACCTGAAGTTCTTGATGTCCTGTACAAATTTGATTGTAAATATTACCAAAGCAAAGTCTCTGCCAACATCTTCTACAGGCCTACAAATGTTCACAAATGCTCTACCAGGGGCTGCCCATCACATTCGCAGAAGTCCACACCTCCTCAATTAGTGCTTCACAACTTGGATTGGATAACCAAGCCATTTCAAAACTAAAAGGCTTCCTTGTACATTGCTGAAGGACCATAGTCAAGACAAATAAAAATAACAGAGTGATCTGAACCAGTTGAAGGAACATGCTGAACAACAGCAGAAGGAAACATCTCAGTCGAAGAGGCAGAAGCCAATGCTCTATCCAGGCGAGCACAAGTGCAAGTAGAATCAAAATGATTTTTACACCAAGTGAAAGGGGAGCCTCTAAAGTCCAACTCAAACTTAGCACAATCCTCCATTACTCTCCTAAATGATTTATATTGCCAGATGGTCTAACAGCACCTACAAAGCTTCATGAGGCCCCAAGAGTTCTTTACAATCACCTGCACCTAACCATGGCAAAGACTGAATTCCATGCAATGCCTTAACAGCAACTAATTCTCCTTATGTTTTGAGGAATCTGGTTGGCCATAAAAACCAGTAAAGCGCAAAGCACCTCCAACATCAGTTATAACAGTATCAACATGAGACCGAGAAGAAGATAATTCTGTAAGATCCACATCTGCAGACCAATACAAAGCAAGACCACCACAAAGACCAACTTATTCACAGCAAAAGCAACAGCAAGAATCTTTTTGAAGTTTGGGATGCTTGTTCGCAGTCCGAGAAGAATTGTCCAACTCATTTGCACAATAATACGTTGCAGAGTAATATGTGAGCCCGAAAAACAGCCGGAACATTCTCAGTACCCCTGACAGCATCCGTAACCACCCTGTCATCAGTTTTTTCAACTGCTCCACTCAGAGAACCACCATCAGCAGTGGTTGCGGGAACAGGAATTTCAGAAAGTGCTTGGTTCATTGATGAATAAATTCCCCTTACTGAGGCTGGCACCTTATCAAGGCTTTATCACAACTCCTCATTTTCCCTTTAGCGTTCTACAAACTTGGGCCGAACTGCTATCGCCCCTGCTCGCAAATCATAAAAATGGTATTTCCGCTCCTTAAGGTAGTTCCTCACAGCTGCTGGAATGACAGGAGCTCCTTGGCTGTGTTTACCTCTACCCGTTATGACCTCTAATGGTTTTGGCCTCTGCCCTGATAATTCAATTTGTTGCAGACGGCAATGCAAAGCTTGAATGGCTTCATTTGCATGAAGACCATGCAAATCCAATTTCCATAAGTCTTCTGTGCTATTCACATATTTGAATATTTTCGTGGCTGCCTTAGCATTGAGACAGTTAGCAACGAATTGTGCTTCTCGAGCCATCAACGAGTAATGATGACCAGAAACCCAATCACCTCTTCGATATGCATCACTGGCTGCTCTTGAGTATTGGGATGCTATCCTGTTAAAGAAAATCTCATATGAGAAGAGAAGTTTTTGTGGTATGTAATAACATAAAACTTAATGGAAAAAAAAAATCATGATTATGCAAATACATGTTGCCATACTTACCTTGTCATTTTCTGTGCATCTTTTCTATGGAACTTGTAGACATCATCCAATTCACACCCAGAAAGCTTTCTAGTATCCATCAGCTCAGCAATGATCCTGGCTCTCCCAGGGAAAAATTTTGGTCTGTCATTTTGTAGCATGGAAAGTAATTAGTGTCACATGGCAAGTAATTTGAAGTAGCATTTATTTTCACAAGTAATTATAAGTAGAATTCATTTCCACATTGTTTGTTTGTTTGTTTATTCTCTTCAAAGCTGTCTTTGGCAGGCCTTATCCATATTATTATTGGCAACTACAATGATGTTAGGAACCTAATGAGCTGTTGTGCTAAGGTTGTGTCTACTATGAGGCATTAGCTTAGCTTACTGTCATACTTAATGCTGGTGCTGTGCTATTGACGCTGCTGATTGGGCTGAGAGGCCAGTGTGTAAGTGCCCTGATTCTGCTTTGCTGCTGTATGCTGTCTTAGTGACTGCTGCAGTGAGCTCATGTGTGTGCAATTTGCTGTGCATGCTGCTTCTGCTGCTCAATGGAGCATTTTAGTACTGTGCCTTGCTAGTGTCCTATAGCAAGTGCATAGTGTTCAAGTGATTTAAGTGTCATGAAACTTCAAATGTTAGGTATCTGTGATGCCAAGTTACTGTTGCTATATGGTACTGGAGCCCAATAAAGCATTACTAACAGTCATAATTATAGCCTGGAGCTGTGTTGTAGTATCAGTGGAGCATTGCAGCGGTGTGCAGTTTGGCATTGGTTAAGGTTGTGTATTAGGTATTAGATATGTGTGTGTGCTAGATGATAGCAAAAGGGGGATATTACTATGTATATACCTATAACCAATTTGCTAATAGCACATATAATAATTCATATGAGCATGTGACTAACTACTGAGTTGTTAGTGAGGAGTCAAAAAGCTAGGAGCTTGTTACTAATCAATTGAAAGTTGTTGTTGTTGTTGTTGTTGTTTTTTTTTTTTTTTTTTTTATATATATATATAATTCAGAAAACTTTCATGGACACAAAGTTACAACTAGCAGACATATCAGCAAACCAGAACAAACAGAGCAACGGCAACACAAAATTGTAGATTCAGCTCAAATAGGCGAATTAACATTCAGAAAGATAAATTGACTAGTACATACAAGTAACAAAAATGGCTTAGAACTTACAAGGTTTCTAAGTTAACCGAGTTCCTAATTTCTGCAGGGACTGCTCCAGAAAATTAATTTGCTTCAAGATTCTTAATTAAAAAAAAATTCCATTCAGATTGCTAGCAAGTCCATCTTAAGGTATGCAAACTCAACACATATGAGCAGACTCTTTTGTTCCATGAAAATAAATTCAACAGTGATGTGGGAATAAATATTTCCTGCTTTTGAGTTCCAACTTCCAAAGAGGAACCTATAACAGTTTAAGTGACAGAACAAAACAGGGAAAGTAGACAAGTCATAAGTGACACTGACCCAATTGCCCATACTTTCTGCTGCATTATACAACAGGCCAACTACTAGTCTACAACCTGACCTCAATTTCATGTACTAAAATTTCCATGACAAGCCTTAAGCAACCGAGAAATCAAGCAATAACAGGTCCCTTACTTTTCTTGTCTAGCTCTCTAACTCTCTGATCTCTCTAAAACCATATCAATTAGTGTAGGATACTAACACAAGATAATCAAGCTATTATCAGCCCAATGGTGGAGCCTTTTCAGCTTATTAACAGCCAAAACATGACCGTTTTGTAGCATTCTTTCTTATTACTACATTGTTCCAGTACTAGAATCACCAACTAGTGTTGCTTTTTTGTAATTATCATTCTCCGTCAAAGTTGCATATAAAGAAAACTAGAAAGTACTATTACTAATAAGAAAGACCCCTTATTACTTGATCAATTACTTAATCAAGCTATTGTTAGCCAATGGTGGAGCTCAAAGAGCTAACCAGCAGCCAAAACATGACCCTTTTTGTTGCATTCTTAATTATTGCTACATTGTTCCACTACTAGAATCAACTAACTAGTGTTGGTTTTTTGTAATTCTCATTCTCTATCAAAGATGCATGCAATTAAAGACTAGAGTAGTACTGTGAGAAAGGCTTATTATTTATCATCAAGCTTTGACTTTTGAAAAGGGACCGGAGGTGAAAAAGTCCTATAATGGATAGGAAGGGAAATGGGGTCCTCGATGACATAACATTGGCCCAAAGGTTAAGTTTTTATATTTATTGGCCCCCCTTGAAGTAGTGTATATATTATTTTTGGGTTAGAAACTTATGAGAATTATAGATTTGTATTTTGAAAATAACATTTTTTTAAAAATAAATATATATTGACTTTAAGACAAAGGAAGGAAGGGCCAAAACAAAACAATCTCTTGGGCAAGCATGATTTTAAAGAAGAGAGATGTTCCTAGTTTTTACCAGTTTTTTCTAGAATGATTCTAATACTCAGCTTATTTTAGTTTTTAGCTTTTTTTGTACTATTTATGGGTCTCTCACTTTTAAATATTATTTATGGGTCCCATTATACTATTCAGTTAACTTTTAACCTTTTTTTTTTTACACTTTTAACAAAAAAAATTCAATTTCAGCTAAATAAGATGTTTCCAAAAGGACCCTAAGCTGAACCAAAACAGGCCCTAAATTGAACTAGTGCAACTAACAAATCTGATTTTAAAATAATGTGGGGAAGAGAGGGAAACCCAATCCAGAAGGGAGGAAATATTTAAAAGTTCAACCCACTAAAATAAGCTGAATTTTTTTTTTTTTTTTTTGAGAGAACATTGATACCTCAAATTGATTTCGTGTTTTAATGGAAACCACACACAGTTTTTGTGTATTTTTTTTTTTTTAAAAAACAATAAGGAAAAGATAATCAAAAGTTGAAAATTGGTTAAGAAAGAAGAAAAGATAACATGTCTAACAAATGAAAGTGAACAAAGATGCAAAAGACCCTTTGAAGCCCACATATTGAAATTGAGGAACAAGATGGAGAAAATTCAATACATACTTAAAATTTTATTTTCTAGATCTGAAAATGTACAATAACCCACGTCTTTTAAATTTTAAATAATGTGGCATTAAATACATTTTTAAATTTGTAATAATTAATTTGAAAATGAATTCAAGTTACATCTAGTGTAATTTTGTAACAGTTACACATTTTTTGAATCATTAATTTGTAATAGATTCAATGGTTAAAAATTAACTAAAATTATGACAGCGAGATAAACCGAGGGAAAAAAAAAAAGTTGAAGAAGAAGACAAAGACAGCTTCAAATCTACAATAAGCCATTGGACAGGACTGCGCATCCACATAGCCATTATCTCAAACTGGAAGTGACTACTTGGATGGATTATGCATGTCAAATTGTCAATTGCAATTATAGTTGGACATGAACATCCGAGTACTTCTTTTTACTGTACTTGTTTTTCAAAATACCTTCTTTCCTCTAAATTTCCAGTGGAATGGAAATCCTTATAAAAGACATCTAATTTTATTCAGTGAAATTTGTATAGGAAAACCTTATATCAATTCACTTGTAAAGGTGTATTGTCTCCCACCCACTCATGTCAAGACTCAATCTCAAAAAACATACATTGCAAAGCTCTCAGTTTTTCTTTTCATCAAACACATAATAGGAGTCTTCATGGAGGTCCTGGCATATAAGAGAGAGAGAGAGAGAGAGAAGAAGAAGAAGAAGAAGAAGAAGAGGAAGAAGAAGACAATGACGGATTAAAAAAAGTGAAGGGCTTTTGAGTTTGCAATTGAGATGGGGGTTAAAAGAATTGTGCAATTCTCGTCAACACGCTTCAAAGCAACAACCACCCCTTGGCCCAATTTGGTCACATAGCCGAGGATGTAAAGTACCTTGCCTCATGTTTCCAAAGTTGTATTTTTTCACCTATGCATAGGCATTGTAACAAAGTTGCTCATTCTTTACCAAGGAGAGAGATTTTATGTCATCATATGTTAGTTAGGATGGAAGATGTTTCACGAAACGTTTATGATGCTTTCGAGGCCGATTGGATAAATGGGGAGTAGAGTAGAGTAAAGGGAGGGAGGAAAAGTTAAATTATCTTATTTGGATTTTTTAAGGGATGAGAGAGAGGGATTTGGAGGGATTCTAACCCTTCATTTTTAATTCCTCCAAATTGGAGAGATTTGAAAGAAGAGTAGCGATAAAAATGCTTGACCAAATGAATTACCAAATTTACCCTTATCATGTTAACAAAATTATAAACTATAAAAAGGTTAATTATTCTCCTCCTCTTATTTAATTTTAAAAACATCTAAACAAGTTAGAAAATAACCATTCCCGTCTATTTTCCTTCCCACTACTCTCCTCCCCTCTACACTCCTCTCCTTCCAAACTTCCAAAAATGGCATAAGTGTGATACCTAGAATTTATCTTTTATTTTATTTACTATTCACAACAGAACAGAAACAGCCACCCAAACCTTAATTGTTCTCCTTTGTTTCATCCCTAAACCCTACTAAGCCTTACTCCGTTGGAATCCCTATAATCCCTATTATCGTCTAGCTTATTCCCCACAAAAACCTAACACTAATTCTTTAAAACCCAAGCTATCCAAATCTACCCCAAGAGTTATAAATTAGGTTTTATTTGTTCCCCTTGTCCTACATCACTATTCCTAAGTTAATTTGATATTCACTACTTTTAAATGAGATCAAAAGATCAAACAAAAAAGAAAATCTAGTATTTACCAATAATCCATGTTTATATATATATATATATATATATATATAAATATGGTATATTGATAATAAAATATTTACAAAGAGTATATGCTAGGGAGAACATAGCCCCTAAGAGAAAATTACAATATAAAAAATCAAATCAAACTACAATCAATCAGAATAACATCAACAAATGACCAATTAATTTCAATACTACCACAAACAAAGCAAAAAGCTACTTTCTAAGCCAGACGTCTTGAGAGGAAAAGACGGAGGGCTACAATGGCTAAGAGCAAAGCTCTAAGTAGAGAAGTGAGAGAGGAGATTCAAACCACAGACATGGGCACCATAAAATGATGCCAGTATGGCTAGGCTATCACTTGAACCCCTTATCATATATTTTGATAAAATTATGGAAAGCCAAGGTAGTAGATGCAACAAGTCTTTGAATATGTTCTTGTATGCCTCTTGATCCTCTAGTCCTCCACTTCTTCATCAAATATCTGCAAGATGGTGTGTTAGATCCCTTGTGGTTGCATATAGCCTTTCATCATGGGGTATCTAGAATCAACTAGATAGTATTTCCCCATAAAATAAATAAATATATCATATGGTACTTTCACATTCACACACAAAAGATATCATTGTAACCAACAATTGACCAACCAATTATGAACTTGGTGGTGGCTTCAGAAAGTTTGATTATGGTTTACAAATTACATAAAAAATGTGTGTTGTTTGCTAACTTTCCCATCTCATCAAGACAAATGAGAATAGAATATTAGCGTCACATGCAACCATCACATTTTGGGTTGTATTGTCCTTTCTTCCACCGCATCAACATGTGTACCATCTGATGGAAGCAAAAGTAGCCTTCATGTTAATGTGTACAATTTTTTTGGATAGGGAAAGAGGGGGGAGGTAGCTAGTGAGGTTTGAACCACAGTGCCTAGACACTAGAAGAAAGGCTGGAATCACCTAGGTATCCCTCAAACCCTTTTCATGCATTTTATTATCTTATAGATGGCACGCTTGGAAATTAATGGAAGCATAAATAGCTTTCATGTTGATGCGTATAAGTAAAGAGGGGGAGGGGGCTGGTGGGGTTTAAACCACAGTGCCCAAGCACCACAAGAAAGGCTAAAACCACCAGGGTATCTCTTGAACCCCTTTCATGTTGATGTGTATTTTATTATCTTATAGATAGAAACACCTGTTCAAATATGCACTTTTTTTTATGGTAAGTTATACACACACCCGATGAATCTTGAACCCACAACTTCAATTGAAGCATAAATAAACCTTCATGTTGATGTGTACATTTTTTTTTTTTTTTGAACCCAGTAAAGAGGGGGGAGGGGGCTGGGGGAGTTTGAACCATAGTGCCCAAGCACCACAAGAAAGGATGGAACCACAGGGTTATCCCTCAAACCCCTTTGATGTTGATGTGTATTTTATTATCTTATAGATAGAAACACCTATTCAAAAATTATTTTTTATATTGGCAAGTTACACACACACCCGATGAATCTTGAACCCACCTCACCCTCAACCTAGAATGTATAAAGGGAGGAGATGCCAATTGAGTTAGGTTGGACCACATTGCCCTAAGTTTCTGTTGTGTTTTAAAGTTGAAAGTGGCGCCAAATGAACCTCATTCTTTTAATGAGTAAAAATTTGTCTATCAGCAACAATAGGCAATCTACGCACCAACTATAGGTAAAGATGTGTCCTAAACTAGTTTAGCTATAATTCTTATAGAATTTTATTAACTTACCAAACTAGTTTTTTGTGAAATTAATCTAACAAAATACAAAACCATCAGGCAGAAGCTTTGTAAAATTAAGATAGTATGAAAAAGTTAGAGGAGCGGTGCTTTTCTGTAGAATAGTAGAATAACGATTAGGATAAGTGGTAACTTACAAGAAATAAGCCTCCACCGCAGTGTGTTTGCAGTGATATCACCTGCATAATTAATACAATGAATGCATAAGAAAATGGTGTTCAATCTCTAATACTCGCATGAATGACCTATCTCCTAATGACAGGAATCAATGACTCACTGATCTAAGACAAAAATACATTAAGTTATGTCCGAATCATTTTAAGAGAGCAAAATCATTCTTAGAATATGAGCTTGAAAATAAGAAATGCTATGTAATTAAAAAACAATGCACATGCATATCTAGTGAAACTCATGGCGAAAAATTGCTCAAATTTCATACTTTATAGCGCACACAACACACTTAATTCAAATACCATCTTGCCACTAAACTCTTAACACAAAATGCACATCCTCCTACCATAATAATGGAATGGAGGGCCAGGTTACAGACTCTAGAACATGACAGTTTGCAGTTTGCGTAACTTACCAATAAATAAATAAAGCAATACCCAATTCGAATTAACAAGGAAAAAAAAAAGTAAACCCAAAAGCAAATAAGAATGAACTGTAATACTAGATTAAAATACTCAAAACTTGTTCAGGTCAATTATGTTATTTCACCAAGAACATAAAATATGAATATAAAAAAAAATACCCAACATTTATCATATTTAATTGATCATTGCAAGATTCCAACTATATGGCATTATTTCTACGAACAAGTAATGAAACTTTTTTATTTATAAAAATAAAAACCAAAACTAATTCAAAACCAGGAGTAAATAATTAAAATTACTCATTAAATCAATAGCATTGCTTAAATAAAATGATTTTAGCCTAAAAAATAAAATATATTTAGAAAACCCAGAGATCCCAGAATAATAGAATTAGGGTTTAGAAATAAAAATACCCGACTGAATCAGGAACACGAAAAATCATTTACCGTAATATTGTTAAGGTTTCATGGCACTTACCGGAATTAGATCTGAGAAATCCTCAGCCTCCGATGTTAAAAAAACTACGAGATCGAGAAAGGTAGCAACTCAGAGAGAGTGTGCGAGAGAGAGAGAGAGAGAAAGAGAGAGAGAGAGAGAGAGAGGGTTTAGGACAGAAACAAGACTGTGTTTGAGACTTTGAAAGTTTGAATATAAAAAGGTTGTTCCGGACCTACCGGCTTTTGCTTTTTGTTTTTAAACCAAGTATTACCGTAATACTTTATTAAAAAATAAAAAGTATTACCGTTATGTTGTATAATAAAGAAATGATATTGTAATAAAGAAAATGAGTATTCCTTTTTTTTATTTATTGCTTGGTGGCGTTACCTTTTTTTTTTTTTTCTATCAAAAAAGAGTTTTTTTTTTTTTATCAGACCAAGCAACATTATTTTACCAATGTAATAAATGGATAATTTTTTTCTTATCAAAAAAATAAATAGAATTTTTTTATAAAAAAAAGCAATAATTATACAACTATTTAATTAAATTTATTTTCATAAAAAATATTTTTCTCACATTAAAAAAAAACTTCTATAAAATTTATAAAGTTGATAAAAATATTTTATTGATTTTTTATGTGAAAATATTTTTTCAAAAATTTTTTATTATTATTAATTGCATAATTTTTTAACAAAATTAAAAGAAACGTCTAAATTGAATAAATTGAAAAATTAGAGAACTAATGGAATGAAAACAAAATAAAAAGATTAAAATGAATTTCAATCAAATTTAGAGGGTAAAATTTACATTTTAAATTAAAATTAAAAAAAAATTTATCCATGTTTCTCCCTCTTCCATGTTTCTTTGTCAAATTCAAATTTAAAGAAATTTTTTTTTTTAAGAAAATAAGATAGCTTCTAAATTTTAGATAAATTTTAATAAAAAGAATTCTTTTAATTTTTTAAAAAAATTACTAATGGTTTTTCTTTAAAAAAGAAAAAAAAAAAGCCAATCACGAAAGGAAAGAAAAAAAAAAAAGTTGCCGTACAGTTTTGATTTTTGACCAAGGGAGGGAGGGTCCAAAGCCACTCTTGGGCAAGAGAGGGAGCCCAGACAGGAAGGAAGGAGATGTTTAGGGCTCGTTTGGTCATAGGGTTCAAAATTTGTTGTTTAAAGAAATGTGAAAACTGTGGTTTAAAAAGTATTATTGAAAAATGTGTTTTTAGTGTTTACAAAACAAAAAAATGTGTTTGATATCATGGTTTAAATAACATATATCATTGTACAAAAAACATAAATATGTGTTTGGTATGTGTATTTAATTTTGTAAAAAAAGCTGACCAAAGTACGAAATAATTTTTATTTAATCAAGAGAGAGTACAAATTGTCAAGGCTCGTTGCTCATCTCTTTCCTTCTTCATCCCTTCTCTTCCTTGAGTGTAGAAAACCAAACCTATGCAGTCCTCATCTCCATCAACGCCTCATCTCATCCACGGCTGGGCTTCTTGTTCCTCGGATCTCATCTCCAATGTTAGCACTCCAAGACCCAGCAATGGCGCACACCTTTTGTCGCCGCCGACCCATCACTCCAAGATCCAAGTAAAGAATCTCACTTTCACCTTGCTTGTGAATGGGTTATGGTGAGGATTGATGCGTCGGTGAGGATTTATTGTACAAGATTTGAAATAAATAGTCACAAAAACCTCAAATGAACAGAGTATTCTTTGAGAACCAACTAGAGAGAGAGTGTTATTTCCAACTAGAGAGAGAGGAGCACTTGAGTATTCAGATTACCTCTACTTTTGGTCATGGAGAAGAAACAAAGAACTCATAAAGTCCATTGACTTGGATCGGTGAGGATTTAATGCTGCGGGTTGCTCTGACTGTGTGGGTGAGGAGTTATGGAGGTGGGTTGCCTTGTAGATGTGGGTGAGATGAAGATATTGCAAGATGGATTCGACGTGAATCTTCAGAAGAGAGGAGACAAGATGGGAAAAAAGCTGACCAGGTGGCCCCATTTTATTGTTCAAATAATTACTCAAATGCCACTCAAAACTAGTGTTTATTTTTTAAAAATGGCTGGAGATGATTTCAAAACAGGCTTTTCAAAACATTGTTTTTGAACAATGTATTTTCAAACACTGAGAACAAAGATAGTCCACCAAATAGTGTTTTCAATTTTTGGAAACTAATGTTCAGTGTTTAAACACTGAGCACTAGTGTTTAAACTCTATGAGGAAACGGCGCCTTAAGGTTTCATTCCACTTAAAATTTTATTTTCTAAATTTGAAAGTGTACAATGTATAATGCCATCTAAAATTTTAAAAGATGTGCCACCAAATACACTTTTAAAATTGTAATATTTGATACATATAATATATAAAAGAAAGTGGTGTTTCAAACTTTGTCCAAAGTGTTTTGCTTTATCTATGAGACACCTAAGAAACCACATTAAGAGCATCAGTATTGGTGGTGCAAAAAAACTACTAATTTGATACTACAAAAGGTTACTTTATCTATTTTATCACCCTACTTTACAAAATAGTAAACATCAATAATTTTATTTTAGCATTCAACACAATAAAAAATATAAACAATACAATAAAATAATATATTTATTACAATAAACAACAACCATCACCATCACCACTGATGCAACCCACTTTTGCTATATTTTGATAGCAAATTTAGCATTTTAGCAAAATGCCTATGCCAATACTAATGTCTACACCACTCGTAGGTACCCCTATGGGGGTGATTCTAATACTAAAAGTGAATAATAATAACTAATAATAGCATTAGCATTAGTGGTGCTAAAAAGCTATATTGCTATTTTTAGCACCACCAAATGCAAAAGTGAGGTTCTATTGGTGGAGATATAGCCAAAATTTTTGGCTTCTTTGCTACAGTGCACAACCAAAGATAGCTATGCACTGTAGCTCAAAGATTAAAAAATAAAAAATAAAACATTTTTTTTATTCCTGCGTTTACACTACTTTAATTTTTTTTATTAATTTCTTTTCTTTCCTTTTATCCTTATTTTTTCTCTTCCTTTTCTTTCATTTCTGTTCATCTGTCTCTCTCATTTTCCCTACTCTTTCATTTTCTTGCACTTTCTTTTCTCAAAACTCTCTCTTTCTTCTCGAATTTTTCACTCAAATTCTTTTCTTTTTCTTCTTAAATTTTCTCTCAATTTTTTCTCTACTGTGTGAGGGTCTCTTCTTTTGTCGTGGGTGTGGTGGGTCATCGGCGTCGTGGTCGTGCTGTGGGTATGGTGAGTCACCAGTTTCAGGTCATGTCGTGGGTGTGGGTTTGTGCTATGGTGTTTGTGGGTCTTGTCATGGTGGGTCATCAGTTTTATGGTTTTGTCGGTCATGCCGTGGGGTTTGTGTGGTGGGTCATAGGCATTGTGGTCATATCATGGGTGTGGTGGGTCATCGGTTTTGGGTCATGCCGTGGGTGTGGTTTGCTGTGGGTTTTATTTTTATGGTTGTGGTTGATTTTCTTGGGTAGTTATAGGCTGATTTTGGTGGTGGCTGTGTGAAGTGGTGGTTGATCGGTGGATGTGATTGATGTTTATTGTATTAGATATATTATTTTATTGTAGTAGGTATATTATTTTAATGTGTTTTTTATATTATTTTATTGTGTTGAAAGCTATAATAAAATCACTGATGTTGGGTGTTTTATAAAGTGAGAAGGTAAAATAAATACATTAACTTTTGGTAGAGTCAAATAGCTAAAATTTTGGCTCCATCAATGTGGATGCTCTAAGTTAGACTTAAATGAGACCTAGACATATAATCTAACGTAAAACAAGGAGGATACTGAACTATTCCTTTCCCTAGATCTTCTACAAATGAGGACTTCTAGAAAAAAAAAAAATCTCATCAAATTATTTTTTTAGTTCATCACATTATTTTTTAGTATTTCTAATTTTACTCAATAACTTTTTATGTATTATCATACTATGTAATAGAGATATATAACTGTAAATTCATGCAAACCAACTTTTTCCATCCTCCCATTGTTATTCTCAACTAAATAAAGAAGCTTTCATCTCTTTACTTTTTCATCTTCCCAACTAAAGTCATACAAGAAAAAACTAAGGGTATATTTGACAACTGTTTTTTCTCTTTATTTTCTGTTTTCAAAAATAATTTTTTATTTTTGAAACTAAAAAACTTGTTTGGCAACCCAAAATGGACAGAAAACAAAAATTGTTCTCAAAACTCAATTTATGA